>JADLZK010011058.1:0-634171 GCA_015847255.1 Hyparrhenia diplandra
AAATCAGCGTCAAAATTTTACCGTTGCGACTGGCTCTGCACGCCTCCACAAACCTAATCTTCTGGGCCAGTGAGCTAGTACAGGCGCTGGGTTGAATAGATAAAGGCCAGATTTCCGTCACTTCGGATCTAGTAACTCTACTGACTGAGTATTAGACACGGCAAGCATTTGTTTTGGTTCAACCACGGTCTACATCCGACCCAAAGATATACATGCATGTGTTTTGTCTTCTCAGCTGCCGGTCTAGCACCTACAGTATAGATGTACAACGGACCGTGCCGTGCCGTGCTCGTCGGGCCGCCGGGCCGTGCCGCAGCCATGCTCGGGCCGCACGGGGCGACCCACGCCCGTCCGTGGGCTGTCGGCCGTGCCGGCAGCCCGCTGTGCCGCCGTGCCACCGTGCCGAAGACGGCCATGGCCGGAAGCAGGGAGACGGCGGAGCCCTGAGGGAGGAGAGCAGGAGCCGGCGAGGGAGCCGCGCCGTCCGTGGAGGAGCTGCGACCGCGACCGCGGGAGCCTGGCCACGCGCTGGCCGCCGTTGCCGCTGGCTGGCCGCCGCGCGCCCCTGCGCCGCCGCGCGCTGGCCGCCGCGCGCCCCTACGCCACCGCTGCGCTGGCTGCCGCCGCTGGGCGCCTCTGCAGACATCACGCGAACGGACATACATCTCATGAATGAACCAGTACTGGTTAGCTTAGCTTGGGCTTGCAAGGCAGCGGGTGGCAGCAGCAGGCCGATGGGCCAAAGTGATGTCTGCAGTTAGCATACTGATGGGCCAAAGTGATGTTAGCAGGCCGGTTTTGCTAAAAAAAAAAAAGTCATGGCAGCATGGCCGGGCCGCCACCGGGCCATCTCCCCACCGGGCTGGACCAGTCCGTGCCACGGAATGAGCCTGCGGCCCCATGGCCCGGTCCGCCATCGGGCCATGCCGCCCGTGGCCCGCTCATCTCGGGCGGACCGCGTGCCTCGGACCGGGTCGCCGGCCGGGCCAAATGTACATCTATATCTACAGTAGCTAACAGCTAGAATACGAGATTTCTTGGTTTTCTAGCTAGTACTGCTACAGAACGAGTCAGTGTGAGAGCGATCCATTTGCACATATATGCACATGGACGAGAGCTAGCTATCCGGTCCTTCAGTACTTTGTTTGCCGGAACGGAACTTGGAGGCACGTGGGGCAGCCGGTCATGAAGGAGAAAGGGGAGAGTGTGCAGGACGTCCAATTTTTTCCTGGCCGTGCATAGAGGGAGAGGGCACAGCCAGGCATATAGACTTGACCGACTCAGCCTCGTCCCAAATTTTAATGGGCAGCGACGTTGAGTTTTTCCTGCATGCGCCCACTAGTCACGCTCGTAGTGCTGTCGATTAATGGGATGCCTGAGCGTTAGTCAGTCGACGACGACTGGGAGATGACTTGGAGTGGAGGTCACGAAGGAAAGATCAGCTGGCGAATGGCTCGGAATCTACGACCGCAAGGAATACTCCGTGATAGATCAGATACGAGAGCAGCAGCAGCCATCGCATCTTTATAGCACCAGCAACCGAGCAAGCCAAGCCAACCATTTTCATTCTCACCTCGCTCCCGCCGCCACGGCACAGCACTCAGCGTCCGCCGTGCACCCTGCGCCGTGCACCACGGCACTCTCCGCGCCCACGAGCTCCTTCCCGTCGCCGCGACCCTGCCGCTCGGCCATCTCTGCGCCACACCGAGCGCGCTACCGCCTCCACGTCCTCGAGGTGCTGTGCGCGTTGGTCAGCACGGAGCTCCCCTTTGTTTCCGTGGCAACACCATCACGCCGCTGTGTGCTCAGCTCTTGTAACACCTTGGTTTTTACCATGTTTGAAAGTCACTAAAATTTGAACTTTTAAAAATAAAACCTACGTAGGATTACTTTTTGCCACGAATAGATTTTGTAATACAAAAACCTCCACCATCTTGATGTTGTAGGAACCTTGCTTGTCAAAGTGCTTGTTGAGCTTATGGTGGTACCCTTGCATTGCATCTTTCATATTTCAATTCAAAATATTTCATAAATGCATTCAAACGTAAAGGGGAAAGTAGAAAAGGAATAGAAATGGCAATGGGCTCCAGTCCTCCCCTCTCCCTCTCCCCACGGCCCACTCCCGCGGCCAGCTCTCCCTCGTCCTCTTCTCCCCCCGCACAGCGCCCCGTGGCCGGCCCGTGAGCACGCGACCCAGCAACGCCACAGCCCGCTCCCCTCTCTCCCCCCGGCGGCAGAGTGGACCCGCCGGGTCAGCCCCGTCTTCTTCCCCGCGACACGCGCCGTCCTCCGCGCAGCCGGCGGCCCCGCTCGGCTCGTAATGGCCCGGCGTCGACATCGGGTTAGCAAGCGGCATAGTGGAAGCCGTCCGTCGCCTGCGACCACGTGTTCCCCCATGCCCCGCAAGCCGACACGGTGGACAGCCACAGCTCCCGCCCGGCGTCAAGACCACGACACGACCACTCGGCGAAAAGGAGAAGCCGACGCAAACAAGCAACTTCGACCGCCACCGAGACATCCCATCACCCCTACTTTCCTCCTTTAGGAGCTCGACACCAGGGATAGCCAAAGCCGGCGATCTCGCTGTCGCCAGAAATGCACTCTTGACCACATCGTGCCAATTAGACCTCACCGGCGCACGACGAGCATCGTGTGATGCGTCGCGATGCTCACCGAAACATCGGTTCCGCAGCCTTTCGATTGAAGCCAGCTGGAACCAGCCGGCCACCACCGAGGCGCGCACCCATTTGCCGGCTCGCTTCATAAAAGGCCCTCAGGTGAACCCGAGCCACCAGGCCAGCCCCTCAGAGCTCGCTCAGGGTGGAACACCAGATCCCCCTCTCTTCTCCCCTTCTCCACCTCAATCGATCGACGTAGGGTTTTCCCCCAAATCGGTCACCGCCGACGCCAGTAGAGCCGCCATGGCCATCCTCCTCTCCTAGAGCCCTGGCGCCCTATTCGTGTTGCCGGTGAGCATCCCCACTCTCCCCTCTACCTCCCCATGCCCTTGGTTGCCCTTCTTTGCCCTCAGAGCCCCTTGGCCACGACCACCGTCACCGCCAAGCCGCCACTGCCGTCGGCGAGCCGTCGTCAAGGCCCGGCTATGGTCTCCACCGTACCAGAAGCACTCCACACACCCTCGCACACGCACACACTACACTTGAAGAGCAAACAAGGCGGGATAGAGTGCTTGCACCGCCCGCCGCCATCTCGATATGCTCTGGCGAGCCCGCGGCCGCTTCTAGTCATCCGCCACCCTAACTGACACAACCCACGGCCGTGGAAAGACGCACCGAGCCTCGTCCAACCCTCGGAATCCACGCCCGAGCCTACAGCCGCCGGCATACGGCACTCCGGCAAGCCCGTGGCCGCCCTCCCCTACTCTAGCACCGGAACAGTGACACCATCGTTGTCTCCCCTTGCACGCCCACTGACCGGTGGGGCCGGATGGAACGGCAGCGTCACCATGTCGTACCCACCATTCCCCTCTCTCGCGACGCTAACATGTGGGGACCAAGCGTGATGACATCACTAATGACGTCAAGGCAGGACCCACTACGTCATACGCACCACACACACACAATGCTGGGTACACTCGGAAATTGCTACGCATTACCCGGGAAGTGTACACCCAAGACTACAAACCCTATTTCCTTATTTCTAAAAGTTCCAAGAAAATTTGTAAATTAACTAGATGCATTTAGAAACACTTTCATTTATTTTGCACATTTTATCATGCACTAGAAAAATCATATAAAATCTTGCTAGATAATTTAAATAATGAATAAACTTCCAAAATTCATATCTTTTGCATCCTAACTGTTTTCATGTGAAACCACCACCAAAAATTCATCTAAAATCAAGCTCTATGCATTACATCATGTACCACCATATAGTTCTATGGATGTTTTATTTTGCTTTATTGAGTAGCCATCTCATCTATTAAGCGTCGATCGACAGAAGACGCCAATCCCGAGGAAAGTGAAGACCTGGACTTCAACGAGACCGAAGGAGAATACGACGATGGCAAGTTTCAACCCCCACCTTACCACCATAATGTTGTAAAACCATAACTCTATGATGTTGTTGATATTATGATCAACCAGTTATGAGTTCTATGAGCTTGTGAAATAATAATAATAATGATCCATAATCTTCGATTACAGGAATCAACTCAATGATGAGAGATATTTAATTGATGGAATCATTGTGCTTACACTATGCGTAGTGTCTATGTTATGTTTATGCTCATACAATATCTACCTATATTGAAGAACTTAGACAGGGAGCGAGTGAGGGTATTTATTCGGGATAAACTACTTTGGCAGGAATCTTGGAGAGATCCCTGTGGAGATACTAAACGCCGTCATTATAAGGATTGGTTCATTGGTCATCTCTAGCAGTATTATTACTCGTCTGACCACATGTCTATATGGGTAGACCTGGTCTCACACCCTGTTAGGTAGAAGTATGATTTTCGCTAAGGAGGCCGGTGTAGGCAGCGGACTGTCAGGAGACGAACTGAGTGCGGATCATTCAGTGTCTGGTTGGCGTGGTTGCTATGTGATCCTCCATGTTAAACTTTTGTGATAGGCCGAGTTCGAGCCACCTTTAGAGATGCTATTCATCCGGCTTTTTTATGTAGGGATGCGGATCATCCCGAGAGATAAACCCCCAAATCCAACCCCCTGGGCAGACCGTAGCGGAAATATATGGACACCTAAGGTAGCATCCTTTCGTCACGAGGTCTTGTTAGTACTATTCTTGCCACCGATCATGGATGGGTAGTATCTATCATGTGGGGAATTGTGTACACCCTCTGCAGAGTTTATTATAAATCTATTCGAATAGCCACGCCCTTGGTAATGGACATGCTGGATTGAGGTCCCCTTTGATTAGAAAACTCTATATGTTAATATCGTTGTTTGTTGATGTCTTATGATCAAGATAACTCGAACCGGCGGGAATGGTAATACTGCCCCAGGGCCCAAAACTCCATAATTAACCCACAAGAAATATCCTCCACCTCCACACCCTGGTTGGACTTGCCGAGTACCCGTTGTTGACTCACAGATGCCGAAGAAGACTACGATGCCTAAGATGACATGGACCTTGAAGACTAGAAGGAACGCAAGGCTTAGGAAGCACGCACGAGGGATGTCGCTAGTGTGTAGGGTTTCGACATCGCGCGACAGCATGCCTATGGCATGATTTCGCTATCGCTTAGTTTCCGTTGTAGTAGTACTACCCCTCTGATGTAATCACCGCCCGCAGCCATTGCGTATTGTTAGCTATGTACCCCCGAGGCTACGCCTCTGGACCGACGTTGTAAGACCCTTTTTTTATCGTATCAATAAAGCTCGGTATTTCATCAAATATGTGTACCATATACTGTGTGATGTAGGCGTATTTGTGCATGATCCTGCCCCAAATACGTGTATTTTAGGACTCTTAAAATAGGAGTCCGACAGCTCTGTCGCCTTGCTGCACCACCGTTCCGCTTCGCTGCCGCACGTGGCCAGGCCAGCTCAGCGCTCCTCCCACCTCAACCAGCACCACAGAGCGAATCCCAGTGAGCTACTGATGCTTCCTTGTGAGCTCTACCGTCTCGTTAGCCTATAGACTCATTGGAACAGAACAGGCGCCGCCGTGGTCATTCGTCTGTTGGTGTGAACACGGCGCTAGGAGTCACTTGTTGGGCGGCCTGCGGTGCGGCGCGAACCGCTCCACGCAGGCCGCATTGGACTGCTGGGCTGATTTGGTTGCCGCCATGCCCGTTTCGACTTCTTATTTAGTTTCTAAGGTAAACTTGTAAAGTCAATATTAATTTATGTATCTGTCCAAAAATTGTGAAACTAATTTTGCTAGAATCCTAGAATCATGATCTATCTGCTAGTGTATCGTGTTCACACAATTCTATAATACTTTCAGGAGTTCTTCAATTAAATTGAGATGCTCAATATTATAAGATATAAATTTGTAGGAATTTTTGTAATAAATTGGTGATAGTGCTGACTATAAAAAATTTCACAGTAAATTCTCTAATATTATTAGCTACTCGCTGTAATTTTTGTAGCTCCTGAATAATCAGTTTGCTAGGATGATTAATGAGCCCTAGTTTGAATATATATATTAAATCAATAAAATGAATAAAGCAACACTTTGGTGTTGTATAACTAAAATACTGATTGGGAAATAGCGCCTTATCCGACAACGTGAATACGTAACCTAGCATGTTAGAGCGGACTCGATAGTTTGAGAGGCGTAATCGTACTTTAATAATTGCGATCGCCGTATATTAATTACATCTCTATGTCGCATCCACATATATCATTATAGGAGCAACGATGGATCGTGGCGTCATCTAGATATAGCAGAAAAGATGGTGCCTTGATGATCGTGTCACTTCGATGGAATGGATTTGGATTGGACTTGGTCAGACGACCCGAGCGAGGCTCTGGTTGCATTTGTCCCGCCTGTGTCGATTGAGGCCGCCCATTGCTGTGGATGGTAGTCAGGTCACAGAGACTTATTATCCTGAGCACAAACTTGCTTATGGGGCAGGAAGACTCGTTACTCTCTTGTCGTGGGTTCTGCTCTTTCACGGACCGACTGATTGGAGGCAGTGAAAGGTGGAGGTCCTTGCACCGCACTGAGGACGGGTCTCATGTGTGGGGGCTTAGAGTCCAAGTTTGAACGAAGACCTGGACCCCTCGGCAGGAGTAGAATGGGTTGGTCTTGTTTGTGCCTGGGGTACAAGCGAGGCGTGTGTTTCGGGGTACCCAGCTGGGCTACATTGATTCGCGAATCGCCATTGTTCCGACGGTACGACTTGGCTATGGTCTAGTACCGTAGTAAGAACTAGAACATGGAAGGAGATAAAATGGTTTTGATTGTTCAACCCTTGCTTGAAAGTAGCATAGGTGCTTACCTAGAATGGTTAGCTAATGGATGAATTATGACTACTAATAAAACTTGAATATAAGGATACATATTGAGTAATGCTTCCTCCGGATGCAATAAACCCACAAGGCTGATAGCCTTGCACATCTTTGGAGTCTTTTATTTTCTCCTCGCCGGGTAAGTCTTATGAGTACAATCGAAGTACTCGGGGTTCGTTCTACCCTATTGCAGGTAACAGGTTTGATAAAGTTGACCTTTTGTGTGGAAATCTCTGGTGGGCTCAGCGAGAATTTCCTTCACGTTGAAGACATAGAGTTTATTTAAAAACTCTGACCAAAAATGTTTTTACCAAAGAAAAGTCTTACATTCTGTTTATCATTTCATATATATAAATGCTACCATGTTAATACTTAAACTTGTCATTAAAATAAACTTTGTTTCCGCTAAAAACTCTGATAACATTATCATATTCTGCTGATATAACTAATTGATGTAATACTCTGATGTTGTATTAAAGTGATGTATGAAATGGTTAAGAATGTTGTGCTTTTACTCTCTCATTTATGATCCTGATGGAAAAATGTTGATTTTTGAGTTCTCTCCTTTGGGTGTGCTCGACGGAACTGTTTGAATTAGCTCACTTTTTGGGGTACTTAGTGTCTAGTAAAAGACAAGTACCTCTGAAAGTGTGTTACTACAGACTGTTCTACCACAGATAAACTATTGTAGAAGAAATGACCTAGTTTAGTTATCAAGCAGTGCTGCTTGCTGAAAAAGCCTTCGATGGAAAGGGTCTCCCCATCCCATCTGCACACACATGTATATTTGCAGTGCAAAAGAGTAATGGTTCAGAAAATGAAACATAAAAAATTAGAATGGAACATTTTAACCATGGTTGTTCCTTGAACTGACCTGTATGTCCTCAGAGAGTGGTGATGCACTCATCAACAGAGACATAACTGCTGACAAAGGTCCCCAAGACCAGCCATAAATTTATTTCAGTAGGTTCAGAATTCAGAATTATATAATTTCTATTTCAAGTTGAGGATCAAAACCAAAAAGGATCAAAACCATGCAAGCATCAGTTAACCAAGACCACACACAGTGTGCGTAACAAAGATCAATCCACCTCCGAGCATATCCCCATTTGGAATCCCGTCAAAAAGTGAACACCCCTCACCTATCCACTGCAGGAAAAACATAGCAACATATGATACTATCACCGCTATGGAAACCTTTTACTGAGAGCACCTTACAACTTAAGACTGGCAGCTTTGGATATCATTTTTAACAAGATATCACTGAACTTAAAAATTTCAGTGAATTTTATTACTAACTATTGTCTTCGATAGTACAAAGGTATATTTAACTCAGTTAGGTAACCAATATCAACAGTGTACGGCAAATTGCATATTTCAGTTCAAATTGCTTCTAAAAATATACATAAAGCATAAAAGGACTGTTTCAACTCTCAGGTTCTTAGTATGAGCATACTAAAATTGGGCAAATGTTAAAGACATGATAGAAAACTGGATCAGTGTCAGAACTATCAACTGGCTTTTTAAGGGTGAAATAAATAGATAGCAAATGTTATGGTTAAAAACTTTTACCTAGATCTCTTTCGGATGTAGCCATAGCCTTCGAAACCTCTGGTTGAACTGCAACAATAGCAACTAACGAAGAGTTTTAACTATCACCTACATCCAAAAAACAAGAGATTTAGAACATGCATGGCCATAACTGATGGTTATACAGCCAAGTTTTTTGAGATCAATATGCAAGGTGGTCATTTCAATTCTGAAATATATATATACATATAGGGTGCATTTTCTATACTCGGGAGTAGTTACTCCCATCTTCAATAAACCACATTGTGTATGTGTTCATACTTGTTTATCATTTTTGAGTATGTTTATATACTCATATTAAGATACTTCAGATCTTACTACGGAAAAAAAATTTGGAACTCATATTTTTAATATATTACTAAAATACCACTACTGTAGTATATAAAATAAGTATAACCACATACTCTATGTATGAACATACATATCACCCTAGATGATCTAGTATGATCACATACTTCGTCTACATACACTTCGTCGGTCGGTCATATACACTATAAATCTAGAGATATACACATGGGGTAGCTATATATATATATATATATGAAAAATCTTTTCTACTCCTACTCCCACCCGTAGGCACACACGAGGAGACGTCGGCCTTCAACTAGCGGAGCTAATGGGTTAAAACAAACGGACCCGTTAATAACCATGCTATATATAGGAGGTGTGACCGTCATTTACTGCGTCCACAGGGAGTACCGTATTCGGCGCCGCGGCGCGGCGGATTCAATTTGTTGCATCGATCATTTTGGCACCACCATATTTGGATCCAGCTGGTATGTTGAGAGTCTTGAGACCGTCCCAATCATTCATATGTTTATCCTAATCTAATCTCCTCGCAGTCGCTGGTAGCAGATCTAGAGACGGTCAGTTCTATTATTGATCTTGTTGCCAAATCCTCTTAATTTTCTGACGCTTTTCTCGATCTCCTTGTGTCTGGTGACGATGGCCGGCCGCCGGCTTCTACCACGCATTTGGTTTTGCGACGATCTGCACGTACAAGCAGCATGGCTACCTGTCCAAAGAAATATATAAAAAGTATGTATACATACTCGTTTTTTAAAAAATATGCATAAATACTTCCGTATATAAAAAGTATGCAGACATACTCCTTTTTAAAAAGTACGGATACATACTCCGTTCGAAAAAGTATGTATATACGTATTCCTTTGAAAAGTTTAAACATGTACTCCGTATATGAAAAGTGTATGTGCATATATATACTCGCTATGAATGCATGTGTGCGTCCGTTTAGAAACTAGAATATATAAAAAAATATGTGCATATCATCTCGTATATACACTTTGGTCCATTGGTATATGGACATACTCTAATCTAAATAAAAAGTATCAACGCATACTAGCATGCGGGCATGCAGTTTTGAAAAGGTGCGCCTGTACGTGCGAGGATGCAGCGCCTAATCACATAATGGATCTGGTGGTTACTTTAAAACCCGATTAGAGGAGGGAGTAACTACTCTTAGTAGGAGTATAAAAACCTCACCCTACATATATATATATATATAGGGAGAGTATAGCCTGTAGCTACCTACAAAAGATATTCTGTAGCCAGGCCACCTGACCGCACCATGATGGCCCGTTCGATCCAGCCGGCCAGCCCCAAAGCGTTACTGCTTTTATCGTCCGGCTGCATGCAAACAGGGCCTACGCTGCAGGTAATTGCGGTAATTAATGACGCTAGATAATTACGAGAATTAGGTGCCCATTGCATGCAGCATGAGCTGCAGCTCCGTAAACATCGCAGCTTGCATTAATAACTCCGGTCATTCATGCATGCAATGTAAGTTTACGAGAATAGATTATGAGCTTTAATTATTTTGTCCAGCCGCACGTTGTTCTGGTTACGATAATCTAAACCTTCTATATGGGAAACCCCCACTTAGGAGTTCTCTGGGCTGTGGTGAAGCCACGTCACCAGAAACTCCTTCCTCCACTATGCAATCTCCTTCCTCCACTATGCAATCCTTCCCTTCCATCATGCAGAGAACCAAAGGTCATGCAATGCGAAGAACAACCAAAGGTCACCGCTGCAATTCTTCGCTGCAAACTGAACCTTCTATATGGGAAACCCCCACTTAGGAGTTCTCTGGGCTGTGGTGAAGCCACGTCACCAGAAACTCCTTCCTCCACTATGCAATCTCCTTCCTCCACTATGCAATCCTTCCCCTTCCATCATGCAGAGAACCAAAGGTCATGCAATGCGAAGAACAACCAAAGGTCACCGCTGCAATTCTTCGCCGCAAACCGAAGTCGAAAGGCGCCGCTATAGTTTAAATAACTCCCCTCGCCTGTGTTTTGCACCGCTCGGCAAAGACCGAGCCGCGGCCCACAGGGGCTTCTCCAAGATGAGTCGCCGCGACGTCACCGGTGATATCTTTGCTCTCCACCTCGGCCATCATGAAGTTTGTAGGATCACCGGCTCTGAGAAGGAGAAGATGGACATTCGAGGCTCAACATCACCTTCTCCAAGCTCGCCCCGCTCGACGGCGCTGCATCGCCCGTTCGGTCAGTCGCTGCCGCCCTTTGCCGGCGTGATAGCTCTGCCCCTCCGGCCACAGGCGGGCGGTCGTTCGACTGACTTTTTTTTTTTTTTTTTTTGACGGCCTGACGAAGCTTGATCCGTGCGGGACACCAAGATGTGCGCCGGCGACGCCCACGCTGTCAGCAAGCGGCCGCCGCCGGCCGACACCGTTTCCAGGTGCATAACCACGATGTTTTGAGGACTGCGGCCGCCAGCCATGCAAGCGATGAGGGTGGCATCCGGCAGGGAAAGAAAAATGAGCAGAGCTCAGATGCGGAAGAGAACGACCCGTTCTGTGCTGGATACGAGTGGGAAGACAAATGAGTGTATGAGAGCCATGAGCCATCCGCGCGTCTGTTCTGTTTCTAGCTCATTATGTTGAAAAAACAGGACGGCAGCTTTTTCCTGTGAGATGAAGCCAGTTTTGATGGCGGAAGGCTAATACCGTGTAGATAGGGTGAGATCATGTGCCTGTCATCTTCTATCTACTCCATATATAGTGCATGTTTCTTACAGAATTTAAATCACAGTTGCGGTCGCAGCAGAATGTGTTTTTGCATGTTGCAGGTGACTACATGAGTAGTTAGATGCTCTTTGGTCATATGTTAGATATCAGTGTATTTTCTTTATCAACATATGTATTTGATTGACAAATGTTTTGTTATACTTTACCGAAGATGGATCATCACATTTTCCTTTAATATTTTGGCATAAAATCATGAAGAAAACAAAAGAATAATTCTACCTCTATAGAAAAAATCTATTGCATTCCTGCAACAGCAACGAGGAGAGTTCTCCTAGTGTTTGAATATACCACAAAAAATAGTAGTAAATATATTCTAGTCTAGTTACTATAATTAGAGCGCAAATGTTCCATTCGCACGCAAAAAATAGTAAAAAGAATGTTTTAGTTACTATAGTTAGCACACAAACGTTCTAGGTTACTATAATTTAGCAACGCACGCAAATGATCTTGTTACGATAAGTTGCACGTTTATTTACCACAAATTGACGTCAAATGTTTCCCCTTATCTAGTTACTATAACATGCAGATCATTTTACGATAAAATAGTTAGGAATTTACCAAAAACTGATGTCAAATGTGGGGTTTTTCTCATACCAGTTACTATAATATCGAGATCTTTTTAGGATACTAGGGGGATTCCGCCGCGTTCTTTGCGGGAATTAAGAAATAATGCAATGATCATTATATAGATTTTCATGAAAAAATGCAATGATCATAATAAATATTTTCATCTTATCATCTCGTTTTGAGAGGGACAATAGCCTAATAGAGAGAGTACAAATAACAGTGCATTGAGTGAACACAATAATTTATTAAGACCACAGTGCCGAGTTATTTAAACGGAAGTATTTGAAACGAAGCGTCTGGTAAAAACTAATATTTATTCAGACTGCACGTGTAGCTGTTGTAATTCCTTTTTTATTCGCTTTCCATGGCTGATGATGAGAATATTTTGCAATGGTTACCTGCATTAATAGCGAATAAATAATAAATGTTAGATATTACATTTGATAGAGTGTTTGGAGGTTTATTGTTTTTAATAATTTTTGAAGTACCTCTCAATGTGTCTTTGCTTGTTTTCCTTGAGGATCAACTGGAGCCTCTTGGTTAACATCAAACTTTCTTTTGTTTGTGAGTTGCTGCAAAATGGATGAAATTTGAACATGTTATAGATATATACAATAGGTGGATATTTCTTCTGTTACCAAATGATAATATACTGATATAAATTAAATAATATATAGGGACATGCAATTATTGCTAAGTGCACTGAGTTTTTTTTTTTCTGTTTCAAACAGAGCAAGTTGAGTAAGTTATGCATTAGAGGATAGTATTCCGATTTGGCATTTCATGAGATCATGGAAAATTAGAAGAAAGAAAGTGTTAGGCCTAGGATTCATTATTGAGAAAGGCACCTCAGAGATGCTATGTATAATTATTTACCTGTCTTGGGATGATGATGGTTGTATAGTTTGAGTAGATAGAGCTTGAGGATTAATTGAGACACCTGGTTAACATTGAGCTTATCTTTTCCCTATAAGCTGCTGGAAAATGGAAGAAACAACGGTAAAATTTAATTAGGTGTGATGAACGCAAGTACATAATGGGTCTCTTTTTTTTTTTTTTTTGGATGTAGTTAGTGAAAAAAATATATTCGAAGAACAACATCTAGTCAATATTGCAAATGATATATTTGGTTAAAGAAAGACGAAAAGATATTGTTTTAGATTACTCTAGTTTAATGCAACAGAATTTGATCCACCTCATAGGCTCAGGTTGGCTGATATTCCAGCTTGAGCAGTAGATCACAGTTAAAAAGTTACTGTGCATCTCTCTTTAGGTTCACGAGTATTTGGAACTTAGCGATGAAAATCTTCTTATTCTTATCTATGGAGCATGTTCTGAAAATCTGAATTTACCTTTTCTTGTGCGTTTCAGCAGCTCCCCTCTTTGCACCTGATGTCAGGGCTCCACACTAGTACCCAAATCATTTTGAGTGGCGGGTGAATCTTGTTTTACGTGGCGGGCATTTGGGCCCGTCACTAATGAAAGGTCACGGTTAATCACGCGATTAACCATGACGGGCTACAGTGCCCGCCACGCTTAATGTTCATCCCGTGGCGGGCGAATTACAAGGCCCGCCACGGTAAAGATTTTCAAAAAAAAAAAAAAATACAAGAAACCCTAGACAGGCCCGCCGAGCCCATCTAGAGCCCGCCGAGCCCATCTAGGGTTCCAGCCGGCGGCGCCGATCCGGTCGATCCTTTGCCGGATCGGTCGATCCAACGCCGGATCCGCCGCCCGAAGGAGTGCCGCCGCCCGGACCGCCGCCGGGAGGAGCGCCGCCGAGCCGGATCCCATCGATCAGCGCGGAACCACCCGGCGGGGAGGAGCGCCGCCGCCGGATCCGCTTCGAGCCCGCGGCTCCCGGCTTTTGGCTCGTCAGCGCGCCGCCGGAGGCGGCCCGTGCCTCTCATCGCGCGCCGCCTCCCGCGCGGATCGGCTGCGCCGGAGGTAGCCGGAAAACGCCGCCGCCGAAATGGCCCGCCCGCGCGCTCGCCGGATCCGCCCACGCCGAGGAGCCCACCCGTCGGATCGCCACGCCGAGGATGCGCCGCGCCCGATGGCCCGCCCCACACGCCACGGATCCGCCCGCCGAGAGCCCACCCGCCCGGATCCGCCACGCCGAGGACGCGCCGCCGCCGATGGGCTGTAGCGCTCGCAAAGAAACACCACGCCCGAGGAGCCCGCCCGCCCGGATCGGCCGGGCACGGGGAGGGAAGAGAGGAAGGTGGGGATGGAGGATGCCATGGTGGCCGGGCGGTGTTCGGGGAGGGAGGCTGGAGTGGCGGTTGTGCTGGGAGGGAGCTGAGGGAAAGAGATAGAGGAGGAAGTGAGGGCGCCGCTGGAGTGAGAGTGATTGAGAGAGAGGAAGTGAGTTGAAAACCCTAACTTTAGTATATATACATGGTGCTGGACATTGGGCCTCATTTCGGGTTGTTGGGCCTCTTATGTTACGTGGCGGGCCTTTTAAGATGCCCGCCACGGGAAAGATTTTTTGCATGGCGGGCACCTTAACACGCCCGCCACGCTAAATAAAATCTTTGGCGTGGCGGGCGTGTTAAGGTGCCCGCCACGCCATCTTTCCGTGACGGGCAAAAAAACGCCCGCGTAAAAAAAAAAAAAAAAACTGAACGTGGCGGGGTATTTTTATGTGACGGGCAAAAAATGTGCCGCCACGGAAAAGATTTTGCAAGTGCTCGCAAAATCATTTCGTTACTAGTGCCACGAGTTCCCTTTTTCATACGGGAGGACACTCGCATTGCTCCTTGTCTCTGGCTGCACTCTGCTTCAGTGTCGCTGCTCCTCGCAAAGCTGATCGATAGCACAAGCCAAAGTGCATAGAAACTTAGCATCCAGTTTAAGAGAATCGGCAGTTCAACTTGCAACGGGATGACACAACACAGTCGTCAGGATTGCGTACCAGTCGCTGCTGCTGCCGTGAGCGTCATCAGATCAACGGGGCTTTTGACGCCAACCAGGTCTGCACGGCGGCAGCCACCAGATCATGGCGCACGCCCACATGCTGAGCCGCCTCGACGCAGTGGGAGGCTAGCAGCTCGGTGGTCGACGCCATGGTCGTGGCCATCTTGGTCACCGCCTAGGTGTCGGAGCTCGTGGCCGCCGGCGCGACTGCGGCCACCGTGGCCGTGACCTGGGCCACGGACACCATGGCGTGCATGTGCGCCTTGTCGGTGCGCTGGTTCTCCTTGCTGGCTTGCTGCCCTGCTTCGCCCAGCATGTCCTCCCTGTGGTGAACCTGGAACCATTTCCCGATCGATTGCTGGAAGATCTTCTTGCATCCATCTGTTTGTATGTATGTTGCAGTATTGGCACCAAGAATCAGATGAAAAAATAACTGAAAAGAATCAGATGAAATGTTGACTTCCATGTCACGACATTCTGAATGGGCATTTCATCAACCAACGTAGGGGCATCCATTAAGCAGCTGCAACAAAGCGACGCCCCACCTCCGTCGTTGCCCGAAGCCGCGCTGGTCCTCCGTATCCGTGGCCTTGGGCTGTGCAAGAAGAGGAGGGAGGCGATGGAGCACATGCTTGAATAGTGGAATGCACGTACCTAGATGGGCAGCGTGTCCAAGTCGGCACGGAGCGCGACGACGGGCGAACGGCCGGTGCCGGGCGTGGCGGCGACGCCGGTGCACGCGACCAGATCGCAGAACCCGATGCTCACGGCGTCCAGCTCGTCGTGGGCGAGGCACGCGTAGGGAGGAGAGCTTCATGTCGAGCTAGCGCTAGCGACGAGCGGCAGGAGGCCGAGGTGAGAATGGACAGGGATGTCGAAGGGTAGCGCTAGCGGCAGGCTGTGACAGGGCCTAGATGGCGGGCGTATCCGCCGGGCTCATCTAAATCTAGGACGGTGGATAGCATTGAAGAACACGACGGAGAGACGATCTGTCGTGACGCCGATGAAGAGGAAGAAAGGCCGGATCGGATCGCGATGGACGGACTTCGGCAGATTTTGGTTGCGGCTTCACGGTTTGGTCTCATACGCTGGAAAGACTGGCGGCGCGGGGGCGTATGGTGCGTGGCGACCCGTTGATCCCGCGCGATCAGCGGGAGGCAGGCCGCCGCGAGTGGAGGTGGGGCAGCGGTGAGATGGGCGACGGGCCAACATCGGCCGCGCGAAGGGCGAGAAGTGGCGGGGAAGATGCATCGCCGAGGTAGTCGAGAAGACCGCGATAATGAAGGGCGGCGGACGAAGATCTCCGACGGGAAAATGGGACGGGAAGAGACGGAGCCGAGGAGGGGAAGGGACCGCGAGCTGTCGCCGTTATGGATGGGGATAAGGCGCAGGAAGAGCCATCAGAGAAGAAGCGGTGGGAAACGGCAGGAGAAAAAGGCCGCGCCCGGGGAAAGAAAAGAGACGCGCTGCTAGCCGCTTTGCTACGTTTCGTTATCAAGCGACGTGGACCAATGAGAGGCCCGAGAACTTCTAAATTAGCCCCTAGTGGAGGATACTCATATAGGTGTAGTAGATTTCAACTGGCTAATGCAAGGAGGAGTTACTATTTGGGCTCCTGGGGTTTGAAAGCAACAATTACTAGTTTATGACATACACATCTAAAGAATTACAGTAACCACACCACAGGTGTGCCTGCCATTTCCTCGTAAGAAAATCCACATGTTTCTGATACGATCGAGAACAATGCTGACAATGACCAAGAATGCATGCAGACAGAGGTCGGTGCTAGGGAAGGATGCAGACGGAGAGGTCGCGCCATCGGCCAGCATCTCAGCAGCGCCGCCGTTCTTGCCGAGCCCGGTCGAGGCCCTCGCCTGAGCAACGAGAACGGTGGAGGGATGCCGCCGATCCCACGTTGGCGTGCAGTGGCGCCGGGCCGGGAAGGTGTGACGGCGCAGGTTCGGTCGCCGATCGTGTCCGCCGATGGGAGGAAGGCCGACGTCGCAGCCGTCGTCGCCGCCACATGAACAGGGGTGGGCGAGCTTGCCGCCACATGAACAGCGCCGAGGGCTGCTGATGAGGAGACGGTCGCTGCCGGGGTGCTGTCCGCGCTGGGATCTGCACCTCCCCGCCCCCAACATCCGTCGCCGCGACGCCGCGGTGCCGAGCTCCGTCGGGCTCGGGCGCGGCTGAGGCTCGCGTCGCTGATCCCGATGGCGCGCGAGAGGAGGCAAGCGGAAAGGTTGCCGGATGATTTGGGAAGGGGCGGACGCGGGTCGCGGTCGGGAGTAGAACGGAGCTCACGCCGCGGGCGCAGCGGGATGCTCTCCTTCAAGTCGCCATCGGCCTCCTCTAGGCGGATCTAAGGTGGAGTAGAGGGAGGTGCCGCCGCGGCTTGCCGTCGACGCCCTCAAATGCTCCAGCTCCGTCGTGCATGGCCGGACAAGGACGACCGGCGCAGCCCCAACGCAGCTCGTCGGCTCGCCGCCATTCGCCGCGGGGAGATCGTCGGAGGCATGCACCGCCTCTTTGCGAGGTCCGCGCATGATGAGGAGAGAGAAAGAAATCTATACCTATACCTACTAATAAAAGAGAGAAAATTTCAGTCCCACATCCTTTTCACCCGGGCTTTTCACGGGGCTTTTTCACCGGGCTTTTCACCGGGCTTTTCACCGGGCTTTTTTTCACTTTAGGGCTTTTCACCGGGCTTTTTCCACCTCTTTTTTTCCACCCTTTTTCCTTCCACCATACCTATCTATACCTACTAATAAATCCACCATACCTATCTATACCTACTAATAAAGAGAGAAAAATTTCAGTCCGACCTATTTTTCTACCCACCGTTTCAGTAGAGAAATTTCCGCCGCCCATGAGTCGTATTGCACCAGGACACCAGCCCTCCTTTTATCTACGCTCACGGTAGGTATAGATTAATTAATTTCTCCTAAACCGCGTCTTTGTGAAGACCGCCTCCTCCCCGACCAAGCCGTCGTGTTAGCCCTAGCGCGCGGCCACCACGAACCGAGCACCGTGGGATCGCCGCCGAACACGTCCCGGGCGAGATTGCGTTCGGCGTCGACCATAGCCAAGGAGCACCATCGCACGCGTGAAGACCCAACCGACCTCCGTGTCCATCTACTGCGCCCCGGCATTGTCCGCCGTCGTCGGTAAGCCTCCCTTGCATCTTCCCTTTGTCTCGACACGCGTCATGTTGCTTTTATGTTCATCCGTCCCGTGCGTGATGGCGCAGACCTCCATGCCAAGTGCATGCACCGCCACGGGAAATCGACCATGTTTTGTTAATTCTTTGTAGTCGTGTGTGATGTCGTGTTCTAACGAATTCTTCATTAGAATAATAGATGATATCCTTCGCTCGTTAGACATTCTATGCGATGGCGGCGTTGCTTCATGTCGGGATTGCAGTTGGTGCGTGTACGGAGCCGAAGTGACCTAGCGTTGAGAAGGCCGCATTGAGAAAGTCATGTACGAAGCCGGGCAGCCCGGAGCCAAGGAACTCGCCGCAAGGGGGTTCAGTCGAAGCGCCGCAGGCTTAGGCAAGCTGACCACTCGAGCGCACGATTTCCACCAGGACACGCCAAGAGTTCGTGACGCGCGGCGTCCATATGGCATTGCCGCCCCTAATTTTTTTTCCTCGAAATTAGAGGCCACAAGGAACGCGGGCGTTAGCGGATGAGGAACTAAGCATAAAAAAAACATGTCTAGAAGAAGACTTTGATCCTGGTTAACTGGTTGTCGATCCACGCAGCTGGCCGTCGCGGGGCGCCTGGATGCCATAACGTTCGCAGCAGCTCCCCCACCGCGGCCACCAAAGATACGCCAAATGCCATAGCGCCACCGCAGGGCGGCCGACGGATCCGCGACGCTGTAACCGCTAGCGTTGCAACAAGCTAGAGTGAATAAGTCGAAGTTTTGATTTTTTTTTTTTTTTGTCTCCCGTGGCAACGCACTTATATATTTCCTAGTTAAAAAAAAAAAAGAGAGGACGCCAGCCGAGACGAGTATCAAGGACCTCTCTTGATGCTAATTAATAGCTGGATGGGACCCATGCGTGGATCAATGGACGGGGCAGGGACTGAATCAATGCATGCATGCATTTAGTCTGGGACCACCCACCAAGCCAACGCGAGTACGCGACACCACCATGGTGCGCCGGTGGCGCTGGGCCTGAGTTCTGGTCCGGCTACAGAACGTGATATTCTATAGACTAATAGTTATATATATACTAGGAGGACTCTCCGCGCGTTGCTGCGGGGACACTCTGCGCGTTGTTATAAGAAGAAATTATTTTTAGTTTAGTTTTCTTTGTAATCAGTAAGGATTGTAATTACAATTATTTCTTGATTACAATATTTTTTTCATAGCATTGAGGATTTATTGGGCAATGACGGGTAATAAGAAAGGATCATGGAACTCAGCTACTTCGATGTTTCCTCATATGTACATAGTGTGCATCGTGTTATATGAGCTTTTTATTAGAATTTTGAATGAAATCGGAATTCCTCGCGCGTTGCTGCGGGACTTTCGTGTTAAGTGAATACAAATGCAGTGAAAAGTCATGAGAATATGGTCATGTTTTTTTACATTTATGTTAATTTTGTGATCATATATAAGCTCATTTATGTTAATTTTATGATCATATATAAGTTGTCGTGATGTTTTGAACATTTCGTAGAAATCAAAGAATCATCGTATCTGGTACAAAATGACAATGACATCGTTTTTTACATAAGCTCATGCAGGGCACATCATTATATTTGGCATGAATTGTGAAAACATGAAACACACGTTGCATCTGGTGTTCAAATTTTTTCTCATAAAATGTGTCAATATAGGCCCTAGTATAGCACTATAGGCTAACGTGACAGTTAGAGCCAGTTCGTGTCGGTCTAAGGAAAAAAAAAAAGAAAAACGAAAAACAAATCGATCGACGGATGCTCCTAGAAGGACCGGTACCTGTCCTGGCATCCCAACAAAAAAATCAAGGGATCAACGGAGCCTCTAGAGCGTTGCTGTCCACTCGTTTCTTCTATTGCCCGTCCGCCGCACATATCCACTCGTTCCTCAACAGAAATTCGCAGGCCAGCGCACAATCCGCAACAAACTGAAGGAAATGGAGAGAAAGAAAAGGAAAGATTTGATCTTTTCTCGAGCGCTGACCCTACTCGCTCGAAAAGGCGAGGTGAATCCAAGTTGAAATCAAGGACGGATGGTGGCGCCCTGATCCACGCTGGGGAGCTGGATCTCCAGTCCACGCCACGCCACACAGCCGGCACTGCAGCGTCGCTCCTAGAAGAAGGCGGGAGGAGGCTGGACGGAGGACGGGCTCCCGCGAAGGTCCGGCTTGATCTGGCGTGAGGAGCTGCGGCGGCCCTCCCTGCTCGCCGGCGCCTCTCTCTCTCTCCCATCCATCTCCGCCGGCAGCGGATTTGCTGGCCTCGCCCCTGGGCAGCGGCGGATTTGCTGGCTAGCGCCGCCCCGGCGCCGGAGGGCGCATGGGCTGTGGGGCTTCCCCAGCGGCGGGCACCTCCGCCGCTGCTCCGTCGTTCCCCAGCGGCTACCCCTTCTCCCTCCTGTCGTCGGTGTCAATGAGCATGATGGAGGAGGTAGGCGAGTTGTTTAAATAAACAGGCAATTCGATGGTTTAGCTTCGTCTTCGTAGTGGTGGAGGCAGAACGGCGGCACCGGAGGACTCGGTGGGTTCCGGATGTGGTCTTGGCGGTGGTGGAGGCGGCGCATTGAAGGAGGACTGATTCAGAGGAAGGGGAACAGGCCGCCGCGCAGGAAGTGGAAGAGGACGCCGAGTAATTTTTTTTTCCCTGGAGAAGGGATGCCAACGTGGATGCGTACGTGGACGCCCTGCATGTCGAGAGAACTCCCCTAGTGGGGGTTTCCCATATAGAAGGTTTAGATAGGTGCTATCTTACACCAAGGTGTAGAATAGCTTATACTACACCATGACACATAAACAACAAGTCTGACTCCACCAACCGGGCCGAGTCGCACCAAGTCAACTCACATCACCTAGTCTCGTTCCCCACCGCCCCGATCGCCCTGGGATCGGAGACCGGATCGCGTCGCCCCCACCTTCCGGCGCCTCACCATGTCGATGCCGTCCCCTACCCTGCCGGGCCTCTCCACCCCGGGCTGTGCTCCAACGGCCGCAGCCAGCCTTCCCGACCATGGCGCGGGAGCCCGGTTCGCTATCTCTCCGCCCCGCCCCGAGGTGCCCGCCACCGCGCTCCCGTTTGCTCGCTAGAGGTCGCCGTTCTGCGCTCCCCCATCCCCATCGCTAGAGGGTCTCCAAAGCGGCTCCTCTCCCTCGGCCCATGGCAAGACACGGCTGGCTCGCCCTCCCGCCGATGGCGACCCGGGCATAGCGCGCCCAACCACGGCGGCATGGCACCGACCCACCCGGGTAGTCCCTGTATCCCGCCCGCGGGGCCGCCCTTGTGTTGGGCAACAACGCAGAGGCGGGGCGGTGCTCGTGCACGATGGGCATCGGAGGGGGCACCACCGCGCGATCGCGCAAGAATGGCGAGCCTTACGCCTCCCATTCAGATCGGACCCGGGGGCTGAGCCAGCAGCCGAGGACAAAAGCTGGGCAGTAGGCTGAACGCGACCGGTGGCCTGGGCACTGGCCGCATGGAGCTGCAAGCTCGCCGCCCCCGGCGTTCCGCCTGCCAGAGCTCGCACCTGCTCATGGGTGTGCACATGTGTGCACATGGTGGATCCGAGCCATGGATACTACCAAGAGGAACTAAATGTTCATGCATACTACTGAAGGTTGTTTTGACAGTGAGAGATACCGAGTGCTCTAGCACACTACTGAATGTTGTTTGAATAGATACTGAATGGTCAAGCCATGGTTGCTGAAACGGTGCTCTTCTGCTAATTGCCTGACAAAGTAACATCAAAGACTGAAAAAGTAATGCAAATACTAGAAATACTGAATACCGTATGTATTGGAAGCTACAATAGAAATAGAATGGTAGATACTGATCTATAAAATATAAGAGATGAAAATACTGAACAACCATGCAATAATTTTTTTTAAAAAAACCATGCAATCGTGTGGAATACTGAAGCTAACTACCGAATACTTTGTAATAAGGAACCATGGAAAAGTGATATTGAATAGAATACTGAGGAATACTGAAGGGAAGAAACTACTGAATACTGATGAGGCAACTAATGGAGTCATAGTACTGACAA
Source organism: Hyparrhenia diplandra (assembly GCA_015847255.1). Classification (NCBI taxonomy): domain Eukaryota; kingdom Viridiplantae; phylum Streptophyta; class Magnoliopsida; order Poales; family Poaceae; genus Hyparrhenia; species Hyparrhenia diplandra. The sequence goes on from JADLZK010011058.1 coordinate 22,318, forward strand.
ACTACTTAAACATCAAACAAAATACTGAACAAGAAGGATTATACTGAAACAAGAAGGATTATACTAAAACAAAGTACTAAGAAAAATTACACAACATGAAACAAAAGTACTGAACAAGAATGATTATCTTGAAATATCTTCAAGGACCCAACGGCCTATTCTACATTTTTAAAAAAAAAAAATACTAACAAAATACTTGGAGATACCGATAATACCGACAAGATACTTGACGATACTAACGAGATATCGACGATCGACAAAGATCTTGAAAAAAATACTTGGTGATACCGACAATAATGACAAAATACTTGCGAGATACTAACAATACCGACAAGATACTTGAAGATAATGATGAGATACTGATGATACCTACAAAACCAACAAGATACTTAGGATACTGGACGAGATCTTGACGATACTAACGAAATGCTTGAAGATCTTGACAAATTCTTGACATAAACCGAGTTTAGGGTTCAGCTTTGTTGATTTTTAGTAGTTATCGGTGAATTGTTAAGTTTAGGGTTTCGGGGCGAGTGTCTTTTCAAAAGCATGCCCCCTTCCCGGCTAGGCTTAGGGAGACACTTTTAAAGATATTTTCGAGTTTAGGGTTCATCGTGTTTCGAGTTTAGGGTTCATGACGTTTCTTTGAGTTTAGGGTTCATAGTGTTTGCCGAGTTTAGGGTTGATGGTGGTTGCCGAAGTTTAGGGTTCTTGGCGTTGCCGAGTTTAGGGTTCATGGCGTTTGCGAGTTTAGGCTTTGTTGATTTTCGGTAGTCATCGGGGAATTGTTAAGTTTAGGGTTTCGGGTGAGTGTCTTTTCAAAAGCATGCCCCCTCCCGGGCAAGGTTTCTAGGAGACACTTTTAATGACATTTTGTCGAGTTTAGGGTTCATGGCGTTTGTCGAGTTTAGGGTTCATTGCGTTTGTTGAGTTTAGGGTTCATGGCGTTTGTCGAGTTTAGGGTTCATTGCGTTTGTCGAGTTTAGGCTTCATGGCGTTTGCCGAGTTTAGGCTTCATGGCGTTTGCCGAGTTTAGGGTTCATGGTGTCTACCGAGTTTAGGGTTCAGGCGGTTGCCGAGTTTAGGGTTCATGGCGTTTGCCGAGTTTAGGGTTCATGGCGTGTGCTGAGTTTAGGGTTCATGGTGTCTACCGAGTTTAGGGTTCAGCCTCCTCCCGGCCGCCCCCACTCCCTCGGCCTCCTCCCGGGCATCTCCTCCGCCGCCCCCACTCCCTCAGCCTCCTCCCAGCCGCCCCCATTCCCTGCGCCTAGGTCCTCCTTCCCCGGATGCGGCATACCGACGGCCCGACCTGCAGGGATGCCTTGTCCGTGGTGGATCTAGTGATCGACGGCGACTCCGTCCACGGTGGCGACCGCGGACCTCTTCCATCCCTGCACCTGACGTGGATATCCTTCACGGCTTGCAGCCCCTATCTTCATGTCAATGCAGAGGATGGCATCCCTGCATCCGGCCGTGACAGGGACCGCCCCTGCGCTTCCAGCAGCTGGCACAGTACAGGTGCCACACTGATCTTCAAAAGGAAGAATGAGTATCGTGGGCAGCGATTAGAATTCAGTGGCATTGCCTGCCAATTACCTCCCAAAATTCAGTGGCATTCAGGCACTAGAACAATATGTTCAGCTATGTTTTCTCCGTTGCAGCCGACCTTTGTGTACACATCATCTTGCCAAAAAGAACGCTGGATCAGATAGTTGTCCTTTCAGTTTCAGTGTATAGCTGAAGTATCAATTTTTCATGGGCCATGATCCTCCTGAGCCCTCACTCTTGGTTAGTATGTCTCGGTCATAATTGCACATGGTGGCTGAGATGGGTCCTCTTTGCTACTACAATTAGAAATCGCCAAGTACTGAAAGAAAAATATAGATAAATGCTAGAGATTACTGGAGTCTTTGCTTAAGATACTAACAAACATAGAATAAAATACTGAAAGATACTTAAGATACTGACTAACCTGAAGAAATACGAAAATAAAAGACACTGACAAACACTAAAGAAATATACTGATAAATACTGAAGAAATGATACTCCCATATACTACTGAATTTTAGAATAAAACGCCAGTACTCATGTATACTGAGAGATAACTTTTTTTCAAAAAAAAAGCATATATATAGAGCTTAAAAAATACATAACCACTATCCTCAAGTACTGAAGCGTCGAAACAATACTGGGGTATACCGAAGCACAGAAACAAAATACTGGGCAGTATTGATTATTACCGAAAAATACTGGAGCCTTGGACCACTGATTAATATTAAAAAATACTGATTAATACTTGAAGCATAATGAATATTGTTAAATGTTGCTGAGAAATACTGAACATTAAAAATTGACATACCGAGAATACTTAAAAATGAGATGAACTAATGACTACTTAATGGTACTAGATAATTGTACTGACCAAAACAAGGAAATTATACTGGATGATACTTTGTTGTTACTGAAGGATTGTACTGGCAAAAACAAGGAAATATATCTGCTTTTTTAAAACCACCCATTTAGTGCACTAATATATCAAAACACTAAATGAGTGGTTTTAAATTAAACACTAATATATCCGAACACTAATGATTGGTTTTTTCTTTGTTGTTTGACAGTATCTTTAAGTAGCAGCGACCCTAAGTTTCATTAAGTATTTTGTCAATATCTTCAAGCATTTCGTTAGTATCGTCGGTATCTCATCGGTATCCTCAAGTATCTTGTTGGTTTTGTAGGTATCATCAGTATCTCGTCAGTATCTTCAAGTGTTTTGTCGGTATTGTCGGTATCTACAAGTATTTTATCGTTATTTTCGGTATCTCCAAGTATTTTTTCCAGTAGTGTCGATATCGTCGATTATCTCGTTAGTATCGTCAAGTATCTTGTCGGTATTATCGGTATCTCAAGTATTTTGTCAGTATTTTTTTAAAAAATTGTAGAATAGGCTGGTTGGGTCCTTGAACAATAAACTCGACAAACGCCATAAATCCTAAACTTCGGCAACCACCATGAACCCTAAACTCGGCAACCACCATGAACCCTAAACTCAGCAAACGCCATGAACCCTAAACTCGGCAAACTCCATGAACCCTAAAGTCGGCAACCGCCTGAACCCTAAACTCGGTAGACACCATGAACCCTAAACTCAGCACACGCCATGAACCCTAAACTCGGCAAACGCTATGAACCCTAAACTCGGCAACCGCCTGAACCCTAAACTCGGTAGACACCATGAACCCTAAACTCGGCAAACGCCATGAAGCCTAAACTCAGCAAACGCCATGAACTCTAAACTCGACAAACGCAATGAACCCTAAACTCGACAAAGCCATGAACCCTAAACTCAACAAACGCAATGAACCCTAAACTCGACAAACGAAATGAACCCTAAACTCGACAAAATGTCATTAAAAGTGTCTCCTAGAAACCTTGCCTAGGAGGGGGGCATGCTTTTGAAAAGACACTCACCCGAAACCCTAAACTTAACAATTCCTGATGACTACTGAAAATCAACAAAGCCTAAACTCGGCAAATGCCATGAACCCTAAACTCGGCAACCGCCATGAACCCTAAACTCGGCAACCGCCATGAACCCTAAACTCGACAAACACTACAAACCCGAAACTCAGCAAATCTCATCAACCCTAAACTCAGCAAACGCCATGAACCCTAAACTCGACAAACGCCATAAAACCTAAACTCGACAAAATGTCATTAAAATTGTCTCCCGGAAACCTTGCCTGGGAGGGGGGCATGCTTTTGAAAAGACACTTGCCCCGAAACCCTAAACTTAACAATTACGGATAACTACTGAAAATCAACAAAGCCTAAACTCGGCAACCACCATGAACCCTAAACTCGGTAACCTCTATGAACCCTAAACTCGGCAACCACCATCAACCCTAAACTCGGCAAACACTATGAACCCTAAACTCAGCAAACGTCATGAACCCTAAACTCGAAACACGATGAACCCTAAACTCAGAAAATGTCTTTAAAAGTGTCTCCCGGAAGCCTAGCCTGGGAGGGGGGCATGCTTTTGAAAAGACACTCGCCCCCGAAAACCCTAAACTTAACAACCATCGATAACTGCGAAAATCAACAAAGCTGAACCCTAAACTCGGTTTATGTCGGTAATTTGTCGAGTATCTTCAAGCATTTCGTTAGTATCGTCGATTATCTCGTCAAGTATCCTAAGTATCTTGTTGGTTTTGTAGGTATCATCGAGTATCTCATCATTATCTTCAAGTATCTTGTCGGTATTGTTAGTATCCGCAAGTATTTTGTCATTATTGTCGGTATCACCAAGTATTTTTTTCGATCTTGTCGGTATCGTCGATTATCTCGTTAGTTTCGTCAAGTATCTTGTCAGTATTATCAGTATCTCCAAGTATTTTGTTAGTATTTTTTAAAAAAAAAAATTGTAGAATAGTCCGGTTGGGTCCTTGAAGATATTTCAGTATAATCATTCTTGTTCAGTACTTTTGTTTCATGTTGTGTAATTTTTCTTAGTACTTTGTTTTAGTATAATCCTTCTTGTTTCAGTATAATCCTTCTTGTTCAGTATTTTGTTTGATGTTTAAGTAGTTTGTCAGTACTATGACTCCATTAGTTGCCTCATCAGTATTCAGTAGTTTCTTCCCTTCAGTATTCCTCAGTATTCTATTCAATATCACTTTTCCATGGTTCCTTATTCCAAAGTAGTATTCGGTAGTTAGCTTCAGTATTCCACACGATTGAATGGTTTTTTACAAAAAAATTATTGCATGGTTGTTCAGTATTTTCATCTCTTATATTTATAGATCAGTATCTACCATTCTATTTCTACTGTAGCTTCCAATACTTACGGTATTTAGTATTTCTAGTATTTGCATTACTTTTTCAGTCTTTGATGTTACTTTGTCAGGCAATTAGCAGAAGAGCACCGTTTCAGCGACCATGGCTTGACCATTCAGTATCTATTCAAACAACATTCAGTAGTGTGCTAGAGCACTCGGTATCTCTCACTGTCAAAACAACCTTCAGTAGTATGCATGAACATTCAGTTCCTCTTGGTAGTATCCATGGCTCGGATCCACCATGTGCACACATGTGCACACCCATGAGCAGGTGCGAGCTCTGGCAGGCGGAGCGCGACGGGGCGGCGAGCTTGCAGCTCCATGCGGCCGGTGCCGAGGCCACCGGTCGCGTTCAGCCTCTTGCCCAGCTTTTGTCCTGGCCTCGTTGGCTCAGCCCCTAGGGTGTGATCTGAATGGGAGGCGAAGGCTCGCCATTGCGGCGCGATGCGGTGGTGCCCCCTCCGATGCCCATCGGGCACGAGCACCGCCCGCCTCTGGCTGCGTTGCCAACACACAAGGACGGCCCTGCGGCGGGATACGAGGGACTACCAGCGGGTCGGTGCCATGTCGCCGTGAATTGGGGGCGCCACGCTGCCCAGGTCGCCATCGGCGGGGGGAGGGCGGCTGGCGGTGTCGCCATGGGCCGAGGGGAGAGGAGCCGGCTTTTGGAGACCCTCCTACGGATGGGGATGGGGAGCGCGGACCGGCGACCTCTAGCGAACGGGGGAGCGCGGTGGCGGCACCTGGGGGGCGGGCGGAGAGATAGCGGAACCGGGCTCCCGCGCCATGGTCATGGGAAGGCTGCTGCGGCTGTTGGAGCACGGGAACCTGGGGGTGGAGAGGCCGGCGGGGGTAGGGGACCGGCATCGACATGGTGAGGCCGGGAAGGTGGGGCGGCGTGATCCGGTCTCCGTCGGGCAGGTGCGATCGGGGCGGTGGAACACGAGACTAGGTGATGTGAGTTGACCTGGTGCGACTTCGGCCCGGTTGGTGGAGTCAGACTTGTTGTTTATGTGTCATGATGTAGTATAAGCTATTCTACACCTAGGTGTAAGATAGCACCTATATATATATAGGGAAAGTATAGTCTGTAGCTAGCTACTGAATTTAATATTCTGTAGCCAGACCAACCCACCGCACCACCTTTGCCCAACCGCACCAGGCCTCCACCGTGCTGTTTGAATCGTCATTTACTGCACTGCACCCACCACCATTTACTACTCCTGTACGTTCATTAATGGGAGCCCTGTAATTCCGTTAATTTGAATCTCCAAACCATGCACGCTAGCTATATTTGAGCACCTTGTTTTCTAATAGTAGTTACAATAATTTGGTCTCATTAGTTACCATAATTAGAATAAGGAATTATCGTAATTCAACTTCAAGTAGTTACCATAATTAGAATAAGGAGTTATCGTAATTTGACGACAAGTAGATTCGAATAACTAGTACCATAATTTCATACGTATTTGGTAATTCTCATTGTTTATTATGGTAAATAAGAAATGAAGTTACTACTTTCCTATAAAATGAAGTTACGACAAATTTACCATGATTTGATTTATGGCAATATACAATGTTTGATATGGTAAATAAGAATGCAGTTACGACAAATTAAGGGCTTTCTTCATCTGGATTTGAAATTACTGTAATTTATTCACTATATGATATATGTTTACATCCAGAATTTGAGGAACAAAGAGGCCATTTTATGAACGATTCAGAGCTACTATTCCAGCTGCAATGCAACAAGGTAGTATGATAAGCAAATTGAATTGGCTGCACAAACGCCGGTAGTTGAGCAGGGATGGGAAGCTCCTGCGGCCCACCGTCCGGTCGATAAATGGCATCAGCCGGCCAAGGTGATGAGTGATGACCAGATCCAGGACACTGCCGGTGGAACCTGGGGACGGTCAGCAGCGATCACGGTCGATCTGCAAGGGGCAAGTCGCACGGCCTCGCCGGACCACGAGGGAAGCTGCACGCCGCCGGGTGGGGATGGCTCCGTGCCGGGCCGTGCTGCGTGAATCCAAGGTGCAGAAATTAGAGAATGCCTTCAGTAATTTACAAACTTGTATAGTAGTTACGATAACTCACTGTCGGAGAATCACCAAATTTTTTTTTTTTTTTTTGAGAATGAGAATCACCAAAAATTGTGCCTCATCGATGAGGCCTGATCTGTACCTGCATCCGCCATGGCAGAAGGCCGCCCGGGAACCATATACGGAGTCCGGACAGCGTCGGCATTATTGCTGGGAGGTGGCAGGTGGCCGTCAACGCCACGGCGGCGAGCTCCGGGCTGACCGCCTCCTCCATGCGTTTGTCGTGGACGAGCCCTCACCCATATCTGCCATGGTAAGAGTGTTACTGTGGTACCGTAGAGGCGTAGAGAAGGTGCCGCCACAGGGCCGTCCGGGAGGTCGACACGGTGGAGTTCCCCGTTGGTCACGCGGTGGTGGTGCACGCCGCAAGGAGCGCGAGCAGGGCCGATGGCTTGCTCGCCACTGCTAGGCTGCGCCGGGCCGCCGGGTGCCGAGCCTCCGCTGCGGCGCCGGAGAAGAGAGGCCGGAGCGCGGATGCGAGCTCGTGGGATCATCGTCGTGGTGGTTGCCCATGCACGGCGTCCACAGCGCCCCGATGTCCGTCTGCGCGGCGCTGTTCGAGGCCAGTGTACCTATCCAGGCCACGCAGCATAGGAGGCGGGTCACGACGGCCGGCGGCCGGGAAGGCAGGCGTCGGTGACGACGCAGCGCAGTAGAAGAGGCTGGCAGCGAGGGCTCAATTTGGGATAGTGCGGACGTCTTGACTTTTTGGGAAATGCAAATAAGCGTAATTGTTGGGTGAATTAATGAACCATTATTTATTGTCTTTATTTGTACGGTCGGTGAAACGATGGAGCGCTGACCACGATGCGCCTGTGACACTCGAGCTCGCCCGCCCACTTCTGGTCCGCCCAATTCTGTAGCTGGCTATATAGTAGTAGTTCTATATATATATATATATATATATATATATATATATATATATATATATATATATATATATATATATATATATATATATATATATATATATATTTATATTTATATATATATATATATATTAATATGAAACTAGTTTGAAACCTTACTGTTAATTAAGATTACTCTCTTTTTTTACTTTTCCAAAATAAGGATTTTAGGTTGTGGAGTATGTTCTTAAATATTGTACAATATTACAATAACATAAGTCATCATTTGAAACATAGACCATGTTGCTTAAGATAAAATCATAGAGCTTGAAGTCAGATCTCAGATGGAGGTAACAATGCTAACATCAAAAGAATTTTAATATGTAACTCTAATAATGATTTGGGTAACATGCTCAAGTGAGGAGTATTTGCCTTAGATCATCAGTTGCACATTAATATAGTGATGAATTTGTCTTTGTTAGCTAGAAGATTAGCCGTAGGTCAACCGGCCAGACACTTTGTGTAGACAAATTATACTCTCTCCTTAAAGATACACGACTTTTATTACATACCTAAACATAATGTATATTTAAGTGTATACAGAAAACTATGTACCAAAAAAGATAGGAATTCCAATTTGGAATGAAAGGGGTATATAGCTGGAGGTTCAATGTTTGTCAAAGAAACTTTTTGCATTATGACTCCAACTCTAACCTGGATGCATGGCGTACGATCGTGCAATGGAGAGGCCAAAATTGGCATTAATCTTTTAGTGTGCCAGTGGTGAGCAAAAAAAAACCCTTCTTTGCTGCTGGTTGCTTCTCGTCGTGCAGAATCGATACTCTTTCCCTTGTCTGTTGAAGAGCAGACATGGCAATATAGTCAATCCTGCCTCTCCTGCATGCACTGAATGTGTCTAAATATTTTTTAGAACAAATCGGCAAGACTTTTGCAAGACGTGTATAAATCCTTCACTGCAGAGTAGTATGAGAGCGAGAAAGAGTGCATACATGTGGCTCAGTGGTGACAGGCCGACCCCTATACCAATAACTTAGATAGAGACCTCGCTGTTCACTAAGCTGCGAGCTATATCTACATCCATGTGTTGAAAAAGGATGCTGAGTTCAGCTCGTCCAGGAGAACCTTGATAATCTAGCTTGCCATGTCTTCTCGATCTCGGCTGCTCCTAGTGGTTGATGAAACCTGCATGCACAATAACAACAACAACATAGCCTTTAGTCCCAAGCTAGTTGGGAGAGGCTAGAGATGAAACCCATATGAAACAAGTATAAAAGAGCATGCGCGCGCACACACACAAAGGCATAAGACAAAAAGTAAAGATGGTAGATATAAAAAGAACCAAAGGTCACGGTTCAGGCACACTGATAGCTAGCCTCCATGCGCTTCTATCTATAGCTAAATCCTTGAAGATATTCCACTCCTTAAGGTGTCTCTTAACCGACTCGTCCCAAGTCAGTCTAGGTCGACCTCTACCTCTCTTCACATTATCTACTCGCTCTAAAACCCCACTACGCACCGGCGCCTCAGGGGGGGGCCTCCATTGAACATGTCCAAACCATCTCAATCGATGTTGGATCAATTTCTCCTCGATAGGAGCCGCCCCGACCCTATCCCGAATCTCTTCATTCCGGACTCTATCCCTTCTAGTATGCCCGCAAAACCAACGCAACATACGCATCTCTGCCACGCTCAGTTGCCGGACATGTCACCTTTTTGTAGGTCAACATTCAGCACCATATAGCATCGCCGGGCGAATCGCCGTCCTATAGAACTTCCCTTTTAGCTTCTGTGGCACCCTCTTGTCACAGAGGATGCCAGAAGCTTGATGTCACTTCTGCCAACCTGCTGCGATTCTATGTCTAACATCTTCATCAATGTCGTCATCCTTCTGTAGCATAGATCCTAAATACCAAAAAGTATCCTTCTTGGCCACCACTTGTCCATCAAGGCTAACGTCCCCATCCTCGTGCCTAGTCGGACTGAAGTCGCACATCATGTACTCGGTCTTGGTCCTACTCAGTCTGAACCCTTTCGACTCTAGCGTGTGCCTCTACAGCTCCAACTTCCTATTTACCCCTGCTCTACTCTCGTCCACTAGCACCACATCATCAGCAAAGAGCATACACCAAGGGATATCACCCTGTATATCCCTTGTGACCTCATCTATCACCAAAGTAAATAAATAAGGGCTTAGTGCTGACCCCTGGTGCAGTCCTATGTTAATTGGAAAGTCACTGGTATCGCCATCACATGTTCGTACACATGTCATCGCATCCTTGTAAATATCCTTGACGAGGGTAATGTACTTAGTTGAGACTTTGTGTTTTTCCAAGGCCCACCACATGATGTTTCTCGGTACTTTGTCATACGCCTTCTCGAGGTCAATAAAGACCATGTGCAAGTCCTTCTTCTGCTCCCTAAATATCTCCATCAACTGTCGTACTAAGAAAATCGCCTCCATGATCGACCTCCCGGGTATGAACCCAAACTGGTTTTGGGTCACACTTGTCGACCTTCTTAGGCGTGCTCGATGACCCTCTCCCAAAGTTTCATCATATGGCTCATCAGCTTAATCCCACGGTAGTTAGTACAACTTTGAACATCTCCTTTATTCTTGAAGATTGGTACTAATATACTTCTCCTCCATTCTTCAGGCATCTTGTTCGACCGAGAAATGAGGTTAAAAAGCTTAGTTAGCCATACTACCGCTCTCGCACCCGAGACATCTCCACACCACAATGGGGATGCCATCGGGGCCTATCGCTTTACCTCCTTCATCCTCTTCAAAGCCTCCCTGGTCTCTGCCTCCTGAATCCTCCTCACAAAGCATCTGCAGGTATCCTCAAATGAGTCATCAGCTCAAAGGTAGGACTATCATCCTCCCTATTAAATAACTTATCGAAGTACTCTCCCATCCGTCCTTGATCTCCTCATCCTTTTGCAGAAGTCGATCTGTCCCATTCTTGATGCATTTGATTTGGTTTATGTCCCTTGTCTTCCTCTCACGTATCCTAGCGATCCTATAAATGTCCTTCTCCCCTTCCTTCGTGCTTAGCCGTTGATAATGATGAAACCTGCATGCCCAAGCCAAAATGAGAGATGAATTAGTAGACGGTCAAAACAAAAACTGATCACAAGGCCTGCCAAGAACCGGCAAGACGTCAGTTGTGAGGGAATATCTGACATAAGTAATAGGATAGAAAGGTTGATTTAGTTTTCCTGATTGATTGAAGTTTGGTGGCTATGGACGATGGCTGTGGTGGCGGGGCTTGGATGACAATTTTAATTAGTAGGCCTGCCAGATAGGATGAGATGACAATTTAATTTGTATTTTATTTTGAATTAATTAGATCTGTTACGCTGCACAGGTGAACCTTATTTATAGGCATTGACAAATTTTCTACTAAGAGATGACCAACCACACAAAGTGACGATGGTACGTCCTATATTCATGTATTATATAATTCATGTATTATATAATTAACCGATCAAGATTTCCTTCGTAAGGCCAATGTAGATTGTGTCTACGTTTTTTTTTCTATGGAATATTTATGTTTTGGCTTTTTTTTTTTTTATCTACGTAATGGCTGCACACGTATACCTTGTTTGTATAGGCATTGACAAATTTTCTACTAATAGATAACCAACCACACGAACGTGATGATATGGTACGTCCGATATTCATGTATTGTATAATTTTATTTATTAACCAATTAAATATGGGTACAACCAATCAAGATTTCCATGGTAAGGCCAATCAAGATTGTCTCTACGTAACCAATTTTTTTTCTTCGAATAATTATATTTTGGCTATTGTTTTATCTACGTAATGGCATAGGTGGGTAATTTTCAAAAAAAATAAATAGATCCAATGGTTACCTGTCGCTAGAGTCATTTGATTGGATGGCTAGATATTTCGATTAACGTGAGAATTTCTAGCATTTATCTTTTTTTTCTAATGCATTTAGTGAGGATTAATGTGGAGGCTTTATTGGAGCCTCTAATTAGTAATAGTAACCTCTAATTAGTAATAGTAATAATTGAATTAATTAGCTCTGTTACGCTGCACAGGTGAACCTTATTTATAGGCATTGACAAATTTTCTACTAATCTACTAAGAGATGACCAACCAGACAAAGTGACGATGGTACGTCCTATATTCATGTATTATATAATTAACCGATCAAGATTTCCTTCGTAAGGCCAATGTAGATTGTGTCTACGTTTTTTCTACGGAATAATTATGTTTTGGCTTTTTTATCTACGTAATGGCTGCACACGTATACCTTGTTTGTATGGGCATTGACAAATTTTCTTCTAATAATAGATAACCAACCACACGAACGTGATGATATGGTACGTCCGATATTCATGTATTATATAATTTTATTAACCAGTTAAATATGGGTACAACCAATCAAGATTTCCACGATAAGGCCAATCAAGATTGTCTCTACGTAACCAATTTTTTTCTCCTGAATAATTATATTTTGGCTATTGTTTTATCTACATAATGGCATAGGTGGGTAATTTCTAAAAAAAAAAAATAGATCCAATGGTTACCTGTCGCTAGAGTCATTTGATTGGATGGCTAGATGTTTCGATTAATATAGGAATTTCTAGCATTTATCTTTTTTTCTAATACACTGGTGAGAATTAACGTGAATGCTTCATTGGAGCCTCTAATTAGTAATAGTAGGATAGGATATGATTTTGTTTTTTATGACATGGCAAAGGAATAAAGAAGAGAGAGAAGGAACCAGTTTTATCTAGACGAAACCTTACGTGCACGGTTTCCAACACTTGATGAGTCTTAGGCCTTGTTTAGTTGGGCAAAAACTTGCCAAGAGCACTTTGTTGGAACTTCAGAAGACATTTGTAGCATGTTTCGTTTGTTTGTGGCAAATATTATCCAATCATGGACTAACTAGGCTCAAAAGATTCGTCTCGTGATGTACAAACGTAACGTGTAATTAGTTATTTTTTTTACCTACATTTATCGCTCCGAACATATGTCTTTTGGTGTATTTAATGTGATGTGATGGAGAGAGTCTAAAAACTTGGAATTTGGCTTACAAAAACTTGCCCAACTAAACGAGGCCTTAGAATTAAATGCTAGAGAAACCTTATGTACTCCCTCCGTCTCAATAAGATTGGCTGTGTTTAGAGCCTAGAATTCCTCCCCAAATTCCACTATGCAAAAAAGAAGATTCCCCATCACATCAAAAATGCCAAGCACACGTATCGAAAGACTTAAATATAGGTAAAAAAATAAAATAATTATACAGTTTAGATGTACATTGCGAGACGATTCTTTTGAGCCTAGTTACCCTATGGTAGGATAATATTTACCACAAACAAACTAAACGTCTTCTGATCTTTCGATGTGACATTCCTCCAAAATTTTACACCAAATTTTAGGATCTAAACACACCCATTATCGTTCTAGAATTGTACACAGGTACTAACATCCTAGGGCCGGCCCTAGATTCTGATCATTACTCTTTCTTTGGTCCCGCACACCAGCACACTCTCTCGAACGCATGCAAGTGAATGAGTGGATGAGAGAGGAGCACGGGAGAAGACAGGGCGCATGCGAGGGAACGAGTGGACGAGAGAGGAGCATGCACAGTCCTGCAGGCTACTTGGCTGTGGTCCCTGCTGCTAGAAGGACATTTTTATTGGGACAACTCTCAAGATTAGAGAACGACAATTTTATTGGGACACGGGGAAGTCTTTCCTCCATCTCAAAAATAGATGTTAATATGGGATGTGTGTCGACCAAACTTTTCAACTTTGACTAGGTTTGTAGAAAATACGTGCAACATTTAAATTTCTAAATAAATTTGTTAAAAAACTAGACTTAAAAATCTTTCCGATGATATTAATTACTTAGCATAAATATTTATATATTTTAATATATAATTGCCGGCATTTTGAAAACGTTGACTACCGGGAGGCGAGAATGACATCTTTTTGAGACGGAGGAGTACATGCCTAACGAGAACTAACATCTCGCTCAGATTTTATAACGCTAGCTGCCAGGCTAAAATTCCTTGTGCTCATGTAAGGTACAAGGAGCTGCTGGTGGTGGCATGGAAGAAAGCCCGGCCGCCGCCGAAGACGCCGGAGGAACCTGCACGCTTCGTTGTGCAGACGCTCAAGAACCATCAGAAATAAAGCAGATGTCGAGGTACCCAACCGAATGCATAGCCCCAAACTACAACAGTGATGTACGGTCAATAATCAACATTGGTTTAATTTGATGGTTTCTACCTGTGTTCGCCCAGGGCTTCTTGGCTTTCTACGGCCTGCCTGCGACATCCAAACATGGCAGGGGAGCTCCCGCACCCACTGCTCCCCCGCCACCCAAACCTCAGGGCGCCAAGTTCGAGCTGCACACGCTCCCTGAAAGACTCCAGCCGGCTCCCTTTCCCATCAGCCATTTACTGAAATTTTTCCATGTTCGCGCGTACGGGCTAACGAGTGTTCTTGCTGGTTTATCAGATTGACCCGTGGCTGATGGCGACACCATCAACGTGTATGTGGGTGGACACACGGCGGATCCCCGGGAGTCCGGCAGCGTGCCCCGTGAGGTGCAGAAGGCCGCGGCGAAAGCGGGCCAAGGCGCGGGCCGCCAAGAACTACCAGAAGGCCGACGCGCTGCAGAAGATCATAGTGGACGCTGGATACTGGTTTCTTGAACTTCGCATCGATCCTTATTTAATCAAAGTATCATCAGATGGCTTCGTTCATCTCATATATTTTTTTTTTTTTTTTTTTTTTTGTGTGTGTGTGTCTAAGAACACATCTTACATTTGGTTCAGGTTCTGACAATGACAGCTAAGTCTGAAACCTCTGCAGTGCAGGCTAGTTCCTAACGCGAGAGGCGAAGAGGTTCTCGCAAAGAAGTACAGGATCAGGCTAAGCTTTGTGCTATGCGTACTAGTTGACCAACGTTCAGAAACATGTGCGCGCCTTGATTCCTCTAGTTAATCCTGATGCAGTGATAGTTGAATACGCATGTGTGCAGGGGATTGATATGCGCCGGAGAGCGCGATGCCGTACGGCAAAGGAGGCCAAAGAGGCGCTGCTGAAGCTTGTCCAGGGAAAGAGCCTGAAGGTCTTTCGTGTACGACGAGGACCGGGTATGGCAGATGCGTTGGAGACATCTACTGCGACGGCGTCTTCGTGCAGGTAAGATTGCACATTTAGCTTGAAGATAGCTTTCGGTCGGTACTGCAGAGTTTTGCACCATGTGCCGTTGGCATACACCGCAACTCAGTTGCTCTTGCAATTTACGGCAGTTCGCTTGCAGCTCTAGTCTTGTGATACAATATATGGTTGCAGCGTGTTACCTCTACTCATTTTATTTGCTGGCTTTTGCACTCTGCGGCATATAGTCAGCTTAAACGTTCCAGATTAAATAAAAAAACTAAAACGCACCTCTACTTTTGCCTCATGCGGTTGCATGCATGTTAGATCCAACTGATAGATATTTTTCTTAAAATTTTGCTTACTTTCACGTTTCTCCAAAGCTTTAAAATACACTTATTCTATTGCCTCTTAGGAGGTAATATGTGATTATAGACATTCAGATTGACGGTCCACATTTATTTGAGTGTACCATAGCAAAACCCACGGCATTTTCAGACTCCTGCTCTAGCTGCTCCCTTCATGGCGTCATTGGCCGGTGTGCGCTGGCAATTGGCCGACGGCCGCCATGGGGATTTGGATTTTGTGGAGCTTGAGTGACCAGTGGAGAGCAAAGGCGAGGAAAGTGCGAGGGCAAAGCAGGATGTATTGAGAAGGGCCCATACACACTACAAGGAATGGTGCTTTTACATGACGGTTGATTTGGTCACGAGACGGTAAAAAATATGTCACGATTATCTTGGCATGACGATACGTAAATCCGTCATGTATCTCACGTCATAGATTTTGCTGAACCAAATTGGACTGTCACAGATCATCATTTGTGTTCGTCATGGAACCCCCAAAAGTCCACTTGGCCCAGGCTTGGGCCCAATAGTGTGTGACAAACTGACCGTCATAGCCATCGAATGTTATATAGGAATTTCTCTGTCATAGATTTTTGCTGTCGTGTAAGCATCATGTGTTCATCAAAGTTTAACACAATATATAAATCACATAAAGCCCAACACATTATAAAATAATGTCATATATTACTCATGTTTTCATCGAGAAATACAATGTCTCAAGTTTCCATCCAGCAACCCACCATGGCACATAAGCCATTCCAACATCAAAAACAACAACAAAAAAATGGGTCCCAACAAATCCATGCAGTTGTAGCGCTGCTATATCATACCACCTTGCATGTATCTAAACTTAGTAAACTTAACTTAGCACCCTACTTGGTTCTTTCTCATCTCCTGTCAGTCATGTAATCTTGTCATACACTTCAGTCCAAACTGCAAGAGCAAGTCAAAAAAAAAAATTTCATGTAAGTTCAATGCACAAAAACTACAGATATATTCTTTTAGCTTGAAAAGGACGACATACAAAGCATACTGCACGATCAGCCAATCTTCGCTGACTTCCACTCAATGAAGCAAACAAACAGCTGTGCATGGTTTTCAAGCCAACATATATGTAATGGAACCGACCAGAGTCAGACCTATCATTTGATTATTGCACTTACAGGTGCTAAACAGGAGCAGTGCATGTTTTTTTTTTTCTTGATAGGAAGGAGCAGTGCATGGTTAACATATTATGAAACTTGTACATCAGAATAAGCAGAATAAACTTATATTTTATATTTGAAATTAAAACATACCATCTAAAACTAATTTTGCAAATTTCTGCTAGAACTAATTTTGCATTAACATTTTGCCTGAGAGCTACCTCAAGTATCTAAAATATATTACCCAAGTATGAATGACTGCTTCACTGTATCTAAAAAAGAGGAAACAAAAAGTAGAGAAAGTAAAAAGAGGAAAATCAGCATCTATATCATCACGTAGACAGGCAATGCTCCAGATCTAGTCCGCCATAACAGATCGGATAAATTAACAAATCCACTAAGATTTTGCCAAATCGTGACCAAAACCAATTACACTAGCAACTCAAGTGTGGTAGCAAATGAGATTAGCACACAAGATACTAGTAAAGAAGAGGAAAGGAGGGGATGAATACCTCTGTGACCGCGTCAGAGCTGCTGCTGGTTCCCGCACGCTGCTGGAGCTGCAGCTGGCATCGTCACTGCCCGGATCTGAGAAGTCGTCGGTGGAGAGGAGAGATTAGGCCAGAGCTGGGGCTGGGGCAAGGGATCGCGCGTTCCACCGGGAGATGAGGGACCCCCACGCGCGCTGCATCCCGATGCCACCGGATCTGGAAGGGCGCAGACGACATGGCGAGATGAGGAGCAGTAGGACCTCTGCCGCCGCCGCCGCCGCTGCATCGCCCCTGCTTCGTGGTTGGGAAAGAGGGAGGGTTCGGTGGGCAGAATAGAGGAGGGTGAGGGGCAGCTGACTTTTTTTTTTTTGGAAAAAGTCTACTTTCGGTCCCGGCTTTTTGCGAAAGTCGATTTTGGTCATATTTCCAAAGCAGGACAAAAGCGGCCCTCAACTTTTCAAACCGTGCAGATTTCGTCCCTCGGCGGGTTTGGACGGTGGTTTCCTTCTGATAACTCGGTTTTCTTCTGATGGCGTGGTTTCGTTTTTTCCCTTTTCTTATTTATTTCGGCTAAATCTTTCAAAAATCATAGTAAATCCGAGAGAAAAATCATAAAATAGAAAATCTAATTTTGTTGGACTCCACATAAGTAGAGCTACACAATGAATATATAATATGGTATACTTTAATATAAAATTTTTTTGCTAGGAAGGTTTTGCCTTTTTCTTTTTATTTATTTCAACTCAATATTTAAAAATCATAATAAATTATAAAAAATCATATAATTGAAAAACCAATTTTGCTAGACTCCACATGAGCATATTTACACAAATAAAGATATATAGGTGTACTATTTAATTTATTGGTCGGGGTTCCATCGATCGGGTTCACGGCTTCGGCGCACGTGCGTCGCGCCAGATCGGCACAACAAACCTAGCTAACCTAACCTAGCTAAAGAGCCATAGTAACTATGTACTGTGTTATTGCACGCCTCATGTGGAGTCCAACAAAATTGAATTTTTATTTTATAATTTTTCTATAATTTACTATGATTTTTTAAAGATTGAGATGAAATAAATAAAAAGAAAAGGCAAAACCTTCTAGTAAAAATTTGTACTAAAGTATACCATATTATATATTCATTGCGTAGCTCTACTCATGTGGAGTCCAACAAAAATTAGATTTTCTATTTTATGAATTTTTCAGTGATTTATTATGATTTTTGAAAGATTCAAATAAAATAAATAAGAAAAGGGAAAAACGAAACCACGTTTCTGTAGCAAAACCACAGTCACTGTAGCAAAACCGGAGTTACTGTAGTGAAACCACCGTCCAAACCCGCCGAGGGGCGAAATACGCTGCGGTTTGAAAAGTTGAGGGACCGTTTTGTCCGGTTTTTAGAGTTGAGGGACCAAAATCGGACTTTTCGCAAAAGTTGAGGACCAAAAGTAGACTTTTCCTTTTTTTTTTCTAGAATTAGGGGCGGCTGACTGGTTGTGAGAGAGGGTAGGGTTTGGTGCGTGGTGGGCTTATGGTGGGCTTTGGGTTGTCTTTTACGGACGGATTTGTTGAAGGTCACAAAAAAAACGTCATGTAAAGCCCTATTTGTTGTAGTGACAACTTATAATTTTGCAATAGTGATGGGGCTAGAACAACTTATAATTTGGTATAGGGAGCGTAATTGAATTTTGTACAAGTGCTACATATGACCAAGACTTCAGTTCCTACTGACTGGCCTGCAAACTTTTCATTACAGCATAATAATAGCAAAAGAAAAATTGTTATATTTTGTTTATTTTGTCATATGGAAGATTCTCAAGCAAAGAAAAATGAACCGTAGAAGTGCGGACCAAGTAGATAAAGGGACTATGAATGGTCGCTGCTCACCATGCACTTTCAACCAACACTAGATAGATCGGAGCGCGCACTGGAAAAGGTGGATATAAAAGAACGGTGTAAATTCTCAGGATGTCACTTTCATGATATCCGTTTCTGAGAAAACTGCTGATTCATAGATGGTTTTATTTTCTCATGTAAAGAATTGTCTTTTATTCAGTTCTTCAATGCAAATATTTTTTGTATTTTTCATCAGTTTCATACTGGACTTGTTGAGTGTTTTTACTAAACTTGTATTTTATGTCCTATTTGTTTTTTAAGTAGGTACCGTTGTTGATGGCATGCATGGGAACTGGAACTGGCACCTGTTTCTAGCGGACGCGTGCTACCATTCACACATAATTAGTTCTTATAATGTTAAATTAGTAGCTAGATTAGTCAATTAGTTGAATATCTATACTTAGGTATCTAGGTATCTTATTATGTGTCGTGATTGTATTTATTATTCCCGTATTATTGTCATATCGTGATTGTGGCTTGCCTATATTTACAGGAGCAGACCCTCTGAAATTTTCATAAATTCCATGTTTGTTGAAACTTAGGGTGTTACAGATAGGATGTTGCACAGTGAAGTTTTTTGTATCCGCAACAAAAGATAAAGGGGACAACACAGTGTAGAGTGAGGACGAGGCTCGATGCAGTGAGCGTGTGTGCGGTGCGACTGTTTGCGCGCTCATTTAATTTAGTCTTTACCAAAAGTTCAATAAGAAACAAATGAAAATGAAAAAAAATACAATAGAAGAAGAAGTGATCTCTTGAAAGTGAAGAGTTAATCTGTTGACCAAGAGAGGAGGCAATCATAGTAAAACCAAACATGTCGTCTTAATAGCTAACCTTGAAGCCTTGACACAATAATACTAGGGTATAGAAATATCCTCCCCAAACATGGAACGCCATAATTAAGCACGAGACCTGCGAGCGGCCTACAGCGGTGCACTAGGCCAAAAATGCGTCCCACTACTACCGGTAGTGGGTATTCCAGCTCGCCTATCAATGTTCAGGTTGCGAGGTGAGGTCAGGCCACACACAATTTTCTGATCTCCATGCCAAGTGCCAGAGATGCGAATTGAATATTAAATTGCTACTATGTAAGTATTTTGTAAACAGCTCCTTTTTTTCTTCCAAATACTGGATATAATAGTTTTCGTCCCACTCGATCGATCGATTCCTCTCCTCCCCTATAAATACCGGCCATCGACTGCTAGCTTTCTACCGCAGAGCAAGGTTCCAGTCCATCTTCTGAGCTTCTAATGGCTAGGACGTCACTCGCAGCTTTCCCGCTGCTCCTGGTGAGCGTACGTATGCGCATGCAGCCAGTGATTCATTATTCAAGAAAGTTATGCTACAACATGGAAAAAGAACACCTTCGTGATTTAGCTTGTTCTTTAATTATGTCCAAGATTTACACACACACACTTAACACGGATTAGATTAATTAATTGCTTGTGCATGTGCAAGCAGGTCGGCGCCGTGATAGCTTCAGCAGCTGTGTATGAGGAGGGCTCGGTGGGCAGAGCTTACTTCCTCCACCATGACCTGTACCCGGGTTCCAAGATGACGCTCCACTTCACCGGCGCCGCCACCCGGAGCACCCGCGCTCCCACGCGCCCGCGCGGAATCCATCCCGTTCACCTCCACCAAAATCCCGGAAATCCTGTCCCGCCTCTCCGTTCCAGCCGGCTCCCCCGCCGCCGCCGCCATACGCTCCACCCTGAAAGAGTGCGAGGCCCCGCCGCTGGACGGCGTGGTGGCCCAGCGCTGCGCCACCTCCTTCGAGTCGATGGCCGACTTCGCCGCCTCTTGCCTCGGCACCCGAGACATCCGCGCGGCGACGATGACCAAGCTCAGCAAGGACGGGGCGACCCCGATGCAAGCAAGGTCCTGGAGGCAAGTGTACGTGGTGGAGTCTGTCAGGCCCATGCCGGTGTCCGGCGGGGACATGGTGGCCTGCCACCGCATGCCCTACCCTACGCCGTTTTCGCGTGCCACACGACCACCGCCACCTTGTACGCGGTGACCCTTACCGGCGCCGACGGGACCAAGGCCGATGCTGTGACGGCGTGCCACAAGGACGCGACGCCCGGCATCTTCTGGCCGACGTACAAGAAGCTCGGGGTGGCGCCGGGGAGCGTGCCGGTGTGCCACTTCCTTCCCCAGGACAGCATGCTCTGGATGCGCAATTAAAAAGGCTTCGAATCACAACTACTTACTGCAGAGAAAAACAAATAAGTGGCGGTCACATACATACGTACTTTTGTTCACCTATTCTCTGTAGGCTATTACGTACTCGATCGCTCATATGTGGAGTATATCTTGTGCTTTTGTGTACGTACGTAATTAATGTGTTGTATGTATGCATGTCCGTCGTGTGCTATATGAACGGCCTGTACTCGCGACCCAGATACGGCTGCCTGCCTCCCCTGGGAATATGCGCATATATATGGTACATGCTTTTGCAAAATATAAAGGAAGCTGTTACTAAGGCCGTTCTTTCCGGTGATGAATCGAATCGTTGCCACATGACTCCCCCCATCCTAAGTTAGACGACGTTTTAGCTTTCCTAGGTACATAGGTCTCGCTACCGCACCTAGATATATACACTGTCTAGATTCATAATAAAAATAATGTATCTAGAAAAACCAAAACGTCATCTAATTTGGGATAGAGGAAGCTGGCAACATTTACTTCTAAGGTTGACTCACCATTTATTCCATAAATGGCTCCCGCAATAGGAATAAACAAATAAATGGGGAAAATACACTAGCACTGCACAAAAGATAGAACTGTCAATGCCAGTGATAGAAGTAATTTAGATCACACTCCTTTATTATAAACACAGGTGCTTCCTCTAATAATAAACAACAGCTATTGTTTAAATTTGACTGAGGCTGGCTAATAAGAGATGGTTTCTATGAATTGGCCACTAATGTTTGTCAACCAGAAACCAGAGGCAAATTACTATGAAATTAAAAAATGGCAGAATAAAATTAAATCCCTTCAGTAATTTTTGAGATGATGGGACAAAAAAATGCAGCAGGCCAAAATAAGAAAGAAAAGAAGAAATTAATCTCTATGATTGATGCTCAGCTGGAGATGAATGCTAGCTCTCTTTGACCAAGAAATTGATATGAAACATTACCTCAAAGAAAGATTAGTTCATTTATTGAGTGAAGAGGAAATAAAATGGTAAACATAGAAAACATCGCAGCTTCAGATAATAATAACATCCAATATATATTTCCATCGGGTCATGCGAACACATGGTTGATAAGTGCCCATGATGTTTAGTTGTATGATAAGCGATTGTCAACAGTTCAACATTTGCATTCTATTTTCCTTTTCTTTTTTACCTTGGCTACTCTAACTTGGCACATGAGGTGTGTCGTGCGGCGTGTCTATTGGCTTGTGTTGTGTAGGTGCCGAGCTCGGAGGCGGTGGTCGATGGCGAGGTGAAGGCCAAGGAGGGCGTGGCCAGGGGGCGGTGGAGGGCGGGACGTGAGGCTTGGACCGAGGGGACCGGATCATTTGGGTGGCCACCGCCACTTGGGACATCGACAAGTGCAAGAACATGTGGGTGACCACGTGGACCAGGTCAAGGCGACGGACGTGCAAAAGTCGAAAGTGGGCGGCTCAAAGACTTGGCTGCCGGGCGGTCGAGGGGCGGCGATGACACGTGTCGGAGTGCGGGGGACCAGCGTGCAGCGGTGCGCTACTCGCGGGCGGTTTGGTGGGTTTGGGCCTCAAAACCATCGGCGGTAGGTTTTTGCGGGTTTGGGCCTCAAAACATGGGCGGAGTTTCCAATGTTGAAAGGACAACACGCGTGGCGGCATCGGGGATTTCACGTCGAAGCGAAGCTACCGGTGAGGAAGGCGCAATGGCCGTCGGATCAATTTATCCTAAGTCGGACCATATTAACCCCCAGTGATGTGGTTTGGCTCACTTAGTAGCTAGGGGTAGTTTAGGAATGTAAAATAGGGACTATTAGTAGGAGATGGTAGCCCCTCCCTCTCTACCTCCTCATTTTGCAATTTCTCATTTAGGGTTTCCCTGCCTCTACTTGCTCTACTTTGTGAGAGAGGTCCACGGCTAAACTCTCGTAGTTGTGCTCTGTGTTTGTGGCAAGAGCGGGCCCTACTACTTTCGTGCCCTCGGGGAGTTGTCAGGGAAGAATCGGTGCGTGAGTTCTTCGTTTGTTCATCGCGTTCTTCTTGTCCCCATCTCATTCTTGGCCCGATTTCCTTGTTTGTGCATCGTTTCAATCCATTGTTCTTTCTTTGATTCGAGCAATGATGTGAGGCGGAACTTTCCACGAAGGAAATCCATCGATTCCTCCACGAGCTCATAGATCGAGAGGATTTTGTGCACCGGTGTCAGAACGCGCAGCGACATCCTTCTCCTCATCGATTATTGACATTTCTTAACACAGTCACTAAAGGATGGATTTAAGATCCAACCCCAGCAAAGGCGCCAGAAATGTTTAATGGCATCTCTCTAAAGTTAGCCTGGAGGTCGAGTTAATCCCACTTCGGCCAAAAAGGGTTAGATGAAGTTAAACGTGTATATGTCAGCGTCATTATCAAGAGTGGAGTTAATCTCACTTTCGGGATATGCCGCGAAGGTGTACCACACATTCGGCATCACCTTGATACTAGGTTGTCATCCCGGCCGGCAACTCTAGGAAATGCGTGTATGGTATTCTTAATATGTCTCTCGGATCGTTGAAATAATATGAATGATATCCATGGAAGCGTGATAGAAATACCATTGTAGCACTTCACCCGGGAGTAAATCTAGGTATCGTATTTATATTTTATCACGGGGAAGGGGGTAGGCTTATGGGTAGATTGATTGATTCACTTGCGGTAGAGTAATGTAGAGTAAACCATATTGAATCTAACTATCTCAAACTAGGATAAGTCACATAATAAAGATAATGTTAAATGATATGATAACTGTTAAGTCAAAGATCATGGTGTGCCACTAGAGTGTGTCATAAAAGGCAATAATAGCATGGTATAGGAAGAATAGATGGAATATTCCTATGTTACTCCTAATCATATGTCAATGTATAATAAGACTAGTGCAAGTACATCTAGTAATCATGGCAAAGAGAGCAATATATCTACACATGATGAATATTACTAAGGAAGATCAAGAACGAGCAAGTCTACCGAGTAATAAAGCTCAACTTCCCTACATTCGAGGAGTGGACTACGAGAGGATTCAATGGGAATGTCACACCCACGAGCTACCACATGACTGTAATGTAGGGTGCAGTCGCAGCAAACGTTCTATAAACACCACGTTTACACATTGTTGACCACCCGCAAAATGCGTATCTAAGTGGGCTTCATGATTGAATATAAAGACAATCTAGCTAAACTAGATATATAATCATAATAAACATTGGAACATATAACTAAGAATATAATCATTGAATAGAACAACTTCATAACAAATGTAGCTAACCAAATACTTATAAATTAGATACAAGAGAGAAGCTACGAGAAGCTCGGCCTCCACGGCTTCTAGACGATCGGGAATTCAAGACAAGCTTGCCATCCTCTAGAACTAGCCTAGATAGCTAATGCTCTAATTATGGTGGAACTAGGGCTTGGGATCTTGACTTGGTGACTTGATGATGGGGCGACTTGAATGAATGAAATGAATTAGGGTTTCACCAGGGGGCGGGGGTCTTGTTATATAGCCCGGGAGGATGCACCGTGGCCCTTGGATCAAACCGACCTTGATGAATGGTGTAGATTGCATCTCAATGGCGGTGGTGAACCGACATAAGAAGGCAGAGGGCGATAGGTGGGGCCCACCTCGTTCGAAGCTCGCCCTCCAATTCGCCGAAGGCGGCTCAATGCCAGTGGGTCCCACCTTACGGGGCATGTTCTCCGGTGTCTTCTAGAGTGTTCTTTCGTAGGAGCCAAGTCGAGTTGCTTGACAGACAAGTCTTTACATCGTATGGGTTGCAAACTACGGCTTTTACATTTTAATCCTTGAAAATATATAAATCACCAAAACTCATGGAATTACGTTAGTAAGGCCCCTAATCTATGTTGATATTTATTTTAAGCCCTTATTTTATGTTTGGTTGACTATTAATATTATGCAATAAAAGGTACCAACAAGCTCCCCAAGCTTACCTTTTACTAGTCCCTTAGCAAAATTATATTTATACTTATGTTGGATCGGGAGTTGCCGCAACGCTTTCACGCCTCAAAAGTACACATGCTTTCAAACAAAATTTCTCCTTCGGATCGAATAAACCTCTCCAAACCTTCAACTTACCCGTATTACCTTTAACCATGGGGCTTATAGCCTTTTCTTAGGATCTTGGGCAATTGAAACATAGAACAATCAAGTCGAGCACCATATTTCAAACTTTTCGATCAACTATCATTCGAGTTTTTTGCAAGTTTTCGAAATAAAACTCAAAGTTCCTTTAGTATAACCCTCTCAAGTCTCTCATTTGTGGTATTTGTGGATCCTCACTAAGGCAACAAGGTTGTTTTTGCCTTTCTCTCATAATATGTGGTATTTTTTGGAATAAGGCAAGTAGGACACTATGCCTTCTCTCTCTCACCCTATATCTAAGGCTTATATGTGGAGCTCATAGGTGGGAGAAAACTAAGTCATACTTACTAAGCATATATCATAAGTTCAAGCTCGGATCCAAAGTCACGAGTCATCTTGATCAAGATATGCATGTGTAGGTGGTGGAATGAATATGATGGTAGGTGTATGGTGAATGAGGGGAAAGCCTAATTCTACTTTGCTCCTTGAAGAATCAAATCTCTCTCTCTTTTTTTGAGCTTGGAAATAATTGAGAGAACTTGGGTGTATACTCTTTTTCTTCGTTTTTTTTTTCATGGATGGAGGCGGGCATCTAAGTACCCATTATTTTAAGTACTTGCAGACACTTGTCCATTTTTTTTTTGACTCTCCTTTTTATTCTTCTCTTTTTTTTAATATAACCCAAGCCTCTCTTTTGCAATAAACTTTTGAGAAATAGAACAAGTGTAAAGGAGCCTTTATGAGATGTTGGCTGAGTGGATAAGTGTAGGGAATATTTTTGGTTGCTCACTCCCAGGGTAGGAGTAGAACATTTTTTTGGTGGATCTATGGTGGATGGTACTTCCAGGATAGAAGTAGCATATGGATGAGTGGAATGGAGTGGAGTGGAATAGTGAATGCGTACTTCTAGGGTAGAAGTAGAATATGGAGTGTACGTGATCAGCCAGTATGATAAGTTTCTAAGGGATTAAATGTGAGATTGACCAAACTCAATGCAAAGTAAGCGACCTATATATGTATCAACGGGGTTTCCTAATTTAAGGAGCATGTATATATGGCTGTGGTAGGAATTTCAACACTGTCATACAGGGAACTCATCATGTGCACTTTTAATTTTTTAAAAGATAAATCTCCAAAAATCTAGTGTCACTAGGAGTAAGAGAAATGAGCAGCTCAAACTTTCATATATCATATTCGTTAATCACCTAGACTTGAGCAAGCATTTGCTACCCACGAGGTTTCAGGTTGAGCAAATCTCAAGTCAAAGCGGTTGCATCAAAAACTCGGGAGACTTTAAGGTTGAAAACTAGATACTTGAAAGGAATTACGGCGAGACAACTATTCATCATCTCCATGTATTTAAGGTTTATTTTAGTTGAGCAAAAGCAAAGCTGGTGTACACTCTCTCTTGATCATTTATTCTCACACTCTAATAAAGACTCTTTAAAAAGACTATAAAGACTAGACTCTTATCAAACAAGCAAAAAGATATATAAGCTAATAGTATATAGCAACAAGATACTTATCGTGATAACCTTGGGGGTGCTCTCCCCCAAGCTAGATTAACATGTCGGGTTGTTAATGATGTGGAAGTTGAGATAGACAAAGCGGCGGCGATGGTGTCGGCCTATCGGGTCTCCCTCACTTGAATCTTCTTGAACTCAAATACACAACAAAGCTAGTGAAACTTGATTAAGCGTTAGCGGTTAGCCATTTTGGTTTTAGTTGCACTGGGAATAATCTTTTTACTAGATCGGCGACATTAAATATTTTTGGGTTTTTCTATGCAAGAAATGATGATGAACTCATGAATGCATCTTTATTTTATTTTTATGCCACCACGGTAAATATCTACGAGGGTGTTTATGCCTCGGGTTTATGTTGACACCAATTTTGGCTCGGTCTAAAATATATGAAGTGCTCATCTTGATTAAATAAAAGTATATTGATCGCTAAATCCCATCGCCCCAAACAAATAATAAATAATAGAAAAGAATTGTGATAATAATCTCAAGAAATAAATATTGTGGGGATCGATATTTGGGATACCCATGAACGAGCTCTTGTCTCGAGGCACAACCACGAAGCGAGACATCCTGCCAGGTGGCTCGTGAGGTCCTCGCCGCGCATGAGCTCTCCACGCAAAGGCAAGCCTCCGCCTCCCTCGGGCTCTCGCAAATGAGCTCCTCGGGCGAAGATCCATCGCTCCGCTCGCCTCGAGGTCTCGGGCGACGAGCTCCCACGTCTCGGTGCGCGGACCTCATCCGGGACCTCTTTCCGCCTCGCTCGAGCTCCCCGTGACGAGCGCCGCAAAGGCGGCTGTAGAGAGCTCAACCGCTTTGCCTTCCGAAGAAGTGCAGTGCGAGGGAGTCGGTCAACAACTCTCGACAATCCCAAGCCACTCCACGACGGCCTTGGTGTATACGTGGCGCTACGGCTACGGGGGAGGAGGTCGTCGACCACCTCGCCATACCCGTCGGCTCCAACGGCTCCGCCACGGTGTCGATGCGGTACATACGAGGGTGCGCCTTCCCATCGGCGGTATGGGCACGCCCATGCAGAAGGCGTCTTCAAGCTGCGATTAGAGGCGGGCGGCGACCACCGCCCAAACCCGATTCCAGCGTGCGGCGACGACCAATTTCGGCATCAAAGCACCCGGGAGCTCGAAGGAAGCTCGTCCGGCGCGAGCTCACGAGAGAGCTCTTTTCTTGCATCCAACACTCGTACATGTATTTTCATTTTCTTTGAGTCCTCAACTCGAGGAGAGCTCTCGAGCCTCGCCCCTTGCTACTATAAAGGGGAGGCAGCCCTCCCGGTTGAGGCGGGGTTCAAGATTTCAACACCCAAAGCACCCGCACTCACACACTCGATATTGGCACTAGCCTCAATCATAGAGACTTGGGAGCCCCCTCCCTCTCTCGATCTTGCTTGTACTAGGCCCCGGTATGAGCATTTGAGCTCGGATAGTGGCCACTTGGACTAGGGAGCGCGATTTGCCCCGAACGGTATAAATCTTGTGTCATTGTCTCTAGAGCTAGGCCATCGGAGCGCGTATTAGCCGGACATTCTTTGTGGCGGTGGTATTAGAACCACGACAGTTGGCGCTAGGTAGGCGGCGGCGCTAGTGCGGCGTTTCTCCACTCCGATGGCTTCTTCCCACTCCGCCCGGCGACGCGGTGCCGGCGATGCGCCGGCACCATCGACTTCTCCGACTCGAGCGAGGCGGTCCAACACTTGGAGCCGTCTTCACCCGCCCGATGCGGCGTGAGGACATCCCCGGCCGCCTCGGCGCCCCCAGACTCCGTCGGCGAGCATGGGGCGGAGCTCCACCTCAGCGCCGGTCGACCCCATCGCGCCGCCGCGCGGGCGCTTCTTCGACCTCATCAAGGGACGCTTCGACATCACGGGGCGAGCCTACGCGGGCTGTGTTCTGATGTGACCTTCTCCACCGCCCATGTCGTCCCTAAGCGGCGTCGGTCGACGAGTTGCCGGTGAAGATTTGTCGGTCGGCGAGTTCACGGCCTGCGCCCGAGATGCACCCGATGGGCGCGGGGCCTCCCACTCTACTGGGGCGGGGCGGCGGCGTGACCAGCGTCCACGAGCTCGAGCTCGCCCTCGATGGGATGAGCCTCATGGATTGCAACCCCAGCGTCGGTGCTACATGTGTCCCACCCCAGGGGTGCGGTAGAGGAAGTCCACTCGGCGGCGCCTCCCAACACACGCCACGGGACTCCGCCGCGCGCCGGCGTGAGCCGCTGTCGACCGCGTCAAGGCTCGGCTAGGAGGCTCGAGGGCTCGAGCGTAGCGGCGGCCCAAGAGCGCGAAGCCCTCCTCGCCCGGCGCGGGGAGGGAGGCGGCAATCACGAGCACGAGCTCGATCCCGCGAGGTCCCGCGACCGCATCAGCGGGGACGAGGGTCGGGAGCAGCTCAGCCGGTGTTCGGGAGAGCATCCCGAGAACCTAGCGGCCGCCGCGCTGCTCCTGCGTCGTTGCCCGGCCCCAGGGACCCGAGGCGCGGGACTCACGAGCGGCTCAAGAGACTCTGGCGGCGGAGGCGGGTCGGCGGGCGACAAGCTCTGCGCGTCACCGACGGCTGCTGGAGGAGCACGAGGCTTCCTCCCACCCCGAGGTCCCGCGCGACGGCGAGTCGGCGAGAACCGCGACGCCCGGGGACACCATCAATGCCCGCGCCGCGGAGGCTCGAGCCGAGAAGAGCGTCCCCGGGGCGGCGACAAGTACCACCACGGCGACCCGCGAGCGCCCTCGCACCTACGACAAGCGGCGCGGTGGCCACCACGGCTGCGAAGAAGACAAGAGCGCAGCCCCACGCCCGGTGCGCCGCCGCGCGAGCCCGTCTCCCAAGCGGGACCGCCCGGCCCTCGAGCTCGAGCTCGAGGAGGCCTAAAACGCCGGCTCACGCATCCACGGCCGCTCCGTTCCCCTCTCACTTCCGAGCTCCGACCTCGGTGTAGAAATACAACGGGGAGACCGACCCCCGCCACATGGCTCGAGGACTACCGCCTTGGGCTGTCGGGGCGGGAGGTGCCGGCGGCGACTACTTCATCATCGCAACCTCCACTCTACCTTGCAGTTCGGTGCGATCCCGGCGAGCACCTCCCGAGGGCACCATCGCAACTATGAGGACCTTGGCGGCGTCTTCGTCGGCAACTTCAGGGGGCACCACGCCCGGCCAAGCACGACGTGGGACTGCGCGAGGCAGCAAGAGAAGAAGGGGAGAGCTGCAGCGACTACATCGGGCGCTTCTCAAGCTCGCAGCAACCTCTCGGAGGCCTCGACTCGAGATCATCACTTACCTTCACCTTCGGCACTACTGCGAGACCCTAATCCCGTGGCTCGGCGTCGAAGCCCCGAACCGTGAAGGAGCTCCTCGACCTCGCCACGTGTCACGCGAGGGAGAGGGCGCCGTCTCTCCACCGTCACGGGCAGGGCAAGCCCGAAGGCGACGGCGAAGAAGCCGGGGGATCGAACTCTGCGGGAAGAAGAACAAGAAGAACAAGCGCCCCCGCGGCGACAACGGCGACGAGTTCGTGGCCGTCGCGGACAAGCGCAAGGCCGGCGGCAAGGGCGGCAAGCCCCTTCGTCCCCCAAAGAACGCCGACAAGATGCTCGAGGGCCGTGCCCGCACCACGAGGGGCGGTCAAGCACAAGATGAAGGACTGCCGTCTCATGAAGAAGCACGTGATGGGCACGCTGCGTGGTGGCGACAAAGGCGGCGGCGACAAGGGCGCGAAACCGGCTCCCGGCGAGTTCGGCGCCGACATGTACATCGAGGGCGGCGCCGTCAGCGTCGTCTTCGGTGGGGCTACCGGCTCACGAGTCCAAGCGCCCGACGAAGCTCACACGCGCGAGTCCTCTTCCGAGCCGGCCACCCCGAGTACCTCAAGTGGTCGAGCTCGGTGATCACCTTCGACAAGGCGATCATCCCCAACACATCCGTACCCGAGGGAGGTACCCGCTCGTCATCGACCTATCATCGACACCATGCGCCTCGGGAAGGTGTTGATGGACGGCGGCGGCGGCCTCAACCTCCTCTACCTCCACGCGCTCCAAGCCCTTGGCATCCCCAAGGCACATCTCCGCCGTCGCCGGAGCCGATCCACGGGGTGGTGCGGGAAGCGGATGCTCCCGCTCGGACGGATTGACCTCCCCGTCACCTTCGGCACCCCGGACAACTTCCGAGGAGGTCCTCACGTTCGAGGTGCTCCCGTTCAAGAACGCCTACCACGCCTCTGTTGGGGCGGCCGTCTTATGCGAAGTTCATGGCCGTCCCCCAGCTACACCCTACCTCAAGCTCAAGATCCCGGTCGAGGGGGTCATCACCGTCGACTCCACCTTCGAGCACGCGTTCGGTTTGCGAGGGCGCCAGATCCGGCCGCCGATCTGGCAGACGCATTTGTCGAGATCGGCGGATGCTGCCCAAGATGGCGGCTGGGCCGGCGCCGAAGACTCCCGGAGCTCAAAAGGCGAGCACGAGCTCAACCGTCGAGCTTCGGAAGGTGGCAAGCACGGGCTCGACCGCCAGAGGAGCTCAAAAGGTCACGGGCACATTCGGGCGAGAAGGGCCTTGAAGGAGGTCACGATCGACAAGGATGTGGGCGCACCCTCTCGTGGGTGCCGAGCTCACTCCCAAATAGGAAGCGAGCTCGTCGACTTCCTCAGCGTGAACCTCGATGTATTCGCGTGGAGGGCCTCGGATATGCCGGGCATCCGGGAAGTCGCCGAGCACTCCTTGAATATCAAACCCGGCTCTCGGCCGGTGAAGCCGAGAAGGCGGAGACGTTTCGACGACGATCGACGCTAGGCAATCGCCGAGGAGATAGATAAGCTCTTAGCTGCTAGGTTTATCAAGGAGGTGTATCATCCAGAGTGGATAGCCAACCTGTACTAGTTAAGAAGAAGAATGGAAAATGGAGAATGTGTGTTGATTACACGGGTCTCAACAAGGCATGCCGAAGGATCCGTTTCCTTTGCCGCGCATCGACCAAATTGTTGACTCCACCTCGGGTGCGAGGCGCTCTGTTTTCTCGGCGCCTATTCCGGCTACCACCGGATCGCGATGAGCGAGCTCGATCGACTTGCTACCTCCTTCATCACTCCGTTTGGCGCATTGCATTGCGTAACAATGCCCGCCGGTTTGAAAAGCGGCGCCACCTTCAGGTGCATGCGAGAAAGTCTTCAAAGAGCTCCTCGGAAAGCTTCGTAGAAGCATATGTCGGCGACATCGTTGTCAAGAATAAGCGCTCGAAAAGAGCTCATCCACGACCTCGAAAAGGTCTTTACCAAGCTCAGGAGTTTGGGTCAAGCTCAATCGAAGTGTGTCTTCGGGGTCCCTCGAGGAAGTTGCTTGGCTTCATCGTCTCGAGCGTGGCATCGAGGCCAACCCCAGAAAATTGCCGCCATCACGAACATGGGGCCGATCAAAAAACGTCAAGTGCGTGCAGCGACTCACGGGGTGCTGGCCGCGTTAAGTCGTTTCATAGCTCGACTTCGGAGAAACGGAGCCTCCCACTCTACAAGGCTTTCTTGAAGAAGTCGGCGCTTTGCCTGGACCGATGAGGCCCGGCAAGCTCTCGATCGGCTGAAGCAACTACTTGCTAATCCGCCCGTACTCGTCGCGCCCACCCCGCGAACCGATCCTCCTCTACATCTCGGCCACCTCGAAGGTGGTGAGCACCGCTTCGTCGTTGAGAGGAGGAGGAAGGGCACGCGCTCAAGATCTGGCGTCCGGTGTACTTCATCGTGAAGTCCTCACCGACACCAAGACCCGCTACACACAGCTCGAAAAGCTCGTGTGCGCGGCTAGCGATCACCGCAAGCTCGGGCATTGCCGACTCCCATCCGGTCAAGGTCGTCTCAAATTCCCCCTTGGCGAGGTCATCCGTGGCCGAGGTTACTGGGGACGCATGGCCAAGTGGGCTATTGAGCTCATGTGACCCGACATCACCTACGCCCTAGAGACGCCATAAAATCCAAGGCTGGCCGGACTTCATCGCGGAGTGGACCGAGGGGTCGGCGGTCGCCAGGCCGGCGACATCGAATCTTGGGATTTGTGCCGGCGGGTCCGTAAGAAAGTCGGCGCCGGCGTCGGACTTCGTCATCATCTCTCCAAACAAGGTGCGCATGAAGTACTCCATCCGCTTACACTTTCCCGCGTCCAACAACGTGGCGAGTACGAGGCTCGGTGAGCGGCTTGTGCATCGCCCGCGAGCTTTCGTGTCCGGCACCTCGAGGTCGGGGAGACTCTCGAGCTTCGTCAAGAACCAAGTCATGAAGGAAGTCATTGCGTCAACCCGAAGATGATCGCCTACCACCATAAGGTCCGAGAGCTCGAGGAGCACTTCCACGGGCTCGAGGTCAACCACATTCACCATCACCTCAACAACGGCAGCGGATGTTCTCGCCAAGCTCGCGTCAGATCGCTGCCGGTCCCGCCGGCGTCTTCATGCACTGGCAGCATAAGCCGTCGATACGGCTCGGGGGCGGCGCCCGCGACAACAGACGCGAACTTCGACCGCCGAAGCCCCGAGCTCGGACCCTATGGAGGTAGGCGGCTCCCGCAAGCCCGAGCTCCCCCCAGCGCGAAGGCTTGCCTAGCCACGAGCTCACACCCAACCGGCTCGGGGGCTGGATCGGCTTCGACCGCGACGGCTCCGGCTTTTGGCGGATCCCCTTTGCTCCGGTGGTTCAAGGAAGGCAAGCTCCCCGGGGGCAAGAGGAATCCGGGCACTGGCGCGAAGGACCAAGTCGTTCGTCCTTGTCGGGCAAGAGCTCTACCGGCGCGGGGCCTCGGCGTCCTCGGTATTTGCATCACCCGCGAGCAAGGGGAGAAGCTCATCGAGGAGATCCACTCCCGGTGAATCACGGCCACCATGCGGCGCCACGAGCTCTTGTTGGGAAGTCGTTCCGGCGGGGTTTTCTTGGCCAACCGCCGTTTGCGGGCGCCATCGAATCGTCCGCGGCTGCAAAGGATACCGGTTCTTTGCCAAGCGGACACACCTCGGCTCGGTCCCTCGGGACGATCCCACTCACTTGGCCATTCGCGGTGCAGGGCCTCGATATGGTGGGACCTTTCAAGAGGACAGCCGGGGGCTACGCACCTCCTTGTCGCCATCGACAAGTTCTCGAAAGTGGATCGAGGTCTTGCCCATCGCGCGATGCGAGATGAGGGAGACCGTCAAGTTCTTCACCGGCATCATCCACCGCCGGGGTCCCGAACTCCATCATCGCGACAACGGCACAAACTTTGTGGGAGAGGTCTTCATCGGCGGTGCGGCGATCCGCGGCATCCGCATCGACACGGCCTCGGTCGGCCACCGAGGACCAACGGCCGGGTAGAAAGAGCTAACGGCATGATCTGCGGGGCATGAAGTCTCGCATCTTCAAGAGGCTCGGAAAATCGCCCGCCGGTGGCTCGCCCGAGCTCCGTCGGTCGTGTGGAGTCTTCGCACAATGCCAAGCGAGGGCCCGGGGGGCGGGCCGTTCTTCTTCTTCCTCTTTGGATACGAGGCCGTACTCCCTACCGACCTTGAGTGCGGTTCACCCGTGTCCAAGCCTTCAACGAGCACAATAACCAGCTGCTCTTTCGGGGGCGCCGATCAGCTCGGCGAAGCTCGAGACATCGCCCTCATTCATTCCGCTAAGTACCTACAATCTATGAGGCGCTACCACAACCGCCACGTCAAGGGGCGAGCTTTGGCGTCGGCGACTACGTCTTGCGGCGAGTCGAGCTCAAAAGACAAGCACAAACTCTCGGCGCCACAGGAAGGTCCCTTCACCGTCGACCAAGTGCTGCGTCCAGGCACATACAAGCTCAAGGACCACCAAGGCCGAGTCCTCACTGCTTTGGAACATCGAGCAACTCGTCGCTTCTACCCCTAAGTGTATTTCGAAATGTTGTAGCTACAAGAGCTCAATAAAAGCACAAATTCGATGCAAAAATATGTGCAAGCATTTGAATTCTTTCCTTAGCACATCGAGCAACGACCAGGCCTTCCCCGGTGAAGACCCGCCCTTGCTCGGGGGCTACAAGGCGCGGGTGCACACCCCACATTTTTAACGCGACCGTTTTTCGCAAAACTTACAAGTTTAGAGCTCAAACAACGAGCTCAAACTTACGAACTCACGCTCTCTCCTCTTAGCTCGGACAATGTTAAAAGCGACTAAGTCGTGAGCTCATCGCTTTAGAGCATGGCACGGCTGCCTGCGACCTCCAGCGCCCCTGCGGCCCGGCGAGGAATGGCCCGCCATCCGGCTCTCGAATCATGAGCTCACCAAAAGTCGAAGTAGAAACATAACACGATATAAGAGGAAAGGCGACTTTCGTTAACACATGAGCT
The DNA here is from genome assembly GCA_015847255.1 of Hyparrhenia diplandra. NCBI lineage: Eukaryota > Viridiplantae > Streptophyta > Magnoliopsida > Poales > Poaceae > Hyparrhenia > Hyparrhenia diplandra. The sequence goes on from JADLZK010011058.1 coordinate 57,322, forward strand.
GCCATAAGTTCTTACGGTTTGCCTCGACTACGAGGACTTAACAAGCTCACAATCAAAAGAGGCCTTTGCCTCGAGCTCCTATCCTTGCGCGAGGGGCGGGTCTTGGTCCATCGGCGTTGGGGCGGGGGCGTCTGCGCGGCTCCCTCCTCCTGCGGACTCCTCGGCCGCTCCGTCTCCATCGGCGGGGGGGCTCGAAGACCTCGAGCTCCTCGGCGGCAAGCTTGAAGAGCTCGGCCAGACGGCTCCGCGGTGGCGACCTCAGCGGTAGCACTTTTCCGCTCGGTGTCGGCATCGTCAACACCGAGGGCGCCCACCCGTCTTCCACGGCGTTGACCTCCAGTAGGGGTAGTGGGTGAAGGCGACACGATCGCCTTGTGGACCACGCGGCCGGCGTCCTCCGTCACCCTGCTGCGGCGGGAGGCGACACCTGCTCGGCCGGGTCCGCCACGTCTTCCACCCGGGGACATCGCGGGCGTCTTCGGCCCGCGGACACAAGGCCCTCGTGTGCACGCTTGAGCTTTCGGCCTCCTCCACGGCCTTAGCGGCGCGTTCTGGAGGCTCCCGAGCTCCTTCCTCGCATCGGCGAGGTCTTTGGTCTTATTTGCTTTAGGTCCACCTCCTTCTCTTGCGGCTCTCGAGCTGCGTGTGCTTCAGGAGGCTTGGAGGCGGCGAGCTCCGGCTTCTGTCTTCAGCCTCCGCGTCGCCTTCGGGGGGCTACGCTTCTCATCTACAAGCAAAAACAAGGGGTCAAAACACAAGCCATGGGACTACGAGGACACGAGGCGAGAACAAGCCGCTGCTTACTCCCACGGCTCATCATAAAGCTCCTGCTCGTTACACCACGGCTCGTGGTTTTCGGCCTCCCGGCCCGATCCTTCTCCGCCTCGGCGCGCGCAACATACACCACGGCTTTCGGAGGCTTCATGGTCATAAGCTAAAGTCCCGCCAACGAGGGCGATCAGCCCCGGCGAAGAAGAAGCGAGGATAAAAGGGCAGAGAGGCGGAACACTTACTCTTGAGCTCGGACTCGCGATGGCGAAGTTTGCTCGGCAAGCTCGTCCTTGTCCTTCGGGGACTCAGCGCTCGGCTCAAGCGCCCGGCGCTCGAGCTCCCTTGTTGTCGAGCTTCAGGACGAGAGGGGAGTCGAGCACCTCTGCATCTTTCGCGCTGCCGCTTATGGGCGGCTCGAGCTCCTCTGGGCCGGGACGCCTCTGCGGTGCGATGTCCACCTTCTCTGGGCCTCTCGAAGCCCGGCCTTCCACATCGCGAGAGCGAACTCGACGGCGTCCTCCGCCCGGCAGCTCGAGGCCGGTCTGCTGGGTTGTGTCGCGCCGAGCTCCTCGCACATCTCGGCGCAAAAGCTCCGTCGACCCTCCGGCGAAGCCACCGGCCCTCGGCGAGCCGCGCTTGGCTAGTTGTACCCCGGATGGAGTCACACGCCACGAAGAGCACAAAGCGTGAGCAGCTCGGGAGGCGCGAAGAAAGACACACAGCGTCACGGCGAATCGAACTGCGCAAGGCGAAGCACGCACCGCCGGGTCCTCGGATGGCGGCGGCTGCGGCGTCATCGGGCGTAAGTCGAGGGGAAGGGCGGCGTCAGCGCCCGACGGAGGGGCGCTTCGCCGCCGCGACACCTCACCGACACCTCAGCCCCGTTGACCTCGATCGTCCTCGGGCGAAAATGGCACCCTGCGGCGTCGGCGACATTCGGGCGGCGGCACCCCTCGGCGACCTCATCCGCTAAGGCCTCGTCCTCGGTCCGCGCCGTCCTTGCCTCCGCGTCGGCGTCTTCGTCGTCGGAAATGTCGGCGACCTCCTCGGCTGGGGAGGGCCCCGACTTCGTGCGGGCTCCCCTCCGCGCGCTCTTCGGTGGACGGGTCTCCTCCGAAACCACCTCCTCGTCTCCGTCACCGCCGAGGAGCTCACGGCGGCAGGTGCCGGGCGCTCCACCGCCCCAGTGAGGCCGCCGGCGGCTGAGACTCTTCGATTGAGCTCAACACGGTCATCGGGGCTTGGCCCGCGGGGACAATCGGCGACGAGAGACCAGGGCGCGGGGCGGTCCCGGAGGTCGCGCGGCGGTCGGCCCGGCGTCCCCTTGAAGGGAACAGCGCCATCATCTTCAACCCCGAGCCCGTTGTCGCCTGCCATCCTCGGCTTGCCGGTGCCGTCGTCGACTTCGTCGCGATCGCCCCGTTTCCGTTGACGAGCTCGCCGTCACCATCGCCGAGCTCACGGCGGCAGCGCCCGAGCTTCGCCGGCGTCGGCTCATGGTCAGCGGCGCCATAGAGCTCGCGATCTCTAAGCCCGAGCCGCTCCGGCCCGAGCTTCGGCACATCCGTCGCCGGGCGCTTCACAGAATGCGCCGCCGCTGCCTAAGCGCGGCCCGAGTGATCGGCCGCGCGGCCGATCACCACAACCAGCGGCAAACGAAAGATGAAGAGCTTACGGCGGCCACCCTCTTTTGTATCTTCTTCTTGGCGCCTCGGCCGGTGGGCCGGGACACCCTCGATCGAGCTTGCAGGCCTGGCGTCGGGGGGCAGCCGTGGGGGCGGCCGGGGCTGCGCACGGGCGACCCGGCTGCGCCGGGCCACCACCCCGGTTGTGGCGGGCTCGCGGGCCCCGACGGGGTCCGGCCTCGCCGTCGACGCCGTCGGCGTCGGGGGCCCACCTGCGACCGACAGCCGGGCCCCGATCTCCTCGACGGCACGCTCGCCGCCACCCTTTGGGCGACCCCGCCTCCTCGTGCCGAGCGGGCTCTTTGAGCCGGCGGGATCACGCCTCGGCTCCGTGGGAAGAGGAGGTTGGGAACCAAAGGCGCACCACGCCAACCTATAGAGCTCGAGCTCGTAAGAGGGTTCAAAACGACCAAAGAACGAGCTAAGACAAGGCGACGAGCACTTACCGGCGCGGAGGTCTCGGATCGGGGAGGATCCGGGAGGCTCTGGCGCCCTCACTCCGTCCTCGTCACCTGCTTCATCCAAAACTCCACGGGTCGACGGTGAGACCGGGGGGCGTTCGCCGTCCCCCACGAATGGGGCCTTCTCCTCCTCCATCTCCCATATTGAGCTCGGCGGCGGGGGGGCACCACCGCCTTGCGAGCCGGGCCTCGATGATATGGTTCACCGTCGACCCGGCGTCCCGGAGAGCCTTGATCTTGCCACGACCGCCTCACGTCCTCCACCATGTTGTCGTGCGGACCCTCGCGCCCTGGTGGCTTCCCTTCGAAAGTGCGGCCGGTGTACCGCGGCAGAGGGTAGGAGAGGTCGTTCTTGAGGTAGAACCACTCCTCCCTCCATCCGGGGGTTGGCGGCGGGAAGTCGTCCTCGGGAAGGACTCCCGGACCTTCCCACCGCGCGATTGCATCGGCACGCCGCGTCGGGGCCGGGCCGCCCCCCTGCCCGGGCGGCTGGATCTTGGCGAAGCGTAGTGCTTGAAGAGCTCCCGGTTAGGAGGGATCCCCAACCACCCCTCGCTGAGCATCATGAAGACGGAGAGGAGAAGCACCCCGTTCGGTGTGAGGTGTCTTTGGGGCTCGATGCCGCATACACGATGAGCCGCCTGAAGAAGTTGTCCGCAGGCATTCCGAGCCGGCGCTCGTGGAAGGCGACGAAGGAGGCGATGTACCCCTCCGGCGGGTCGGGCACCTCGTGGGATGCCGCCGGGATAATCCACTCCTGTCGCCGTCGGCGTCGGTACGGCAGACCCACCGACGGTCTTTGCATCGCTCGATCTTCCCCACCGTCGCCGTCGAACGCGACCACGAGCCCATCTCTCAATCCCGGGAATGAGTCGGCGGCGGGGAGGTGGAAGATCGGATCTACGAGTGGGCGGCGCGGTGAACTCTCTCTCTCTTTACGTGCGTGGAGGAAGGCAAGGGATGGGAAGGTAAATCCGCTCCCCAATCTCCTCCTATTTATAGAGCTCGGATCGGCGGAGGCGACGAGAAGAAACCGCCGGGGGACCCACCACGCACCACGTCCGCAAGCGACCCCGCGAGATCGACGCCGAGACGCGACACTGGCGAAGCCGAACGCCGCGGCATTAATGGGGCAACTCCCCACCAACGGTAAAAATCCCAAATGGTAAGATCTCAACGGCTATTTTTTTACACAACGGGTAAAATCCAAGAGCTCGGGTATAGCGGTCGATTTAGAGCTCCAAAAGCAGAGCTCGCAACGCTGAAGCTCACCGCCTGGGGTTCGAAGGCCAGCTCGGCTCGAGCTTCGAAGGCCGCCCGGGGACATCACGGCGAGGAGCACCACGGGAAAGCGGCGCCCGGCCCACGCCTCGAGCTCCCGAAAGGGCTCGGGGGCTTTTCGCTTGTGCGGCGTCGGGTCGTAGAGGGCCACGATCGACTCGAGCTGACCTCATCGACGAGCGTCGCCCCGGACATCGCTCGGGGCTCGAGAATCACGGAAGTTGAATCCTCGGAACTTGAGGTTGGTCCACCGGTGATCAAGCGAATGGTGACGAGCTCGAGCCTCACACGGACTATCCGATTGCAGCTCCACGAGTTTTCGATCTCGGCCAGCGAGGCAAGATTGAGCTCGAGCTCACCACCCCCATGAGCAATCGCGAGAGGAATGGGTCGCGAGACCACGAAAACTCTAAAAAGCCTCGCGAGAACCCATTGTTCTCACGGGCCTCGGGAAACTACACCCGCGGGTGGTGCGCGCACCCACGACCAAGCATCAATCCCACGACAAAGGGCTGCCTCCACGGCGAAAGCCATCGCGCGGATAGCATGCGGGAGAGACCTCATCTCTCCCAAGCGGCTCGGGGGCTACTTGTGGGGGATCGATATTTGGGATACCCATGAACGAGCTCTTGTCTCGAGGCACAACCACGAAGACGAGACATCCGCCGTGGCTCGTGAGGTCGCCGCCGCGCATGAGCTCTCCACGCAAAGCGAGCCTCCGCCTCCCTCGGGCTCTCGCAAATGAGCTCCTCAGGCGAAGATCCATCGCTCCGCTCCGCCTCGAGGTCTCCGGGCGACGAGCTCCCACGTCTCCGGCGCGCGGACCTCATCCGGGACCTCTTTCCGCCTCGCTCGAGCTCCCCCGTGACGGAGCGCCGCAAAGACATTTGTAGAGAGCTCAACCTTTGCCTTCCGAAGAAGTCTGCAAGGGTGCGGGGAGTCGGTCAACAACTCTCGACAAGCCCAACCACTCCCTGACCGGACGTTTGTAGCCACATGGCGCTACGACTAGAGAGGTCGTCGACCACCTCGCCATACCCCGTCGGCTCCAACAGCTCCGCCACGCGATTAGTGTCGTGCGGTACATACGGGGTGCGCCTTCCCATCGGCGGTATGGGCACGCCCATACCGAGAAGGCGTCTTCAAGCTGCGATTAGAGGGGCGGCCGACCACCGCCCAAACCCCGATTTCAGCGTGCGGCGATGACCAATTTCGGCATCCAAAGCACCGGGAGCTCGAAGGAAGCTCGTCGCGCCGAGAGCTCACCGAGAGCTCTTTTCTTGCATCCAACACTCTGTACATGTATTTTCATTTTCTTTGAGTCCTCAACTCGAGGAGAACTCTCGAGCCTCGCCCCTTGCGACTATAAAAGGGGAGGCAGCCCTCCAGTTGAGGCGGGGTTCAAGATTTCAACACCCAGCACCCGCACTCGCACACTCGATATTGGCACTAGCCTCAATCATAGAGACTTGGGAGCCCCCTCCCTCTCTCGATCTTGCTTGTACTAGGCCCAGTATGAGCATTTGAGCTCGGATAGTGGCCACACTGGACTAGGGAGCGCGATTTGCCCCGAACCAGTATAAATCTTGTGTCATTGTCTCTAGAGCTAGGCCATCGGAGCACGCATTAGCCAGACATTACTGTGACGGTGGTATTAGACCACGACAAATATGCATGTATATATAGGGTACATTTATACGTATTCCAAATGCAAATACAGACGACTCACAAGAATATGCCGCTGGCCGGCCGCCTACGCTGTAAATACGGGTAGACGTATAAGAGCACAATATACTTAGTTGGCTAATCAAATAACGAGTTAAAATAACTTGTTGACACGCATGTGTTATATGCATGTGGGTCGGTCAAACCTCAGGAAAAGAACAACGTAATGTGGAAAATGAAGAGTAAGCACGTGCACGTATGTGTGTCTACTTCCATGCATACACATGAGCTCGTTAAGCACCCTTTGTTTGGCTGATTCATGAACTAATTGAGTAAATAAAATACTTGGCCTACGAGCTCCATATAACATAACCCCAAGTGCACCGACACGTACTAACTTGTGCAGGCAACAGAAACATGCATACGTACGTCGGCAATGCTTCTATATTCATGGAGTCAAGCGTATATGTGTACACATACACACGTATGCCGGCAAGGATGCAAACTATCCTGCCCCGGCTATTTTCTTTAATTGAATTAATCATGATTTCAATAATATGGCCCACATGCCATGGAGAGGGAGTAGCAACTATCTTTGACCGTATCAGAGTTAAACATGAAGGCAACTTCCACATCGAGCCTGTTCAAACTTAATCGCGCCGGCCGGCTTCCTTAGCAATCACGAAATCAAACTGAAGAGCGTCAAGCAGTCTTGGCAACTACTCCCGCCGCTCCCGCCGCTGATCCTGGCAACTACTCCCGCGTACTCTGGCGATTCAAAAGAAATCAAATCGTCGAGCGCCAAATCATCAAGGAACTACCCCGCTCCTGGCCTATAAATAGCAGACCACATGCGTCCGCTCAAGCCCCGCTCACTTCGCATACCATCGCCGTCAGGCTGCTTCCAAACCACCGCAAGGCTGCCGCATCGCGCTTGCCCACAAAGCATCGACAAGTCGCCGGAGTGCCTACTGCAAGGCTGCCTCTGCCGCTGCACCGGCAGATCAGTATGTCCACGACGCCGCCGGGCACCGACCGGAGTTCCAGAGAAGGTGAGCAGCGCATCGATCATGGCGCTCTTCTGATCCCCTCCTTCTCTGCTTCTACACGGCGTACTCGGCAGCAAGCAAATCTCCATCAACATCCCTATGATGAAGGCCTCATGTGTAGCTTCACTCTCTTGAGTTAGTTGCCATGAGATGTCCCAAGGCCCCATGGCGGATTTGTCTTACAAACCAGACAGGGAAGAGCATTGTTCTTAAGAACAAGGGCTACGATCAACATCCCAGAAGATGCACCTCGCTGCACTCCACGCTTGGGTTCAAATCAACAAGGACCACTTGCCGTCGGTTGCACCGGAGACATCAAAATTCCACCTTCATGCCTAAGTGCTAGCCTCATCCGCGCTCATGTTTGGGTTCAAACCAACAGGAACCCGGCATGCTAGTTGTAAAGCATGTCTGGCAAATTCAGAGAAATAGTCATCCATGTGACATCGGAAAGAAATATTTTGATCGGCATATTTATTTGTATAGCCACTGCATGCTTTCAGTTGGTTAGCTAAATATTGTGTTCATGCATCTGTAACCAGCCATGAAAAGAAAACCGATCATGTACAAGTACACCAAAGAACTTGCATGCTGTGCTGTGGTTCATATTCAGTCAAAGAAATAACCACCTGCATCAAAAAGTCATGTCAAAAGAACATAGGAAGTCTCGAGCCTATGCATACGTAACAAGTAACATGTCTCCAAGCTGAGGGCATATATTCGGTATTAATTAAAACATATGCCCAAGTTTTAAGCCATCGATCAAATCAATAAACAAAGCAAAGACGTTGCATATTATGTCATATATATGAAGGCAAGCCATAAACTAGCTAATACCCTCCTTGCCGATATGCGAACCGGCTTGGATCAATCCTCGGTTTAAACTTAGGCCAACAACTGCCTATACACTACCCGTCAGCATGCCACCCCTGCATCTGTGGCAGGCTATATGCACTAATCAAACATCATCAAGCCCCATATTGAAAAGTAATCGTAATGCCCAAGTCAAGTGCATCAAGTTAGCATCAGATCAGCTCATGCCATGCACGTTACTAGTAAAAGCTAGTATTCATGCATATATCCAATAAATTTTGCAGATATATAAAGTAAAATCAGATGATTATTCCGATAATCGCCGTCATGGCCAAAGTCAATAAATGAATTCATATCCCTCTTATGTGTTTAGGCGGCCTTCACCCAAACCAATGTCCTACCAAATTACAAGGTGAACTAAACAAAATTAGTTCCGTCATGCCAAATATCAAGCCATTACCACTAATGCCAATTCATTAGTTGCGGCAATATGAGGAAATAAAATAGGAAAATATATCACCAACATGTGAGCTTAGTTAAGTCAAATAAGCTCTGTTCGTTCATAATAGTCATATTAAATCACCAGGCCATGGGTATACACGCCAATATTGCAAAATAAAATATTGCACCATACATGCTGAATATACCCATGGACCGACAGTTCCAAACATGCTAAATCACATCTTAAATGATCCGAGGAGACCATATCAAATTTGATCTTCAAGACAAACCACGTGCAGACACGATATAATGCACCACTCGCTTTAAGAAAATGACCATCGCCAAGTACTCTATATATATATATATATATATATATATATATATATATATATATATATAGAGGTATGATATGTATTCGCGCAGGGGACTGATTAATAATCAGTCACCGAGCTAAATCACCGAACCCCGACCGATGGCCGCTCCACACACCGGTCCCCCGCTCCCACCACGGAGCCGAGCCGAACACGGACGCTACCTGAGTCGGTTTACCAGCTCCGAAGCTCCCCCAACCCACCCACGATTTCTTTGCGGTTTCTATTTCCTCTCCCTGTCCGCCGCTCTCGGCATCCTCTTCCCCTCCCTCGCCGGCACCACCCTCCGTACCACCGCTGCTCCGCCGTGTGCCGCCCCACAGCGCCATGCGGCCGTCGACCCAGCGCGCCGCCCGGACGTCCTCCCCAAACCAGAGCTCCCCTCGTCAACCCTCGCCCCGCCGGCACAGCCCCTGCCAGCGCCGCTCCTCAGTGCACCCTCCACGACGCGCAATTTTCTCCCTCCAGGAGGCAGTGCGGTGAACGGGTCCTATTCCTCTCTCAGGCGGCGGCGGTGTGAGCTGCTCTCCTCCAAGCCGGCGGCACGTGCGCGCGGCCCTCTACCTGGGGGGTGGGGAACTGACCTGGCCCCCTCCCTACAGCGGAGCTTTGCGGCGTTGGCCCCATTCTGGCAGCTCTCCTCCGGACGTGGCCACTGGAGTGGATCTCTCTGCGCCACGGTATGCAGGTGACCCATCATCTTCATCTTCCATGAACTTCAAAATGGGTTGGATCTTGTCTCTAAAATCATAGGGATTGCAGTTTCCTCTTCCTCAGCTGGATCCGTTGGTGGACACAGGTATGCTTGATCCGGAGGAGAATTACTGAAGCAGATCGTTAATCAAGCCCAAGGTAATGTCTCAATCTTCAGCCCCTCATTTTTATTCTGCCAATTGATAATTAGCTGTATGTTTCTACAGAAATACCCGGTACTTTGTGCTGGATGCAATTTCTGTCCCTATAGATCGATCGACATGAGGAGGGATGGTCCAAGATCAATGTAGGGCAGCGAGAGCTAGACCAAAGCTGCTGGCATGAGCGAGGAGTGGGGTCTAAATCCGTGGAGGAGCAATTGACAGCACCATCAGCATGAATGGGCACTATTATGCTCAATGGGTTTTTGGTGGTGGAGCAAATGAGGCAAGAAATCAGAGTGGAGGACATGCGACAGCCGTCCCTCGACCACAGTTTGGCCACGTGAGCTGGTGACATGGCGTATAGTGGAGAAGCGGAGAATGTAGGGTGGATGCTAGTGATTTACCACAGTTTAGCCCAATCAATTTTGGATTAGGACTCTTGCTTCATTGTTTAATTGCATATTCTTGTTTATCATGTCAGCCTTGGCGTCTCCCTGGTGCGCTCTCTTTTTTTGGGATCCATGATATTCTGTCGGTGCATACCTGAATGGCCACCGATGGCCACTAACCTATCTCACATGGCGACACTGCACAAACAAGCCGGCGACCAGGTAGCCCATGACCTACCTCACGCAGCGACGCGCCACGAGCAAGTTGTCAACCAGGTGGTGCCATCTTCTGCTATCGTTTCATTATCTCACACCCCATTATTTTATTTTGGTTTTGCCAAAATCTAGGAGATTTATTAGATGGACAGTGCCCAAGTTCATCTAGATCATCAAGTGTGTTGCATCCTTTTTTTCGTGGAGGCTCTTTATTTTTCTTGTTTATGTCAGAAACAATGTAATTGTCTATTTTTGTGCAAATGTGCTGCATGGAGGAAACAGTAGCCATTGGTCTTCTTTGCCTAATCCGAACCATGCATGAATTTGTTTTTGAATTTTGATATTGATTCATACATCCTCATGGCCAGCAAATAAAGGGTGTGGAAGCAGCAAAGTTCAGGAATCTTGTCCCCCTTGGTGTAGAGCACTTCCATGTTCCTACTGTTGCGTCTCTTGTATTTAGGATTGATATTTTTTTCTCTAATTTTTTAATTCATATGAGATAACTAGAAAATATGGCAAAACCCAGGGTACACAAAAACTTGATTTCGAGCTAGAAGTGATAACCTTTTCATTCCAGGAGCTGCACATCAGCACATGTATTTCAGTATTATCTCATATGAATACAACTGAAGCCTTCATTCATTCAACTAGCTTTTATAATTTGCATTCTCTAAATTGTTGCTTGAGATTTCTATTAGTGATTCCATAGTTGTAAATGTTACTAGGATGAATGCAACTTGTTTTTTTCCAAAGTGTAAATGCTCATATATGTGTGATTCCAGCAAACACATGACTGATTAGATTTGTTTCCTGAGTTTTTTTTCCCAGATTGGTAAGTATAAAGTATTTTTATTCGGATTCACAAATTAATCGACTACCTACTACCTGAATGACTTGTGGTATCACTGAATCATTGACGAAGTATCCTCTTTTTCTCTCCCTTTGTTTTTTTGTGCAGATCCCAGTCACTCGCCATCAGCAACAATGGCATGCCGCTAGCATGAAAAAGGAATGCCAAATTTTGCTCTGCACTTGTTTGGACTGATCACTGTCTCCACCAGGCATAAAATTCGGCATTGATTAAGGTTTCTGATTATTACTCATTCTGTCATGCTTTAGACAACTGCAGTCCCTTTGCAGTAGATTGGTTAAATTTGTCTATTACATGTTTGGAGGTTGTTTTGCGTTCTTTGACCCCCAAAAAGGATCCGATTAAAACATTATTTGTGGGTTTGGGAAAGATCAAATTATAACAGTACTGTGGTTTGGAAATAATCCAATCAAAATAATATATGTGGTTTTGAAACAGATCCAATCAAAATAGTTGTCATTGGACCATTTTTCAATTAAATATATATTTGTGTATTATGGCATTGTCAATTAAAAGGAGCTGCCATGGAAAGAATAAGAAATTTATCAAATAGCTGAACTGCCGCTCCTCACTCACCCCTATCACGCAGCTGCTCTGCTCTGACAGATAACTTTTTTGTAATAATGCATCACAATTATCTCTGTTCTGACAGTTTCTGAGGCTGCAATGTTGCGCCATTGGAGTTTTGACCTGTAAGTTGGCATCCCCAACACAAGGTTTAAACTTCGCATTTGCTAGCGATATAACCACAACATTTCCAAAAACATGAGATAGTTCCTGATTTGATCTTTAATTCAATTTTGTTATTTAAAATTAGTGTAGCCTATTTCGTATTAGTCTCATGTCCTAGACACCTCCAGAAATGGCAGCTGTGAGCATGGGATTGTGATATTCATGTATGCAAAACCTTCTTCATGCTCCTCTCAAGGTCATGTAGTTTTACTGATTATGCAGTCTCAAGAATGTTAGGTCTGATTCAGTTCAGATTGTACTAGATAGGAACAGAAGTTGATATTGTATTTTTGTAACTTCGTCATTTTGATTAAATTATGTACCACATTGCTTTTTCTATGCTTCTGTTTGTGAGTACGGGTTTTAGCTAAATCAGCTTTTTTCCCAATGGCTTGTGTTACTGATTATACAGTCTCAAGAATGTTAGGCCTGATTCAGTTCATATTGATTTACTGCAGTTTAGCTTGTAATTATCGTTCTTTTTTTTTTGCATATGACTCATCATCTTTAGTCTACTGTTTGGTATTAATGATATTTGTTACAATACAAGAGCATATATGGTCCAGGTGCCAAAAAACCTATAGAATAGGTGCAGTTTTAGTCCAAAATGAGTCATTTGCTTCTCACTTGTCAAGATGCACAATAGGACATAGCAGGTCATGTATGTCGGCTTCTTTGGCCCCTACGTTGACGTGAGTATTAGAGAGCATTAGATTATTCCATTAGTAAATTTAATCAGTCTGCAAGCTGGAGTTCCATTGTTTGCTCCTTTTATGCATGTTTGTGCATCACATGAATATTTGTAGGAAATTGTCTCTTTTTTGTCCACTATGGAAACTAATTCTTTGTGATATTTGCATGAATATTGCCATTTGTTACATTCCTAGTATTTTGGTTCTAATGATGTGTTTCTACTTCTATTAACCTGTACATTGTTAGGATTCTCAGACTTGAACAAAGAGTTCATAATCTCCAATTGTTTTTGTGTGTTCTAAACATAGTGTATTTACTTCTAGAGGTAGTTTGCAAGTTCTTGTATCGTTGGTCTTGTCTTCATATTAATTGGGTTCTTCATTTCAGATAGCACTTCTAATTGATATTGAGGTGTTTGATAGTGTGGTGAATTGTAGTTATCCTTTTTGTGGCGTCTATGGCCTGTGGGAGGATTTCACCATAGCCAGCGGCCATGCCGTGCTCCCTCAGTTGAAATGATTGTTTTTGCTGTGCCATCTTACAAGTTCAACTGGTTTACTCTTCTGTATAGTGTTGATGCAAATTCTCTTCTGGTGTTACCTTTCATGAAATGAAAATGCAGGTCATGTGGTCTACATTTGTCTCGCTCATCTAAATCCCCAATAGCGTACTGCTTGAGGTCAAATGGCTACATTAAGAAACAGGGCAGCAGGTATAACTTCTTAATTCTTCTATGAATGCTGCTCTTTATATTTCCATCCTATGAGCTGCCCTTTGAATGATGTTCCATTTCCACTTTTTGATTTTAAGGTTAATTATTTGGAGCATATACATCTGTCACAAGGAGCATTTTTTTTCTTACTGCAATTTTTTGGTATGTCCTCCCCTGCTCCTCTCCTCTCTTCCCTGCTCGTCTCCTCTGTTTCCTTTGAAGTGCTCTGAAGTCTGAAATATTATTGCCTGAACCGGAAATCTGTACTGATTTATGATTACTGAATTGCTGGTATTTGTAATTTGTTGGCTGCATGTATGTTACTTGAGGCGTGGCTCAATCTGAATGACATGTATGCATTTGTCTTTTCGATCATATTTTTGTATTGGAGATCTCTGTGCAGCTCGGTTTTCCTTTCAGTTATTAGAGCCAGAATCAGAGGTGACGACAGTAGCATGCCTGAACTCAAGCCATCAGGTCAAAATAGTAGTTGCAGTCCTGCAGCTTGTTCTCTCTCACAGATTGCATTGTCCTTGTTGTTATCTACTTTTTGGATCATATATCTTTAGCAGAACTGCATTTGCTTCAGTGGCACAATTCTTGTTGAATTTTTTAGAAGCCATAACTCAAGCTATCAGCTTGACCCTATCTCATGGTTTCAATTCAGCTGAATTTACTTATCTAAGGACAGTATATCCATTAGAGAATCATGCTATTTTGTTCTGGGGACGTCGATTCATTGCTCACTCTCCTATTGCTAAATTTATACAATTTTTTTTTTTGCAGCCAAGAACCTTATGTTGGATTGATGCTTTCAGTTGATTATGTGTGTCCCATGGACTACCTCTAGACTATTATATATGCTCCGTCAAATGTGGAATTATTTATGCATCTTCCACTCATAAACATAGCTTGAAAGGCGCTACTCTCCCCAAGATGAGCTGCCATATATATTTTTTTTTGAAAGAAAAGCTGCCATATATATTGTATGTCATTTTGTGGAATGGCCCAGATGGAGCCACAAATCAGTGTATTCAAACTGGAAAATGTATTGCTATCTTCTTTCACGTTTCATTTACTTGAAATTTTTTTATTTTTGGCCACAAATCAGGCGCTACTCGGTATGTTCCAGGTGGAGACTTTTAGATTTCTTGCCTTGTATACCTACATATCTCAAATTATAAATTCTTTCTTCGAAAAATAAGGAAACACACGTTTCTTCAACGTTCACTAACAAAAAAAAAAAAAAGCCACCAGCCTGTAACAAAGCAGAACAGGAGACAAACCAAAAAAAAAAAATTCTGCTACCCCACACAGACCGTGACAAAAAAAAATGAAAAAATCATCCGAAAAACAAAGCCTGTACATATAACCGACGAGTACAAAATAAAAATAGCCGAACAAAAAAAATCGGGAAAAGGTTACCGGGAGCCCATCTTCCGTGCGGACGTGGGAGCGCTGTCAGGCTGCGCGGGGCTGTCGCGGGTGGGAGCCGGGGACTGATTAATAGTCAGTATCCAGGGGACTAATTAGTGCAGCCCATATATATATATATATATATATATATATATATATATATATATGGTAAATTTTTCCTACACCTGGACAGTAGTTTTTACACCCATAGACTACGCTCCTTTCTCCTCTTCGCAGAACGACTGGCGTTAGCTTCATTAGCGGGTTGAGTGCACCCGTTAATTAAATGGATAAACCTAAATTGATCCTATTTTTTTAGCTATTGCCGTTGGACGTCACCAATAAACTCATCTATTCGGACGTCTACCAACATCCAGGAGACCGAGGCCAGCTCGTGCGGCGGCGCCGCGGCCCGACCGGCGACGCGCGGCCTCCCCTCCACGGCCTGCGACCCAACTTTGATCAGCGTGCGGCCTCCATATCAAGGGGCTGCAGCTTTGACGTCGTCGCCGGCCGTGCTCGCCTCCGCGCCCCGGCCCTCCCCTGTGATTGCGGCAGCGGGCTTCCACCACCGTCGATGGCCCTGGCGCGTGCGGCCTGACCCACGGGCGCACGGCGGCCCTGCCCATCCGCTTACCAATCCGCGACGGCACAGCCCCGACCCGCCCCTTCCGTCGGTACCAGGCCGCGTGCACTGTCTCCGGCCGGCGGTTCACATCGTAGCCCCGCAGCCCCCGCTTGCATCAACCACCGGTTGGCTCCACTGAGAAAGGTCGCGAAATCCAGGTACGGCAGTCGCACCCCATTAGGCAAATTGATTTGCGGTGCCATGGTCTGTATGTCATCTCACGGTGCAGTCGCAACCTACGTATTTTGATTCTTGAGAGTAGTTATTTTGCTGCAGATTTGGATTCATTGGCTACCCTGTTTCCATCAGGCTACATGCATCTTTCATGAAGTTACGGAGCACCTTGTGGCGACTTGAAGATCCGATCTCTTTGTGTGCGTGCAAATCACAGAAGATTTGATGATGCCAACGACGCTCGGCAAGGTGACATTAGATGGTGAGGGAGAGATATATGCAAAAAATTCCCTCCAAATAAACAATCTGGCAAATCATTCTCATTACCTTTGCTTTTGTTAGAGTCCTGAACTCGTTCAGTTCAAAAAGTATGTGTATATATCCTTCTCAAATTAGTATGTATACATACCCTCCAATTCAAAAAGTATCTGTATATATACTCTTCTCAAATTTGTACGTGTAGATACACCCCAATTCAAAAAAGTATGTGTATATACTCTTCTCAAATTAGTATGTATATATACACTCCAATTCAAAAAGTACATATATATACTCTTCTCAAATTAGTATGTGTATATACACTCCAATTCAAAATGTATGTACGTATATACTCTTCTCATATTATAGTATGTATATATACATTCCAAATAAAAAAAGTATATGTATATATCCTTCTCAAATTAGTATGTATACATACCCTCCAATTCAAAAAGTATTTGTATATATACTCTTCTCAAATTTGTACGTGTAGACACACCCCAATTCAAAAGTATGTGTATACACTCTTCTCAAATTAGTATGTGTATATACACTCCAATTCAAAAAGTACATATATATACTCTTCTCAAATTAGTATGTGTATATACACTCCAATTCAAAATGTATGTACGTATATACTCTTCTCATATTATAGTATGTATATATACATTCCAAATAAAAAGTATATGTATATATCCTTCTCAAATTAGTATGTATACATACCCTCCAATTCAAAAAGTATTTGTATATATACTCTTCTCAAATTTGTACGTGTAGACACACCTCAATTCAAAAGTATGTGTATATACTCTTCTCAAATTAGTATGTGTATATGCACTCCAATTCAAAATGTATGTATGTATATACTCTTCTCATATTATAGTATGTATATATACACTCCAATTCAAAAAGTATGTATTTATACTCTTCTCAAATTAGTATGTACTAGCAAATATGCCCGTGCGTTGCAACGGGAGAAAAATATCAAACATTCATAAAAATGAGAGAATAAGAAGCAAATGATACCCGTACAATCAAAGGTACTACAACAACATTATTCACGGAACGAAAGAAAGATTGAACCAGACACATATCTTTCAAAGTTTTCTAAATTAATTGCATATACAGAATACAATGTGTTGATCAATGATGACCACAAAAGTAGTGATTAGAAGATGTTTCTCTCCACCAGCATCCAACAGATTTGCCACAGCCCCCACGGAGATGTCCCTCTTGAGCGAGAGATCCTCGGCGAGCTGGTCCTCCGCAAACAGCTTGGCGTTCCATCTCCCACTTCTTGTAGCCCTGGATCTTCTTGAGCCTAAAGAAGTCATAGTGCTCGAGCTCGTCCAGTTCCCCCTTGATGTAGCTGATGGTGTTCTCGACACAAGGCTTGACGACGTTTTGACGCATCGATTGGTGGTCTTGATGGCCTCGTCGAGCGTGAGGAAGGAAGTTTACACAATGGCCTTCACGTGCGTTGTGCAGCAGGCGATGACCTGCTGCCTGCCGTGGCCAGGCAGGCCTCCTGTGAGGCTCGGGCCATTTTATTCCCTACTACCCATGCCTAATCTTTTTCTTTCACCGTATCCATTCACGGACCGAAAGGAGCCTGCTAGAACGGATCAAGCGCCCCCACCCCACGGCTACCTCCTCCACATTCGCCCGCCCGCCGCTGCTTGGCCCGGCCGGTCGCCATGGCCGGCCTAGCCCAACTCTCTTTGGCGCGGCTACAACACCTCCAGGCCAGCCATGGAGCAGTTGAGCTCTGCCAGTAACCTGTTTATAATCTTGCGTCTGAATGATGAAGTCCAGATATGCTACTCAAAATTCAAAACTATACAGGCATTCGGTTGACCTTACATCGGAGATATAGGTAGTACGGGCGTAGCGCTGCAGTCTACAGACACAGTTGATCATTCCGATCATATCATCTTGTCGGCTTTGGACGCCATGGGATTAGATGTCATGGGGTACGAATGGTTCTTCGTGCACCGACTGCTGGTAGGTCTGGCCGTCGCCCCATACAGCGCAGCGTCGTCCCCATGGTCCATGGATGATGTCGTCGCTGGCGGCAAGCTGCTCCTGACTGAGCCATAGCAGCATGAGCAGCCTGACGACAAGGCCGCACTTGTCACGGCGACGTTGGGCGCCACGATGAAGGCGATCCCGGCCAGCTGCATGCCACCTGTCGGAGCCCCGCCGCGGTCGGGCCGTCCTTGAGTGCGTACACGAGGCCCACGTATCGGGGGTCCTCACCGAAGAAGAGGCAGCTGAGCCGTGAGAGCCGGGGGCGAGCGTGGAGGAGGCGATGGAGAAGACGACCCCGACGCTCGATCCGTTCTAGCAGTTGTGTCACAATTCGTAGTCCTTGGTTAAGGAGGAGGAGGAGGCGCGCATCGTCTCGCCCATGGACTCCTCTGCGGCTACCAGGCGGACTGACGTGAAATGGAAATTCTCTCGCGCGTGTAGCTGGATCGGACTCGGGTGGGCAGGCAGAAAAAAAAGGTGGAGACAGAAATTTTCTCTCTTTATTAGTAGGTATAGATATATATGATCTCCCATTCAAAATGTATGTATATACACTTCCTTCCAAAAGTATGAACGACTTCCTTCCAAAAGTATGAACGCATATGCACCAGCGTGTAGATGCAGATGCCTGCATCTCGTAAGCACATGCACCAGCCGGCCACAGCGACAAACTCGAAATTTTTTAAACGCAACCGATCGGCGGAGATCACGCTAGGAGCCGAATCAATATTAACGGGTCAGGATTGCAGTCTAGTACACGCGTTGATCCGCAAACCTTAAGACAAAGCCACCCACGTGTATTAGAGAGAGGGGTAGTTACACCTTGGTGTACAAAAAGTGCACCCTAAATATATATATATATATATATATATATATATATATATATATATATATATATATATAGGTATTCTATATATTATCCTGGGTAGTGAATAATAATCACTACCCGAGCCAGCCCAGCTAACCGCCCGCGTTGCCTTGCCCTGACGCCTTGCCCATGGATTTATTATTTTCTCCGGCACCCACCTCTGGTTTATTATTTTATCTATTTAATTTTTATTGTTTCGGTTTCTTTTCTTCTAATTGCCGTCGGAGCAGCTCCCCCACCCACGATCTATACGGTTCCAAAATCAGCTCCGTCCTATTCGACCCCCGCGCTCCTGCGAGCTCCGATCCCCATCCGCCGGCGCCTCTCCCCACCCTTCCGGGCGCCGCCCCATCACCCCCGTTGCTCGCCGCTGCGCCCTGGCCTACTCCGCCCCTCACCCCGGCTGCTGCACGGGATCCCTACGGCGAACAGGGGCGGCGACGGGCGGCAGCGCCGGGCGGGATGGCCATCCCCAGCCGCGGCCCTACCCTAACCCGGCGCGCGGCTTCCTTCCCGCACTAGCGACGGCGGCCTTCCTCCACTGACGGCGCGCACAACCGAGCCTCCTGGATGCGACGGCGCAGGCCATGCTCCCTGCCGGCGCGCGGACTTCCTCCCCACCGGCGGCGGGCGGACTCCTCCCTCCCCGGCGGCGCGCACAACGGCCCTTGGAGGCGACGTGGATGGTGCCTCCCGGCAGCAGCTTGGTCAGCCCCTGCGCAATGGCCTAGTGTGGGTCGGGTGGCCAGGATGGCCACGGCCTGCCCTCTCAGTCGGTGCAGGCATGGCAGCCCTGCGCGCTCATCCAGATCGACCCCAGCATGGTCATAGCGTGGGCAATCTGCCAACAGAAGTGAGTAGAAAGATTGTTTTTCCTGAATTTTGCGCGTCTTGTGCCACAGTTTCTATGCCATATGCATGTATTTCTCTAGGTTTTGATTCGATTCCGCGGTTTTCAACTGGCCATTTTTTAGAATCTGTTGGAAGCTTAGCTATATTCATGGCCATGGTGGATGCCAGATCCTTTCCAATGGCCTAGCTATTTTTTTTTTTCGAAGTCTGTTCTTTGATAAGCGTCTTCCACCTGCAGCTGACCAGAGACGAGGGAATCCTACACGGCTACACCTACTGCTACAGCTCCCCATGCTCGTCATCCACCGGCACCAATGTGAGTTTCTGTTCTAGCATTATTGAGTTTCTATGCATACCAAAGTTGGTACTGCATCTTCTTTTTCTCTGATTTACCCGGTGTCTGCTTGCTTTGATTCAATGGCTTAGATGTGAATTGCGGGGTTGCTGTTCACTGCAGCAAGGATGGGTGGGTCGTTGTGGCCAGCAGATGCGGAGGAATAGGTGGGTTTTGGGTGCACACGTGAATTATGTTTTTCACTGCATAAAAATGTATATGCATAAGTTTCTATGCCCACTGTAGTGATGGGTGTTCCACAATCACGGGTCATGCCCAGAGATTTTAATGATTTTTCTACTCTGAATGTGTTATGTTGGTTTTGATTATGTAATGGAGGAATCAAATTACATGGATTGATTATGAGATAGTGTGTGTGTTGGTATGACAGGGGAGACATATAGGCGCCCTGTTTTTCCTTTACCCAATGAACTGATACATAACATTGTTTCTTCCTGGAGAACACAGATTGAAGACTAATTGTTAATTACCAATAATGATTATGTAATAAAATATTTTAGCTCATAATTTGATTTAATTTGTTTATTCAGGTAAAAATATGTCTTCTCTTCTCTCGAGCGATACACTATAACTTAATCAACATCTGACTTTATATTGCCTGCTGAAATGTAAAGGATAAGATACAAAATTCTGCTTGTTAAGGTCTAGTGTTGTGCAATTTGAAGAGCCTATGTGTTTGAGAATCTTTGGGGTCAATTACTTATATACTGCCATCAGTTTTATATGTTCCAGTGAATAGCTGCAAATGTGATTTATCTTGGATTAAGCCAAAGATTAATATACCTTTGGGAGTGGATTAATATACCATGAATTTCTTGATCTAAGGTACAATATTCCTACCCTCTCCAAGTTTGTTGATCTAGTTCTCCCTGTCCATATGTGGCATAGACTAGTTTTAAACAGTTCATTAGACCATAGTTGTAGATTCAGTCAGCACCATGCTCCTATTTTGGAGCCAAACTCTTTTCACAAGTGAAACCCTACGATCTTATTTCAGAACACTAATATTTGTGGTCACGGTAAACTTTAACCACATTTCATTGTTTAAACCACAATGCTAATTTATTTGCTATAGGCTTCTGTTTGAAGGTGTGCCAATGCTAAGGATATGGTGCTGTAATTCCCAACCAGTAGCGTTAATCAGAATATTATATGCTTATAAAATCAAACCAAAAGTACATTGAAACGTTCGTCTGGCAAGATAACTTGAGCATTTAAAACTGGACGACAACTAATTTGGCTGCATGGATCACACATGTACTCCTAATTCAATTTAACTTTGCTTAGAGACCCTGCTTGAACTGCATGGATAAATTAGTAACTGAAATGATTCCTATGCCTGATTCCACATGTAATCGTGGGGGTTGCTCATCATGTATCGTTTACACGGCCCTATGGCCTATTTGATGTTGCTGCTGTGACACTGGCTAATTCATTGATCCTTTTTCCTTTACATTTATAGCATTTGTGATAAATTCGATTTTATTGGCATCAACTACTATGGGCAGGTAAAAAGATCGCTAGCTGCTTATATAAATGGTCTGAACATGTAAACAACAACAGTTGATTCCTTCATTTACATGTAGGAAGCGATATCAGGCCCTGGTCTAAAGCTCGTGGACAATCATGACCATTTTTTTTTTTCTTATTTATTTTTTTCATCTATATTCTTTCTCTCTTTTTTTATATAATTCTTTTTTTTCTCTCTCTCTCTTTTTCATCTCTCTTTTTTTTTTATATCTCTCTCTCCCTTTTTCTATCTCTCTCTCTGTTTTTTTTTTTTCTCTTTTTTTTTTTGATAACACATTTTTTTCATTTCCCTTTCTATCTTTTTTTTTTTTTTTCTTCTTTTTTTTAAAACCCCTTCTCCTCTTCTTCTTTTTTTTTCTTAGCAAGGCAGGGCTGACATCATCTTTTATTCACTATTATATTTTTTTTTCAGTATGACCCCTTGGTGGATGGAACTTGAGATTTTCACCATCTTCCCCCACACTTGGACTTTTGTGTAAAAGTCAAGTGTGTAAGGTCCGGGTCTCCTTTTGAGCATGTCCCATCACCCATGAGCATCATAGCATTATATTTTTTTTTTTTTTTTTGGCCCCCATGTTCTCGGCGTCGCATGCCTCTTTGTTCTTCTTAATCGATCCTCCACGAAATGGTTAGCGACAAGAATACCCGAAGGTGCATACTAAACTTGATAACATGTTTTTGCTTTTATTAATAAGAGAAAGAGATGATATTATTATTATTATTATTATTATTATTATTATTATTATTATTATTATTATTATTATTAAAATAAAAGTAGGGAATTTCTTTTTTGTTATGAGGAAATCATAAGAGAGATAAAGCATTTATTATTATTGCTTTTTTGTTTTGAAAAGAGAGATAAAATTTATTTATTTATTGTTTTTTTTAAAAGAGAGATAAAATAAATTTATTTATTTATTTAATTTTGAAAAGAGAGAGTTATTGTTTTTTTTGATAGTCCGAGGTATCTCCGGCAGTGCTTGAGTTATGGTCATAAGCTTGACCGCGGGGAAAACATCTTGCGGTGATGGTGGTGAAGTTCCCGGTTCACCACTAAGAATTTAGCATTATGCTCAAGCTGCAAGGTTAGCGTCATCATGCTACTACGAGACTTGCAACCATTCTCTTAAAAAGGTTTACAATGAGAACCAAGAGATGGCTGTAATCTTCGTGGAAGCTCTCGGCTAGAAGCAAGACAAACTCAAGAAGACCCAAAGGTGAGCATGTAGGAAGTCTCAATTGACAACTTGTTATGCTCAACAACATATTTCTGCTTGGTCTCAAGAGTTGTCGCTTCGTGCATGTCCATGGCACATGAGGGTTTACCCTCAAATGATATGTCATGAAGGATGAACGTTGAATCTTGACTATTGTCGAGAACAACGTTTTGTTGGCCAGAGGGACATGACTTGTGTTCGTGTGAGTGCGATAGGTGCTTCGTTTCACTAAGATGCGGAAGCAACTTGGGTGAAGCGAATAGAGTTATAAACTTTGCCTTCTCGGACGGTTTTGGTTGGGAAGATGCTTCGCCTTTGGGATGTCTAGGTGTGAGAGGCGGAAGCATTCTTTCCCAACTTCTCATCACGGCTCCCCTCTATAGGTTTTTCGTGAAAAAGTTTTTTTTTTCTAGAGGGTAGCCTATGAGAAGATTGAAGTCAAGGATGAGATAGATATGGAAGTCTAAGCATACCTCGACTTTAGAGGTTTTGTCATCATCCTTGAATTCAATCGTGAACTCGAAGGATAAAACATTCCTTCCTTCGGTGTTCGAGGTTCGAGAGGGCTCAACAATCGGTTCTAATGGCGGCACGGCGAATGGCTCGACTGATG
Source organism: Hyparrhenia diplandra (assembly GCA_015847255.1). Classification (NCBI taxonomy): domain Eukaryota; kingdom Viridiplantae; phylum Streptophyta; class Magnoliopsida; order Poales; family Poaceae; genus Hyparrhenia; species Hyparrhenia diplandra. The sequence continues at coordinate 80,274 of JADLZK010011058.1, forward strand.
AGGGCTCCTCAATGCTTGACATGCCCTTAATTTGGAGGGGAATAGGTTCTACAACGAGAGAAGCAAGCTTCTCTAGGATGTGTTCAAGAATTTTCCTATGTTCCGTTGTAGGTTTACGTGCAAATGACCCTCCAACGGTCATGTCAAGGCATAGGGCAACATCTATATCAAGACCCGAAAAACATATGCAAAGGCACACTATCAGGTAATGACTAGTCTGGACCATCATGTATTAGCATTATAAACCTAGCCCAGGCTACACCTATGGACTCCTTCTCATCCTACTTGAGATCGGGAGTTGTCCTTGGTAGGCATTGATGGGGAAGAATGCTAGACAAAAATTGTCTTTGAGTTCTTCTCAGTCCTCATTCAAACTTCCTACGACAATAGTGTATTATTGTTTTGCTTTCCCTATGAGGGAGAGCAGAAACAAATTCCACATGTGAATTTTCGTGTCATACCAGGAACGCTTAGGCATGCACATAACTCCTTGAAATCTCGTAGGTGGTTGCACGGGTTTTCAAAACAAGTCACCGTGAGAGAAGGAGTGTGCCCGAACCAAAGTTTTTTTTTTTCAAATTAGGGTGGAGTTCATGGCCGAATGAAAATTTTGATTTTGAAAAAAAGATTTTGGCCCCCTCGTGAACTCCCCCATTGAAGCGAAGGTTTTTGAAATGGAGTAGGCTTCAATTTGGAAAAAGAAAAATAAATAACTATTTTTTGTTTTTATTGGATACAACACACGGGTGCTCTAGGCTCAGAGAGAATTACGACAACCGTTCCCCGGCAACGGCGCCAGAAAGCTTGTTGACGTTTCTTAACGTATGCAGAAGAATCCGCAAGCGTACGAAATTGTCATTGTAGCTTTCACCCGGAAGTATTCAGGGTATCGTATTTTCCACGAGGAACGTTTGCGCACTAATCTCGAACGGCGAGCCGCCCAAGGATAACTATGGGTGGTGAGGTATCTTTATGGGCTTAGGTTTTTAGGCAGGGATTTCTAAAGCTGTTATCTCCTTACTTCGGGCACCGGCCAACGCACCAACTGGGCAGCTTTCGGCAATTAGCACTACAACACACCCGAACGTGGGAGGATTACAAGGGACGGACAAGGCTGTCACGACCCAGCCGCCTACCCCCTCGACCGTGGGGTGCACCGCAAAAGATAGGTGGTCGTTAGTCCAAACACCACGTTTGCACTACCGTACACAACTCTTGGTGTCGATCAAGGTTCCCCGGTCAAAGGGTTCCTTCACCAAGAGTTACGGCCCGAGGGTACGACTATCAATCCCGCAAGTTTATAACAGCTAAGATAATATACTTGAAGAACAATAAGCCGAAAGATGAACATGAACTTTCTTACCAAAGTGTAAGTAAGTTGTAGAGGTACAAGCGTGGCGGGTGCCGACAAGTCCGGCACTCCGGCCACCCGAGATCCGCAATGCACCGGGGGGTACACCGGGACTCCATGGAGAAGAGGCCAAGCCCTCTTCTAGCCTTCCCTCTCTCACTCTCCATTAGTACTAAGAAGAGGAAGAAGAGTGGAGCTTCTCCCTTCCTACTACATTGTGGCCCTCCTACGTGCATGTATCTTTGTACTAGCAATCAAGCCGAATATGAAGTTCTCTTGTTCGAGTTGGTTATATTAGCAGCTATGGGATTGATCATGTGGAAGCTTATGATTTGTTACTCGTAGTGCAGCAAGTTGTTGGCATCCGGCTTTAATGTGGAGGAGAAATATTTTCATTCGCAATATTTGCCGATGCACAAAGATTTAATTTATTTGGGTTCAAGTTCAGAAAAGTCGGCACAACCGATTAATGTAATCGGTCATACCGTTTCTAAGCACGATCTAAAGGATCGATGTAAGACTCTTTTAAATTGGTATATTTCTGTCTTTGATAATGGTAGTACCGATTTAGAATACTGGGGATCTCCTATTTTGTCTTTCTTGCAGGGTCCTAGCACTAAAATTGATAAGAATATTTGGTGGCTTGGTTTCAAGTATACTTTGCATAATGGTGAGCTCTACCGAAGAACCGCCAAAGATTTGTTGCTCAAGTGTCTAGGGACTGATCAAGCAAGGGTGACTATGGGAGAAGTCCATGAAGGCATTTATGGATGTGAAGAGTGTCAACGGTTTGGGAATGTTCAGCTAGTGCCGGCTGCTATGCTTCATCCTATCATCAAACCGTGGCCTTTTCGTGGTTGGGGGTTAGACTTCATTGGTTAAATTCATCCTCCATCTTTGAAGGGGCATAAGTTCGTCTTGGTTGCTACCGACTGCTTCACTAAATGGTCGGAAGCGGTGCCATTGAAGAACATGACACACAAGGAGGTAATTGAGTTCATCACCGAGCATATTATTCATAGATTCGGCATTCCTCAAACATTAACTACGGATCAAGGAACGTCATTTATGGCAAAAGAGGTCAAGGAATTTGCCAAATCATACAAGATTAAGATGCTCAATTCATCTCCATATTATGCTCAAGCCAATGGTCAAGCAGAATCTAGTAACAAGACTTTGATCAAGTTTATCAAAAAGAAGATAGATGATCATCCAAGAAGGTGGCATGAGGTCTTGTCGAGGCATTGTGGGCTCATCGCATATCGAGGCATGGCACTACTAAAGTTACTCTTTATGAGCTGGTGCAAGCTCTAAAGGAGATAGAAAAGGATAAAGTCCGTGTTGCAAGAGCCTACAACAAGAAAGTCAAGAGCAAATCGTTTCAAATCGGTGACTTGGTTTGGCAAACTATATTACCAATAGGACGAAGAACAACCAATTCGGCAAGTGGTCACCTAATTGGAAAGGTCCATTCAAAGTGGTCAAAGTGGTATTCGGAAACTCCTATGTGCTTGAGTCAACAAGTGGAGAACGCCAAGCAAAGGCGATTAACGGGAGGTATTTGAAAAATATTTCCCTAGTGTTTGGCAAGAGGCCTAGTGCTCTCCAAACAATGGCCGATGCATGCATCGCCCTTAGAATAAAAATGGCCGATACATAGTATCGCCCTTAGCCGCCGGACAACCGATATGATGGGCATTCGTGTTGTTTGGTTTTCTTTTGTCTTGTCGCGCCTCTCTCACCTGAAAACGGGGGGCATATGTTGACATCCGAAAATGTCCGTACACATTTTCGGTAACTAAGACGTGTCAACGAGGTCGTAAAACGTGTTGGGAATGCAACGGGAAGATCAAGAAATCAAGAAAACCGACAAAAAGGATCGATCGGGTGTTCTCAATACGCCGGACGCCGCGGGACAATGCGCCGACGCGCCAGCCCATATACGGCGCTTGGTGGATCGCGCCAGACGCAGCGTGCTGGCGCGTGCGTCCGGTGCCCCCGCGCTACGGTGCTCTCTGTTGAGCGCGGGCACACGCGCGCGCGCGCTGGCGCTCCCAAAATCAGCGCCCGGGCGCATGCAAATCAAGGGCGTCCGTACGATTCGAACCGATATCTTTCCTAATTCGGTTTTGGACGGATTTTGGAGATTGGAAACGTTCAAGGACGGTTTCCTAAAAGGATAAAACCACCCTCCTCTATATAATAAAGAGGTTCATGGCCGATTTGATCCCATCTCCATCCAATCGACACAAATCAATCCTCAAACCCTAATTCCTCTTCTCTTCCTCTCTTCTTCTTCGCCGCCGCTGCCATGACTAGGTGATCGACGACGACGAAGCCCTAGAGCGGTCAGGCCGGCTAGGGCAACCCATAGCTGCTGTGTGCCCTCACGGGGTCCGTCCCGGGCGTGTGGGGTTTTGGGTTTCAAGAGACTTCGCCGCGTGTCTTGCGTATCGCGCTCTCGGCGAGGCTCCTCCGGCGACGTGTCTTGCGTACCGCGCTCATCGCTGGAGGCACAAGGTACAGGTGTGAATATCTCTAGGCGCTGGCCGATTCCTAAATTCGGCTTGCCCCACGTAGAGCGATTTAGCTCTTTATTTGGTGTGTTACCGATTTTATCGTCAACAATAACAAACAAAAAACTAGAAACAAAGACAAATAAGATCCAGATAACTCCAATCTGGATTTCATGTGTAGAAGTGTAGAACGCAGTTGGCAAGTCTGCAGTTGTGTACTGCACTCTGCATCCATGCCAATAGCTGCTGCTACCGCTACATGAGTGAACACATTGCCAATTGCCAGTTTTCAGTCAGATGAACAATTCCAAGCTACTGTATTTCGTAAGAAACCGATCGTTTTACTTGTCCTATATTGCCAATTTTCAGTCAGATGAACAAGCACATGCATGTAGTGCCTAGCTTTCACACTCTGATCCATCATATCCTCTGGGCGAGTGATTGGATTAATGGATTGGATAGCACTACAGCATGCAGGTGGGAATGAAAGGAAGACTGATCCTGGCGGCGTCATCTGCGGCGGCGCATCGGCATTTCCTTTCCTGTACAGATGACACCAGAGGTAATACTAGTAATGCTAACAATTAGGCAAATCTGCATTTGTATATCTGTAGTTTCATTCATTGCGGATCAAAATGAAATCCCATCTTTAACTCTTTCTGAACAAACATTGCATGGCCCGGCCCTGCAGGTCACGGCAGTGCAGTGTGGCACATTCCTTCGCAGCAATGGCGACGCCGATGCCAATTCCACCTCCATGGGCAGGGGCAGCTACGACATGCTAGGCAGATTCTGGGGTCCGCTCAGAACTGCAGAGGAGAGCTCTTCTTCTCCTTCCCTGCGGACAAACGCCACTTCAGAACCAGAGGTACGTACAGTACAGCTTTGAGCTTTTGAATGATTCAGTTGCCGCGCTCGAATGAAACTTTTACTCAGTTCATGGCCGGCGTTCCTCTCTCTCGATCTCTTGTTGCTGCAGACTCAGAATGTTGTTGCGCGTAAGACGATTCCTCCCAAAGCCGCGGAGAGGCTACCGCCAGACATCGTGGTTTCAGACCCGCGTGAGGTCTCGCCTCGCCTCCGCTCTCTGATTGATCGATCCTTGGTTCCTCCACCATTGTTAACTGATCTGCACTGCTCTTATTCTGAATGAACAAGCGTTAATCAATCCTGTCGTGTCTGTCTCTGAATAAAGATGCCTCCGGTCCGATCCAGCTGAAAGCAAATTGCTGGTGCAGGACACGGCAGCCGGCAAGTACGTGTTGGCGCTGACAATAGGGTACAGTTGGAAAGCCAATGTCAACGCCACTGTCCACAAGTTCTCCGACAAGTTCGACGTGGTGCTGTTCCACTACGACGGCAAGACGACGGAGTGGGACGAGGAGTTCGCGTGGTCCAAGAACAAGGCCATCCATGTCAGCGCCAGGAAACGTTTCCTGCACCCCAGCGTCGTGGCGCCCTACGACTACGTCTTCCTGTGGAACGAGGACGTGGACGCCACCTTCTTCGACGCCGACGAGTACGTGCGCGTCGTCCGGAAGCACGGGCTGGAGATCTCGCAGCCGGCGCTGGATATCACCACGGGGGCTGCACACATACGACGTCACCGTCCGGAGGACCGGAAGCGAGGTGCACCGCAGCAGCTGCGGCCCCGGCCAGGAGCGGCGGCGGCCGTGCAGCGGGTTCGTGGAGGTGATGGCGCCGGTGTTCGGGCGGGAGGCGTGGGCGTGCGTGTGGCACATGGTGCAGAACGACCTCGTCCATGGGTGGGGCCTGGACTGGAACTTCTGGAGGTGCGTCGACGATCCGGAGGAGCAGGTCGGGGTGGTGGACGCGCAGTTCGTCGTGCACCGCGGCGTGCCCACGCTGCTCGCCCAGGGGCAGGGCGGCAAGGCGGAGGACGGCAGCGGGGGCGATGTCAGGGAGCGACAGTGGGCCGAGTTCCACACATTCACCTGGAGACTGCAGGACGCTGAACAGAAGGCCCAGGCCCAGACAGAGGCACCACCACCACCACAGGATGGATGATTTTTTTTTTTTTTAAGCGTGTCATTGACACGTATTGCATTAAGAGAAATGAGAAATTACATAAGATTGTCAAGTAATCCACAGTGGCGAATCCCACGACACAAACATACAGAAGAAACGAGAGGGGAGGGGGGGACCCCCCACCTACAACTCAAGCAACTCAGCCACCTAACAACACCTAGGACCTACAGCTGTGCCCTGCAAAACCACAACACAAAGATCACCCACACACAGAAGACCGTCCAGCAAGATCGCAAACAACGGCAAAGCATCCGTCAACGAACCAACCATGAGCCAACACTCTCGACGGCTTAGCAGATGCCCAAGTGGAGGCGAACAACACGGCGGCAAAGCATCCGCCAACAAACCAACGAGCAGCCATGACTCTCGGCGGCTCAACAAACCTGCCCGAGAGGATGCCAACGACATGGCGGCGAAGCATCCGCCAACGAGCCACAACAGCAAAGCATCCGCCAAGGAACCAACCCACGGTCGTCACTCTTGGCGGCTCAACGGCTGCCCAAGAGGAGGCCGACCACACGGCGGCAAAGCATCCGCCAACGAACCACGGCGGCAAAGCATCCGCCAACGAGCCGGTGATAAACGAGTGGACAGGTCAAGAGCTGCAAGGCAAACCGAAGTGAGTGGGAGTGAGGTGCAACGGGCACAGAGAGAGACACCCCGAGGAGGCGAGGCAGGCAAGCCGGATCTTCAACGACGCCTTCAAGAAGGGGAGGACACCCAAAAGGACGCCGTCGTTGGCCTTGGAGAACTCAAAGGCGGGGGCTTTCGCCAAAAGGCGGGGCCGACCTCCAAGCCGGCGACAACCAAAAGCCCGCGGAAGAGAAGCCGGACGTCGCCTTCGGGAAGGACACACGATGCCGAGGCGCCATTGACGTCATCCCAAGAGGGATGGGTTTTCACCCGCTTCTCCCCGAGAGGTGAACGAGATGACCAGGCGCCACCCCACCACCACGGTGGTACGGGTGCAACACTGCGTGGACACAGCCAACAATGCCACCGGACGACGTTGGCGGCGCGCCGCCAGAAGCCGCCGTCGGCCATGCCACCATGATGCAGTGAAAACACGGCTGGGCTTGGCCGCAGTCCGCAGACATCGCCGCGCAGGCCGAGCGCCGCGGCTGCGGCCAGCGGCGCACCCGGCCCCCGCACGCCCAGCGCGTGGCACCGTAGAGCCCAACACGGAGCGCGCCTTGAAGCAACCACCGCCCGCCATCCACCGGATCTCGAGGAGGGGTACCGGATCCGATCCCACGGGACCCGGATCCATGGCCTAGCCCCGCCCGGTGGGCGCCCTCAGGTGCCTAGGGTTTGCGGGAGGAAGAGGAGAGGAGGTGGGTGAGGGAACAGGGGTGGGAGGGGGTGGCACGGGGGGCCTTTTGGGCTCGCGGCTGGCCGCCGCCACCGGGGTGAGGAGCCCGCGGCGGCGGCGGGAGGCCGGGCGAGGCGGAGGACTCTGGCGGCGGGAGGCTGGTCGGCCCCGGTCGCCTGGGGGAGACGACGCGGGGCCTCGTGGCTCACGAATGACGTTCCCATATATATCACAGGATGGATGATCAATACTGACAGACAAGCATACACGACATGAGCAGCAATTATTTTATTTTAAATCTCCGAATTTGTCTGCAGGGAAGCGGAATTAAATTTTTTTTTTTTTTTTTTTTTGAGATATGAAAATTACAAGTGCTGTAAAAGTCTCAGTGCATTTGAAATATGAAAAGGGCCCCAAAACAATTCCCTTAGCCGGCAGCAAAAGTCATTCAGCCAAACATACAAATATGTTCTGTCAAGTTCCTGATGTGCAGGGTATGCATCCACCACGCCCATGCCTGTTAGTGAGATTATTTCTGGCCATGATGCATGTAGCTCGCCTGCAACTGGCCATCATAAGGGATAAATCACTGAATCAATTCCTTGGCTTCTGGTAATTTTTACGGCTCATTTTCCAGAACAGTTGCTGTAAACTCATGCAGTCATGCCATGGGCCTCTCAAAGTGGCGCAAATGCATTCTGTGTACCGTAGTATCTCAAATCATTTCATAAGCAAGCCGGCAATGGCACCAATTCAATGCAAAGGTGTCTGGTCAAAACGGGTTGTGCAAACCAAATCAGTGATAAGCGCGCAGACCTAGGGATGAAAACGGGCCGATGAGGCGTGGTTTCTAGAGACAGATGGGTAGAAGCGGCTGGTCTAGCTGTGCTTTTTTTTTTTCGAAAGCGTGTCCATTGACACGTATTTCATTAAGGGAAAATAGAGTTTTACACGACGCACGCATTAGCCAAAACAATTGGCCGCAACGCACGTAGGCACACAGACAACAATCGCCGGCTAACACGGCGGAGCGACAAAGTTGTACTTAAAGAGTAAACTACTGTGCGACGAGAGGAGAGAGAAGCGGCTACGGCGACAGACAAAGATTCCCCGCAATTGCCGCCCTCGCCCGGGGCCGCATCATGGGGAAGAGCTCACGCAAATGTTGTCGCTTGCTGGGCGACACATCGTCGCCGTAGTACTTCTGGAACCTGGCGACCAGCTCCGGGTCCGGAGTGTCAGACATCGTGTCGACCGGGCGGCCCTCGAGCTTGCTGAGCATGACCTTCAACGCCTGCCGCTCCGGGTTTGGATCTCGCTGCGCCGACTTCGCAGCGAGGCGGGTGCTGCGTCTAAGGGTCCACTCTTCCTCGGTGATTCTGGACGAGCGGAGGAGGGGCCGGCCGGTGAGGATGGGCTCGTCGAGTGGCAAGGTGATCGCCGACAGGAAGTCCTGGTCGGCATCATTAACCACGCCGGCGTCCTCCCTGGGAGGCTCCCCGGCGTCCACCGCGGTCTGTCGAGGAGTAGAGGTGGTGGGCAGCGCTGGAGCCGGAGTAGAGACCGGGGCGGGGGTGGGCTGTGGGAGGCCTGCCGTCGCTACGTCATCGGCAACGGGCATCGGCGCAGGCAGGGGATCCGGGACGCAACTCGTCTCCGTCAGAGCCCCCGACTGTGTCGTGGTGAACTCGGCAAGGACCTGGTCCGCCCACCAGTCGTCCGAGCCCTCGGCGGATGTGGGCGGTGGCGTGACACCCGCCGAGGTAGGCATGGCCGACGAAAGGGGGGCCCCAAAGAGGACCTCCAGCACCTCATCTTGGACGGGAAGAGGCCCTGAGTGATGACGCGGCGCGGCAGCAAACTCGGCTGACACAAGCTCTGCCCACCAGTCAGAGTGCGAAGCAGGTGGCGGGGTTGCAGGCGCCTCCGCTGCAGACGCGAACTCGGCCGCCACCCCTTCGGCCCACCAATCGACCCTAGGCGATTCGATGGGCAGCGAAGAGCTCGGCTGCATCAGCACAGCATGGCGCCGCCTCCCAAACCGGGCAGGTGTGGGCGTCGAGGGGGCGGACATGGAATTTGCCCGACAAGGATGGCGGCCGCCGAGGTAAAGGGCTCCTCAGGCGCACCGAGGCCGTCAGCACGGCTGGCACTGCGTTGGCGATCCGGGCACGCGGAGGCACGCTGAGGTGGGCAAGTGCGCCGAAGCTTGCAATTCCTCGCCCGGTGCCTCGTGCTGAGGCAGGAGAGACAGCGGGGCGGGGAAGTGCACCGTCTCGAACCGCCCTAAAAAAGGTTCGTGTAGTAGTGACAGTTTTTAACCGTTAATGTTACGATTAGGACGAGTCTTAAACCGGAAGAAAAGGTACTTTGTTGACTCTGCTGCTACTTGTGCTTCAGAATAATGAAGATGCCGGATTATATGAGTACAAGTAGAACGCAGCGCCCAGCAGAAAATCCATCGCCATAGCCGTTCATGGCCGCACGCCGGCCGCCCCAAGCCAACCTGTAGCTCGAAGCGGCCCTCCGAAGCAGGCCACCACAAGCCACAAGCCAACCAGGGAGGCCAAATTCACCTCGCAACATATCCATTAACGGTCCAATAAGATTCAGCCACTATAAGGCGTCCGGCCACCCTAAGCCAACCTGCAGCCCGAAGTAGCCCGCCGAAGCAGGCCACCGCAAGCCACCAGCCAACCAAGGAGGCCATAGCCAAGTCGTGGCCACCCCGTGCGCAGTTGCACTGCATCCATGCCAATAGCTACTGCAACCCAGTTGCCAGTTTTCAGTCAGCAGATGAACAATACCAAGCTACTGCGGGTGTGTTTAGATCCCTAAAAATTGGCACTCAGAATAACTGAAAAGCACTGTAACACTTTTTGTTTGTTTGTGAAAATATTATCCTACCATAGGGTAACTAGGCTCAAAAGAATCGCCTCGTAATGTACATCTGAACTGTGCAATTAGTTATTTTGTTTATCTACATTTCATACTCCCGGCATGCGTGTTTTGATATATTTAATGCTTTGATGTGATAGGAATTTTGAAAATTTTGGAGAAAAGTTGGGAACTAAACACACCCTGCATTTCGTAAGAAAACGATCGATTTACTTGCCATTGTATTGCCGGGTTTCAGTCAGATGAACAAGTACATGTCTGATCCATCATATCCTCCGAGTGAGTGCGGTGACTGGATCGTATAGCAGGCTGCTATTAGCTATCGTCTGCTCCACATTTATAGTGCTTTAACATTTATTCAGACATGAATAGCACAAGGAGATACAAATTACCAAATGAAAGATTTGTAGTGCTTCAAACTTTTGTCTACTTCGTATACAGCTTCGGAAGTAAAATCATTTGAAGAAACAAAGTTTAATCTAATCAGAATGCAAACACACAAATGGAAACCTCTGGTAAATTTATTTGTCCTCCGTGTTGCAGTGTATTCATCATCCTTCAAACAGCTCTTGCAGCATCTCTTCCAGCTCCTGGGGAGTGAATTTTGGGTTTGTAACTTTGCAATCCTCTATGAATCTTGTATACTCTGGAATTATTTTTTGGATGACAGCTTTGCGCAGCCTTTTCCTCAGCTCAGGATCTGGGACCTTCCACAGCTTTTGGGTAGTGTAGGTCTTCTGAAATTCAGACTCGAACTTGGACAGTGGGGAGTGGTTTCTCCCCAGTAGGCACAGTGGTGTAGAATTGGACAAGCATGACAACATCGGTGCCCAAGATACCTCTATATAACTCTCTGTGTACTGCTCAACTTTGCTAGTGATGGCTGCCACATTGACTTCGATATAAGAGTATTTCAGCTTATCCCATATGAAGTTTGAGTTGTTGAGTAGGAATAAGAACCTGAGGCCTTTATCTAGGAATAATTGTGACTTGGTGATGAGCTTCTCTTCAAGACAAGACACCAACTCGGCGACGAGGCTGTTGAAAGGTGGTGCCTCTCCATGTCCAGCCTGAGGCACATACTTACCAAGGCTAGCTGCTTGGGATACAAATGGATCAAGTGGCCAGCAATCATACAGAAGAAACTTGATATGATTCATTACTAAGCAAGTGGCCTCGTGAATGTCCGATGACCCTTGTGGAGTTTCAGCACCTAACGAGTCCTCCATTGACTTGAGAACACGAGTCCTAATCTCCTCCAATGCACTCCATATGCCCTCAAACGCCTTGCCCTGCTTTGCTGACAAGAGGCTCAGCATTTCCTTCTCAATTCTTTCAACCTCTGCAGGGGTCGACGAATGGAACTGCAATCTCATCCCCGATAACGCCTTGGACAGAGCACTATGTATATGGAGACAGGAAACGACAGAGTCTAGGATGTACGGTGGACCACGTATAGAAAGAGATTTACTAAACATGGCATCATCAACAAAAACAAGCATTTTGGCCATGGCTTGTTGGAAAAACAGTGCGAACTGTACCAGATCCAGACTAGTAGTAGCTTGTTTCCCGCTCTCTACCTCTTCCTCCCCGCTAATACCAGCAGGCATGCCCACAGAGCCATGACCATGGTCGCTAAAGAAAGACTCGGTGAGACGAATGGTTTCCATGATTTGTGTGAGAGCTCGGATCCAGCTACATGTCTCACCTACCGTAGGAGTAGGATGCTCGAGTAGCAACGTGGATGCAGCAACATCGAGTTGGAGAACCCAGCTGACGCCCAGCTCCGTGAACCACCTCTCCAGAACATTCATGCCGCCTTCGCCACCTGACATGCTGAATTCTTGGACCAGGCTTTCGATGTGCTTCATCCTACTCTTCTCCTTGAACGTTTCCCCAGTTTCTTTGCGGGGCTTCTTGATTGGTTGAACAATCTCGGCATCGTTTTTGTCGGCTTCAATCACCCTGAGCTCCGACTCTATAGAGATACTCGGGGAGTGGCGAGACGCCCTCCCGCTAGATGTGTAGGCGGTTGAGACTATGGTACCTGATCTGGAGCTGCTGCTAATGGTTCCAGTCTCCTCGTGGCGGCGGTAGGTCCAAGAAGGCCCCCTGCCGCCATCGCTGCCCGTCGCCTCCATGCCAAGGTACAAACTTACTTCAACTGAGAGGGCGTTTGCAATTGCGTTTGGAAGTTTGGATTGAAGAGAAGACGTGGTGGATGGTCGCCTTTTCAAAGCTTTGGGTTGGTCCAGGTCCAGGATTCCCTCACCGATGCCATTCGCGAAGCGAACGCGCACGGTAGTTCCTTGTGGGCCAGGACCAGGACGAGCTTCCACGTGGTTATGTCATATGCAGCAACATCTCAAGATCAAGATTGTATAAAATTCATGCCAAAAAAAAATGCTAAGCCAGCAATCCAACCAACCCCTTGCAACTAGCAATTTGCAGAGAAAGTATCTGTCACTAGCGCCCGCAGTGTGTGTGTCGGCTCTTTATTTGAGTGGGTCGGTCTTGGGGTGGGTACAAGGGTGATGTGATGCTACTAGTACTATCTCCGTCCCTAAAAACATGTAAATCTTGATATCCAAGAAGTCAAAGATTATTAATTTTGACTGAATATATATGATAAAGTAACGTTCGTGATAAGTAAAGTATCATTAGATTAATTATAAAACATTCATAATAAATCTAATTGAATATATAAATGTACATATATCTTGTAAAAACTTAGTTAAATTTAAGATTGTGTTGACTCATCGTGAAACGAGATTTATACATGTAGGACAGCAACAAGAAGTCATTTAGGACAGCAACATAGTCCCCAAAGCACAACTTTGATTTCTCTTTTCTGTAAGAAATTTTATTAGAAAAGTTATACATGTATATTTTTATGTAAGTAATTTTCAAGACAAATCTATCTATATGATTTTCACATTTCCAAACTCAACAACTTAAAAATTATTCATATTTTTTAATAAAATATTTAAAATTTATATTCCTAATGTTTGACTCAAATCTTGTTGAAACCGACTTCTTTTTACTTAGGAAGGAGTATATCTTTAGAAAGTATCTAGTTTGCATTGTGTAGAACCGATTATGGATTTATAGTTGGGCCCAGTTTTTGTTACTAAACCGAACTCATGTGATTAAATATATACAGCAACCTCTCATGATCATGATCGTATATAAATGGACTTTTTTTCCAAACCGCGTTGGCCACAAGCTATCGTTATAGTTGCAACGCTCTTTGAAGACACGGTAGTTGTAATACCATTCACGTCTCTGTTTTATCCTTTATTAGCAAATACTATAATAGTGCCGATGATATCTTTTATCCTTTAAATTGCATATTCTAGATGCATCAAGTTGTACAATGATTTTATCCAAGCCCAGCCTTGTTGCATGTTTGATTCCGTGAAAGCAGGCCACAACTTCGATCAGTCACTTGGCCTGCATTATCTCGGATAAGAGCACTCACAATGTAAACTCTATTATAAAATTTAAGCTTATTTATTACCATCATATTTATTGCACTTTCTTTGATGTGGCGGTATATATGGAAGAGAGGGAGAAAAAACAAGACTCCAACTCTTATTTGGACTCCAAGTCCATGTTATCCAAGGTAATAAATAGTTTTAAACTCCATGGTAGAGTCTGCATTATGAGTGCTCTAACAAACTCCATCCACACCCTTACAGGTATCTGGCAAGAAAGCTCCATCACAGTTTATTTTGTAGAAACCATATGGAGGCTCCCCCCCCCCCCCCCCCCACCCCACCCCATCTTGATATGGCTTCATCTTTGTAATTGTTTTGGATTGAAGAGAGAAGGTGGTGTGGATAATAGTGTTGCCTTTGCAAAGCTTAATTTTGGCCTTTCCATCCCATCCACGGAACGGAACGAACGCGCGCAGTGTTGGGCGGGCCAGAACGCAACGCGTCGTGTTTCTTTCAACTGGGCCCTAAACAAAGCTGTTCATAGGGGTGAGTGTCTACGTTGGACTGTGTAATTTAAAAAAAAAAAAAAAAAAAAAAGAAAAAGGTCTCACGCGGCACACTGGCTGCGGCTGCCTGCGCGCCCACGTTGTTCACCCATCGGGCCGTGACAAGCCCCACCAGGCCGTAGTTTCTCTCCAAGTCAAAGAGAAGGCCCAGGCCCTACCACAACAAGATGTATTATCTCCTGTCTTGCTCTTCTCTCCCATAAATTTAAAAGAAAAAATTTGCTAAAAAAAACTAGAAGAAAAAAAACAACGACGCTGTCAGGAGTAATAGCTTTCATGCGATTGAGATTGTATTTTTTTGACAGAAGATTGAGATTGTAATGAGTCCCTATGCTAGACTTAAGTTTGCACTTTGCTTATGGCGGGTCGCCCAGTTTATCAGGAGGTAACCAACGTTGTTTTACTGTGAGAAAAAAAACATTATACCATGGCTAATAAATTCAAGTGAATGGGACAACATGCTGTAATCTATATGGACCCTACACCGTCCAAATCAGAGGTTAAGACGATCATTTTCAGGTCCTTCATTCAAACACGATGGCTCCGGTCTCCCATACCACCCCCACTAGCTGCCTTTATCTATTTTCCAAACGACGCTCATGTCGCAGTAATCAGAATAAAAGAAAACGTAGAAAATTGACGAAGTAGCACGAAAATACAAAAGAAAGCTTTCGTGAGATCCAACCTCAATCATGCTAGTAATCCGATGAAAATTCACAAGGGTACTTAATGCTTTGTTATGGATATGGGTAGCCAGGCATGTAGCTTTAGCTTCTCCAAGAAGCAAGTTGACCATCGAGCCACATCCATCCAATCAGTTTATATACACAAGGCAAAATTATGTTGTCTTTGAAGATATGAAATTTCAAATAAACTTTAATGAATTTTTAAAGTATATTTTTTTTCATAGGAGAATATAATTAATGTGTATATATTTTACACTTTGAATCTATATATAATATATTGATGTATGTGTCAACAAGGCTGACACAATTACTAGAGACGAGCACATCATCCTTTGTAGTTTTGTGTTCATAACTGTGACAACAGGTTTTTATCTAAATGAAACTCTATTAAAGCTTCTCCATCTCTCTTTATAATTAATCAGTCAACTCACCAAATTTGCTGATGTGCCAAAGCATTAGATGAGAATAAAACCACCTTTAAAACACCCATTGAAATTGAAACTAATGTAATGGTTAAAGTTAACGTAGCTTGACCGGTAAAAATTCTAAAGATCGCGTCTCGAATCTAGACCAAATTAAGGTGGTAATATTATTGTGCGTGTCATCATCATGGCACCGTAGAGCCATATACATGGCTTGTATTATTGAGTGAAGACCAACTCTGGCTTGGAATCGTGAAAGCAACGTTTCTCTCTCGCTCTCCTTTGAGGCTTTGACTGAGATAACATTTGTAGCTCCATCTATATATCGTCATCCCCTCTGCCAACCATCAATTTAGCAAATCAGCGGTCTTGATCAACTAGCTAGTTGTTTTGAGTAGCTAGCGTGTTGGGATCGGAGAAAGATGGAGGTGAGAACAAAGAGTTGTTGAAACAATAAATTGGATGACGAGGGAGGGAGATTAGATTACATACATACATACTCCCTCCGGGATGGTATTAGAAGTCGTTTTTGGACAAGGTTTTGGTCAAACATCGGGAATATAAATCATCAATAACTTTTAATTTGTTGAGTGTTTAAATGTAAAAATTATATGAGTAGATTTGTTTTAAAAAATATTTTAATAAAAGTATACATATATCACATCTCCATAAAAAAAATTTATATAATAATAAGGAAAAAGTCCATTTTACTACCCTGTACTATGAGCGTTGTCCGGATAACCCCCTGAAGAATTTTTTGGTTTAGTTAACCCCTGTGATTTTGCAAACCGGCTCACTAAACACCTTTGATTGCTTTCAAAACCACTTTTGATGACATGGAGGCTGTTTTGCTAATCCGCTGTGTGAAGTTTCTTGGAAGCCATTTGCATGTCCGTACCATCTAAAATCCTCGTGTGTGCATGTGAGCCACGTAGGGTGTAATTAGGTACTCCTACACACAAGTCCGAGATTATCTATCTTTGGGTGTGTTGGGAGTATTATATTTTTTCTATTATACTCTATCAGTACACAAATAATTTACCAAAATTCTTGTATATACAAAGGAAATTCTTGTAGTAGGGCGGCTTGAGCCTCCCACTACACCCACACACATTGGATCCATATATGAATAGACTGATAGCGGCAAGAGAAGTAGTACCCAAATTATCGGCGACGGTCGGCCACCATACCGGAAGCACGGTCTACGACGACGACGGCGCCGGCCACAAGCAAAGCAACACGCGCGCATTGCATTTGCATCCGTCAGGCCGGGCGGTCCAAGCAAATAAACCTCAACTACAGTCAGCGTAGCATGCAGTCCAGAGGGAGGGATTATCTGAGCCTGGGATTTTTGGTCCAAGTCAGGCAGCCCACGTGGCGATCCTAATTAGCAAAACAGCCTCCATCTCATCAAAACTGGTTTTGAAAGCAATCAAAGGTGTTTAGTGAGCCGGTTTGCAAAATCACAGGGGTTAACTAAACCAAAAAATTCTTCAGGGGATTATCCGGACAACGCTCATAGTACAGGGTAGTAAAATGGACTTTTTCCTAATAATAAGATGTCAAAGTTGTGTTTTGGAGACCGTGACGCTGTCCTAAACGACTTATAATATCATCCCGGAGGGGAGGGAGTAGTACATAGTATTCCTTCTGTCCACTGTGTCGTTTTTTCTCCTGAGAAGTCAAATACTTTTAACTTGATCAAACATATATTGATTAGATAAATTATTGATTATATACTTTCATAATATGCCATAAGACTTATTTATAAACCTAGTCAAATTTAAGAAAAAAAATGACCGATACGAACCCATAGAATATTTTTTTTTAGGAAGAGGGGAGTAGTCGTTACTCGTTAATCAAGCAAGGAAGGATGACTGGACTTGGTTTAATTTGGTCTCTAACTTTCAAAGGGCCGGCATATGGCCATGTTGTCTCCTGCAATCACCCATCTGTGCTGTGCGCGTGGTCGCGTCTACGTGCACACTACTCACCCGCGCGCCATTTTGCAATTGCAACGCTCGTGCCTTGCGTGTTTCTTGGATCCAGTATTTTTCTTGGATCAAATTATATATACATTGTACATAATTTGATGAGCAAGCTGCATGAGTATATAATATAACTGAAGTATACGAGCTAGCCACTAACCTATAGCATGGGATGCCACTCAGGATATACCTATCTGAGCTCGATCTCGAACTTGACGTGGGATGTCACTTATTCCTAACGTCCGCTACAGAGTCTAACTTTGACCTTATCGATTCCACTATTAAATCAGACATCAGAACATTCGAGGTGAATGATAAATGAAGAGGCAGATATGGTGGAGATGATTACGACGATGGCGAGGGACATGTATCATGTATGGGGGATCGAGCGCCAAAGACTAAAATGTACAGGACACCTAATGTGGTGCTCCACAACCTCTACATTTTTGTAGTGTTGCTCCATGATGGAGTTCGTAAAGCAGTCGTGAACACCCCCCATAAAACCCATTACTCCAGAGTCAGGTTCGTGGGATGCAACATATTAGTAGGTTAATGATGTTATTATATGATTAGCATAATTTAAGGCATACTAATATATTCAAAGTACATTAAGGGGAATATCGTAAAAATAAGTGATATATACCACTTATATCGTAGTACTTACTTGCTTTCTTTTCATTTTAGTTGAATGAAACATATCTAAGCACGGACAACCAAAAGCACTCTCCTCATCCTAGCATCTGGATTGAATGAACCAAACAAAGATAGCTTTTGTACTCTCTCCCGTTTTAAATTAGAGTTTGTTTGACTTTCATGACTTTAAATTCGACCACTTCTCTTATTCAAAAAAATTTATACAAACATGGTTAGATTAAGTCATTCTTATAAGGAATATTTATTACTAAAGCATGTTGCACCAAAAGAAGTGATATGTTGCATGATTTTGAATAGAACAAGTGGTTAAAGTTGAGGTCAAAAAGTCAAACAATTATAATTTAAAACGGACGCTGAGCCATATGCTCAATTGGGCTGGCCAAGCAGGCTAACACGCTAAGGAACAGTAAGAGCCTAACCGAAGTCCCATACATATCTAAGAATTTCAAAACCGAAAACGAGCCAATTTCGTAGGAAGTTTCCATAACCCGAACACAACGAACTCGCGTCGAATTCCAATTCCAAGTCCGATCCCTACTCCTGGTCCGTAAAGTTTCAAAAATTTTAAAACTTCTAAGTACGACATGCAAAACTATTAAGATAAGCTCAGCGGTCGCTAGGGGCCGATGGCTGTGCATTCTACGAGAGCGCATGCCTTGGTCGGCCCTAGCGCACATCCGTGCTTTATCTCAATAGTGTTGCATGTCGTGACTAGAAGTTTTAAAATTTTTTGAAATCTTACATAATAGTACTACACTAGATGTGCACTATACCAAAATTTGAGATTCAAACAACTTTTGTAAAAATTCATATAAAAAAAAACAAATTTCATCCATCCTTCCATTTTGTCCTGTAGTGGCTGAAATTTGTTTTTTTCATATGAATTTTACAAAAGTTGTTTGAATCTCAAATTTTGAGACAATGCACATCTAGTTTAGTACTATTGGTCTGTAAAGTTTCAAAAAAATTTTAAAACTTCTAAGTACGACATGCAAAACTATTAAGATAAACTCGGCGGTCGCCCGGGGCCGATGGCTGTGCATTCCACCTACTCCTGCCAACCGCGTGCCGCATATATATGCCACGCTAATCAAAAACAGGCGATCGATCCATGTCAAGCAGGCGGCGCTGACCCAGCCCGTGCGCGTTTAGTTTTCTTCATCATCATGGGCCAATCGCCAGCCATGCACCCGCCGTCGTCGCCCTCGCCGCGCCGCCGCGCCACCACCACCAGGGCCCTACTGCGCCTGCTCTTCCTCGTCGCCCTGTCCCTCGCCGCGCTGCTCGCCTTCGTCACCTCCACCCCGGCGTCCGCCTCCATCTCCTCGCCCGCGCGCCGCGCCCTGCAGCTCGTTCCGCCGCGCCGCAACAACCGCCAGCCGCTAACCACCCTCCGAGCCGTCCGGAGGGACGACGAGGCCAGGCCCAACTCGCCCGTCGCGCCACGAACTGTGGACCGCCGCGGCTCGGACTCGTCGGCGGACCTCGACGCCGTGCTGCTCCCGGACTGGGAGGTCCTCGTCCTGCTCCGCCCCGACGACGACTTACCCTCCGGCAACGCCACGTGCGCGTTCCCTAGCGGGGCCACGTCCCCGGCGCGACCGCTCGGGAGGATGCCCGCGTCCGGCCGCCGAGCCTTCACCTGCGTCATGCCCAGGCCGGAGCGCCGTCGCAGCAGGCCCTTCCGCGCGCCACGCCTCGTTCTGGACACGCTGTCGTCGTCGTCATCCTCGGCGGCGGATGGCGAGGACGCCGCGCCAGCGGCAGCGCGGTCGTTGACCCCGGAGATGATGCGGTGGAGCGGCCGCCTCGTGTACGACTCCGCCGCGCTCGCCGGCGACGACGGCGTCCTCGTGTTCGCCAAGGGAGTCAACCCGCGCCAGGGGAGTCAACCGCGACGCCGTGGATGTTCGGTGCATCTACTACCGCCGCAGCGTTGCCACTGGAAACGGAGACAGAGACGTCGTCGCCTCGCTCCCGGCCACCACCTCGGCGCAGCAGGTCTTCCGCTGCCCACCACCCCCGCCGAGCGCCACGGCCGCCGAGGCGGCACAGCAGCTCCGCGTCACGCTCGCCGTGGCTGGCGAGGACCCAATCCCCTCGGTGGCGACCTACAACCCTCCTCGTCCAGCACGAGACGTGACGACGACGACAGCAACCAAGAAGAAGAAGCTCATCTGCGCCTGCACCATGGTCCGCGACGTGGCCAAGTTCCTCCGTGAGTGGGTGGTCTACCACGCAGCCGTCGGCGTTGACCACTTCTACCTCTACGACAACGGGAGCGGGGATGACTTGGAAGGCCAGGTGCGCCAGCTCAACGCGGAGGGCTTCCACGTGTCCACGCGCGCGGCGTGGCCTGGCCCAAGGCGCGGGAGGCCGGGTTCTCCTACGCGGCTGCGGCGCACCGAGATTCGTGCGAGTGGATGGCGTTCGTCGGCGTCGACGAGTTCATCTTCTCCCCGGACTGGGCTGGGTCGAAGCGAGCCGACCAAATCCATGCTCCGGTCCATCGTCACCGCCCGTCGAGCGGGCGTCGGCCAGGTCACGCTAGGGTGCAAGGATTTTGGACCCTCGGGGCGAACCAAGCACCCCAAGGAGGGAGTCACCCAAGGGTATACGTGTCGGAGGCGAGCCGAGGAGCGGCACAAGTCACTCGTCAGGCTCGACTCCATGGCACCGTCACTGATGAACTCTGTCCACCATTTCGAGCTTCGTCCTGAGTTCAAGTGGGAACGATCGAGGGATGCGAGGGTGAACCACTACAAGTACCAGGTCTGGGACGAGTTCAAGGTGAAGTTCCGCCGCCGTGTGTCCACATATGTGGCGGACTGGACCGACAGAGTCAACCATGGGTCCAAGGACCGCACACCCGGCCTAGGGTTCGAGGCGGTTGAACCGCCGGGTGGCCACACAAATTTTGCGAGGTGGAGGACACCCTGCTCCGGGACGTGACACGGAGGTGGTTTGGCGTTGGATTCACCAACAAGCTTGCTCATCACCGGCCATCAGTTGGAGGGACAACTCACAGCAGCTCGTCATAGTATTAGTTTTGGTATATAATACTGTCTTATTCATTGGACACGGAAACATGTACACATACACAGGTAGGTATATACAGATCGAATAGATTAGGCCGGGAGAATTCATTTTGATTCTTTCAACAGATAGGGTTCGTTAATTATTTTGTATGTGATTTAACAAAGGTGTACAAAGATGGTTAGGAGGAGGTGTAACTTCCATGTGATTGTTTATGTCTTCCTTGTTGCATTGGATTGGCACCGGCAAGAAATGTGTAGAAAAAGCTAACTGGGTCGTCGTTTACCTTCAATTCTTTGTTTGTATTCTCTGTACGTATAATACATAATCATACAATATGCTTCCATGTGATTGGCAGGTGGAATGAGCATCATGTGAATGTGATGTTGGCATCAGCATATATGCTAACGTGTATGTGTATGTGTATGTGTATGTGATGATACCTGTCCTCGTCTTGAGAAAAAAAAAATACTCTAGTTTTAGTCAAGCAAAGTTACATTCTGCAACTCCAAAGGCGTACCTTTCTATTCCAACTTCACAGGGCCCGCGACAAGAGAACACACCATCTTCTTCAGTTATCTCTTACTATCGAAACGTGAGTCCAAGATCGGGCACGAGCATGGCCACGTCGCCTGAAAAACCACGACCGTTGGATCTCGATCGGACGGCTCCAGCCACACCACAGGTCGCTTTCGAGGGCACTGCTGACGCACTGTTCATCTGACGGCGGCACTGTTCACTCTGGCAATTGCTACGCGTCCCCGATAAACGTACCAAAAAGATTAAAGAAAGCTCTTTTCCTTTCTAGAAAATTTCTAAATAAACTAGAACCACTCTAGAACCTACCCAAATATTTTTCACTCCTTTTCCGTCATCTAAAAAAAAGAAAATAATTTTAAAAATCTTCTCATTCGCGTTTTATCGATAAACTTAGAAAGTTTATATCTCATTCACTCTCACTCCGAATCACGTAATTCTTCCACCAAAATATCTTATAAAATAAAACCCTACATATTCAAATCCTTTTCAATCCATCCTAACTCCGAATCCCATAACTCTTCCACAAAAAAAAAAAAAAAAAACCTATATATTTAAATTAATTTTCCTAAGTTCAGGTGATAACCCCTCCATGATCAAAAAACCTAAAAATAATTTTCACATTCGTCTCATTCGTATTTTGCCGATACACTTAATTTTATATCTCATCCATCCTAACTCCTAAAACCCATAATTCTTTCATAAAAAAACTAATATAAAACCCTACATACCTTATATAATTAATAGTCTTTTCATTCTAATACTCTATCCTGGGATTATTTTATGTATATAATGCCTATTAAGAATCTGAACCGCTAGATATTGCAAGAAAATTAAGAATCTAGAATAAACGACTACGATTTAAAGCAAATATTGTTATGCATTTCAGCTTGGGAATAAAGGAGAAGCCTAGACCAAAAAAATTATTACAAACATGAATGAAACACTGGCTCAGCATAGGCCATGGCGCTGCAGCGCCCTTTGGTTTTCTAGTTAAAGATGAAAACGACTGACCCAACTTAAGAAGAAGAAAAAAAAAACACATAAAAAAGGCCCATTTCTTGGCCAAAGTCGTGGGCCGAATAGGATTGGTGCAAGAGGCCTATTATGTACTGTAGCATATTTCAAAAAAAGAAAAGAACTTTCTACTCCTAGGAGTTATTCCCATGTGCATATCTCTAGATTTAGGGTGTATATGATTGAACAAAGTGATGTGGATGAAGTAGATGATTATACTAGACCATCTAGGGTGGTATGAATTTTATGTATGTATACGTAAAGTATGTGGATATTTTATATATATATACAACATTAGTGGTATTTTAGTAATATATTAAAAAAAATGGGTTCTTTTGAAATTTTTCGCCTAGTAGGATCTAGATTATCTTTATATGAGTATCTAAACATACTTAAAGCGATAAACAAGTATGAACACGTACACAACATGGTTTATTGAGGGTGGGAGTAACTACTCTCGGGAGAGTACAAAAACCTTGGGAAAATATTTATTTAGCTGTCTCACCTCAAAGGAAAAAAGAAAACTTTGGTACATATACATATGTGAGAGAGTAGTATACTCCCTCTGTCTCAACACCCAAATTAAATCTAACTTGTAGAGTTATTCTAAATCAAACTATTTTTAAGTGTAACTACATTTACAGAAAAATACAAATATGTATTTTTATGATATGCTTATTTGGGACGGTGGAAGTACTGTATACTCCATTAAGTGAGTACTGTATACTCGGCAGGTACTACTCTCCGAGTGACAAGCCATATGTCGCTTTCCAGAAACCATGATTTCAAGTGCATGGATAATGCTACGCTACTGTTCAGTGCTTCAGATGTAAAGTCTCTCCGTCACCCACTTTTTGTGGCTTTAAAGGCTTAAAGCAGAGGAAGAATGCTGTAATGAACAATCTGCTTCGATGATATTTTTTTATTTGATAACAGGCTTCCATGGAATTGGTTTGCGCCACTTTAATCTCATTCGTCCAAATCCTCAGTATACTGTACCAGTAGAAATACAAATTACGTATAAGAGACGTATTCATGCATGTTAAAACCATTATGGTACAACATTTCAGAAATCACTCCAAGGTACAGCATTGCCGCCGTTGGTTATTGGCAAAATGGTAGCGTGCATCACTGGGCATGGTGTAATTGGGTGCCGACATGGTAGGTTGCAGTGACCCCCAACCTATGAGCACTTGTGTTATTGTCCTTCTAATTTTGCTGACCCACTATAAATGTTTAGCTACTTCCATTCCATCTTTCCTTTTTTCTTTTTTTTTTTTTTTTTTTGACAACACTTTCCTTCCTTTTTTTTTAACAATGACAATATTCGGCGTCAAAACTAAGTTGCTGCTAGTTTTCTTACACATGTTTTCTTTCCAGAACAGTTAGTTGTACACTTATTAGAATTGTAGTTGATAAAAAATCTCTTGAAGATCAGCTACCTCTTTTTCACATACTCAAAAAGAGAAATGATGGATAACCACAAGTGCCAGATGACTAGTCTCCATCTGAACCAAATATACGTGAGATGGAGATAAGTGATGAGGAGTCAACAACTTACCCGATACGAAATTCAGGACAAGTGCCCCCTGAAAAGGTCCAGACAAACCAGACAACCTGACTTTCTGCAAAGTTTCACATCATAGCAATATATTTTGTTGTTGGCCATTGAAACTCTTAAGAGGAAGTTATGCACTGTAACTGTTTTTAGACAGTGTGTGACCTGATATGTGTGTCAGTACCATGACGCCACCAACATGTTGTTAAATTCTATTTCATAAACAGCGGCCGCGTCTATATATTATCAACAGAAACCTTGTGGCTAAAAGAGAAGAATCCTGCACACGACACTGATATTTTATAAATTGGTAGCAGCTCCATCACACGACGACAGGATAAACATGAGCGGAAAACAACAAATATGTATTGCAAGAAGAAAGACCATCGTACTTTGGAAACAGATAAAGTAGATGACGAGTGCCTGAAAACCGCCGTGCAGGCCAGGGCATGCTGTTCTTTGAGCTCAACACGTGTGAGTGTGAACCACCACAGCCAAGCGCCAACTACCCACGGGAAACAGATTGGTGGATTCAGTGTTGGCCTTCTGAATTCTGGTCATACACAGAAACAGGGGTCATATATTGCTTCGAAAGATCAGGTCGTTGCTTACCGCTTTTGTTTATCCCAATCCAGCACGCCTTGGTTTCATTCAGATATGGCTGAGTTTCCCGGGGCCTGCATAACCAGCACCGCTCCAGTCGGAACACAGTAAATAGTGCTGCCTCCTGTTTTCCGTGCTGGTAGAATTTTTTGCATTCCTGAGCACTAAGCACGCACTAATCCATATAATCAGTGTCAACAGTATGAGAGCCCATTCCAAATGATGTACCAAACTGAAAAGCCCTTCTGAGATGGGAGTACAGATATAGACTATACAGGACGTCGGTGGTAAGGAAGGGGACCCTAATCAAAGAACTCACATGCAAAGTAATATAACCTGGTAACTGAACATGATGGAACATGGAACTCTGGCAGAAGAATGACAGACTGCAGAGCACCTGGTTGCAGCCAATAATGCAAAGACTCTGTGGGCTCCTTGTGCTTTTGCTATCCTTCCGACCTTCTCCCTATAAATACAAAGGCGTGTGCAAGGCAGAACCATCAGCTAATAGAGTTGCAAAACAAGCGAGTTACTTACAACCAACCAAGGAGTAGAAACCACCTGAAGCCATGTGCATTGCTGCATGGATTTGGCAGGCTCACCCCGTGCACCAACTCCTCCTGATTCTCAACAGAGATGAGTTCCACAGCAGGTGCGTGATCTCACTTGGTTTTATTGATCTCTGTAGGACCCCAATCTGCAAGTAATAGCTCTGGCATATGAGGTACTATTTTTCAAAATTGGGTACTTTTTCCCTCCTAAGTTATATGTTCACTGACAGAATTTCCATGAGGCACACTGACACATGCGATGCTACTGTTCTATACTAATGCATGCTCATATCTTTCCTCAGAAGCAAAATGCTGCTAGAGAAATTTATAGGCTATTATAGAAAGGTTACACACTGCAAAACAACAATGCTAGCCGTTCAGTGATCATCATTTCGTATCTCTTTCTTGAACTGATGCAGGCCTACAAAAAGCAGTAGGATGGTGGGGAGAAGGCTCAAAAAAGATTCTTGGCGGCAGGGATGTGCTTGGTGGAGGAACATGGATGGGTTGCACCAAGGATGGCAGGCTTGCCTTCCTGACCAATGTGCTAGAACCAGATGCCATGCCCGGTGCACGGACTAGGGGAGATCTGCCTCTCAGGTTCTTACAGGTATATAGCAAAACAAATCAAAAGGTTCTACTAGATCATTCAAGTTCGTTGAGTCTTTATCCGAAAGCTGAGGTAAAACCAAAGATAGATTCATTTTCTTGGACAACCCAAGTTGCTGCTTTCCATCATACTTTTGTTGTCGCTATCATTCCTTAGCAGCTGATTCGGTCACTCTGACAATTCCTTCATTTTGACAGTGATTGATGTAGACACTAGATGGCGCACACAGGAACATATATTCACACCAAATTCCCACTAAACCAAAAAATTAGTATTGAAAACACTTTAGTGGCTATTATAACAACTAATAACTATAGCATGCATTGTAAGAACCTACGACTAATCAACCACTTCTCCTAATCAACATGAAATTATCTTCAAAGTAACATTGTTCCTGAATAGCGAGCATAATCCACTCTGTACTGTACTGTGCAGAGCAACAAGAGCCCACTCGAAGTTGCAACTGAAGTGGCAGAAGAAGCTCATGAATACAATGGCTTCAACCTCATACTAGCTGATCTAACAACAAATATCATGGTCTATGTGTCCAACCGGCCTAAGGGGCAACCTGCAACAATTCAACTTGTCTCACCAGGACTCCATGTGCTGTCCAATGCAAGGCTAGATAGCCCTTGGCAGAAGGTAAGCAGAGCACTTTCATGTTCAGCAAGATTAAAAATCTCAAAATGTCTTGCAAATAAATATGAACAGGATGGTTTTATTTGGTAGGTACAAAACTAGAAATGCCGAATGATTATGAGGTGTCATGTTAATTATTTCATTTTTAGCTGCACTAAAATTATGGATCACAGAGAAAACAATGAGCTGGGAAAAGCGTGAGAAAGCTACAGGTGAACCATAAAGTACTTCCCTAGTAATAAGCAACATTGCATTTAACTCAATTTATAGCACAGCATGTGCACGAAATAAGATAAGATGACAATGCATTATTGCAACCTACTCTGCCTCTCAGGGACCATTCATCATACCAAGACCGTTATTCATGAAGACAGTGGTACCTAAAGGGATTTTTTTTCATTGTTGTGTATGCACTTGTAGGCAATTCGCCTCGGGAAAAACTTCAGGGAGATTCTTAGGGAGCATGGTGATGATGAGATTGAAGTGAAGGATATAGTTGAAAGGTTAATGACTGACACCACAAGGGCTGACAAAGATAGACTGCCAAACACTGGTTGTGATCCCAACTGGGAGCATGGTCTGAGCTCCATCTTCATTGAGGTGCAAACTGACCAAGTGAGGAAAAAAAAAATCTCTTGATTCAGGGTTCAACTGGTTGAAAAACTATATCATCTGTCCACTTATAAATATCTGTGTACATAAAGATAGGCTAATACTTCAGAAATGAACTTATGAATTCTGTTTTGGTGAAGGGTCTCTACGGGACACGGAGCACAGCCGTTTTATCAGTGAACTATGATGGTGAAGCTAGCTTGTACGAGAAGTACCTTGAGAGTGGCATATGGAAGGATCACACAGTGAATTACCAGATAGAGTAGTAGGCATTGCACAGGAAAAGCTGACAACCTCAAATAAATAGATATATGAAGCAGACACAATTGTGAATTTCATTTTTCCCCTAATCCCTACTCACCTTTACGATTATCTAAGATCCCATCATGATGCCAATTACATTATTTACTGTAAGCAGATTTGTCACTTGTTGACGATAAAACGTCAATCAAAAGTTTAAATTTATATACCAAATATATAAATCTACAGACTTCATGTAAGATCAGTTTTCTTGGTCATGTTTACTCCTGAAATCTTAGCAAGCTATTGTATGTTGAGTTCTGTTGTATTGAAGGTTAATTCCCTAACATAAATTTACTGTAACATTATGATAAGTTTAAGCTACAGAAATTATAGAATACATCCACAAAAAACAGTGCACATATGTCATATGCGTAAAGAAATGCATCTGATGTACCTCATTTTTGCAATATGCTCCAGACCTCCAGTGGTGCCGGTC
Source organism: Hyparrhenia diplandra (assembly GCA_015847255.1). Lineage (NCBI taxonomy): Eukaryota > Viridiplantae > Streptophyta > Magnoliopsida > Poales > Poaceae > Hyparrhenia > Hyparrhenia diplandra. The sequence goes on from JADLZK010011058.1 coordinate 108,058, forward strand.
ATGCAGCTCCAGAGTACATAATGGCCAGTCAAAGCAGTTTTGAAAAGTGATAGCCTGAAAAGGATTATCAAGAAACAACGATACAAGTGTTCTTGAGCAGTCTGCAGTCAGGTGGGGTCTGTGATGATGTTATCCAAGATATGTAGAAACCTCAATAAGAATCACAACAAATTACCATAATAGAATTGTATTATTCATGTTCATCAACATGAGTACACAGAAATCTGAAGCTCTTCAGTCAAGATTTCAGCTTGTAGACAAGTAAGCTAGAAAGAATTGCAAAAGCTTATCACTACATCCCAATAGCTAAACACTACACCCCCACTTGTATGCTCCTGTTCTTCGTTGATGGTTTCTTCTCTGCTTGGTTTGTCTTGTTCTTGGTTGCTGACTACACCCACACTAGTATGCTCTTGTTCTTGGTTGCTGGATACTGCTCTTGTTGTTTTGTCTTGCTGCTCACGGCACTGCTGTGGTATCCATCTGGTGATTGTCCTCTCATGAACAATCATCTGTTCCAAACAATCCAAGGATCCCAGCTCAGAGCTGTTACTGCTGATGGTCAGAACAAGTAACGTCTTGGCCACGCTTCCAGAGGCCCGGAGCGCACAGAGCAGTTCGGGCCAGTTCTTCATGCGGCCACACCTGTTGCCGAATGCTTTTCCTTCTGGAACCACAGTCACCGCAAACTCAGAGTGCACAAGTGCCGGATGATGACGGTAAGCTACAAAGTCCGCCCCGTACTGCAATCCCGACTTGACAACCCAATTCTTGAGCCTGAGGTGTTCATATGCCCTGTACATCTCTGGGAATTTCTCTGAGGCGGAGACCAAGAGATCCCACAGCTCTGGCGCACCTATCTGCGTCTTGTTCTCCGACTCAACCCTGATGCACTTGAGGGCATGGCAAAGGAAGAACACCTCCTCGGGACCCAACTGGTAGAACCCTTGCTTATCCGCTGCGCCTGCACTCTCCAGGCCTGCAATCTCCAGGACACGGCCAAAGGCGGCGCGGTTGAGAAGCTTTGCTTGTTTTGTGCCGACCTCGAGAATCGCGTCCCCGGTGTGCGTAGCTAGAATCGCCACGGCTTTTGAGTCCCTCAGTGAAGCCTGGAGCTTGGCGACTATGCTGGACATGGGTTTGGCTGCTGCCGTTGCTGCAGAGTCCTTGCCCTTCTTCCATCTGGGACCTGGCAAATCCATAAGCTGATGGCACACGACATCAGGATTTTGAAATTGGGTATTCAAAATTGTGAAAGGGTGAAAAAAAATTTTGGCAACATAAAGTACAGACTCATAGCACAGAATTAAGTACCACAATCATGATTTAAATCTAAAAATTGCAACAAAAAAATGCATTTCAGAAACATGCACAAGAGAAAAGCAGAGGGAAAGAGAGCTGGGGGCTTCAGGCTTGCCTTGCCTGCTGTTGGCGCTTGCCCTCCTCGGGCTGCTGCCGGCGTGCCGCCACCCGCCGCTGCTGCTGGCCTGCTGCCGGCGTGCCGCGCGGCCGCGCCCGCACTGCCTGCCGCCCGCCCGGCGCCGCTGCCCTTGCCGGCTTGGCGCCCTGCGCCGCGCCGCCGCCGTCGCAGACTCGTAGATCGCAGTCGCACGCGCCGCACGGGGAGCCGGGAGGAGACAGAGAGGCAGACGTGCTGGGTGTGTCCTGCTGCGCTGCTGGTTAGGCTTAGGCCAACAATGGGCCATTGACATTGAGGGGAGTTGGGCCTTGAGGAAAGCAAGAACGGAAGTGAGCCAGCCCAAGATTCGATTCAGGCCTTTTATTTCTTTCTTTCACTTGCTGTTATTTTTCTATTTCTCATGTATATACATATGTTATACGTTATGTATATCAATTTTTCTGTCAAAAATTTTGGGTATTCAACTGAATACCTATGAATACATAGTAGGCCCGCCCTGACGACATGAAACTTGATGGAAAAAATCCGTAATCACAAATCTAAGGGCATGACATCTACGACATGGTTGAATGAAAGGGGAAACAACACAAAAACACACAAAAAAAACAAGAGAAAGTAGAGCAAAGACGGGGTCACCTTGTGCAGAGCAAGAGACCGGCTGCGTAGCTGCTTGCCGCACCTGCTGTGGCGGCGGCGGGCAAAGGGATCGCCCTGGAGGAACGCCGTCGATGGGTGGGGTCGCACGGCCCGCAACTCTGAAGCGGGACAGTGTGAGATTTTCTTATTATGCACTGACTGCGTAGCACTCTGTGCTTGTGTAGAGCAGTGTGAGATTTTCTAAGACAAGACAAAAGATTATTGTATGTTGTATTCGCTGTAAACAAGATGGGTTGCCACTTCATTATGATGATTGTACAGGCAATTACATATATTCATTCATTCATTCATTGGTCTATTATTTGCTACTTGTACAATTATACATGCCTTAGGGCTTTACTAATCCGTTCGTTCCAGCACATTGACAATAATTGAGTCGAGGCTCTTTCAAGTCAAGCAGTTGGCAATACTCCTTTAGCAATTATATAAAGAACCACACCCGGACCTGTGGGGCACATTTGTCTTCCTGTTGCTCAAATCTATAAGGCCCTCCAGTTTATGTAACCAAAACACTAGCAGTAACAATGATGCAAATGTTACACGATTTAGTTTGTGCAGTACGTTTTTTTCCTCTTTTTTGACGAAAAGTGTGCGGCAAGGTTTATTAAATATTGCTATAGCTATTTGCATGGACACAACATGAAATTTTACAGAATTTAGGTATGTTTGGAACATAGGAAATTTACCCTAATTCTACATTCTTCCTTTAAACTGAATTAATCCCTGGAAATTGCTATACAGTTTTTCTTTGGCCCTTAGTTTTCAAGAGCAGGATAGTGTCATCAATATCTGGGTTTTCATTCATAAAAAAATAGCAATGAACCACAATAGATACATGTCGGTGATTGTTCCCTTTTCACAATGATTGCCATTCACTATCTTCTATTTCTTTGGCATGTCATACTAATGTTATTGCCCTTTTTGCATGTAAGGATGACCGTAGTCACTATACCATGACCATAGAAGAATGGGACATCTTGTACCCATGGACCACTTTGGGCTCTTTGGATTTGGGTTGACTTTTGAAAGATGCTTGTTTTGCTTAGAACATCACTCTTTAGCAAACATTTTCTTCAGACAAGAAATGAGTGTATCTTGTATGCTAAAATCATTGCCCTTTCTTCTCAATATATAAAGGACTAGCTATACCATGCTTTTCTCATGTAAACAAGAGCGGCTCTCTCTTCTTCTTCTTTCTGCATGTGGTTTAAAACACCTTTTGCAGGTAAAGAGTGATCGATATCATAGCACTGCCCAATTAAGCTAAATCACACAATGCAATTGCACACCCCTATACAATGCAAGCTGCTTGCCCTGTAGGGAGGACCGAGGAAGGATACATCTGTCTTTGATAATGTCACCTGACCTTCTCTAGAATGCAGGATTCCCCCGTTTTTTCATGTGAAAATCCAAAGGCACCCTCTGTTAAACTAGTTGCTTTTAGAATGCAGATATTAGGTTCAGCCAATGCAACAAGTAAACACTCTTAGCTTGATTTTTCAGCACAAGTGTCTATAAATAAATTAGAGATAGAAGTTCAGATTTGCAGATACGAGTGATCAAGTTCACTGAAAATGATGATGGACGAAGCGGCGTCAGTTCAATGTCCGTGGCGAAATTACAAGGGTCTAGAATTATAGTGAGTTCCACCCTCCTTCAAGATTTTTCCTAATGAACTACATCAGCTGGCGTCGTTCCATTTAGAGACCTGACAAATGAAAAAGCTGATGATCACACAACACGAGCAAATCTACATGAGCACGAACAAACTGAATTCGCCGCAAAGACAAATCTATCTCGTCGTGGAAACAATCGATCCATCATAAGAGGAAGAGCATAGCTCCACCGGCTAACCTTCTGTCCGTCGGCGGCGGACCACCGGAGCGACTAGCCCGATCGTCGTGGTGGAGCGGTGGCGACAGTAGAGCAGCCTTGCTGCATCCACAGTCACCGCGCTGCGCACAGCCGTCGCGACCGAGATTCCGGCGGAGGGACGCCTCTCCTCGCGAAACCGGAAAACTTCAAACGGTCGGCTACAAAAACCGGAAACTATGTTTTCTCTACCTATATTTTAAAAATCTCGGTGGTCGCGATAAACAGAAATATCCGATATATCGTAAATTTATCGGCGATAGAAATAAAATTTCGGACAAAATTTAGACAAAAAAATAACTCATTTTATTCGGGAAAACACATAGATCATTTCTAAACCATTTAACAGGAAACACTAAATAAAACAGATTATCTATTTTTCTATTCAATGAGCGACACAACGACACGACACGGCTCGAGCATACGAGTGTGTGTTACGGTGGCAACTTAACGTAGAAGAGAAGAGGAGAGGAAATGAAGCATGGATTAATCGGGTGGACTTTGGAATCTATTTATATGGGCAGATTCCGATAAATAAAAAATATCGAACCCGGTAAACGAAATTTTCAGAAATTTCGGAATTTCCTGACCGAGATTTTTTCCACGGGTCCGGAAAACCAGGCGCTGCTCTGCGCTCACAGAAAGCACAGGCAACAAGCACACACACACAGGCAACAAGCACACACACGCGCTTCCCCAGCCTCCCCCTCACGCCAGCCAACCACGCGCGTTGTCGCGGATCGGTGACGTGGCGTCCCCCGCCCTGACGCGGGCCCCGCTGCGGGGAAAATATCTTCCGCCGTGCGACTGCCGCGCGGGGCCCGCACGTCAGCCACGTGATCCGCGCGGCACAAAGCCCCGCTCCCCTCTGCTGGCACCTGCCCGAAAAATTTTCCAAAATCCCGCCCGAGCCCCTGCCGCCGCGTGTTTTTCGCGGAGGTCCCTCACGTCTGCGGAAACCACGAACGCGCCCCTCCGCCACTCGTACACGGGCGGCCGCAGCCCTAGCCGTCGTGGTGGGAATCCGGATGACAGCGGGGCCCGGTCCTCTCCTGGCCCCGCGTGTCAGTGGGGAGGCGGGTGTGGTAGGGGTGAGGGAAACTCCCGGCGGGTACGGGAATTCAAATTGGTGGGGGTGGTGCGTGCCCTCGGTAAAAGGGTGGAATCGCAGATATGCCCTTGGGCCACGCCTTCCTTCTTATCCCCTGCCTGCGCCTGCCCTTCCCTCCCACAGCGCCTCCTTCCTTCCTTTCCCCTTCGTCCTCGCAACCCCTCGGCACAGGCCGCAATTCGCCCTCGATTCGTCTCGGCGAAGCGGGATTCGCTCCGCCCCGTGCGGATCTGACCGCTGCGCTCCGTGACGCCGCACCAATCCGACATGAAGGGGGCCAAATCCAAGGGGCGCCGCCAAGGCCGATGCCAAGTAAGAACAGATATCATCGAATCGAATCGATTTCTTCCCCTTTGTTCGTCGCGTAGATCTGTTCCGTCGTGTCCCGAGCATTCGATTTGTGTTGGTGTTGTTATTATGCGCCGCCGTGACATGGTTTTGACTTTTTTTTTTTTTGTTTTATTCCCGTCGCTGTCTCTGTCGTCGTCGTCGTCGGATTGCAGGCTGGCGGTGAAGAGCAAGGGAGCGGAGAAGCCCGCCGCCAAGGGGAGGAAGGGGAAGGCCGGCAAGGACCCCAACAAGCCCAAGAGGGCTCCCAGCGCTTTCTTCGTATTCATGTGAGATGAGATGCGATGCGACGACTTTTTTTATTATTATTTCGGCGTTGCTGTTTCTGGAACTGTGCTTCGATCTGTTTTTTGATGGATGGATGGATGTGTGTGTATATAATCCAGGGAGGAATTCCGCAAGGAGTTCAAGGAGAAGAACCCTAAGAACAAGTCTGTTGCTGCGGTAAGTTACCCCCAACAAATCAACCAACCCTACTTACTTTATGACCGACTGCGATTAACCACTTTATTTAATTATTAATTTAATTTACTCGTCTCGATGCGTAGTTTACTTAACTTTTGTTTACGTTTTTTTTGCCCCTCTTTCCTTTCCTTGTGGAACTTTTCAGGTGGGAAAAGCTGCCGGGGACAGGTGGAAATCCCTCACCGAATCGGTAAGCTTCCTCTTCACATTGCTAACACCTCCTGAAAGTAGTAGTTGGTCGTGGTTAGATTCGACTTAAAGCTCGTGCTGATTGGTTAACCTACTACTTGTATGTGTGTTTGTGGATTGTAGGACAAGGCTCCCTATGTAGCCAAGGCTAATAAGCTCAAGCTCGAGTATAACAAGGCCATTGCTGCCTACAACAATGGCCAGGTAGAGAAACTTGCATACTTTGATTTCTGCTTTGTTTCCTATTGTATACTGTTCCTGCTGGTCATTTATTCGAATAAGTAAACAGTAATACTTACTGAATCATGTGTTAGCTTCCTCAGAGCGCTGCTGCTGCTAAGAAGGCTCCTGCCAAGGAGGAAGAGGAGGAAGACGAAGAGGAGTCTGACAAGTCCAAGTCGGAGGTCAATGATGAGGATGATGACGAGGGTAGCGAGGAGGTATACATACATACAGATTTCTTTCATGTTGTCTTGATTGCTTGTAATATGCTTATATGTGCTGCCACCTGAAAAGGCATATAGCTTGATCATGTGTTTCAAGTTACTGCATAAGCTAATGTAGGTAGTATTGGATTGGATGAACCAATTCAACAGATAGGAATGTTTTCTTGTATAGCATTTTGTAGATTGCATTACAAGTCTAGAATGCAAGTGGATTGGATCAACCAATTCAACAGATAGGAATGTTTTCATGTCTACTACTATAGCATTTTGTAGATTGCATTACAAGTCTAGAATGCAAGGCATTGTTTGGAACCAAATTCATTGTCCTTTGGAAGTAGTATGGAGGCTTAAAATCTGTCTTTCCTTCTCTTGCAGGACGAAGACGATGACGAGTGATGCAGCTCGCTGGAGACGATGGTCCATGCTTCTTCCAGCAATGCAATGGAGCGGCGACAACAAGGCCCTGTGGCGAAAACTATAAGGAGCCTATATCCATGTACTAGAATTATTAAGTTTCACTTCACATCGTGATGTTTTCCTTTTGTCGTGCTATAATGGATAGCGCTCCTTGTTGGCGCCACCGGCGGGTGGTTCTGCTTCACCCGCTTGTACCTAGATTACTGTTTCCATTGTCGTCATCGGCTAACATTGTGATAATATCAGTTTGGGTAATGCTAGATTAAGTAATCATTGTGTTCCATGATATCCTTTTTTGTGTTGCTCTGGGCTTGGTACTGGGAGCTGTTGCATTGCATTGCGTGTGCTCCTGTCCTGGAATTCTAAGATTGCCGTTTCGGTGATACATCTACTCCAGTAGTTGCGAGTCACTCGGTGACAGCAGTTTGAATGAAAGTTTGTGAAGGAATGGAAATGGAATGGAGATGGGTAGAATGATTGGTGGCGTGCTGTTGACATGCTTGCCCCTCTTTGGAAAATTCTATTGGTTTCGTTCTGTGGTTGGTTCATTGTTCTTGCTGTGGTGGCCGAATATGTACAGGCAAGTTTGATGCGAGCTGATGTCTGTGTGGTATAATTGGTTTTTTGTTGTGGTTTGGGTCAATGATTGTGCCTTTTTTTTTTTTTTTTTTTTGAGAAACGGTCAATGATTGTGCCTGATAAGACTCTGAAAGAAGCATCTGGTTCCAGTGATTAAGCAACTCAAAACTTTTTAAAAAATTTGTTCATCATTCTTGGCGGAGGACGACATGAGACAGGTAATGGGGACTAGGATCGGAAAAATTTTGAGCTGTTTGGAGGGTAAAGAGGGAGGCAGCCCAGCAGGGACCATTTGCAGTCGTACGTACTCCCTCCGTCTCAAAAATATTTGTCGTTTTCGCTTTCTCGGTAAAACAACTGTAGGTAATTTTATTTTTAAAATATATAAATATTTATCTTAAGTAATTAGTGGTAATCGAGAAAGATTTTTAAGTCTAGTTTTTTTAACAAATTTATTTCAAAATTTAAACATTGCACGTATTTTATACAAATCGAATCAAAAGTCGTGGCGCGAACACCCAAAAACGACAACTATTTTGAGACGGAGGGAGTACTGTACTGGTGCATGTGTCCGTTGAGATTGAATGGTTTTACATAGGGCAATGTGCTCCGCTGCTGGCTCCTGCTCCTAGGGTAGTGAGTGATACTGTAGCGTACTGTACTGACTAGGGAGGTCCACTCCGGGCCAGGCAGTGGCAGTGTGCCAGTGTCCTCTGCTGTTCTCCTGTCCACCCTCCTCACCAGTGTTAAAAATTTATTTACAGCAGCAGGGCATGAGCATGAGAGCTCTCAGCACTCACCACCACTGCTCAACAACGGCTCCCGGCTGCTACAACGGTCGACTCAGTACTCGCTGTCTTTTTGTGTAACTTTTCTCCATTCTTGTCCTAAACGAACAAGTACTAGGAAAATGGAGGTGCTTCATTTTTCATGGATTAATGTTGGCCCTTGCTGACACTAAAGGCAATTGTGCAAGCATTGTATGATAGGCAGCAACGGGAAGTGTACGCCAGTGCTACCTCCTCCCCAAAAAATGCAGTTTTAGATTAGAATAAAATCATTTGTTTATTCTTTTCGTTTGGTTCAACTAAATTTATACAGAATAGTACTCAGCATCAACATCCATGGTTTACACTACTGGATACATTCTTTTAGGTGGCGGTTTTTTTAGATTTTCAGTGGCGGTTTTCATGACTGCCACGACGCTAGGGTCACCATTAATCGGGTGATTAACGGTGCCGTTAATCAAAAAATCCAAAACCTAACAGCCGGCTGGATCTGGGCCGTCGCCGCTAGGGTTTCAGTCGAGCCCTCTCGTATCGCCCGCCCGCCGCCCGCTGATCCGATCCGGGCCGGCGTCGGACCGCCCGCCGGCGCTGGGAGAAGATGGAGGAGGCTAGGGGCCGGATCCGGCCACCGCGACCGCGGATCCGCCACCACGATTGCGGATCCGTCCTCGGGTCGCCGTCCGCCGCGCCTCCTTGACCGCCGCCGCCACTCGCTTGGGACCGAGGCCGCCGCCGGAAGCGCACCTCGCGGTCGTCGCCGCCTCGCGCGGTTGGGGAGGGACCGGCCGCCCCGCGTCGCCGCAGGTGCCTCACGAGGCGAGAGGTGCCAACGTTGGGAGGAAGGGGCACCGACGTTGAGGAGGGAAGGAAGAAGCGTAGGGAGGTAGGTAGGGGAGTGGCGCGAAGGAAAGGAATGGGAGGGGAAGGAAGGAGCGCTGGGTGAAGTGTGGATTTTTTTTTCTGGGAGTTAGGGTTAGGTTAGGTGTTTATTATATACCCCCAGTGCAAATAACAGGCTCATTTGGGCTAGTATGGGCCTTTTCGGGTGCCACCATGCGTTTGTTTACTTGGCCTCATTAACGCGTCGGTTTTTGTTGTAAAATCCACCACGGTTAATCTATTTACCATGGTGTTTGTAAAACCGCCACGATTAATGAAAAATGTCGGTCATGGTTAATCGGGGTATTAATCGTGGCGGTTTTATTGTAAAATCCGTCACGATTAATCTATTTACCATGGTGTTTCTAAAACCGTCACGGTTAATGAAAAATAGCGACCACGGTTAATCAGTATTAACCGTGGCGGTTTTCTAAATAACCTCCACCATAAATCATTTGGAAGTGGCTCGCAAAATCAATTCTGTAGTAGTTAGGGCCTCTTTGGCATGGCTTCAAATAGCTTTATTATATCTTCACTTTTCAGCATGGTACATGAGCTTTGATGAGCCGGTGAAGCCGCTTCATATTTTCATCTGATACGAGTTGGTTTGGGTAAAGCAGCACGAGAAAATTGTTGAATACATAATGAACCTACAGTGCATGAATATCGCTGATGTCGGAGGTAAATCCAATTGCCAGCAATATCAAAGAGAGCCTTAACAAATACACCAACTCATTATTATTAATTTAGCGATTCTTATTATGTTATACATATGTTTTATTTGGAACGGAGAGAGTAATTGTCCTAGAAAAATGACTTACTGTTTCATTTTCTTTATTGGGACTAGAGGGGCATTGAGTAGCAGGCTGCTGGAGGGTGGTACGGATTTCTGGAAACGGAATCGATGTCTCTGCAACGAATGTGATGGCGACGTGTGATGCCCGAGATCATCATCGTGCCGTGCCGCCTCCTCGGAGTCAACAGCAGAACGGCAGTAGTAGTAGTACTAGTAGCAGTGCATTCGAGTTGAGTTCCTCAGAGGTGCAACCAGTTTCAACTGACCTCGGAGTTACACGTTCTTAAAGTTCGATAATACAAGACAAATAATAAGTAACTAATTCGAGAGCAAGCTGAGCCTCCGTAGCATAGTGGTAGTGCGTTCGCTTCGTAAGCGAAAGGTCGCGAGTTCGATCCTCGCCGGGGGCTCTCGGAATGCTTTGTTTTTTGACCTTTTTTGCCTTCCGCTGCAGAACGTGCGCCTTCACGTTGGGCTGGCTGGCGTGAGTGCACGTCTGTCCGATGAGCAACCAGTCTTGTGTTCGTGCGCGCCACTGCTTGTGCACTTCGTTTTCCAGGCCAGGACGACAAGGACATTGTGCCATTTCCTTCTCGATCTCACGTACTAATTCTCCTCTGCTTTCACCAATCCTCCCTCTGCCGCCCTTCGCATTGCATTGCGTGCAGATGATGAGTCGCCGCCGCCGTCATCACCACCATAAGCCGCCATCGTCGTCGTCGTCCAATCCGATCACCACCAACCGTCTCCCTCACACCGGCACCGCCACGGAACAAGATCCGCCCGTCCTTCACCTCCACCCCAATGTCATCGCTCGTCTCATGGGCATGCCCGACGACGCCATCATCGTCCCGACACCGCCGCCGGCGCCAAAGCCTGTCGCCACAGGCACCGTCCAGTTCGTCCAAGCCCAACGCCGACGACGCCACACCAACAAGTTCAGCCTACACCTGCCCTACTACTCCTACCGCGGCCACGGCAGGAACGACGCCGACGACGACGGCGCAGAGTACTCCAGTCCCAGCTCCCGGCTTTGCCTCAACACGCCGACGATGACGACGCGAGTAGTGCCCGGTAGCAGATGCCGCCCACGCCCGCGGTGGCGGCGGCATCCCAAGGAGGAAGAGCTGATCCAGAAGATGAGGCAGGATCTCCAGGCGTGGCAAGCGTCCAAGGCGCCGCCGGCGTTGCTGTCTCAGACGACCAGCAGCTGTTGCACAAGGCCGTCGTCGGACTCAGATGGCGGCGGCGCCAGGTCGTCCTCCCTTGTTCTTCAGGCCATCGCGCAGGAGGACCTGCGCAGGCAGAAGATGGCCAGGTATGGTCTTGGTTTGGGTCACAGCAATGTGACCCAGCAGAGTGCCGTCGCCGTGCCACAAGGTGTCACGTCACAGCATGCAGCTGCTGTTTCTGAACCACAACCAGTGGCAATGCCTCACGCCAGAGATCTGCAGGCATGCAAGGATGCACATGGACATGGCCACGGCCATGGCGCGCCTGCTGCTCAAGCTCAAGAGATGCCGTCACATGGCCACACGCCGATTGTGCTCCTCAAGCCTGCAACCACTTGTTCTGAATCTGATTCTGCTACTAGAGGTGGTGTTGCCATTGGTGGTGATCAGAAAACCTCCGTGTTCCTTGGTCTGCCGAAGCTCCACAGGGATGCCAACATGAGCATGCTTCTTCAGGAGGTCAAGGACAGGGTTCAGAGAGAGCTCGCAGTCACTGCCGCTAGAGCTACAGCTGCTGGTGGTGGTGAGCTCATCAAGACCAAGCAGGCACCAGCTTCATCTCCACCATTGCAGCAACCGATCACCAAGGACGACCGTGGCAACAAGAGGAGGCTGTTCCGGTCCGAGTCCTTCCGCGCTTTCAGAAGAGATCGCAAGCGCAACGCATCTCCAGAGGCTTACATTCTCATCAACAGCCAAACGGTGGAGTCGTCGCCGAACAAGGCCGATGATGATGAGGGATCGGAATCGGTGGCGGATCCGTCTCTTTCAGTACTCCGGCCAGGCGTCGTCGTCGGCGTTACTGACGGTCAGAGCTTCAGGAGCGAGTGTCTGAACCTGACGAAGCACAGGGATGATGATGACGCTACGGCCGCGTCGTCGCCGCGGCTGCTGTTCCGGTCTTTCTCGGCACCGGAGCCAGGGTTCGCCTTGTCCCTAGGCAGGCTCTTCTCCTTCAAGCAGCATCAAGCTTCTCATGAACCTGCAGGAGCTGCTGCTGATGCAGTGAGAATGTCGAGCAAGAACGTCGTCAGTGCTGGTTTCAGTAGTTTCATCCGGGGGACTGTGTCCAGCCTGAGGCGCCAGGGATTCAGCTCGAGAAGGAATCTCAGCATGTTCAGGAGGAAGATGCATTGGTCTTGGTCTAACAAGACGGCATCTCTTGGGGCAGCAGAGATCCATCCTGCTAAGATGGGCATGCCAATCTGTGCAACGACGACACCTCCTCCATCTCAAGAAACTTTCAACTTGTTCAAGGTTGCACAGGCAAGTATACATACTATTACTACTAGTAAATAAATAACATCAACATCAGATTTCCATATTTGGTTTGTTTAATGTAACTATACTTGCTACGAAAGTAGGAATTATGACTGTTGTATGTTTCACCCAGAGGGACAAACAAATGGACTTACTGAAATGCTGTTGCTTTTGGCTTGCTGCTGTATCTATTAGGCTAGTCTCAGCGAGCTGCCTCCGAGCCCAGTATCCCCATTGGAGGTTGCAGCAGGCCACAGCTCCCGCCATTTCTTCACCGATTTGCACTTCACCTTGCCACCAGGTACTACTGAATGCACATGTGACAGGCTTATTCGCTTAACTGTAGCAACAAAACCACACGCAATCTTCTCTCTGATTAACTAGTTTCTGTTCTCGAACCTGATACAATCTCTTCTGTATGCAGAACTGAGTCCAAAATGCATGTCGGAGTTTGAAGCACCTGCCGCTACCAGTGAATCATCATTCAGGACAGACATCACCGCCGTCGAAGCAGCGTGGAGCCGAGACAAGGCGTACATAACAGAGCTTCTCATCGCCGCCGGCTTATACGACGACGACGGACCGTCGTGGGCCAATGCCAGGGTTGACTCGATGGCGAGGCCGATGCCTATCTGCGACGACGTCTTCGAGGACGTCGAGGACATGTACTACTACCGCGGCGACTACATCGTCGGCATGTACGGGGGCGATGGAACGGATCACAGGGTGCTGTTCGACCTTGCTAACGAGGCGTTGCAGAGCCTGGTGGTAGGTCGTGGTGCTTCATCGCTGCGTCAATGGGTCGTTGAAAGAACGGGAGTGTTGTCGCGAGGGAAGAAGCTGGTAGATGATGTGTGGCACAAGGTCAGTGGTTTTCTTTCTCTATTGAAATCTCAAGAAACATGCATATTATTTGGTTGGCTGCACTGCAGCTTTCTTAATTTGTTTTCGAACGATCGAATTTCAGATGCAAGCTCTGAGGAATCATCCCCAGGCGCAGGAAATGCAGACGATAGATGGGATGGCGGCGTATGAGGTCCGGAGATCCGTGTGGGCGGAGGTGCTGTATGAGGACGTTTATGTTGTTGGAAGGAAGATTGAGCGTGCCATATTTGATGAACTGATCCAAGACATTTTTTGCTTCGCTCGAAGTTTTCACATGATGATGAAACCGAGATAGGTAGCGCAGATGGCCAGATGTATGTGTATGTCATGCTTCTGATGAGATGAGCAGTGTTCTAAGGATTCTGATGAGATAGGAACCACTTTTCTCTTTAGTTTCCTTGTCTCAAATTTGATACATAACACGTGCATCCATGTAATCTGAAACTTCCCCCGACGCCCGACAGGTGACGCCGTGTGCTCCTGATGTTGACGCGACCTGCTCCCCGTCGACCACGAGTGCCCAAAAATATACGCTGCTGCTGCAGAGAAAAATTCACCGTCGGTACCCACGTTGTCTATGCTGCATGTTCACGTTATCAGTGAGATCCAATCGGAAACTCTTTGCAGGAAATTAAATACGTGATTGCTTACTGTCAATTTCGCCCGTCAAAGACGAACGCGTTGCTGATTAGTAGCAGCACACAAGTGTGTATATATATTATTATGATTATCGTCGTCGTCGATCGTCGTCATCGGTGGGGTGGTTGTAGATCGATTGGCGTGTTCTCACTTGGATCGGAGGGACCATGGAGGTTGGGGGTGGATCCTTCCACTACATATACGCCGCGGCGGCGCTGACCGCCGGCGATTGCTCTAGCGGCGGCTCAGGTACGCTCTCATCCAACCACACAACCGGGACCGGGAGCTCTCCTGTGTCGTCCTATGGCTTGCATCCATCGCCTGGTCGTTTGGCCTGGGAAGCAAGAGCCAAGAAGCTCGGCCACATGAAGCGCCTGGCGGAGGAATTCTGCTGTGACCATGGAAGAAATTCCCTCGAGAGGTGGTTCTCCGAGATGGGCGTCGCCTGGGTTCTCAGCCTCGGCGACGGCGTGCGTCAGCTGCTGCCGGGACAGCTGGGAGTGGGAGGCACCTCGCTCCAGCATCTTGCACGCAGTTGGATCCTCGGTCTCCGCGAAATTAAAGACTCCACCTTGATATACATGGATGGATTGTGCCACGACGAGGAGGAATCAACTACTAGTCAACCAGATGATCTATCTGAACTCTCAAGATTTATCCAATCGGCCTTATTCAAGATGATCCCCTTTGTTGATGCCATTGCTGCTCCAACCATTGTTCAGCATCCACCATCAGCAGAGACGACTGAGAAGACAGCGGCAGCGGCCATGAGGCTCCAGGCACTGATAGATGTCCGCGACGCTCTGTCGACGGCCTCAGAGGAGCTCCAGTTCGGGCCCTATTCCCCGTCTACTACGTAGAATCTGCAGCAGGCATCGAGGAGATGAGTGAACTCATGTCGTCCAAGCTGGGTAAGCTGGACAAGGCCATCTGGGACACGATGGGCGATATCAGGACTGGTCTCATGGCCGCCGACGCCGGAGGCGGCAACGATGACGATCTTTCAGCAACCAGCTTATCATCAGCCGACATTCACAAGCTCACCCGGTCCGTGATCACCTGCTGGACGCAAACTACATCCTATTCAGCCGCATCGCACACGAAGCAGCTCAGCTCGGAAGCTACGTGCCTGAAATTCCAAGCCTCACCCCTCTGACCAGCCTCATGATGGAGATCTTCTCCCGTCTGGAAGAGAAGCTCGTGAGCATGTCCCAGTCGTCGTCGTCGTTCCAGTGTGACAGCCTTGGGTTCCTCTTCTTGATCAACAACTCCCACTTCATCTGGCAGCAACTCCGTCCTTTGTTCGGTATGGCGTTCCCCATGGCTGTCCTCAACCGCAAGATCGACGACTACATACAGAGCTACCTGCAGGTGTCCTGGGGCCCGGTGATGTCGTGCTTGTACTACGATCCCAGGTCCCTGCGTCTCGGGAGATACTCGCCGCTGCCACAGTTTGAGTTCGAGTTCCACAAGGTGTACAGTGCACAGAAGCTCTGGAAGGTTCCAGACCCTGAGCTCAAGGGAAGGCTACGAAAAGCTATCGCCAACAAGGTCGCTTCTGGTTTGAACAGATTCATGGAGGGTACGAACGTGACAACCCCGAGAGTCATCCCTCAGCAGCTGGAAGACATGTTGCTGGAGCTATTTGAAGGTTGATTCAAGGCTTTCCTTTCCTGAAATGGTGTAAGCGTCAAGCGTTGCGGCGGCGACCCAGAATAATATATGAGCTCTATCAATCTCCTTTTTGCTTGTAGTTGTACTAGCACCTACTCATGTTATATTTTTAATTATTCTTTTCTCTATGTTTCACTTTTTTTTAAGAAAAGAGGGTCTTTAGTTAAGTTAGGATAGCATTTATCTTTTTGAGTACAAGATGCACCAATGGCCTGGCATGGCAATGGCCGGATGGGTTTCCACTCGCTGTTTGCGTTGGTTTCATGGGAGTTGTGGAAGGAGCCAAACGCCATATGCTTTAGGGAGGCTACAACATCAGTGAGCGACCTGACGCTCATCATCAAGGCCCAAGCCAATGGTTGGATTTAGGCCGGGGCGAAGCACCTATGCGAGTTAGCTTTCGAGGTAAGGTCCATCCAGGGGCGGATCCAGGATGATCCTCCGGGGAGGGCTATTTAGTGAAGAGTTAGCAAAATTTAAGAGATCTAATGGTAAAATGAAGACTAAGCTACACTAATTAACACATAAATTATCCTCACCAGGGGGGGCTGCAGCCCCACCCGTGGATCCGCCCCTGGGTCCAGCCTCATCCATGCATGGACTGTAGGAGGAAGATCATCATGTAGCGCTTCATGGCATGTACATAAGCATCTATTCTACTTAATGCAAAGATACGCAATGCTCTTGTATATTCGAAAAAAAACACAAGATGCACCAGGTAAATCATTTTTTTGTTGGAAGCTTATGAATCAGGACAAGAAAATAAAATGGACAACTGAAGTTACTGACAATTACTTTGAGAGAAAAAAAGTTGCTGAAAATTACAATGCTTTGGACATGAAAGCAAGCTCACTGAAAATTACCTTAAGGATCCTCCTCTGGTGTACATGCTGCATCATGCTTGGTACGCTGGTGGTCAGAAATATCGTCACTGATGAAGGACCGAAACGGCGACCAGAGGGGGGGTGAATGGGAGCCTCAATTAAATTCTTTCGAATTAGATGACTTGTAGCTCTCACGACCCCTCGGAGCAAAAAGCACACACCACACGGTATGATCACGACCTTGGATGCAAGGTGGATGAGCTAGAGTTTGCTCTAGACTCACGGCGGATCAACCGAAACCGAGCGAAACAAACACGCAAGAGACGGAAGAAAACAGCCTCGAGAGTGATCGGACTCAGCGCCCGGACTCACCGGGTGAGTCCGGTCCAAGCGTCCGGTCGGGCGTCCGGTCGGATCGCCTGGCGGACCTCTACGCGGGCGCGATCGGCCGGACCGACCGGTCGGCCCTGGTCGTGCGTCCGGTCGGAGCGTCCGGTCACCCCGACGCAGCGCGGGACAAGACCGGAAGCGTCCGGTCAATCACGGGCGTGCGTCCGTCGTCGCGTCCGGTCACCCGACAAGCGCCACCCGGCGGCGACTCACCCTTAAAATCGATCCAAACTCACTCAAATCGAAACCTCAGGTCACAAGAATTGAGCCATAGCATCTAGGCATGTGGGTGACCATTTCCCCCTTGAAATTTCGAGATTGATGGAGTGAATCGAGAGAAATCGCGGATCACACGAAGAACACACCCAAAAGGTCACCTTGATCCAAAACTCGCCCGATCTACGTGCTCGTGAGGAATTAGCTCAAACCCTTCGGTGGAAATGATCCTCTCACGCCCTAGCACGAATCAAGCATAAGAAAAAAACGAGATCAAACGGTGCCAAAACGAAGAAATCGCGAAGAGAAAAAAGGGGGAGAGGATGAACTCGGGAAGAACAAGTGAAGAACTCAAAATCACAGCTCAAGAACAACAAAGAACACCGATCAATCGATCCAAACGTCACCCCAGTGACAAGGCTAATCACAGCTAGCCCTTGCTCGCAAATCTTGGTACAAATCGGTGGACCTCTCACACCTCGATCAGTAACCCTAAGCTGGAAAATATGAAAATGAGAGGCAAGGGAGAATGAAGGGGTATGCCTACGCTAAATAGCCCCTATTCCCTCTGCCTAAACTACCCCTAGGATACATGAGTCGATTTTGTAACCCTAAGGCTATTTCCGTCGACTCTGGGTAATCTTCGATCCGACGGCCACCGCGCCTTCCTCACCGGTAGCCTTGCCTCCACGCAATCTCCCCGATGCCGCCACGTGCCGTCCTTCCGTCCGCCGGAACACTTCGGGTTTTGAGGCGCAAACCCGCAAAACCCGCGCCTGTGGTTTTGAGGCACAAACCACCAAACCCGCCCGTGGTTTTGAGGCCCAAACCACGAAACCAGCGCCCGATGGTTTTGAGGGCAAACCACCAAACCTCCTCGACACGTGTCACCGCCGTCTTGACCACCCAGTCGCCAAGTCATCCGAGCTCCCGCTCTGCTGCCGCGCTTCGCCGTCTTGACTCGATCGACACGATCCTGCCACGTCCTCTTGCATCCGTCGATGTCCCAGATGTCAGCCACCACGGCTAGCCGCCCGGCACCCCGGTCCCTCGGTCCAAGCCTCCGTCCGTCCTTCACCTCCACGGTCCGTCGGCCCAAGACGCGTCCTCCTTGGCACCTTCACCTCTCCGTCGGGCCTACCATCTCCGAGCTCCACACCCGCACAACACGAACCAAGAGATACGTCTTCGACACACTCCACGTGTGCTTGGGTGAACCATAGCCGAAGCGAGAAAAGATAAAAGAAAAATAGAGAAAGAATGTTGAGTGTTGACAATCACTACATCAAAACTAAACACATTTGAGACAAATCAACCATGTGTTCGCAACTGATAAGTCCTAACTCTGAACGCTATCTATTCATTATGGTTCAGATTAACTCTGACCGGCCAACCGATGTACTTTGTAAACGATGATGCGTACATGTTTGAACCAGAGAAATACAAAAGAGGGGCAAGTGATGAACCATCTCCTAGCAGCCCAACAAAACACACTGTCACACGTGCATCTTTGAAGGCCAGGCCCACCTACCGGCCCAAATAGCCACCGCATCCTACTGTGCAGCTTGCCTGAGCAATCGCCGGCGGGGCCACATGTGGGTGAGATCCAAAACTCACACTTCAAGCGTATACGCATTTCCCTTAACATCGTCGATTATTTTTTTATGGCTGTTTTTCTCGATTACAACTCACGCAACCAAATGATGGATAACTAACATCATTACTGCATGCTTTTTAAGTAAACTTTGAATCGTCATCTATTTTATGTAAGGGGTGTGTTTAGTTCCCTCAACTTTTCTCTAAAATTTTTAGAATTCTCATCAAATCGCCAAGACGCATGTCCGGAGTATAAAATGTAGATAAACAAAAAAAAAATCTAATTGCACAGTTTAGATGTACATTGCGAGACGATTCTTTTAAGTTTAGTTAACCCATGGTAGAATAATATGTACCACAAACAAACAAAAAAGTGTCACAATGCTTTCAGTTCGATACAATATCAATTTTTAGGGATCTAAACACACCCAAGGTCACTCTCACTAAGTTTTATTCGTATTTACTATTTAGTAAAATATAGGTACGTTTGATATCGTGGTAACGTTTGGAAAAAGAGAGAATGAATAGGCTTCACGTAGATAATACTCTCTTGGAGTTGCTCCATGAACTTTGCTCCACAAACTTCATTGTGGAGCAGCTTCATAAAAAGCTAGAGTTTATGTAATATCTTTTTGGTGCTCTCACAACTCCACCATTTTACCTTATGAGCTCGTAGAGCTGACACCTTTTGACTAAAAAAACATAAAGCAGAGCAGTCCCAAAGACCCTCTAAATGCTCCAAAACATGCCCATAGTGCTATGTGTCCAACAAATAACCTTGGAACAAGGCTTTGTAACAATCTAGACCTCCAATATACATGGGAGCTCTATCAAAAAGGAAACCTTGCAAACTCTACGTTACAACGTAGTGGCATTATCTGTAAGAGGCAATTTCTTACGACAAAGAAATATAGGCCTTGTTTGGAATCGCTTACAATCGAATCGATTATATTCACGATCATAAGTAGCCATATGTTCCAACCGTTATAATTTGAAATCAAAATATGAATGGCGCTTTGTTAAATTGCTGGAATAAGTGACAAAAAGGTGCATCTAAAAAAAAAACCATTTGTGTCAAGTTTTGATGATTACCACACAAAGGGTTGCACAACATTTGGTTTGAGAACTTGACAAATCATGTGTAGATTTTATTGCAAATACAGAGTGATTACTATAGGTTGATTTGTAAATATATTTTGAGAATCAAATTAGTGACAGTCGTGTTAAAAATTGCGGAGACGTCATAGGATTAGACGAAGTATAAAACTGTGGCTGTCACCTGTGAAGCCTAATCTCTTCCTTCCTTGTCTGTCTGCTGTGTGTCTGTCCGTCCCTGGGTTTTTGGGATCCCCTCTTTCTTCTTCCCCTTGTGAGCTGCTGCTCTGTCCACATAAATCCACGCCAATTCCGCACCCATCTCTGCTCACCACGCGCCTCCAAGGTAGGGTTTCTCCTCCCAGAGCTCCCGCACAGCAGATTTCCGTGTCCCCGATGCTAAAGGAGCCATTTTTTATCCGCGTGTGCCCCTGCTAGGACCTCGCTTCTCTTGCCCGCCGGTTCAGGGATGGACGCACAGATTTAGCTCATCCCGACGCTGCTCGCGCTCGATCTCCCCGTCCCCCGGCTCCGCGAGATGATCTGAGCCCCGCGCAAGCGATCTGGACCAGAAATGGAGCCGCCGCCGTCGGATCTGAACACCCACCTGCCGCCGCGGAAGCGGCTGCTCGCCGGGCTCAGGACGGCGGTGGCCATCGCCGGCGACGCCGCCGCCGTCGCCGCCGAGCCGCTCCCGCCCTCCCCGCCGGCCTCCTCCGCGGGCGATCTCGCCGCCCGACTCCGCGAGATGGCGCTCGCCGCCAACGCGTCGGCGTCCTCGCCCGAGGAGATGATCGAGGCGGCCAGGGCGGCCGCGCAGGCCGCCGCGGAAGCCGCCGTAGCCGCGCGCGTGGTGGCCATGGAGAAGGCCGCTGTCGCCGCCAAGGCTAGGGCCGCCGCGCGGGCTGCCATGGAGTTGCTCGATTCCTTTTCTTCCAGGGGAGCCGGCACATCCAGGAACGGGGGAACGGCCTCCAGTTCAAGGTCAAGACTAGGAAGAAGCATGTGCAGGTTAAGATGCTCTACAGGCCCAATGGAACCCTAGGGCCAGGGGAGCCTCTGCCCAAGCCTAGGAGGCGCAAGCAGTCGGATGAGGAGGTCGCGCGCACTCTGCACCGCGTCATCAACAGCTCGCCCAGGATCTCTCACACTGGACCGCCCAAGAGGCCTCGCACCATCACCGCTGGTGAAGGTAAAGGCGAGGGTGATGCTTGTAATGGTTCTTCCATTCATGTGCGAATCGAGGCTGGCACTGGGTTGGCTAATGGATGCGCTGAGGGGAAATCTAGTGAGAGAACTGTTCCATTGCTCAATCATCATGATGGCCCTGATCTTTACGGCGAAGACTCATCAAGAAATGCCGCAAAGACAAAGAGTGGTGGAGAGGTTGCTGACAATAATGGAGTTGGGGTTGGAAACTTAAGTGCCGGTCAGAAAGTGAAGATCAAGAGAAAAGGAGCTGCTCCTGAACCAAAATAGTGCTAGTAAAGAGGCAGAAGAACCCAAAGAATCAGAACAGCCCAAAGAAACAGAACCCTTTGTACATTCTATTGTGCTTGATGAATCAAAGTCAGATGGAAATGGAAGATCAAAACCAAATGGGAATGGGACAGAACAGCTTGCAGGCCCTGCAGATACAAAGGCCAGAGGCGACGGCGTGATGCCGATGAAGATAACATCCGTATGGAAGTTCAAGAAGCTAAAGACATCTCACTGTTCTTCCGACAGCAAGGTGTTGCACAAGGTTTGCTCTCGCCGTCTGCTACGGCGGCTGAAACCTCTGCTTCGGTGAAAGCTGATTAGCGAGGCACCATAGGCGTATAGTTCGGCAGATGCTTGTCTTAGCTATGCTTGTTGTGAGATTTTTGTATGTTGAAGTGGCTAC
Organism: Hyparrhenia diplandra; assembly: GCA_015847255.1. NCBI lineage: Eukaryota > Viridiplantae > Streptophyta > Magnoliopsida > Poales > Poaceae > Hyparrhenia > Hyparrhenia diplandra. The sequence goes on from JADLZK010011058.1 coordinate 129,721, forward strand.
TCAGACAAGGAGGGGAGGGAGAGGAGGTAAATCTCTCTTGGTAGATCTCACCTTTGCTTTGATTTTTTATACAAATGTGCTTGTTTTTATGGTATATAGATTATTGGGTATTTCTACTGTATTGTTTCCTGTCCATGCTTCCATTTGATGTCACTAGTGATAGGGAGTGTGGCATAGTCATGTAGATGTACTTGTTATGCATACATCGTTTTAATAAAAGGCACTATGTAACCAATGCTCGAGATACTAATTTTTTCCACCCTGTGTTTCTTGTCTTGGAGTAAATGATTTCCTTTGCGCTATCATGGTGTAAATCTGTGTTAAAATATGAGGGGATTATGACAGCAGGTAAGAAGCCCTATTTGCCTGTAACTACCACTACTAGTGGAAGTAATTGCTCTTCTATGTCCGATCTAGGAGTTGTTATACAAGGAATGTAATTAAAAAGACCGAACATGACTGATGTTTGATCCTCTGTTTCGCCGCTTGTAGATCCTAATTTCAGCATATGATTAGCATGCTTCTAATTTGGTGAAACTCTGGCCCTCTTTTATCTAATGATAATTCCATGTAAAGCAGTTGTACACTTTTCTAGTTTGGGTCATTAGTTCACCAAATTTACACCCTATGACAGACAGACATTCAGATATTTTGTATGATGTTACTTTCCAGATTCTTTTTAATGTGACAAATCACCATATGCATGGGTGGTTGAACATGGAAGGCCATCGGGCATTGCAAGATGTCGAATTCTATTCCTTTTCCCCATGTCAGTAGGTTTGTGACAGTGATATTTTGAGGGTGCCTGCATGTTTGTATAACCCTGCAAGACGACATTTATTGGCAGCGTGAAACATGAGAGTGGTCAAGTGTTTTGATCTTGGTAGGCACAATTCATAACCTTCCATTGGTTGACTATGTTGCTGCCAGCACCAGGTTATGGGTTAACAAAAGTTTATCAATGTTTTGCGTTTGTAGCAGTGTTATGGAATGGTATGGTAGCTAGTAACAGTATTCTGATGAGCTCTATTGTATTGTATAGAGTAGATAATAGATGTGGATGCCCCTGCGCATTGGATTGTGATATGCTGCTGGAGATAGGAAAGTAAGGGAGCAGCATGGGTACTGTTGCTGGTATGGCAAGTAGAGTAGTGGTAATGGCCACTGGAGCAGTTTGAACTTTTTTTGATGGGTGTGCAATAATGCATCAAGTGGACAGGCATAGCAGCAGAGGTAGCACAGATCTCCTCTCCCAAAAAGGTGGCATTCTAGTTTTGTCCAAAAAATGACAGATTATCTTATGTTTGACCAAGTATTAGTGTTGGAGATAATAGATTGGATGGATGTGGCTAGTTTAGGTTGCAGCCAGAGCATGAACTGCCAGTGGCTGGGTTCTATGCTTCTGTTAGGCTGACTGAATGAGTGAGTGGCTGGCCGGCTCGTGGAATCCAGAGTCTCCAGCTTCCCGTTTCAGCCATGGCAGCAGTGACTGCCACCGCAGTCTGGCGTGGCCGGTTGAGTTGGGGTTGAGCTGCAGCCGCTCATAGGTTGTGGGGTTTGAAAGGGAGGCAGAGGAGGTCCTACTCTGATCACCCTGCATCACAGCAAAGCAAAGCAACAAGTGGCATTATGATTGATTGAGGTGATCGATTCAGAATTCCAGATCCCATCTGGTTCACCTGATTGGCTTAGTCAGTCACTCGAACCATTTTACTTGGGTTGCCTTTCATTTGTACTAATAATCTTCTCTTGTTGTTGTTGGTGGTATCCGATGGGTGATGGGTGAGAGGCGATCAAGTTTCATGCCAGCCTGGCAGCTTATATTATTATTAGTGTGTTAGCAAGCTAGCTTAAGCTTGCCTTTTAATCTTTTTCTCTGTCCACCACACAACAAGATCTATTCAGGTGGGTGATGTAATGCTGCACCAAACACAGATCAACAGATCCTCCCTCCCTTCTTCTAACCTGTAAATTGGTTGCCTCCTCTTCTACAGCTAATAGATGAAAAGAAATGTGAGGTAGAGCTGGATGTCTGTCGGTGCTCAGATCCAAATTTCCTTGGATCAAATATTATGACATTATTTGTAATTAAAGTGTAGGTTATGTGAGTTTTGTTCTGATTTAATAACTTATTTAAGTTATACAATTTGTTAAAGCTATAATGGAAAAAATACATATTGGTGGCTTAGATAGTTGTAATAATAACTTGGAACGAACGAGACTAAAAGACCCTGTATTTTCGGACAAACGGTTTCGAATTCTTTGAACAGGCTACCTGCATGAGTCTGTTACACACGAACAAGCAAGTGAAGTGGATCGTCGATAAGATGTCGGGGGTGCAATAATAATATATGACCGACCTACAGTACGTTACACTAACTTTCATAGAACAAAAACATCGGTCCAGTACGTATGATCTGCGATCGTCGCATAAACCAACCACTAGTCGGTCGACATGTTGAAGAAGCCAAAGCTGCCGAATGACGCAAGTCTACAGTTATATATTGAGGCCCATTTTTCTACGGTAGTACCTTTTCTAATAACTGTAGAACTACGCACATCCAACGACGACGCAAGATGATGCATCATCATCATCAGCGTCATATCAGTAGGACCAGAAAACGTCACAATCGTGTGCCGTTCCTGTGGACAAGCACGCCTTGCATTGGACGCGTACGTTCGTACGTACGCACACCTACACCGCGCGACATGTTTATAATATATTTGCTTCTTTTTTTTCTTTTTCGAAAAAAGAAAGAAAACATGACTTGCGAATCGGTGGTTGCTGCGTGCACATCTTCATTCGTCCTGCGCCGGTTGCCTTTCCTTTTGTGCTACAGGCTGCTATATATAGCATTGCGCACGTGGCCTGCAGCAAACAACAAGAAAAAAAAAATCTCCCGCTTGGTCACATGTGAATGAATCTATATCTATACTATAATGGCACAGTTGGAGGGCTCACGAAATTAACGGCCCACCTAAAAAGAGCGTCGGTGATTGGAGGCGGGATTAAGTTTGATGCATGTCCGACACCCTCTCGTTCCGCACACCGTCCTCCGCCCACGCAGGCCAAACACTCGCCACCCGGGTTTGATTCCTGCCCGACGCGCCCCGTCTTTCTTTCATTTTCTTTTTCTTTTTTCGCCGAGAGGAGGGGTTGGAGGCGGGAAACAATCGGCCTAAAAAGCGAAGGACTCCGGCCTCCACTACTCCTCTCCCACACGAACAAACCCTAGAGGTGGTGTTGGCAGCGACTCCTTTCCCTCTCCCACGGCCGAACCCGGACACGAGGCACGCGGCGGCGTCACCGGACCCAGGCGGCGGATGCGGCGGGCGGGCGGCGGCGCGATTCCGGGATTCCGGACGGCGGCGGCGCGATTCCGGGGCGCGGACGAGGGCGGCGGCAGCGATCCCCGGATGAGGGAGGCGGCGGCGGCAGCTGCGACGCCTCCACCTACTCGGCGCCGTCACCACCGCATTCCGCCGCATCAATCGGTATGGTTTGCTTGCCGAGAGTACGAAGCTCTTTTTCTAGGTAATCACCTCTTTCGTCATCTTATAACTTCTAGCGAACCAATTTGATGAATCAATCCTTCTCCAACTGCGTAGTTCCAGCGAGAGGAGGCGGTTGAGAAGGATTAATTTGCAGAGGCCGCCAAACTCAAGAGGGAAACGACTTGGTAGCCCACGTCATGACCGATCTCATGGTCTGAAACTGGTTTGTGCTACCTGACATTCTGTTCCATTACTGAATTTTAATCGAGATTTTTTCTTTTCTCCACTTATTTTGGATTACGATCTTCTAACTACAGCATTTGTTTTGTTTGGTTGCTCTTGTCCTTCTAAATTCTTGCATAGTACTATAGAGGAACAGCGGTACCAGGAGTGCAGGACACATCTCTCCAGACAGAGAAACCTCCAAACGACATGCTTGAAGTGGAAAACATGTTTCTCTACCATCCTTCCTTGTGTTGCGCTTTCTGAAACTCTGCTTGATCTGGTAAGAGATTAGCTGCAATGTAGGTTGTTTTCTTTATCTCTGTCGAAAGTTGACTGAACTGAATGGATTTTGGCCATTGTGGCAGGCGGCAATGTGCATCTTTGCCATTATAACCGGAGGTGAAAATGACTGTTCTTCCTACATTACTACGCACCAAACCAGTTTGATGTTGATCTTGCAGAGAAAATGATGCCACTTTATTTTCTCATTGAAAGATAATAAAATTTGCGCTGCTCATACTTGTTCTCTTGGTCTTCTGCTCATGGAACATTTCAATTCAAGCCTTAAGTACTGTGATCCAATTATGATCCTCTAGAGCATCTGAGCACGTCATTGAAAATACCAAACCCAAGAATCGTGCAATGATTCTGCAGTAATAATATATCTATCTATCTGAATATGTCTCCTGATTTTTGTTTAAATTTGCTATGCACTTGAATTATCATGCCCATTGAACAACCTTCTATAGGCAGAGGGTTCTGATCCTTGACTTTTTCTGTCTACTAATGATGTGTGTTTTTACTCTATGCGGAGTACACAGGTAGGTCGTTCATCTTTTGGTTCAATGGATGTCGGTTCAATGTAGGTGTTTTCTCAAGGCCAGATACGCTGTCATCTTCATACATTGCTGGATGCGGGTGAGCCCTTCGAATCAGACAACTTTTGTTCAATTATAGTTGTGGTGGAACTGAACTAGCTGTACTCTAAAAATTATAACTGAAGCTAGGCTTGGCTTGTGAAGCCCTCAGAGCCAAATGTCATGGGATGCATGAATGTTTTCCGAATTATATACATGGTCATATAACTCATTTTACATTTTCAATTTAAGAACAAAGCTCACTGATATTATTTTCTTAAATATTGTTCATATTCCAATGGCGATGATACTACCCTTAACCTCACAGAAAAAGCTACCGTTTCTGGTTGCATGTAATGTCAAACTTCAGTGAGGTATTTTTCGTTCCCCCTTTCATCAAAGTATTTCTTGTGTATGAGAATTTGGGAATAAGTTAATTCATGAAAATAGACGCTGAAATCTAGGATGGATTAGTTACTCCAGAGTTTTCCAGTGGCGATGATACTAACTTTTGAATGTCAGGATGGAACTTTTGAATGTCAGGATGGAACTTTTGAATGTCAGGATGGCTGAAGAAGATATTTTATCATCTCTGAGCTCAATTGAGGACGAGATAATTTTTGATCCCGTGGAATCGAAAGAGATTCAGCACTGCATGAACTGCAGCCTTGGTGTTGGATTGTGATGATTTAGTTTCTTCCTCGAATAGTGCTTGGACCCATGGAGCAGGTATGACAGAGATTATATTGCCATGCTATATTTTCCCAATTATTTTTCAAACTATATTGCAGTGCCATGGCTCCATTCCTACCTCTGATCGGTGCTTTTGTGCTTGAGTTCGTGATAGGTGGACGTGATGAAGCCCTGGATTAACTAGCCATTTATGGTCTCTTAGGAATTAGAATTGAAAAAAAAAAGCACCTTTGTATTATGTTAATTTAAGGATGATAGCTTATGGCATGAGGTTCATGGAGAAGAACACGACGGAAATTCATGAACGCCGTGAAATCAATATTTATCAAATTTGTAATGATAGGTTGTTTACTAAGTTTGATAAATTATTATTTAATGCGTCAACCTAGATATCACCGTAGCGTTAGCACGGGCAGTATACTAGTTATTTATAATGGGTCTGCTTGTTGCTTCTATAAGGGTTTTATTTTTTATTTTTTGCCGCGGCTACAGGCGCCGCTGATGTATGATTTCCACGCTGCATGAACAGTGGAAGAGGTTGCTTGCTTTTACTGTGCTAGGCACATTTGAATTAAGGGCATGCATGTTTACAACTGTCACACATTTTGGTCTACATAAATCTCTACTGAGGTGAATAACCCTTGCACACTTATGCGGTAACAATTCACCGACTAACCTTGTTCACTTAGGGTTGATTCTTTAACTAGGGCAATGTTCATATTTTCTCTACATTCATTTTTGGATTTAACGACGCTGTTCTTTTTATTGGGTAGTTGGCATGTCCATTGACAGCGAAACACCTAGGTTGATTTTATTGACATTGAGATCTATCAAGTCGGTTTGTCTTCTATAATGTGGTTGGGGAAAGTTGAAGACAAATAAAGTTGAATCTATGACATAATGACCATGGAAATAGCAACCAAACAATGGCTAAGAAACCATGGACTGACTAATCATAAGGCGACCTTAGGATACAACCCACACGAGTCCAAGAACATTGCAACCATTTGTATTTTATTCTTGTGAAGCAAGATTACCATGCAAAACTAACCATGCTTGCCTCTTAGTGCAAACACAACACAATAGTTTTGGGAAATCCGTTTTGAAAATTGTTAGCTATGCAACTATGTATGTATGAGGGTGCGCGATGCCTCCACTAGTTTCATTCATCGAAAGATGCTAAAAGATGGCGTGTTGGCACTCGTCGGCTATGAGAGATGGGTTGGGAAAATAACTAAGATGCAAAAGAGCATATATATACCTTGAACCAAAAAATGTCATAAATATATGCTATTTAGAATATCACCAAAGTGGATCCTAAAACCCACATGGAATGTCATCTTTGTGAAATTCAAATTTGAAGCTACTCTATATATGGTAGCTTAATTACCGTTAGTAAATTTGTGTGTGTGATTAGGTGAAGCCGCCCCTCTCTCCTTTGCTCCCCTACTACAACTGCTACAGTCCATTGTACAACTGTCAACCAAGTTAAATTATCCCCAACCACCCCCAAAGATTACCATTTCACACTTAACCCTGACGTTAAATCACTAACCCTCCAGCTAATCGTCATCGCCAACAAGATTGTCATCACTAGTACGGGCAGTTTTACAGAAAAGCCCCTGAGGGGAGCGGGGTTTCCAGCGCAGGCCAACACACAGATTTCCGGACGGGACGGGACGGGCACATCAAGACAACAATCGGAGTCGGAGGCACCGCACCGCACCGCACGCCGACCCACCAGCACCACCAGCACACACTCCCCCGCCCCCGATCTCGCCGGCCGGTGGCCCTCGCCGCCGGCGACACCCACCACCCCAGTCGCCCACCCTCCCTCTCGTCCGCCCGCCCCCGCGCCCTCCGCACGGGGGGCGATGGAGGCGGCCTTCGACGCCTACTTCCGCGCCGCGGATCTGGACCGCGACGGCCGGATCAGCGGCCAGGAGGCCGTCGCCTTCTTCAAGGGTTCCGGTCTGCCTCAGCCCGTCCTCGCACAGGTGACTCTCAGATCTCCCTTCCCCAGCGCTGGGCGCGCGCGCGGCTCCTGTCTCAGCGATCTGCGTAGTCCAGCCACCCTTGCTCGTGTGGTTCGAATCGAATCGCGGGGGTGCTTGGTCGGTGCAGGGTAGTTGCTCGGCCGGAATTCCGAGCTCCTGTCCGCTATGGGAGCCGAGATTTGGAACCTGCGCTGCTCATTATGGATTACGGTTTATGGGGGTGGATGTCGCTGTGTTATAGTCCTTTCCACCACCGCCTTGTATGAGCGGATCAACTTTAGTTACTTTTCAGCGCTTCGTGTTCATGCTTAGATGTCTGCTGCTGCTACTCCTGCCTTGATCTAGCTGTGTAATTAGGCACTCTAGCTCGCAATTTACTTGTAATGTTTCTGTACACCCACCATGGTTGGCTCGCTGATTCATTTAAGCTTCCAACATCCATTGGGGGTTTCTACCATTGTGCTTACTTGCTCGCTAGCAGTATCAAGAGCCGAGGTTTAGGCCACGGATTGGGGCTTTCCATTTTAGTGGCACGAGCCTAATATGCTCAGAATACTTTAGTGCGTTGCTGTTCCAAAACCTGTGGACGTTTTGTTCATTTTTATGAAATATTTGGCACATTACGCTTGTTTGTTTTTAAGAAATGGCCACCAGCCTGTTCTTTGGACCTGCACAGAACTGCACATTTTACTTCTGCTATCCAAATCTACTCTGCAATCCATCATTTTTTTTTGCAAAATGCAACCTATTGGATGCTGTTATTATTATTAGTAACTCAAACACTATTGAACTGCACACTTCAATTCTATTTACTTCCACTCATAGCTTTGTATTTTCCTCTTCTCGTGTTCAGATTTGGACGTATGCCGATAGAAACCGGTCTGGTTTTCTTGGGCGCGAAGACTTCTTCAATTCACTCAAACTCGTCACAGTAGCTCAGAGCGGCCGAGAATTGACACCTGATATTGTTAAATCAGCATTATTTGGGCCAGCTGCTGCGAAGATCCCTGCTCCTCGGATAAATGTTTCTACAGCTGCTCCTCAGACAAATAGCGTAGCTAGCCTCCCGAATGCCACTCAAGCACCACGTCCTGTTCAACAAAGTCCTGCAGCACGTCCTGTTCAACAGAGTCCTGCACCGGGTCCTGTTCAACAGAATCCTGCCATAAGAGGAACACAAGGGCTTCCTGGTGTGTCGCCAAATCCACAAGTCAGGCCGCCACAACCTCCAAATGCAAACGCTGTGCCCCTTGCTCAGGGTCAGGGAGTTGCTTCAAGGCCACCCATGGGAAATGGTCCCACTGGGATAAACCATACTAGTTCAACGACACCAAATCTAGCAACTGATTGGTTCAGTGGTAAGAGAAGTGCAAGTCCGTTGGGTGCAACTTCACAAGCTCCAACCAGAGGTATTTCTCCGCAGGCCAGCCTTAGCAGTGCGGGGATCTCAGTGCAGAATTCAACTCCTGTACCAGGCTACCATTCTCATACGCCAGGTGCTACAACAACACCTGTCAATGCAAATTCGACAAATTTGAACGTGATGTCTTCCCAACCATTAGTTAATGACTCCAAGGCGTTGGTGCCCTTGGGTAATGGAGTGTCATCGAACTCAACTTTTGGTGCTGACCCTTTCTCTGCAACTCCACAGCCGAAACAGGGTTCACCTTTGCCCCCCAACGTTCCAAATAATCTTCCCAGCTCTACACCTCCTGCCTCAGCTACTGGACATCATCACCCTCCTAAGCCAATGCAGGCTGGGCCTGTGCAGGGTATATCCTCACTTTCTTCTCATACTGGCCAGTTGCCACACAGTCAACCTGCTCGAGGCAACAACAATTTAATGCTACACCAAGTGCCACAGGACCAGTGAGTTCAAATATTCCCAGTGGTCAAATTCCTTCAAACCCAAGCCAGTCTCAGGCCCCATGGCCAAAAAATCACTCAAGTAGATGTCAGAAAATACATGATTGTATTTATCAAGGTAGACAGGGATCGTGATGGGAAAATCACTGGTGAAGAGGCAAGGAATCTATTTTTAAGTTGGAGGCTTCCAAGAGGTAACTCTGCCTTTTCTGAATACCATAGTTCATAGCTCTTGTGCACTATATTTTTGCCTTGCTGATGATTCTACAAATTACGTTCCAGTAATTAAAGTATTATTTAAATTGCAGACACATCAACACACTCATGAAATAAGGATTGCTAGTTTTAGATGGCTGTTTATTGTTTGTAAAGCTTCCCGATACCATTGTTTTTTTTTGCTGCGAAACATGTAGTTTAGATGATTTATTAGGTATATCGTTAATTTTTGTGGATGCTAATTCATTCGAACTGGTTGCATGCTAAATACTAGTGTCAATACATGTATACATTGTTGCTCAGTTATTTTCTCTTTCCTAGCATCACATTGAGTTGACATATTGTTTCTCATATCGTTGGATCCATGTTTTCTATTTGCCGGGCATTATATTTGTGGGAGTCAAGTGTCTCGGAGCATTACCACAATGCTACGATATTCCTTGTTTCAATTTACTACTTGTCTTATCATTGGCAAAGTTGCCCTGAAGTGTTACTTATCTACTATCTTGTTCTTCTACTGTGAATGATTTCTGTTTCAAATTTCCTCTTAAATTGAGTTCCTATTCTTCCCATCTCTTGCTTCAAAAGTTCCTAAAAAATTTCCTCTCCACCTACAGATATCTTAAGGAAGGTGTGGGATTTGTCCGACCAGGATAAGGATGGGATGCTATCTTTCAAGGAATTTTGTATTGCTGTGTACTTAATGGAGAGACACCGAGAGCATCGTCCTCTTCCTGACACAGTAACAGATGCTATTTGGGCTGAGGGCACTGCACTGCCCTCTACTGGCCAGTTTGCAGAAAATCCTAGTGCCCCCGCTCAAGCAAGTGCCGGTATTCATCTAAAAGAAACTTCTCTGTTAATTTTAATGTTACTGACTTCTAAGGATTGTCAATGATGTTGTTTTTACTGAACACTTGTTGAAGGATACACAAGTAGAACAATGCAAGGACCACATCATGGGATGCTCCCCTCATCCATGAAGCCACCATCTCGAAGGCCTCTTCCTTTAGATGCTGAAGATACTGTTAAGGCAGAGCAACAAAAGCCAAAGGTCCCTGTCTTGGAGGAACATCTAGTTGGCCAGCTGAGCAAGGAGGAACAAGATACACTGGATACAAAGTTTAAGGAAGCTTCAGACGCTGATAAGAAAGTATATTGCTCTCTTGTATTATTTCAAGAGCCTTCATGTCATAAGATTCGTAAAACAGACAGAAATATAACATATATTGGACATTTCATTACTGTCCTCACCTTGACCTAGCTCCATTTCGCCCCTGCTTTCCAACTTTGTATCATTGCCCCTGCTCTGTCCATTTTAATGAATCGATGACCCTGGTTTTGCCTACTTTGATGCCAAAAAGTGGCAAAATCAAACGCAATGGTGTGTTGACTTGATCTGAAGGGGCAATGGTGCAAAGTTGAAAAAAAGAAGGGCAAACATGCAGTTTGAGATCAAAGTTTGGGCATAGTTGTAAATGGTCCAAATATATTTGAAGAAATCTAGCACAACTGGTCTAATTTTGTTTTTATTCATAGTTGACAAAAAGTCTATTGCTAAACTAATACATAAGAAGCTATCATTTCTGTTGTGCCGGTATATCACCAAATTCTTTCAAAATGCTTAATGTGTCACACAATTATTTTCCTTTTTTTCTCATTTGCAGAAAAATGTTTAAAAATGCGAAGAACAAGATATAATTCTTTGATACACAAATTAATGTTCAGAACATTGTTTTAACATATTTCAAATGTCAAATTGAAATGGTAGTGGTGTTTTATCTCTATAGATTGTGTTGACGGGTGGAACTAAGGTTGTGAGCGACTTTCATACAATTTTTACTCATCTAGGTTATGTTATTATAACACGTTGTTCTGAATCTTCTATGAAGGTCCAAGAGTTGGAGAAGGAGATCCTTGATTCTAGAGAGAAGACTGAGTTTTATCGCACGAAGATGCAGGAGCTTGTAAGTATTCTATATTTCTATCGCAATGTCTTACTATAAATGCAAACATGTAGTTGGTTCACCCTCTACTGTGCTAGTTTCAGTTTCCTTTATTTGTAGCATTTCCATTCTTTATTACTTACCCAGCCCTAGCTGCCTAACGATTTTGTACTAACTTGACATATGAACCAAACAAATTCTTTTGTGCCGATTAAGTGGAGTCTAGGGATGAAACCCAACGAGTGCCATATACAAAGATGATTTAACTTTTATATAAAGTGCTGAATAGTTTAACATGAGCTAATGAGCTATATTTATGTCCTAATTTAATGTATTCATGACTGAATTATTATTTTTTATATTGCCCTAGATTCTCTACAAAAGCAGGTGCGAGAACAGGTTTAATGAAGTGTCAGAAAGTATGTCTGCTGATAAACGAGAGGTAATTTTCCTTCTGTAACCTTGATTAGTTGAGATCTCTGATTCTATCTCCTACCCCTTTTTGGCTAATTATGGTTCATAGGAGATGCTGGGGGTTTCTGAAGTGCTGGGAGAAACAGAAAAGATTGATTAAGATAATCTGTAGAATCTCACACCTCATCATATTGAACTGTGTTTTTATATCGTTATGTTTTGTGATATGTCAAGCACTCAAGCATATTGTTTGTAAAAGCTTCCTGTTGTTATATGCTCCTGGAATAATTAAGTCTTTAGATCTCATGAGGTCATCTTTACTGGAGTATTACTTTAGTAGAGGCTAGAAGAAGAGTTTCCACTCTTTTTTTATGTCAACGTGAGGGCATTATAATTCGTGTTACAACGTGATTATGTCCTATGAAGTCCCTTGTAGAATGGCATGCAAGAGTTTCCACACTTTTTTATGCTGTTTTATATGAATCTCACAGTTGTCAATTCTGTAATCAGGTCCAATCCCTTTCTGCAAAATATGATGAGAAATGCAAGAAGGTTGGAGATGTGGCATCAAAGCTAACAATGGATGAGGCTACTTTCCGTGAGATCCAGGTATATTTGTGATTCTATTAGAATGCTGGCAACTTCATCCTCGAGATCTGGCTGTAATCATATTATTAATTTTTGTATGTTTGCAGGAGAAGAAGTTGGAAATTTATAATGCCATAGTTAAGCTGCAAAAAGGGGATGAAGGTGATGAAAAGCTTCAGGTCTGTTTTTTTTGTTCATCCAATATCTTTCATTGCAGCATGCTTTTTACATCTGTTGTCTGATCTCCTTTGCCCTCTGTTTATAGGAGCGGGCTAATAAGATACAGTCAGATCTTGAGGAGCTTGTGAAATCTTTGAATGAGCAATGCAAGAGATATGGGCTGAGAGCTAAGCCAACTACTTTAGTGGAGCTTCCTTTTGGTACTTGTTACTACTCTTTGTCTTTTGGCTTTTATCCAACATTTGCTTGTTTTGGTTGTGTTTCTTGTTTAAATGGACACTGTACACTAATTCTCTGTCTGTCAGCTATGCGCTCATGTAAAATACTAAAATCAATCTTTTAAGTTATGTTTACTTGCATCATAATATCTATGTTCATGAAAGCAATCTTAACGAGCTCTTGCTATTTTTTTTGTATCAGATTATTGATGCACTGTTGATTACAAGATCAATTTTTTTTTTTTCTATCCCAATTCCCAGTTGCTAATGAGATCTTGCTCTTTTCATCTATTTGTCATTTTTAGGTTGGCAACCTGGAATACAAGAGACAGCTGCTTCATGGGATGAAGAATGGGATAGATTTGGTGATGAAGGTATGCTAATTTGAATCTTGATCCTGCCACCATGTCCATTATTGAATGCGTGTTTATGTTGACCATTTGCATATTAAACTCTATATATGGTGCTGTGCTTGTATTTATCCAGGATTCTCTATAATAAAGGAGCTAACAGTTGAAGTGGAGCCTCCCATTGTACCAAAGAGTCAACCTACTGAAGATGTTAAAGCATCTACAAATGGGGCATCAACAGAAAAAGAAGACAATAAGGGTGATAAATCTGCTGCTGCTGCTGCTGCTGCGGAGCAGGCAGTCGAACCTGAAACAACAACATCAAATAGCAAACCAGAGTCGGCAAAAAGTCCTCCAGTTAGTCCTTTCAAGAACAAAAAGGATGGTTCTACTGAACAATCTGGAACAAATGACGTCTCACCACGTGCCACTGAGAGGTACATATTCTGCTTTTCATTTTATATTATAGATACACATCTCTTGCTAGAGAAAAAGAAACATTGTTTGTGAATACCATCTAGTTTGAATACACCTGTAAGTTATTGCAGCTAAGCTTCTTTGACTATTCTTTTGGTGAAAAAATGTTACAGGTTCAGGCACGATCTCGCATGTAGCTTAAACTATATAGGCCGTTGGCTTCTCCTATAAGCCAGGCTTCCGCCTGTGCTTTGTTTACGCAATATATTGTTGTCTAGCTGCTATAGGAAATTTAGTACCTGATTGTTTTATGTGAAACACACTTCTTGCATGCTGGAAATATAGCATATTAACTTTTTCATTGGAAGGTAATCTCGAGGGACACATTGTGTCAAAATTTTGCCCCTTTCAGTTTTATAGTATTTATTAGTGTTTTGTTTATGCAAGCTATCTTATTCACTGCTGAATTTTACAGCAACCGTGGAGCAATGGATTCCCCTACTCATGGAGATAAAACCCACGATGGACACTCATGGGGCCCATCTTTTTTGATCATGGCATGGACAGTGACTCTCTATGGAACTTTGGTCATAAGGTTGGACTCTGTTCATTCTTTCTGATGTCTGTCATACTGTTATGTTGTACCCATACTGCATTATCTAGCACTTACCTCTGATTTGTTTCTCAGGATGGTGAGAATGGTGATTCAGATCTCTTCTTTGGGCCACAAGGTCTTCCCCGATAAGAACTGGAGGTTCCTCTTCTGGTAGTTCATTTGTCAAGGAACAGAAACCATCCTTTGATTCTGTTCCTGGTACTCCAATGGAGAAACCTTTCTTCGATTCCATCCCAGGCACGCCAGTTCAGAAATCCATCTTTGATTCCATACCAGGCACGCCAGTTCAGAAATCTGTCTTTGATTCCATCCCAGGCACGCCAGTTCAGAAATCCGTCTTTGACTACTCTGTTCCTAGTACAACCGATGCAGAACTCAGTCTTTGATTATTCTGTCCCAAGCACGCCAATGCAGAATTCACTCTTTGATTCCATTCCTGGTACACCGTGCAGAGATCAGTATTTGATTCTGTTCGAGTACGCCAATGCAGAGATCTGTTTTTGATTCTGTTCGAGCACACCAACGCAGAAACCATTCTTCGACTCTTTTTCCAAGCACTCCAATGCAGAGATCACTGTTTGATTCTGGGCCAAGTAGAGCAGAATCTCCTACTGCCAGCAGCATGTATGGCAAAGAGCAAAAGGGATTCTTTGATTCTTCGGTTCGAAAGCACTCCAATGTACAACTCAAGCTACACACCAAGGTATAGTGAAGCAGGAGATGATTCGATTCGACACCATGTCTCAGTACAGCTCATTCGGCATGCAAGAGAACAATTCCTTTGGACAGCGCGACAGCTTTCGAGATTTGATTCCTTCACGAGCAATGCTGACAACGGTGGCAATGACACCTTAAGTAGAGGATTTGATTCTTTCCGCAGCACTTCAGATCAGGGTGGGGGCAACAGCTTCATGAGGTATGATTCCATGAACAGCAGCAGCGACCATGACAGAGGTGACCCGTTTGCGAGGTTTGATTCAATGAAGAGCAGTGACTACAACAGCCGGGGCTACTCGTTTGACGACGAGGACCCCTTCGAACGGGCCGTTTAAATCGACAGAGACCACGAACAGCAGCCCAACAAAACATGGGACGGACACATGGAGCGCGTTTTGACAGGCAGGTACTGGTTGTATCATATTCATAGAGAGGAGGTCATGTGCTTGTGCACCTTACTGCAGATATACACACACGTACAGGGGCAAGACAATTTTTTTTTGCATGGGCCTCTACTCCACACCTGGGGACGGCAAGGGAAGGGATGGGACGGGGCTTGCTTGTGTGTTTGCTTTGTGTTTAATTTTGTACCTAGGCTGGGAAACGTGTTTGGTGGTCTGCTGCTGCTGCTGCTGCTGCTTATAAACTCAACATTCTTTATACCTTGTATTGTACATGTACAAGATGCGAGTCGACCCGTTGGGTTGAGAAACTCTCGAGTGTTTGTTCTTCCACGGTGTAGCGTTTTTTCAGTTTCTTAAAAAATTTCTGAGCTCTGTACAGACAGACAGACAATGTGGCTGAGAAGTCGGGACCTGGTAATGGGTTACTACTTCCTTCGAGTACAATATTGTGAGGCAATTATGTCAGTTCAGCGAGAAGTTGTATTGCTGCATTATATAAGAAAAAAGGCAGCAGCTTGAAGCATCTACAATGTAGCAATTGCAATCTACATCACAAGTTCGTCATTGCATAACTGAAGGACTTTGTGGGATATGATGCATCGTTCACACAGGAGTTCCCGTTTTGCATCTATTTTGTTTTGTTTCGACAAGATCATCAAGCCGAGACGCTTTCATGCGTTGTCTGAAGAATATGTCGTTGTCTTATTCCTAAGCGATAAACTCTGTCCACTATATATGAACAGGTGGAAATTTAATGAAGTGCTTTTAGCCTTTTACCCGCGCGCGCGCGCTCTCTCTCTCTCTCTCAAAAACTGCTTCAACTTTGGCTTCTCCGAAGAAGTGGCTTTTTAAAAGAAGCTATATGTGTTCTGGAAAATGACTGTAGGTCTTATGGAAAATGTTTGGCTGAATTGCTCTTCCTGTTTTTTAATGTATGGAAGATATTAAATGTCTATAGTGTCCCTAGTTATTTAAATTGTTGTATAATTGACCATCTTGCACCAATTAAATCGTATACTAGTGGCCATGATTAAATATTTAATAACGTAAAAAACCATATTTTAAGTAAAATTTATTTAAGGAAGAAATGGGGTACATCACAAAATGTTTTGGGCCAAGGCCCATACAGCCTGTAGCGTAGTCTCCTTCCTTCCAAGACACAGCCACCGCTTCAGCATTCTGTGCGCAGGCCGCCGCCGCCCCGCCCCGCCCTCTCCCACGCCGCCGTTTTCCCACGCAGCGCGGTTGCCCGAACCGCCGCCCGCATGCGCTCCAATGGTGCAACGCCGCGCCGGCGTCGCCTCTGCGAGGAGAGAATGGCGCCGGCATCATTGCTTCCGCGTGCGTCGGGCGGAGCCGTTTTCTACGGTGATGATTGGTATGTCAGCCAACCAAACAGGCATTACTGTGCCAGCCAAGCGAGGTGGTCACTGTATCCCTCTCGAGTCACAAGTTTGCCAATTCATAAGTGTGACTTTTCTGACTCACTACTCTCTCTGCTCCACATTCTATCTCTTCGTCATCAGAACGGGAGCTGATTGAGCTGAGGTCCAATCGACGTACGTTTTGCTCAGCTGATTTAGCCGGCACATTCAGTGCGTGGATCTATGTGTCAAGCTCGATTGGTGCACATTCAATCCAGTTGGTGAAATGGGATGGAGAGGGAGCAGTGAGCGCAATTGTTCAAGTGGGGTAAGTAGCACGTTCAACCATCATTGGTCCTGAATCAATCTCGGATTTATAACCCCATGTTCAATCCCCGAACAGCTAACCACCTTCACACCATTCTATTGTGATTTGTGAGTCATCTTTGTTCACACGAGGATTCATACATGGCCATCGCTATCGCAGTGCCAGCCAAGCAGTCCAAGGGTAGCTGATTCAGATGAGATCCAATCAACAGTACGTACATGCATATTGCTCAACCTATTTAGCTGGCACATTCAATGCGTAGATCCACGTGTCAAAAAGCTCGATTGGAGCACATTCAATTCAGTTATGATCGATATAGAGAATAGTATTAATATTTATACTCCTATCTTAAATTAGATTTCTTACGAAAATATATTTTGTATTAATCTAATGCTACTTATTTTTTTATTATAAATGATAGTATTTTTTACTACTTTGGTCAATTTATACATCATTTAACTCTTTAAAAACAAGAATTGCATTTTCTTAACCACAAGGGAGCAGTACAATTATTTATTTTTTTTTGAACCGAGGGGAGCCCCCATTTTCATTAGCAAGCAATGGAAATACATGGTTTGAGAATTTACAGGGAAGACAATTATTGAATTGCGGGTAGGTAGCACGTCACTGAGAGCATTATTGGTCCTGATCAGTCTCGGATTTATAACCTCATGTTCAGGTTCCCAGTGGGCACACACAACTCGGAGCATTACCCAAACACACAAGAGCAGAGTGAGGCGACTAAGCTAGTACTACGACAATGGCGGAGTTCGCTCTTGGGTTGACCAAGACGGCGGTGGAGGGACACTGAGCTTGGTCAAGTCGGCCATAGAGGAGGAGAAGAAGCTGAGGGAGGCCGTAGAAAACGACCTGGTGTTCATCACTGGCGAGTTTGAGGTGATGCAGTCCTTCCTGCAGGACGCCAACAGGGAGCGCGCAGCGAATGATAAGGTGGCACTGACCTTGGTGAGGCAGCTCCGCACCCTGGCCTTCGATGTCGAGGACTGCGTCGAGTACGTCGTCCACCTTGACCTTGACAAGTCCTCATTTTTGGGGCCTGCGGCGTCTGTGGCAAACGATGAATTGCCGTGCGCCACCGCTGCCCCTGGACGTCGCATTTACCGAGATCAAGCAGCTCAAGGCCAGGGTGGAGGACGTGAGCCAGAGAAACACACGCTACACCCTCATCCTCCGCGGCTCCGACGACAACAAGCAGCAGCAGCCTGTCGCAGTTATGCCGCTGCCAGCAGAGCAGCCGCTGTATGCCACCACCACCACCACTTACCCATCGTCAGCGGCGTTCCACGGCCTACGCGATGCGTGGGAGGCTACTGGCAAGTGGAGCAGCAGCATGTATAACCTCCAACAAGATTTGTCGATCGCTCCTGAAGGTGAAGATGGCCATGACCTTCAAGTTATCTCCATTTGGGGAAGCGGCAGTACAGGAAGAGGTGGCGGTGGTGCTGGTCATGGAATGGCCACCATCCTTACCAAGGCCTACTATGACCCAGAAGTATGTGAAAATTTCAAAATTCGTGTCTGGGTGAAGCTGACACATCCATTCAACCACGATGAGTTCGTCAAGAGTTTGCTGGCTCAATTCTGTGTGACCTTTTACCAAGCAAATCCAGAGTTTACTGAAGGCAATCTCATGAGAGCTAAAAAAGGCCATGATGCAGCAAATGAGAAGGCAAAGGTACCTCGTTGTCTTGGAAGATGTATTGACGATGGCAGAGTGGGATGTGATCAGAATGTACCTGCCGGACAGTAAGAATGGTAGCCAGATACTCCTGTCAACGCCACACTTAGGCATTGCACGGCTCTGCACTGGGGAGCCATACCAAGTATCGGAACTCAGAAACTTCTCCGGTGATAACCAATTTCTTTGTGCCTTCTCCAAAAAAAGAAAAGGTAAGATATGACCCGAGAAGATCTTTAGAGGATATAATCCTACTATTACTAATTAAAGAAATCATTAGAGGCACCACGTGAATTTACCAGACACGCTAGAAAAAAAGATAAATTCTAGAATTTCTTCCAATAATTATCCACCTCTGCCATTACAAAAGATAATTCAAAATAACCCCTGAAATTGTATATAAATTATCCACATAGGTCATGAAAATAAATCAAAATAACCCCTTGAATTTGCATTTAAATTACCCATTTTGTCATTATAAAACATAATTTACTAACCCTCTAAGTTTGTATCTATATTACCCACATCTGTCATTTGAATTTACAATCAAGGTACCTATATATTTTGTTATGGAATATAATATGAAGTATTGCCTTTATATCTCTACCCATAGATATGAATTTCATCTAGTTAATTTATTTTTTTCTCTGGTCAAAGCAAGCTTTTATATGTCTGAAATGTGAAGTATCTATGGGCATGAACGAATACATTATTATAGGATTTCAAATGAACTAACAAACACGAGCGGTAAAAGGTTGGAAATGTGTACTTCATGCATTATAGAGCAATAGGTTGAAAGGGGATTTAATAGTATTGTAATAGAAGTGCAATCTTAGGCTAACATATCTTATATTTCTTTGTTACTTAAGATGTTTAACTTGCATTGTTGATTGGATAGACTAGGTAAGTTTGTTAGTTTTATTAATGGTTACATCATCTAATTTTGTTGAACTCTTTGTTCCAAATTGGAGCAGGGTGGACACAAGATTGGTTTCGCAAACATGATAACTACTTTTGTATTGTAATTGGATTCCATCAATCTTACAAAATTGGTTTCTTACTTGCAGACGTCAAGTGATATAGGCAAATTTTACCGCCAACTACTACGAGGTCATGATGTGATATCTGTGTGGGGCCTGATGACGATGAAAAATTGACTCTTGTTGATATATTGTATAGGGCATAATAAACGGCTGGTTGGAAGAAATTGAGGGGGTTGTTGCTGACAAATCAGACCATGTCGATATGTTGTATGAGGGCATAAGAAATAGGAGGAGAAAATTTGAGTGGTGGCATAGTAGTTGGGTCGATGTACCAGACCCCTTCGATTTGAAGGTCTTTGCTCAGCGCTTATTTCTGAATTTTCATTCAGATGATATTTGGGGCCAAGAAAATCACTGAGGTTGGTATGAAGGGAGAGGCAGGCTTAATTGAGTGGTGTCACAAGTTTCTGTCTGAAGATGAAGAAAAGGACCACCACTACGTCGTGGTTGTTTATGGCCTGCAGTCGAAGGTTGACTGGGACTCGATACAATCAAATTTCTTCTCATCTAAGACTGCTACGGGTAAATGTTGTATTCTTGTCATAACGAACGAAGAAAGTGTGGCCACACATTGTGTGAAGGATCACACACATCTAGCATTCAACGCCAAAGACTTGAAGGCGGACCCATCCATATCTGCCTTGATAGATAAGGTTATAATAACAACAGTTGTATATTGTATGTTTTTTTTGGAAGTCCATGTCGCCACATGCACCTTCATGATACTGACTATATATGAAATTGTTATTGTTTATTACCTGGATGCAGGGTTTTTGGCACTATGCAATTAGAGGCAAAAAGGGTCGCTTGTTCTATGACAGAAACAAAGATGCACGAGAATGGGCCAGCAAATTTGAAAATGTTGGTGGTAATATTCTAGACCCAAATGAAGGAAAAGACGAGGAGAGATTTCATGTATTCATGGTGAAGCGGTATAAAAAAGATCATTTCATGGTTAAGTTGCCTTGGAGTACAAAAGGTGTATCAGGGACGAATGAGGGTGGGAATTCTGAAAAAGGTGTCCTCAGGCATGCGTACTATGGTGCATTATTTCAACAACAAATTGAACGCCGCTGCAGTTGGGTGGACTTCCCATGTGTTGTGAACTGTCCATGGGCTTTCCAGCGTCTCAATCCGACGGACTTCGCCTGGCGCTTACTTCTGGATTTTTATTCCGATGATCCTCAAGCCAAGGAAGCTATAGCAGTTGGTCTGATGGAAGGCACTATTATTGACCCGATTGAAAAGTGTCGTGAATTTCTTCGTAAAAGAAAAAATGCTTGGTTGTCATCAATGGTCTAGAGTTCTACAACGGTTGGGAGTTCCTAAAGAACTACTGGTTTTTGATCAAGGGCACCTTCTTTTCTGAGCAGCATATTCAAAGCATTGTCTTCGTTCGCTCTGGATCTAGTCTACACCGCATCTGTGATAAAACTAAGGAATTGTGGCTGGATACCCAACAAGAAGGTCGTCTTATAGACACGGTTAGTTAGTTATATTGGACTTATTTCATCAGCTCATTTAATTCATAAAGAATACTCTTTGCTGGTCACGTTTTTGTTTGCTTCCTTGCTGCATGCATTGGTGTTTAATTACATGCTTGATGATCGAGTGCATTTGTAGGAGTCCCCAAATGTAAAGCATGTTCTGCTGTATGTGTCGGCTATATATGTTGGGTGGGTAATAATATTAAAAAAAACTTAGTTACAGTTTCTTGTGTGTTTTTAAGGGTAGTAGTTGTTGTTGTTTCTAATACTCCTACCTAGTGTAGTCTAGTTATTAAAATTTGGTTAGGGCATCTCCAACAATTTGGTAAATGGAGTTGTCATCCTTGATTTTTGCCAAAATCACTCAAAACACCTCTTTAACAAGTTGGCAAATGACTTGTAAAATTTGCCAACTTGTAAAATCTCTCCCTCACACGCAAATGTGTGCACTTCCAGCGCTCAGCGCATCGTCTTCGCGGGGAGAGCCACCCAGTCGGCTGAGGACGTCCGGTACTCCCTAGCCCCACATGTCCCGCCTCACCTCGTCGCCCTCTGCCCCACAACTGTGAAAAGTTGTAAAAGTATTTTTTCTTTATCTTTTCGCTTTATTGCATTTAAATAGCTGAAATGTTGATTGTGGGGAGTGTAAAATATGCAAAATTGTTTGAGATGAGCTGTTTTTTTTTTTTTACTTGGCATATACTTTTATGAGTTGGCAAATAACAGAAATTTGCCAAGTAGAATTTAGCAAACTCTTGAAGATGCTCTTACAGTTTCTTGTCTGTTTATATGTTTGGTGATGACATCCCTGAAATAAATAAAAAAAAAAAGATTGACACATGCATGCTTCCTTCCAATCTATGCTCCTACGGTTCTCTGATCACGTTGGTTGTTATCTTCTACGTTGTCAATATCTCATTACTGCAGGAATACGCCGTATATTTTCTACCCGAAGGAGATACCAAGAGGCAATCCAATGGTTTGAAACGCACCAACCCGTTGGGCGTCACAAGGAAGTGGATGACATCAGGCAACAAGTACTCACTAATAATTTGGTTGCAGTATGGGGGATATCCGGTGTTGGAAAATCAACTCTCGTTAGGACCGCTTATTACAAAGAAATTATTTATTCATCGGGACTTGAATCATCGTATGGACTTGGACCTACGAAGCATTTGCTTGGGTGGACGTTTTGAGTCCATTCAATTTGACTGATT
Source organism: Hyparrhenia diplandra (assembly GCA_015847255.1). Classification (NCBI taxonomy): domain Eukaryota; kingdom Viridiplantae; phylum Streptophyta; class Magnoliopsida; order Poales; family Poaceae; genus Hyparrhenia; species Hyparrhenia diplandra. Next base: position 152,058 of record JADLZK010011058.1, read on the forward strand.
TTGCTTGGCGCTTACTTCTCGATTTCTATTCGATGATCCTCATGCTAAGGAAAGTGCAACAATTAGTATGGTGGAAGAAGACTGCCAAGTCCCAATTCTAGAGTGCCGTAAAATCCTTCGTCTTTGGAAAATGCTTGGTTGTCATGGATGGTCTGCGCTCCAAGACGGTATTTGATCAAAGCCACCTTCTTAGCGAGAGGATATTGAAGCCACTATTGTTGTCGTCACAAATGAAGAAGCAGTTGCAATGCATTGCGTGGAAAATGACAAGAGGTGAACATTCAACATCACACGTTTAGAAGCTAATGTCACCCATAGCCTCTTCGAAAAGGTGTGTTTACTCCCCATGCTAGCATTGATCGAGCAATCGTTCTAATGTCCATTCATTTAATCATGCATGCTAACAATATAATGATTACCATTGTCTCATACTCTATTGTGATTATTCATGCTAGAGGTTTAGGTTTCATGTAAATACACATATTGCACTAGAGAAAAACAATGAGGTCACTAGTAGAGTCCATATTATTACTCACGAGACATGCTAGGAAAAAAAGATAAATCCTAAAATTCTCAAAAAAAATATTTAAAAACATTTGGCTATCAAGTCACTATCGATTATCATAGCCATGACATCAAAAGAGATTGACTGTAACAAAAGCAACCATGCTTTAAGCAAAGATTTCAACAAAATGTATATGGAAGATACACATAGATGTTATAAAAATTACATATAGATCAAATAATTGATATAGTATGACAACTGAATAGAGGTTATAGAGTATCTTGTGACCATTGCTTAGGAAAATTTATGAAGAGATTCATTTTTCTAACATTTTAATTTCTTTTAGTATTTGTCTCCTAAAAAAGATTATAGCTCATGTGTGAGCATGGGTTGATGGATTATTGAATCATAATTTCTGTCAAGTCCAAATGCGTAGCTGACTCTTCGTGCATTCTAATTTATTCAAAATGTCCACCAAAGGATTTCTACACCCTAGCTAGATGTTAATTGAAACCAAAGATTTTGATATATTAGTGGTTGCTAAAAACCCCTGCTATCACATTACTTTCTCCTCGGAAAAGAAAAATCTTGATGGATAATCTGATGTGATGATTTGGCTCACTGCATTCGTTCTTAGGAAAAACACTACCTAAAAACCTTTGGGGAAAATCCCACCGCACCCGAAAAATCTGCTTAAAAAAAAAAAGGAACAGTACACAACGGAGAGTTAAACCTTGAATTTGCTATCGACGATTAATTCAACTTAAGTCTTAAATTTAACTTTCTTTCACCTCAAGTTCAAAATTTCTTACTCACTATGATGATTTCTGATTGAATATGTATATATTTCATTATTTTTGTTTTTTGGATTGTAGATAGCTTGAAAGATGAACAATTAATTCTGAAGAGATGGTGCTATCAAAATCTATTGTCGCCAAGTGTGGTGGGCTTCCCAAAGTAATAACTGCCATAGGTGAAGTGTTTGTATCAATGGGAAGGCGGTATGTCTATAAGCATTTGGGCTATCGGCTTTTGGTTGGAGAACCTGAATAATAACTTTATGGGTAGTTTGGAGATGGATCCGAATTTCATGGGTTAAGATCCCTTTTTTTCTTGGATGCAGTCCTACTTTGATGTTTGCTCGATTCAATCAAGCCATGTATCTTCTACTTGTCAATCTTTGATGCGAGAGAACAACATTAGGATGCGGCGTTTCTTTGTGGCGGTGGATTGCAGAGGGTTCTTTGCAGAGACACTTCCGATGGTACAACTGGTGAGGAGAATGGGGAAAAATTCATCTCGAGCTGGTCAAATTGAGCATAATTCAGGAGTCAGCAAGCAGTAAGGTGTTTTGTCAAATCAATGGCTTCTTCCATGAGTACATCATCTCACGGCCAATGGAAGATAACCTTGTGTTTTGCACTGGAGGGAAGTTGCAGCGTCAACTTGCAACGCGTGCTGGACAGCACCTCACCATAAGGAGCAACTGGGACAGAAACGAGATTGTATATGAGAGCATCGATTTTTCACGGTTAGCGATCCTTGACTGTTTTGGGGAATGGAAGCCATTCTTCATCTGTAGCAAAAATGTGAATATGAGACTTCTTCGGGTGCTGGATCTTGAGGATGCAACAAATGTAACTAATGAAGACCTTGACAAGATTTCCAAGCTACTGAGTCGACTGAAGTTTCTCTCTCTTCGAGGACATACAAAGATCAGTTGTCTGCCAATTTCAATGGGTGGCCTGAGACAGCTGCAGACTCTCGACATTAGAGGCACGTCCATAGTAATGTTGCCGCTGTTTATCACGAAGCTACAGAAGCTACGGTACATTCGTTCTGGTACAACTGAAGTATGGGATTGGGAAGGTGATATTGTAGAAGCAGCTGGTGAGGAGAACATGGCATCATCATCAGCAGAAGAAGGTGATATTGTAGGTGAGGAGGATAGGGCTGTATCAGCAGATGGTGAGGAGGAGGACAAGCCGTCATCATCAACACAAGCAGACACAAACTTACCAGCAGCAGGAGCAACAGCGACAGAAAGTGGTACCGATAGCACGGGCCCTGTCCTACAAGCAGATGCAGGTTCCTCAGTGTCATGCAACAACAGGCCAGGTACTATGGTATCCAGCTTGTTGTCCAAGTTGTGCAGACACAGCGGCCCTGAACATGATAATAATGGACCTGCAGCTGGTGTTATGGTTCCTGCAGATATTGGAAAACTGGTTGTCTTGCATACTCTTGGTGTTGTCAAGGTTAGTGCTCAGTGTCATAATAAGGCCATCTTCCAGGAGCTCAAGAAGCTTACCCAATTGCGCAAACTCGGCGTGTCCGGCATCAACAAGGAAAATATCCATGAGTTTTGTGAAGCCATCTCTGGTCATGCCCATCTCAAATCTTTGTCGGTGGAGCTGGACAAGGACGATGACTTGGGTGACAACATCCCCGAGCCACCCAAGACCATAGAGAGCCTTAAACTGTATGGGCGTGTACACAAATTATTGTTAATCTGGACGAAGCACCTTGACAATCTGCAAAAGCTCCATCTAACTATAGAAAAGCCAGAGGAGTCGCGAGACCTGGCTGAATTGTCAATGAGACCTGGCATGAGTCATCTTCGGATGAGGCCGATTCAAGATGGTGAGCTCCACATTGTGGACGGCTGGAGATTACCCCGGATTGTCGAGATCCAATGCAGCTCCGTACTACATATAAAGTTTGGTGATGAGAATCATGACGTTTTTATTGCATCCAATATTAATGTGCTCAAGGTCCACTTCTCCGGTGGGTCACAGTCATCCTTGAAGATATCTGGGCTACGCCGGTTGATTTATCTCAAGGAAGTGTGGCTCAAGGGATACACCGACGCGCACAAGCAAGACACGCAGCGGCAGATTAATGAGATGGAGCTGGAGGTGTGGCGGAAGAGGCCTGTGTTGAAGCTTGTGCGACCATGCTCCTCCTAACACACTTTTCTTTTCTCTGTCAATAAATAAATAACTGAGCCGAGCCGATCTTTCAAACCGGAAGGCCCGCGTGCGTGTGAGTTTGCAGCTTAAATGCACTCTGGTTGCTGCTTCTTTCTTCATGAAAAATCGTCTTACTGTTTTATTCCGTGAGTTACTTATTCATATGAATCATATGGTGGACACCACCGCCTTGCCTTGTTAAGCCATCTATTTGGTTAATTGTAAATAGCTGAAGAAGACATGGCAACAGTTAGACCTAGAACAGTGGCACCTAGAACATGCTTCTCCTCTGTTTTTTTTTTTTCGTAAACTCATCAGTCAGTGTTTCAACCATAAAAGCAATTTCCTCTGGGTTTCTCCTGCCTTCACCTCCTCTAACTCTGTTTCGATCACACCACCAGTGCCAAACAAGGTTTATACTGAGTAGTTCGTCCCTCTCTTTCGCGCCCCAGATAAGTTCCAACTTCCAAGCACTCTCTTGGCGACTTCTGTTCTAGCAGATAACAAAGCAAGAGGATTAATGGAAACGATCGGCTGTAGATTTCCTGAATGAGCAATATAATTGCAGATCTTTTGAATGAGCAATATAATTGCACTGGAAACAAGATCTTTTGAATTAGCAGCAGCCGGTGAAATTATTCTGGAGATGAAGAACCATATTTCTATAAGCTTTTAATACTTTTTGTGTTCAGTTTTGCCTCTGCAATTATTCAGGCTCTGGGACGGAGTCTAGCTGTATGCCGCCTATCTGGTATTATTAGTTATGCCATGCTTAAAGATGGGTTGGCGTGTAGAGTAGAAGCAGCGCCACTAGACGAATGAGTGCAGGTGCAGCGGTCGGTTGCATTACATGCACGGTGTGCTCGTTCCTTACTGCTTTACTTTCCTTGGCAAAGCATAATCATCGTTCATCAGATTCTTTGCTTGCAGCATGACTTGCTTTCTCGATCGCGCAGTTTAACAATCTCAAAGATGTTAAGCTCAAAAGCTATTACAATAGTTTTGTTTGTCAGTCCCAACTCCCAAGGGCCAGCCAAGGAGCAGATTTAAGACAATCTCAAACAGTACCGAAAAAATATCCTAAAAATCAGGTTTGAAGATGAGCCACCCAGCAGGCGACCATCTTCAGTATCTAATTCACACCTGTTCTCCCAAATGGAATCTTCATTGCCGTGCTATACCTCTCAACAGATCTAAAAATATACTTCTTCAATGACGGGCAGGGCGCGACAGCGACCATCAACCTCAGCACCCTAACTCACAATCAGAACGAACAAAATGGAATTTCTTTTGCCTATCCTACTCAGTATTTTTCTACAATAAAAAGATAAGCATGTCCGTAAATAAAAATCGCAAAAATAACTTTGAAATCGAATTGGATGATCAACCATAGGTATTGAACAATATTTTAAATAATAGGTCACAGACATTAGCAATAACTTTCTCAGATGGCTAATAGTGTCACTATATTCAGCCCCAATTTGAAGTGTCACACCATATCACTTTGACAGAACTAGGAATGCAGCTGGCCATATAATCACAGCGATAATTTTCCTTGGCAACTAAAAAAAAAAATAACCAACGTGTGATTTATTATATACCTTCACCACGCAAGCACCAATAGAATTCGTGCAGCTTTTGACCGACTTGGTGTATTCCTTCCTTCCTTTTGCTTTATTTGCTTTTCTGCAAATCGAGAAATCAGTATAACATGCTGCATGCAGCATCCATATAAAATATACTTTGTAGATGATAAAGTTAAAGTTAAAAGAAAAAGAGAAAGAGAAAGAAAAGGAAAGGGAAGCATGTAACTGCAACTTTATTAATAATAATGTAATGGCTTAACAATATAAAAAGCATTGCTTAAAAATTAATAGAGAAGTGTATAATGCTAGGAAAGTTCAGTGAAGCGGAAGTTTCATGGAACATTGGAACTGCATATGGACCTAACGCCAATTACTATGCATCTTCATTTGTATACTAGCTAGGAGCCAATTTCAGATTGCAATGCCATTCACGAAATGAATGCAATAGTTTCATGTGCTTTTAGACCTAGCTCAGTTACTTGATTCCTGGAGAAATGAGGGGAGGTGGGTGGTGCTAGCTGCTAACCATGCATGTTGGGTTCCCATAGAACTATGCCGGGAGTCATTCGGAGCAGGGGCCGACCACGAGTCTAATCGGGGGCGGATGCATGAGCCCACGACAATGGAAAGAGTGTCGCAGGACCACAAGCCAACAGCTGAAGAATCGTGCCTTTGCTGACCACAGGAACAGCCAGAAAGAAGGGCGTGCTCAGCTGGGGAACAATACAGATCTACGAGCTGGGATTGGGAACGTGAGGGAACCACAAAGGAGCAACACACAAAAGGAGAGCACGTGAACCAAGAGATGAGGGAGGATGATCGAGGTAGTCCATGATGACGCTAGATAGGCCACAAAAATTGAAGATTCTTGACAAAAAAAAAAAAAAATGAAGATGGGGACTAAGGCCGTAGCTAGTTGGAAATCCGTCCCATTGGAACTGCATGTAATTTTCCGCACTATGCTAATTAGTTAAAAAGGTTTTATTTGTTCTTAAACTTTTGAAATGCCTATTTACCTCCTCTCTAGACGACATTAAGGTCATATCAAAAAACTAACGAGATAATGTTTCCAATGATGTTGGCCCCACTTCAAAATTCCTTGGGTCAATGTGAATTGTTGAAACACATGTGTGTACACATTTTGTCAGTTCAATCGTTTCGATGTTGGTTATGTAATAGTTTTGTGAAACCAGAACTCGTGAGCTTAATCATACACGTCATCAATATTGTCTTGTTTGTGTTCTTTGATTTACAGATAGGAATTTTTCTATGTGGCAAGGTCAACCAGGCAGTGAAAGGTTGATAGAGGAAATGTGATAATGGAATTACAGGGTTTGGGTCATTGTTATACGAAGCCAGATCTTGTTTGTCTAGCCTCCAGTTATCTCAACCTGATGCTGATGCAACATCAAACACTCCCATTCTGAACAAGGGTAATAAGAGTTTTTTCAGTTATTATCATCAGGTTTGCCATTATCCTAGTTTAGTATTATCAACTACACCCATAATCCAGAAAAGAAAACAAAAAGAATTTTCCCCTAGCCTTTTGCACATGTCTGTTTTACATTCCGCAGTTTTAGTCTAAGTTGTCTTTAATCCAACAGGTTAAGTCGGGTTGTTGGATTAAATTGTGTCTAAGTTCAGTTTATCTATGCCGAGCACACACAAACCAGCATCATCTTTGCCATACGAACGGAATATATCAAGCAAAAGCAGCAGACGAGTGCCTAGGCGAGAGTCATCATTGCCTGGCGAACGAAGCCACACACCCTCCTCCACACACACAAGAAAATAAAACAGAGTCGATGAAGATTCGACGAAAGCAAAGCAATCCAACCATAGCATATCTTGATCTTCTCCTGTGCATGATGAACCATTCCATTCCATGTAAGAGATTGCTACCTACATACTGTACATCACATGAAGAAAAGAAGAATACGGGCGTGATCCATCCATCAGTCAAAGCAGGTCCATATCAGGTACATACATGACACCACTGCTAGCTCTAGATTTGTCATTTATTTATGCAGCATGATTGGGGTTCAAGAAAATTAAGCAAGCACGAGACGTACATGAAGGAGAGTTTAATTGATATATACAGTATGAATAATGGAGAGACGATCGATCGAGTTGGTGGTCTTAACTTGTGTTTGGTGCACTATACAGAAACATTTGAATTTGAATTGTTGTATTAAATTCGGAATTTTGAATATATTCAATTGTTGAATTAAGAATATTTTACTTCAAATTTTTATGGTTCAAATGAGAGTATATCAAAAAAAAAAAAGTTAAAATATGCTAGAAAAGGGTACTGGTTGTTGGGGCTGCTGCGTCGAGTTGATAGCTGAAAACTGGGCCTCAAAAAGTAGAGGGTCTGATTTTTGGACTTCTCCTAAAGTTCTTTTTACCCATTTAATTTTCGAACATTCTTTTTTTTTTTTTTTTTTACTAGTGGAACATTTCAGTTCAATCCCATGTATCCACATGCAAATTAAAGTAACTAGATAGGACATATTCTTGAGTGTTAACCACAAAGTTATCGGGGGCCATGTGCCAGCCAAAAGTAGAAGTGTGGCGCAAGTTTTGGATCTCTTTCCATGCACTCCCATCCATGATCTTCCATATATACGGCCATGGATATTGTCTTCCTTGCCTTGCGCACCGCTGCTGCTGCTCAAGATCTATCAAAGAGCTGAAGCCCCCAACACAAGATCGAGCGCGCTCTTCTAACTGAGGTGACGGTCCTATATCTATGTCTCACTCTAGCTATCAAACAAGATTTCTCTCTTTAGATCTCTCTCCTGTAAATCTTGTGTAACTTTGCCTCAATTAGTATATTGCTATATACAACCTGATTTCATATGTGTATCGAACATTTCCTGGTGAGATTCATTCTCCATTTGGAGTCTATATGTTTAAGTTGGTTGCACATGCTATATATGCACGACTTTCACTTGCTACCAACCACTAATACGCTGAAGTCTAAGTTGGCATGATCAGGCAAACACTCGAGTTGCTTCGTGTGAAATGCATCCTTAACTATAAGCCTATCTACCCATGCATCTGCAAGGGATAGTATAGTACTTTAAAATATTTTTTTAGTAAGGAAGTTCCCTGTTTCTACGTAAGTTATGCGCTTAATCAAAATTTAATACAATAATCCAAGTCTCTGACTTATAAAAACAAGCTCTCAAAAAGCTTGCAACAAGCCACAGAAAAGCAGCAATCTAAGTAGTGAGCCTGTTCCAAGATGGCCATTCAAGTTTGGCAAAGATCTCTTGCCACTTTAACGTTGGTTATTTGTTTTCCTTCTGTAAGATGGACTAGAAACATTCCCAATATGAGTAGCCTTGAAAACAACATGTAAATAGGAAGATAACTTATTTTTTGTCAAAAACCAAGCTATTTTGGCTCAACCCAATATAGACCAAATTATTACGCTTGCTCCCACATGAACTTGGGAGTGCAAGTTGTCACCTACTTACTGAATTTGCCAAGCTAGGACCAAAAAAAATCAGAAGGGTTTGTTAGTGGACGTAAACCAAAAGCAATTTTAAACACACCCTCCAAACAAAGCATGTTACACGGCAATCAAAAAAAAAAAAAGATGTTTAGCATTTTTTTTTGTGTTGCCAAAATAACAACTCTTATCACCTCTCTAATCACGCGTTACAAGGTTATCTTTAGTTACAGTTACACCCTTTAGAAAAAAACCGAATGAACATCTCAATTTAAGGCAACTTCAACTATCAAACTACTTTTGTTTAGAGGCATCGTGAGTTGGTTATTGAGATTCCACTTAATCTTGCTGGTCATCAAGTTACACAAATGCTATTCTTGTTACCAACATTCACTCAACTAGTGCCTTGCAGAAAGTCAAATTAAGTGGTGTAGTAGAACTAAAAAACTTGAGCCACTGTAATTCTTTTTCTAGCGATATTGTTTATCGTTGAGTATTGTTCTTTGAGAGCCAAGTTTTCAAACCACTTGTCCTCCCAAAACCAAACAATGGCCCCATTGTGTAAATTAAAAAGAAGGTAAATCTAGGAAACGATGTTTGACCTTCATAGGGCCTGACCGATCGAAAAGTGTGAATCTCTTGGTTTCCAACAATTTGATAAATAAGTGAGTAATCACTGATATTATCTAAATCATATAATCTGTATGTCTAGCAGAATTTTTTAAAAAGAATAGATTGACCAAACTTTTATAGTCAGCTAACAGAATGAAATTGTTGTCTTAAATATTGAAAACTTACATTCAATAGTATAGCTTTCTTTAGTGAATAGATAGTATTAGAAACTAACATGACATAACTACTTGGAATATTAGGAAATCACAAGATTAAATTTAGAAAACAAATCATGACAATCGACCACACTACTCTCTCCATCTCAAATTACAAGAGGACTTGGTGCGGTCTCTAAGATCACACTTTAACCAACAGTTATCTTATATGCATGTTATATCATTTTTTGCGACAAAAAGTTTGATTATGAAAAAATATTTCTTAATATAAATCCAATGTAGCCATTTTTATAGCACAAACTCTTTGTATTGTTAGACTAATTGTTAGTAAAAAGAGTATGAATTTAAATCTTAAAATACATGTGTGCCTTATATTATAGGATGAAGATAGTGGCACGTAATAACTCTAACATACTACTAGGTAGCGAATAGCAACGTGACCAGTAGACATGACTAAACACTAGATTAGGACATGGTGCACATACCGATTGTTCGAAGACTGAGGTAGTGCTCGGCCCGGAGCGACTTCTTTTTTTCTCTCCGGACACATTTTTTTCGAAAAGCGTGCATTTGCACGCATTGCATTAAGGAAAATCAGAGGTTTTTACACCCGTAGCGCCCCCTTGGCGAGATGCCGCTGGACAGAAGTGGCCACACATGAACACAAAGCGCCCGGCTCAACGGCGGAGCATAGGGGTCGTACTAAACTGAGTAACCTATTTTTGCGACAAGAGGGGATAAGCCCTAACGAACCGCCTGTAGCAGTGGCGCCAACACCTTGAATCCTGCCGCGCACCATTCGTCCGCCTGATCCATGATTCCCTGCAGCAGCTGGGTCGTCGAGATGGACACACTGACGAGCAGCACCAGGGAACTGAAGCCCTTTGCGGAAGGGCGCCGGAATCGAAGCTGAGGTGTGCAACCACCATGCAACGGTAGTGGAGTCCGAGGTCGGACACAGGTGTTCCAGGCCTGCCATCCGCAGTAGCCGTAAAACCAGAGCTCTCTGGTGAAGACACAGGCGGAGAAGAGGTGGTCGGTGGACTCGATTACCTAGGAGCAAAGGACGCAGTCCGCCGTCGGCTGCAAGCCATGCCGCATCCGATGCTCAGCCGTCCAAAGCCTCCCGTGGATGGCCAGCCAGAAGAAGAGCTTCACTTTGGGAGGGGCTGCCGTCTTCTAAAGTTCCTTTGCGCCCAGCAGCTGGGACGACCCTAGGAAGAAAGCACGGTAGGCGGATGAGACCCTCCAGACACATGATTTGACGAAAGAGAAAGAACTTGAATATATAGATAGGTCATCCTTTACTTCTCATGGGAAAATATATGGCCACGCGTGGCCGTGGGCAGGTGTAGGCGCGAGCCGCAGCCGAGTACATGCGCCTCGTCCCGCCGTGCAGTTTGTTTGACTACAAGCTCTGCGCCGGCCGCTGAATCCATTTAATTAGTTCCATCTTAATTTCTCTCATTTTCCTTGCTTTTGGCCACTTTTTCTTGTAACGCCGACAGTAGACATATTGATGTTAAATATATTTCTGTGTTATATGCATGCATCACAACAGGATCCGATCGAGAGGGCCAGAGGCAGGCAACAATGGCGGAGTTCGCTCTTGGGTTGACCAAGACGGCGGTGGAGGGGACGCTGAGCCTGGTCAAGTCGGCCATAGAGGAGGATGAGAAGCTGAGGGACAAGGTACAGAACGACCTGGTGTTCATCACCGGCGAGTTCGAGGCGATGCGTTCCTTCCTCCACGTCGCCAACAAGGAGCATGCACGGAATGATGAGGTGACGCTGACCTTGGTGAGGCAGCTCCGCACCCTGGCCTTCGACGTCGAGGACTGCGTCGAGTACGTCGTCCACCTTGACCTTGGCAAGTCCTCGCACTGGGGGTGGCTGTGGCGTGCGTGGCAAAAGGTGTACTTCTGTGCACCGCCGCTGCCCCTGGATACGGCAATCGCCGAGATCAAGCAGCTCAAGGCCAGGGTGGAGGACGTCAGCCAAAGAAGCACGCGCTACAGCCTCAACGACTCCAACAAATATCTTGTCATGCCGCCGCCGGATGCCACCACCTACTCACCGTCAGCGCCCAAGTTTCACATCCTACGCGATGCGTGGGAGGCTACTGGCAACTGGAGCAGAAACGTGTGTAACCTCCAACAAGAGTTGTTGATCTCCCATCAAGGTGAAGATGACCATGACCTTCAAGTTATCTCCATTTGGGGAAGCGGCAGTACAGGAGGAGGAGGTGATGCTGATGCTGGTCATGGGATAGCCACCATCCTTACCAAGGTCTACTATGACCCAGAAGTCTGTGAAAAATTCAAAATTCGTGTCTGGATGAAGCTGACTCATCCCTTCAACCACGATGAGTTCGTCAATAGTTTGCTGGCTCAATTCTATGCGAGCAGCTCTCACCAAGCAAATCAAGAGTTTACTGAAGGCAATCTTATGAGAGCTAAAAAGGCCATGATTGAGCATATGAGAAGGCAAAGGTATCTCGTTATTGAGGATGGCAGAGTGGGATGTGATCAGAATGTACCTGCCCGACTGTAAGAATGGCAGCCGGATACTCCTGATAACGCCACAGTTAGGCATTGCCCGTCTCTGCACTGGGGAGCCATACCAAGTATCGGAGCTCAGAAAATTCTCCGGTGATAACCAATTTCTTTGTGCCTTCAGCAAAAAGAAAAGGTACGTAAGATATGAATTCCAAAGCAATATAATATTAGCTAGTCATAAGTACAGCTAGCTGGCTCCATAATCAACGGCATTAACATAATACTCCTTCTATCCCACAAAGGATGCAATTACCTTATTAAATTCCTATAAATTTGTATCGTGGTGAAAATACATATATTTCCTATTACAATTCTCTTATAACTAGCAAGTTGGCCCATGCAAATAGAGTGGGTACCTAGCCTTTTTATTTATTTATTTATTTGTTTCTAATTTGAGATATTTTATATTGTTTTGTCCATTGTACTCCATATGATAAATATCTTTGACCAATCCATTAATTGTTTATAGATAGCCTTGTCTATTTACTTTTCTCTTGTTTTTCCCCCATTTTTATCCTATGACTTGCAATTTTCTATTGAGATCAAAACAACTTGGACAGTTTTCAATTTCCTCTAGGGCTCCATTCATCCTTATCATCCAAGTCTCTCACAAAGAGTCACATTCCATGGCCCCTAAAACATTTAGAAGGCGTAACTGTTTTTCAATATATAGAGGCACAAGACGTTATCATCCAAGTCTCTCACAAATAGTTCATATGGTTCGTATAATATATACACAGTCAATATACACCTTCTATTCCTTGGTCCCTAAAATGTTTTCAATTTGCATCTAAATTACCCACTTTGACATTATGAAATAATTTCATACCCACTGTATCTGGATTACCCACATCTGTAAGACATTTTAAAAATCTTGAAGAGTCAAAACATCTCAAGTTTGATGAGTTTAGTATATATTATAATACAACCTAGCAATCTTAGGGTGACACATCCTATATTTCTCTGCTGCTTAAGATGTTTAACTTGCATTATTGATTGGATAGACTAGGCAAGTTTTGTTAATTATTATATCATCTAATATTATTAAACTCTTTGTTCCAAATTGGAGCAAGGGTGGACACAAGATTGGTTTGTATTGTAATTGGATTGCATCTAACTTACAAAATCGGTTTCTTACTTGCAGACGCCAATTGATGTAGGCAAATTTTACCGCCAACTACTACGTGGTCATGGTGTGATATCCGTGTGGGGACCTAATGATGATGAAAATTCAAATCTCATTGATATATTGTATAGGGGCATAATAAACGGCTGGTTGGATGAATTTTGGGGGGTTGCTGCTGACAAATCAGACCATGTTGATATGCTGTATGAGGGCATAAGAAACAGGAGGGAAAAAATTGAGCAGCGGTGGCACTATAAGGGCATAAGAAGCAGCTGGGTCGATGTACCAGAACCGTTAGATTTGAATTTGAATGTCTTTGCTCAGCGCTTATTTCTGAATTTTCATTCAGATGATATTCGAGCCAAGGAAATCACTGAGGTTGGTAGGAAGGGAAAGGAAGGCTTAATTCAGTGGTGTCGTGAGTTTCTATCTGAAGAAAAGGACGACCGCTACGTCGTGGTTATTAACGGCCTGCGGTCCGAGGATGACTGGGACCGGATACAATCGACCTTCTTCTCATCCAAGACTGCTACAGGTAAAGGTTGTATCCTTGTCATCACGAGTGAAGAAAGCGTGGCCACACATTGTGTGAAGGATCGCACACATCTAGCGTTCAACGCCAACGACTTGAAGGCGGACCCATCCATTTCTGCCTTGATAGAAAAGGTAATAACAAAGTTGTGTGTATGTGTGTGAGACATATATATGGACGTCCTTGGCTAACTACTATATATTTGTATTGTTTATTACCTGGATGCAGGGTTGTTGGCACTATGCAATTAGAGGCATTAAGGGTCGCCTGTTCTATGACAGAAATAAAGATGTAAAGGAATGGGCCGACAAATTTGAACATGTTGGCCGTATTAATCTAGATCCAGATGAAGGAAAAGAGGAGGGATTTCGTATATTCAAGGTGAACGTGGATCCAAGAGGTGTAACAGGGGAGGAGTATGATCTTGTATCCGAAGAGAATTCTGAAAAAAGGTGTCCTCAGGCATGCGTACTATGGTGCATTATTTCAACAACAAATTAAATGCTGCAGCTGGGTGGAGTCGCAAGGTGATGACGTGCGGCCACCGGGTTTCCTCCCTCTCAATTGGAGGGACTTCACCTGGCAGTTACTTCTGGATTTTTATTCCGATGATCCGATTAAAAAGGAAGAAGTAGCAGTTGGTCTGATGGAAGGCACTATTATTGACCCGCTTGAAAAGTGCCGTGAGTTTCTTCATCATAATAATACTAAGAAATGCTTGGTTGTCATCTATGGTCAGCCGATGGACAACGTTATCGAAGACTGGGGTCGGATCATCACCTTCTTTTCTGAGCAGCATATTCAAAGCATTGTCTTCCTGTACTCTTCTGTAGATCTGTACCCCATATATGATATAAATAAGGTGCTGTGGCTGCCTACCCAACAACAAGGTCGTCTTATATACATGGTTAGTTACTTACTCCATCTTGGACCTATTTCACTTCATCAGCTTAATTATTTCATAATAAAGAATATATATGATTGGTCACGTTTTTAATTTGTTTGTTTCCTTGCTGCATTTAATTACATGCATGTATATTTTTTTAAAAAACAAACTTAGTTAGGACAGTCCCTTTTTATTGTGAAACAGAACTTTATTAAGAATTAAACTGTATCATTGCAAGCAAATGACTCAGGAAAAAAAAAAAAAGACCTGACTACTACTAGACCTAACATGATGAGCAAGGTATTATTTTCATCCCTGCTAATCTTCACGACCTCCACCCGACAAAGATCCAACATCTGCAATCTAGCTTCTTGAATCGTCGACCAGTGCAAGGACCGACCAGGGGTGTTGTTCTTCAGTTTCTCGGCAACCACAGCTCAATCTGTTCCTAGAATCATTGGAGTGTCCGGCCATCGCCCTGCCAACTCAAGACCCTCCCGGCATGCCACGGCTTCAGTTTCCTCTGCATCCCAGCAATGGCGCAGCACACGCCATGCGGCTAGCTTGATACAACCCTCAGGATCCCTAATGATCACCCCTATCGCGGCCTTCCTAGAGTCAGGCAGAAAAGCCCCGTCAACATTAATTTTCATCCATCCTTGATCAGGCGGCATCCACTTCTTCTTTCATTTCGAAATCCAACACTCATCATGGTACTTCCAACCACAGCACAACGTTTTCCTTTGCTATCCACTTGAGGACTATTTTGACGGCATTGAATGAGGGCGTCCATATAACGGATAAGAAACACCACTGAACTTTCAATTGAAATCTGCTGCCTGCCCTTAGAACACTATTACGTACACTCCAAGCAGACCACAAGAGCATACATAGATTGCCCATGACTTCCCTTGGATATTTGCTTACCAGGACCATCAACCATTGTGGCCCCGTGTATCGTAAATCCTGCTCGGTCTCATCCTGCACAATATGTCTGTAGTGTTTGTTAGCTTGGGTGGGTATACCATTGTTAGCCACCTTCCAAGCAAAAACCTTAACTTTTTCAGGCACCTTGATAGATCATAGAAAGTTTTTTTTTTTCGAAACCAGGCACTTGCCCGTACTGCATTAAGAGAAGTTAGAAAGTTTTTACAGCCTTGTGAGAACCCTAGCGAGATGCATGGGCACACACAAGACGGGCACACTAACACAAGGCACCGGCTCAAACGGTGGTCCGTCGAAAGGTGTTTCTAAAGGATAAACTAACTGTGCGACCGAAGGTTACAACCTAAATCACGGGGTCGGCGGTCAGCGCCTGTGAGGCCTGCCGCGACGGGGGCGGCGCAACGGGAAGAGTACACTCACGGCCTTGCGCTTGTAATCCGGGACATGTCCCCTGAAGTGGGCTGAGGACTCGCCCGTCGCGCGGCGTCATCGGGGTGGACGAGGAAGCGTTGTCGGGACGGCCTTCCCGCTTGTTGAGGAGCACCCGCCGGGCCCTCCTTCCGGCCGTGGGTCCTGAAGATCGACTTTCCAGGCCGGCGGCGTGGCTCTCACAATGGCGGCTCCGCCTCAAAGACTAGATCGGTAGCGAAGTTGAGCTTGACGACGTGAAGCGGTGAAGGTGGCTGAGAGGTAGTCGGCGTGAGCGACGAGGGAGGCCACGAGCTCATCAAGCATTGGGTCCACCGAGGAAGTAGGGCACACACCCACGCCGCGACTCGAGCACAAAGCGGGTCCGTCGGTGAGTCGGCGTTACGCGCGCCGGTGCTCACCACCATCGATGGTGCGGCGTGCACGGGGGCCTCCCAGCCCAGGGCAAGGGTGACATCGAGAGGGCGGGCAAAGGATTTTGCCCGACGAAGAAAGAAGTCAAATCGGCCCTGGAACATCCGGTCACCACCATGAAATGCACGTGTCGCTGGCGGCCGTGGGCACGAGATGAGGCTCCTCGACGTGGTGACGTGGTCCCTGCGGACAACGCGAGGAGGGGTGCTGTGGTGGGCGGTGAAGGGCATGCTTGCAGCTCCTCGCCCGATGACTCGTCTTTGAGGGCGGGGCCGAGGGCGGGGACGGGGAGGAGCCCGGGGCGGCAACGTGATCCCCGGCCGGGCGGTTGAAGCCGGAGCCCGACAAGGGAGGGCGGCCGCGAGGCTATCGACGGCGAGGATTGGCTGTGGCGTGCCGGCATCCAGGCTGCGCCTCGGACGGCGTGTACCGTCAATGTCGATAGGGGCAGCACACGGCAACCGCAGATCTTCCCAAGATCGAACCGGGTGATGTCGACGATGGCGGCCACCACGCGCGCGAAGCCGATGGCGATGGTCGAGCCATTGGTGTGCGGGGACGCGGCGCGGCCGGGTGTTGGCTGAGCCATTGGGGTGCCGGCACCTAACGGAAGGGCCGGCGACGTCTCTCGCCCTTGTCCGGACGACGGGCGGTGCCGCCTTGGTCTGGGCGGCCGGGGCGTGGCTCCGGGGTGGTTGCCCAAGATGCCAACCCCATCACGGCCGGGGAGCCGTGTCGTCGTGGGCGGGAGCAACGCCCCCGCACCCGAGGTAGGGGGCTCGACCGGTCTTGCCGCAGCGGCGATTGCGGGCATGTCGAAGCGATAGGCCGCCGACGCGCCGGCGCGGCGGCATGGCATGCAGTGCCGGAGGTAGCCACGGGGAGGGATCATAGTCCACCTCGTCCTCGAGTCGGCGTCCTCGATGAGACCCTCCGCCCAACGCTCCACCTTAGACCTACCGGCCCGCGGGCACGATTGGAGTGCGCATCGGCGAGACGGTGCCCTCCATTGGCCACCAAGGCAGCCGTCCCGACAGCCCCGTGGCCGAGGAGTCCTGCTGCGTGGGCGGGTGAGGTGAGGCGGCGACCCGGCGGAGCAGATGGGCGCCGCGAGACGGCGTCGGGCTCCGGCGGCCAGGGCGGCACCGGTGGCGATGTGCGTGCAGCGGAAGGGCCCTCTAGTGACGGCGGCGGAGACGTGGCCACCGTCTTTGGTGGCGAGATGGTCGCGAGGCCACGGAGAGGAGATGCCTTAGGGTCGTCGCCGGTGACGGAGAAGCGAGGGCCGACCAGGCGCAGGCGGGGCTGTCGGCGACGGGCGGGGCGAGGCACCCACGGCCCGGCCGGCGGCGGTCGGGCGTCCCCCCTCGCAAGAGGAGGCACCAGCGGCGGGCCGACCGGTAGGGGGCTCGGCCTCCAACACCCCGGCGTGGGGGCGGACCGACCGTGCGCGTCCCGTGGCGGCCGCCAGCGTCCGGCGGTAGCGGCGGCGGCGCCGCCGCCGCGACGCGACTGGGGCCGGGGAGGGGAGGGGGAGGGGAGAAGGTGAGTAGTAGTGCTGGGGGTGGCCGGATCTAGGTAGTGGAGGGGCGGAGGCGGTATCGCCGGCCGCGCGGGCGCTGGGCTGCCGCCGGCGGAGCCTTGTGGGGTGGGGCGGGCGTCGCGACGGAGGAGAAGGGCGGAAGCTGTATTCTGGGGCTGTGGAAGGGAGGGGGAGAGGCTGGGGTTCGGGGCGGCGGCCGGCGGCGCGGACAGGCGCGGCGAGGGCCGGTTGCCGGGCGCCCGCTACTCCCTAATGATCATATATCTCGATACTCAGTTGTAGACCATAGAAAGTCTCCGGTGTTAGTATGTTGGGTGAGTGGCTTTTAGCACCAGCATGTGTAGAACACCTGCTGATTTCAGATTGTAAACCTGATTGATCAATGAATGAAACATCCATGTCAAAAAAAAAAAAAAAAAAAAAAAAAAAAAATCCTTTCATACCTTCCTTCCATCCGAAGTAGTGCTAGTGCCAATTGCTCCCTCGCCATGTTGCAACCTCATAGCTAGTCGATACGCGCTCCTGACAGTGACCAAGCCTGATTTTTCAAAATTCCAGGCCACAAAGTCCTGCCATTCATTGTGCGGAATTCTAATCTTCAAGATTTCACTGACATCATAGGGATAAAAATATCTACGCACCAGCGTCTCATCCCAACTTCTCAATTCAGCGTCAATCAAATGAGACACACCCGACGAATCATGCACTGTCGCATACTTCCCACAAGCTTCATAAAATGAGGTCGAGTAATCCAATTATCTCTCCATATGCGGATGCTTTGTCCATCACCAACTCTGTAAATGGCACCTTGTTTTAACAACTCCAGACCATGTTCAAGTCCTCTCCAAGATGGAGAGAATCACCAGCAGCTACCGTTTACAGCAAGTTGCCATTGGGATAATATTTAGCTTTCAACACTCTAGCGCAAAGGCTGTCAGGACAGAACACTAATCTCCATGACACCAGCATTTAGATAGATTGAACTGCTGTCCAGTGCACTTCTCAAAGACAGTCAGGATGTGTTTCACCACAGCAGCCTGATCTGGATTTGCTCGAAAGAAAAGTAAGCTGTCATCCGCAAACAGCAGGTGACTAATGCTAGGAGCTCGCCTACACACCTTTAAGCCTTCAATTTGCCCCAAACCTTCATAATGCCTCAACAGAGAAGAAAGACCATCAGCAACTAGAAGAAACAAATATGGAGATAATGGATCACCTTGTCGCAGACAACGAGTTAGAGAAAAAGAGTGCGAGGGCACTCCATTGAAGCAGACAAAGTAGCATATAGTCGAGACACATGGCATGACCCATTGTACCCACTTACTTTGAAAGACTAGCTTCGCCCAATAAACTTTGTAGAAATCCCCAATCAACACGGTCATACGCCTTCGATAAATCCAATTTGTAAGCACATAATTCCTTCCCAAAAAGGTCTCTGAATAGCATGTATACACTCAAAGGCGAAGTGCATTATCAGTTATAAGACGACCAGGAGCAAATGCACTTTGTTCTTTAGATATGATGGTTTCTATCTCTAGCCACCTAATAAAAAATATTGACATGGCAGATCAATTAATAAGAAAAGAAAACAAAATGTGAAGAAATCCGGTCTTCTTGTTGAGAAATGGCGCCCTCCATCGCCCCAAGCCATGAAGAAACGGCAAGATTGGCGTGGGGAGAAACCGTTGGTTTCTATCCGAGGAACAACGAAAAGCAAGTATGTAGTCTTCCATGGCATTGGCCGGCCACCACGCTGTGCCGCCCTCGCCGCCAGCGGCAGCGGCTCCGTCCGTCCGCCGGCTGCCCTCACTGGACCGCTTGGCGCGGGGTCCGTACACCAGCGGCCGCACCGCCCTGTGCTCGTCTACAGCTTGCCGCTTGCGCTTTCTCGCCAGCGTCCTTTCGGCGCTGCCTTGCTCGTCTGCTGACTGCGTTCTCGCTTGCCGCCCAGCGCGATTTGCCTGGACCGCCGTGCTTGCGAACTGCCGCGATCACTTGCCCGCACCGCTGCATGCATTTCTCTGCATTAGCACTTGCCTGCATGACGTGAAACTGGGAGAGAACGAGAGCACATAAGAGATAAGGAGAGAAGAAAAGAAAGTGTTGGGGGATGGTGGATTAAGTCGCTTAGGTGCGGCTGAAAACGTGAATGCAGAGCTCGGCAACTCCAAGGCCACCTCCGACCCGTGCGCACCTTGGACTCTAAGGCCACCTCAGCCATGGTGGATTATGTCGCTTAGGCGCACCTAACCCTAACATTGAATACTTTGATATATGATGAATCTTTTTCAAGACTAGCGCGCGCCTTGGACTCGCCACCTCCGCCCGTGTGCACCTTGGACACCAAGGCCTCCTCGGACACCAAGGTCTAAGGACCAAGAGCAGAGGTCCGGCCAAGGTAAAAGAGAGAGGTCCAGCCAAGGTCCGAGGTCCAGGGAGCGGAGGTTTGGCCAAGGTCCAAGAATGGAGATCTAGCCAAGGTCCGAGGTCCATGAGCGGAGGTGCAGGCGGAGGTGCAAGAGCAGAGGTCAAGCGATGCTAAGCGCAGCCTCACCTCTTGGCGCTGCAGGCGGGAGCTAAGGCCGAAGGACCGCCTCACACTGGACCTTGCCCTTGGGAGGGAGGGGAGGGGGGGGGGGGGGGGTGGAGGGACTATTGGGCCTGGGCTGTAATCGGAGCAAGGTGAACCTGCGCTAATACTTTGTCAATCTTTCTTTATTTCAAAGTGTAGGATTTAACGAGCCGAGCTCACCTCCGCTATTCATGCTATTTAGATGAGCGAGACCTTCGCCTCTGGCGCGCGCAAGGCCGGGACGCGGAGGCCTTCGCCCAAGTGCACACAAGGCGAGTGTAAGGCCGAGCCTTCGCGCAACACCTCCGCCCGGACGTGCGCAAGGCCGGGGAACAACCGGCGCGGCAGCTGCCCCGAAGCACGCAAGTCGAGGGGACATTCGCGCGGCACCCTGCTTGGGCGCGCGCAAGGCCAAGGACCTCCATGCGAGCCTCCGCCCGAGACCTCCGCCCGCCAAGGCCGGGGACCTCGGCGGGGCGCCTCCGCCCCGGCGTGCGCAAGGCCGGGGACCTCCGCGGCGCCTCCGCCCCCCGACGTGCGCAAGGCCGGGGGACCTTCGCCACGGCACCTCTGTTTTGGACTCGTGCAAGGCCAGGACCTCCACGTGAGCCTCCACGCGGGACCTCCGCGTGCACCTCCGCCCGACGCGGAAGGCCGGGGACCTTCGCGCAACACCTGCGCTTGGGCGCGCGCAAGGCCAAGTACCTCCTTGTGAGCCTCCGCCGGCACCTCCGCGCGCAAGGCCGGGGGACCTCTGCGTGGCGCCTGCGCCCGACGACAGCGCAAGGGCCGGGGACCTTCCAGCGACACCCTGTTTGGACGTGTGCAAGGCCAAGGACCTCCATGCGAGCCTCACGCGGGACCTCGCGTGCACCTCCGCCCGACACGCGGAAGGCCGGGGGACCTTCGGCGCCCAACACCTCTTGGGCCGCGCAAGGCCAAGTACCTCATGTGAGAGCCTCCGCCCGGCACCTCCTCCTTGCGACAAGGCCGGGGGACCTCTGCGTGGCGCCCTCGCCCCGACACGCGCAAGGCCGGGGGACCTTCGGCGCGACACCCTGTTTGGGACGTGTGCAAGGTCAAGGACCTCCGGCGAGCCTCCATGCGGGACCTCCGCGTGCGCGCCCCCTCCGCGGCGCAAGGCCGGGGATCTTCGCACGGCACCTCTGCTTGGACACGCGCAAGGCCAAGGACCTCCGCGCGTGCCTGCGCCCCCGGCGTGCGCAAGGCCGGGGACCTTCCGCGGCACCTCCGTTGGATGCGCTCAAGGCCAAGGACCTCCGCCGCGGCGCCTCCGCCCGGGATCACGGCACAAGGCCGGGGGACCTCCGCGACGGGCGCTGCGCCGGGACCTCCACGCGCAAGGCCGGGATTTCGCCTTGGGCCAGCCCGCCCCTGTATGAAGGAGGTTGCTCGCGCCGCTTGGGCCAGGCTGGTTGCCGACTTCCCTCTCAAGCGGCCGGATGAAGACCAAAATGCCCTCGAGCTCTATGTATTTTTCGGAGGATCGTAATATAATATTCGTAGGGCACAATTGTAATTGGGGGCAAGGCCCGGCCGTGCGGCTATAAGACCGGGGGATCCCGGTGTAAGGATGGCGGGTGAAAGATTTATGAAACCCTAATTTGCCTTTCGTGACGTCATTCTTCATTGTGTCTTTGTCACGCCCCATCCGTGTGATCTAGAATCCCGCCACGAGGCATCGCTCGGGCGGGACCTTGCACTCGAGGCCTTGCGCGCCGCTCGGCTCCGTGCCCGTGGCCTTGCGCTACAGCCTTTGCGCTCTCACGTTTGGAACCCATATTCCAATAGAAAGGCTAATCATATCATATACTCCGTCAAAGAAAATTTACTGGAGATTTCTCTCAATATGCAAACTATTCATATCAACAATCCCTTTGGAAATTGCAATTATAGTCAGCTAGCATATGTAATTATGATAGTTTTTTTATCCACTAACATAATGATGTGCCAAATAATTCATCAAAATTTATTTAAGATAGTTTCATTCATATAACTATAAATATAGGTAGTCAATTTTTTTAAAAAATTACCTGGAATCCCCGCAACAACACGCATGGTATTCACCTAGTATGTATTACGTCAAGACACCACCATTGTGTAGCATAGTTTCTATAGATAGTTTTGTCTGACGTGTTTCTCTTGAATTTCACGCATAGTTTGGTATTCACGCATGGTATTCACACATAGTTTTCAACCAAGGGACTACCCTTACTTATAGTTTCTTGTCTGTTTTATATGTTTGGGTGGACGTGGACACCGAGATACTGACACATGCATATGCTTCCCGGCCAATAAAACTCACTTTGGTTGTTATCACCACTTGCAGGAATACCTCCCTATGTTTTCTACGCAAAAGAAATACCAAGAGGCAGTGCAATGGTTAACACGCGAACCCATTGGGCGTAAGATGGAAGTGTCTGCTATCAGGGGTCAACTACTCAGCAAGAAGTTGGTCTCAATATGGGGGATATCCGGTGTTGGCAAATCAACTCTGGTCAGGACAGTTTATTACAAAGAAATTCTTCATTCATCAGGAGTTGAAATATCGCTCTTTGGTGGGTTTCCTTTCGAAGCATTTGCTTGGGTGCACGTTCCGAATCCATTCAGTCTGTCTGATTTTTGCTTGGCGCTTACTTCTCGATTTCTATTCTGATGATCCTCACGTCAAGAAAAGTGCCACAGTTAGTGTGATGGAACAAGACCTCCAAGTCCCAATTGTAGAGTGTCGTAAGATCCTTCACACTGGAAAATGCTTGGTTGTCATGGATGGTCTGCGCTCCAAGCAAGACTGGGATTTGATCAAAGCCACCTTCTTAGCTGAGGATATTAAAGCCACTATTGTTGTCATCACAAATGAAGAAGAAGTTGCAATGCATTGTGTGGAAAATGACAAGCGGAGTACAAAAAACATCACACGTCTCCAAGCTAATGACACACTTAGCCTCTTCGAAAAGGTTGGTTTACTCCCCCAAGCTAGCATTGATCGAGCGGTCTTTCTAATTTCCATTCACTTAATCATGCACACTAACAATATATGTTCACCATCAACATCTCATATCTAGGTCATCCAACATTATCTTATTAGTACTAACTGCAGGCCCCAATAACATATTCTCACACCGTATATGCCAGAAAAATAAGAAAATCCTAACATAATAATAAAACGAAAACTTTTGCCTTTAGTGTGGTGTGTTGTAATCATCATCATTGATAAATAACCATTATTTATATTTCATTTTATAGATAATTATATCAACCTCTGCATTATAAAAAAATAAAGAAAAACTAGCGTGGTAGCCACGCCGCGTGGGAAGGAGGAAGAGGCTGGGAGTGAAACGATGAAATTGTGGGAGAAAATGTATGGAGAAAAAATAAGGGAAAGAAATAGGAAATAGAAGCAGGAAGAGAGAACAGTAGCGTGGGAAGGATAATAAGGTTGCGAGAGGAATGAAGAAAGGAGGAAAAGGTTGGGAGAGAAAGGAGGAAATTTGGGGAGAAAATGTATGGAGAAAGGAGGAAAAGGTTGGTAGAGAAATGAGAAAATTTTGGAAAAATAAGGGAAAAGATAGAAAATAGAAGAAGGAAGAGTAAGCAATGGCATGGGAGGGAGGAGAAGGTTGGGAGAGAAATAAAGAAAGTGGAAGGAGAAAAAAAGTATGGGGAAAATATAAGGGAAGGTTGGGAGAGATGATTTTGAGGAAAAAATAAAAGGAAGGGTGAGCAGTGTCGTGTTCGTACAGTAACAGGTCTGTGAACAGTAACGAATTCGAGCTACGGTAACAGCCCTGTTCGCAGCAATGGTTTCGAGCTACAGTAACGGGTTTGTGAACAGTACCACCCGCTTACGATCCGGGTCTGGGAACTAGATCCTAACTACAGTAACGGGTTTGGGAACAGTAATGGGTGTGCTGTAGTTTTGACCCGGTTACCGCTGATCTAAAAAACGAAACCCTACCCAGGTGGAACTGGTGGTTCTGCATTAAAGGAATGGTGCAACACCTAAAGTTGCTCCCGACGGGATTCGAACTCAGGTGGGCTCGCTCCACACACGGGAGCTTTACCATCGAGCTATGTGTTCATATGAATGTAAAGCACTGTTCAGCTACGGTAATTTTGACTCACCAGGTTTAATATATCTATATAGATTCTATATAACCCCCTATTGTTTGCCTAGTTGCCTCCTTGACCCCTCACTTAGAAAATCATGTATTGGATACATTAAAATTTACAAAACTAGATAAATAACCCCATGAGGCGGTATTGTTGGTCGGTTTTGCTTAGCTGGTGTTCCACGCTGGCTAGATTTGACACAATGGCGCATGGGCCTGCTTATTAGCCAGTTGGCATTGACACCATCATCTTCCCAAGAAAGTGTTTCGAAGGCAACTTCGGAGAAAGTTGGTTTTTAGCCATGGAATCTTGTTTCAAGATGTGTGTCGCAAACACAACATAAAAACAATTCCATATTTGGTGATTTGTCGACGAGATATGGTTGATAGCCTAGCAGGGGTGTACCCAAGCTAGAAGATTGTGATCGATAGAGGTGCGCTAGACGACTAACAGGATGTTAAGCAAGACGGAAGGGGCAAAACACGAGAGATTTTACCTAGGTTCGGCCGCCATGAGGGCGTAAAACCTATGTCCTGCTTATAGCTTGTATTGCTTGGTGGAATAATCAGATGATTACAAGATAGATCGTGAGGGATCTAAGTTGAGATTGAGAGGGATCCCTGCCCACCTTATATAGTCCGGTAGACAGGGTTACATGCCTTGATAAGCAATATGGTACAATATGATAGTGGTGCGTGTGCCGCACGTCTTCATGTCTTGGGTCGGGCCTCTTCTGACGGTGCGGCCCATGTAGAGCCATGAAGGTATATGGGTCCATACCCCCACAGTGACTGAAATATGCTTTCTTCCCCAATGAGCCTGCAGCCGAAGGCCGCATGCGTGTCGCCAGAGGCCATGCTCGCGCCCACACCGCTAGAGGCCCTGCTTGCGCCAGCACCCCACCACGCATCCGCGTCGGCGTAGAAGATGGTGGCGCCTATGCTTGCAAGCGAGGTGCGGGTCACCGGAGAGGGAGAAGAAACAACTCCGGTGGTTAGAGGATGGTCGGCCGACCGATGGAGGCAGGTCGACCGGGTGGTGGGAAAGGTCGATAGGCGGTTTAGGGGCCATGGCAACGGTAGGGGCGGTTGGGCCAGGTCAGGGCGGGGGAGCTCTGGCGAGCGCGAGCTTTAACGAGGGGGCGTAGAGGAAGGCGGCTGCTGCGGGCGTGCTAGGGCTTGACCGGAGCTCCATGGCCTATGGTGCCGAGGCCGGGGCGGTGGTAGGGGCAGGGGTGAGGTTTGCCGGAGCTGAAAAGACATCGGAGCTGGAGAAGAAAGAAATCGAGAGAAAAACACCAACCACCGGATCCGGCCGAATCCAGGCGGCGGAGCGCAAATCCGGTCGATTGCCCGGCCCGGATTTGACCGGCGACCAAGGAAGCCCACCGCCCGTAGTAGGAGAGAAGGTAGGGGCCATAGGGGGAAAGAGAAAGAGGAGAGGACGCCGGTTGCCACGCTTCATCGCCGGCGGTGGGGCGTCGATCGCCCGGTCGCCCTTATCCCGCAGAGGAGGCTCTTGTGGTGGGTGAGCTTGGTCCTCTTCCTTGGATGGCCCCGGATGCCGGCCGTTGCAAAGCATCGGGCTATAGTCCCATAACGCAAGAGGAGAGAGAGGGTAGAGGAAACGAGTGGACCGGAGACCGTACCAACTTGGGCGTGCGCATGTTTGGATCCCATATGTTAGCCCTAAAGGAGCTAAACTGTTGGTGCTAATTGGGGCTAAAGTGAATTGGCACCCCTAAAAAATTATAGCATCTCCAAGAGATGCTAATGGGGCTAATTTTCTGTATGAACCATAAAAAACAGTCCTCTCTCCCTCGCTCTCTCCACCCTCTTTGCTCTCTCCACCTTTTAGCCTTTAATAAGCCCATGGATCTAAATATCTCAAAGGACTACAGTTTTGAGAGCTAAATAACAAAAATTTAGTCCTCAAATTAGCCCAGGAGCGAAAGATCCTATATCTGATGACTGATGAGTTCTTTCCCAACTGTCTGCCCATACTTGACGCAAGACCGACGAACCAAAATGTGCCTTCCCGGAGTCGCCAGTGGAAAAACCGGACTCTTCCACACGCTCGTCTTCGATTCCCCCAGTCTTGGCATCTTGCCTTCAACTCGCCAAACACAATCTCCCTTTACAGCTGTGGTCATAGGGCGCACGAGCGTGTGGTGCCCGCGTCTGGTGCAGCTACGCGCAATGCCTGTGGCCTGAGGCGAGCACCCCACTAAGCCTGTGGCTTGCATTCATCAAGAACCACACAGCTGCGGCCAGCACCAGCTCCTCCCTTCCCCTGACTTGTCGTCTCCCTTGCTCTCAGCGTGTGCTATTGGACCCGGCCCCGACGGACAGGTCGACGTGAACGCTTGGTGTCGCTCGGCTCGGTGCTTCCTCTTTGATCATCGTCGGCGCGATGAAGGGGGTGTTTGGTTTCAAGGGACTATACTTTTTTAGTTCTAGGGACTCTTTAAAAGGACTCTCTAAGAGGTACTTTTATGAACTACTAGAGAAAAAGTCCCTCCTTGTTTGGTTTGGTATGGACTAAAGAGACTTCTTTTTAGTCCCAATGACTAAAAAGTCCCTCAACCAAACAGCACCGAAGTCGATCGACTTAGAACAGCGCAATGAACTCGAGAACGTAGCACACGCCCTGCCCGACGGGCCAAAGAGAAATTGCCAGAATGTCTAGCCACCTCTCGGCCCTTGTCAAGCCAAAGACCCACACAACGCCTGCCCTCACTAAGCCATCACTGCACCGCACAGCAGCGGACACAGATCCAAGTAGCAGATCGAGTGGCAGCGTCCAGGCGCAGGTGGGCAATGACGTTCACGAGCGTGCGAGCTAGCTGCCTCCTAGCACGGGTGGGAACTACGGCATCCTTGAGTTGTATGCGGAATGCGTAGCGGGGGCGGCAAAGCGGATGTCATTGCTGGAGGTGTACGCAGCGCAGACAGAGCATGCGAGCATGCGCAGGGCCGATGCAGCAAGAACGGGGCAAGAGCGTCGAACCAACAGGTGGATGAATAAGAAACGACAAGTGGGCCAGAGCTCTAGGGTGGCATTTACATCACACGCGGAATGCTAACAAAGCAAAAATCAGTCTACAAAACAACTTAGACCTTTTTGGTTACACGTGTATCTACCTTAAGTGAACATCCAAACAAGCCCTTAAGGGGGTTTTTATTTGTTTTTCAAAGTTTAAGGAGTGCTCCCTTCATCTAAAAATTGTGATCATATTAGCCTCGTGGCCAAGGAGCACCGTAGTTGTGTAGATTTTCAATTAATCACCATATTGCACGGCGTCTGTTTTACCTCCGAAACGCATGCACAGCATCAGGTTAGAGCACATGCACTGTGGTATGCAGTAGTACGAGACGTCATATTTATTAGCAAAGTAGTTTTATTTTCTAGAAAAAAAACAAATCCCACTTAATTCCATTTTCGGATAGTGCTGCGTGCATGCGCCGCTCGTTTTCTCTTCACAACTTTCTGCTGCGCATGGCGCTGCTTTTGTCTTTCACAAGCTTAGACGTACCCTAATTGGATGTTGATAGTTAAACCTTGAATTTGCTATCGACGATTAATTCAACTTAATCCTTAAAATTAACTTTCTCTTTCACCTCAGGTTCAAATTTTCTTACTCACTATGATGATTTACAGATTGAATATGTATATATTTCATAATTTGTTTTATTTCTGGATTGCAGATAGTTTCGAAAGACGAACAATTAACTCCTGAACAGAAGGATCTATCAAAATCTATTGTCACCAAGTGTGGCGGGCTGCCCAAAGTAATAGCTGCCATAGGTGAATGTTGGTGGTGGTTGAGGAAGTCCCTGAGTGATAACTTTGTGGGCACCTTGGAGATGGATCCAAAATTCCACGGGTTAAGACCCCTGTTATCTTGGATGAAGTCATACTTTGATTCTTGCTCAGATTCAATCAAGCCATGCATCTTCTACCTATCAATCTTTTCTGCAGAGAAGAACATTAGGCGGCGGCGCTTGCTGTGGCGGTGGATTGCAGAGGGTTACTGTAGAGACTACTCCGATGGTACAAGTTATGAGGAGAGTTGGGAAAATTTCGTCTCTGAGCTTGTGAAGTTGAGTATAATCCAGGAGTCAACAAGCAGGAAGTTATTTTGTCAAATCAATGGCTTCTTCCATGAGTACATCATCTCACGGCCAATGGAAGATAACCTTGTGTTTGCATTGGAGGGACGTTGTAGCCTCAACTTGCAACGTGCTGGACAACACCTCACCGTAAGGAGCAGCTGGGACAGAAACAAGATTGTATATGAGAGCATTGATTTTTCACGGTTGCGGTCCTTGACTGTTTTTGGGGAGTGGAAGCCATTCTTCATCTGTAGCAAAAAAGTGAATATGAGACTACTTCGGGTGCTAGATCTTGAGGATGCAACAGATGTAACTAATGAAGACCTTGACAAGATTGCCAAGCTACTGACTCGACTGAAGTTTCTCTCCCTACGTGGACATACAAAGATCAACTGTCTGCCGATTTCAATGGGTGGTCTAAGACAGCTGCTGACCCTCGACATCAGAGGCACCTCTATAGTAACGTTGCCAATGTTTATCACAAAGCTACAGAAGCTACGGTACATTCGCTCTGGTACAACGGAAGTATGGGATTGGGAAGGTGATATTGTAGAAGCAGATGATGAGGAGAACAGGGCATCATCATCAGCAGAAGAAGATGGTATTGTAGAAGTAGATGATGAGGAGAACAGGGCATCATCACCTGCAGGAGAAGGTGATATTGCACAAACAGATGGTGAGGAGGAGGGCAAGCCGTCATCATCAGCACAAGCAAACACAAACTTACCAGCAGCAGGAGCAACACCAACAGAAAGTGGTACCGATAGCACGGGCCCGGTCCTACAAACAAAACCAGCTTCCTCAGTGTCATGCGTCAAGAGGCCAGGTACTTTGGTATCCAGCTTGTTGTCCAAGTTGTGCAGACGCAGCGGCCCTGAACATGATAGTAATGGACCTGCAGCCGGTGTTACGGTTCCTGCAAATATTGGAAACTTGTCTGTCTTGCATACCCTTGGTGTTGTCAAGGTGAATGCTCAATATGGCAATAAGGCCATCTTCCAGGAGCTCAAGAAACTTACCCAATTGCGCAAGCTTGGCGTGGTTGGCATCAACAAGGGAAACATCAACGAGTTTTGTAAAGCCATCTCTGATCATGCCCATCTCAAATCTCTGTCAGTGGAGCTCGATAAAGAAGATAACTTGGATGGTTTGGATGGCATCCCCCTGCTACCCAACTCTCTAAAGAGCCTTAAGCTGTACGGGCGTGTAAACAAATTGCTAGTCTGGTTCGAGCGGCACAATGATCTGGAAAAGCTCAAGCTTGATCTAACTATTGAAAAGCCAGAGGAATTGGGAGCCCTTGACTTTGTACCCGGACCTACCCAGGCCATGGATCTTCGGATCAGGCCTATTCAAGGCGGTGACCTCCACTTTCGTGGGCCGGGCTGGAGATCCGTCTTGGTTTTTGAGATTCAGTGCAGCTCAATATTAAATATAAAGTTTGACATTATTCCTATATTTTGGAATGTTAAGGTGCTCAAGGTTCACTTCTCCGGGGGTCACAATCATCCTTGCATATTGATGGGCTAAGATGGTATAAGAATTTCAAGGAAGTGTGGCTCAAGGGATACACCGACGCGCACAAGCAAGACATGCAGCGGCAAATTAACGAGATGGAGCTGCGGTCTGGCCGGGCGGGACCTGTGTTGAAGCTTGTGCAACCATGTGTCAGCAGGGGCACCAACTCCACTTCTGAACCTGAAGCCGAGGCCAATGCGCCTGAAGCCCACAGCTATGTCGACGCACACAGCAGGTCCAGACTGGCTGGTGTAACGAGTACTCGGTGAGGAGGCTATTTAGTTAGAACCGAGTGAGAAGTGAGCTGGGCAACAAGAATATTCAGACAACACAGTTGTAATCTTGTCTTGTTAATCGATATCGTCCGAACCTGTCCTCTGCTTCTTCTCTTCCCGTCCCCAACTCCTATCTAACACCATGTTCGTCATGATTCACTGTTTTCTCTTCTCCTTTTTTCATCCTAGTAATATACATCTTGAACCGTGAATAAATTGGAGACCAATTGAGTCTCGTGTGCGTAGCCTCAGACGGGAGCCACAGCGGCGGAGGCCAGGTCTATCGGCATGGAAGATTTCGAGGGGTACTCACTTCTTGTCTCCTCCGGCCGCTTCCCTGTGGCGCGTCACGGCAGACCCGTCAGCACCTCGTCGTCTCCCTGATGCGGCACGCTTGGCGCCAGTTCAGCCACCGCGCTCGCTACCTAGATGGCAGGATCACTACTAACCAGGATCATACACAGGGAGTGCATCCCCGCTTGGCGCGTTGCGGGTGATCCGCGCGGAGGCAGGCGCTTTAGAGAAGAGATTGATTAGGCAACGAGCATGACAGATGACATTTGCTTCCTAATACAGAATTGCAGTTGGATCAATTATTTCCTCTGATCTGATGTGCTGCTGCTACGGTGATTGCCGATGTAAAGGCTAGGCTTAGAGACACAATCCTAAGCCTAGCCTTTACAGACCAATCTTCCTTGTTCTCTAATGATGTCCAAACCCTAACACTGAGAATGAGATTTAGGAATTGGGGGAAACTAAAGTAGTGGAATGGAGAAGAACAAGCACTCACGAGCGGCCACTAGGCCCGGCGATGGATCCAACTAAATAAGACGATAGCATTTCCTTCTTTTTAGTAGTTGTGGGAGATAATACATAAATCTATAATTTGTTTTGACAAATGCTGGAACAGGGCATACTTTTACCCCTGTTTAATACCTTGTTGTCAAGACATGGTGGTGAGACTAGTAATCTATAAGGGCATACTTTTACAATGTGGGATAGCACACCAGGAGTCAAGGTCTTGGTGGAGAGCAATTCTGCTGTGTCAATTATTGGTCTACTGGAACTCGGAATCAAGCTAAAACACAATACCACACCAAGGCGCCCCCGGCACGGAAGTTTGCTCTGCATGGCCAAACCCGTGTTCAATACAAAACCGATCTCAGAGACGGTGTAACTCGCCGAAAAGCACACAGCGTTACCATGTTCATTTATAAATCTGTTTCCATTAGGAATTAAGAATTTCGAATACAAGAGTTGAACAAAATCTCGTTCCCTTATACAACAACACAACAGGCCAGAGACATGCATCCCTGCACAACACATCTGTCCAGTCTACGCCTAGGTAACAGCAACAAGCTTACATTTCGCTGCAAGCAAGAAACAATAGCGTTGCACATACACGACTAATCTCGCTACCTCTTTTACAGGCAAAAAATGGCAGGCACACTGGAACAGGGGGACAGTGTTCCACTTGAGTCACTACTGTTCAGGATGAATCAATCTTCAGTCAAATTAGCTGTAGATGAATATCTGATTGGGTTATTCGACTTTACATCTTTTGTACGGCATGAATCCCCTTACTGGTTGGTCCCTGCTGCTGCTGTTCGGCTTCACTCTTACGAAGGCTGAGTTCACGCTCGGTTTGAGCTCAACACTTGGACCTGACTCTGGCATTTGAACAGGCCCAAATGACTCCTGGACAACTTTGCAGTTTGTAGGGGTCATTGTCTGAACATTGCCCATGCAATCTGAACTAGATTCAACCGATGGGCTTTTGCCAGTATCACTTTCACTGGCACCTTCGTTATGCAGCCCTGTGCCAAAACTTCTTGGATGGCCGACTGGAAAACCATAGTAAGGCCACCATATGTGTGAAGAGGGAAATCCTAGCATCCCTGGCTCGCGCGTACATACGAACAGGGAAAGAATGGAATGGAAGAATCCATCCATTATGGTGGGAACCGAGGATTACTTCACAACGGCCAAGCTAGCCTCATTTCTTCTTCGCCGTAGGTTGTTCCTCCTCCTCGGTCAAGGCGGAGGTCGATCCGCTCCAGCATGCGTCCCTTCCGGCTCGCGCCTCGCACGGCTGTCCAGGTACCACGAGACGAGCAAGACGACGGAGTCAAACCCCTACACAACTGTCCAGGTACCAGCTGTCGTGCATCCATCCACCACGAGGAAAGCGATGACCCCGGTGAAGGCGTGAGCTGATCCCAGCCGCCGGGCTGCAGCAGGCAAAACCAGAACTCTCTCGCAATGGCACAGGAGATTAGAACTTAGAAGATGGTCGATTATTTCATCCTCCTGTGCGCAAAGAGCACACTCGGCCGAGCCCTAAAGACCATTGTCTCCGTCTCCGCTGTCCAAATACGGACATGAAGAGTGAGCTTGAAGGACTTGACCTTCGGTGGTGGACAGTGCTCAACAAGCTCTACTTAGTTACTAATCTGGTGTTGGGATGTCGACTTATTTAGGTGGATAGCACATGAGCTTACGTAGAAAAAAGCGTTGATGGCCAGTCTGTCCCTCGCCACGCGCGCCCAGAAAGACGAGGCTTTGTAACGTTAACAATCTCTTTCCTGTTAATGAATAAATTAACACGCGTTTAAAGGCGCGTTCGTGAAAAAAAGAAAGTGTTGATTAAACACGCGTTCCAAGAAAGCGACCTATCGATCGGCGCGTTTCATGTACACCCACCCTCCCCAAAGCTGCGTTGCATGCCTCTTCACAAAAGTAATCGCACTAGCCGCTGAGGGCAAATGAACAAGAGTTGTTGTTGCGTTCATGAATCGCCATGGCTATTGGCCGGCTTATGGAATATGAATGGCTTTTATTTATTTTGGCTTTGGAAAACTAGTTAGTTGGTGCTGTTTTTTATAGTAATGTGGAAAGTTAGTACTCCTACCTGCTGTTGATTGATGCTAGTTATTTTTTTTTAAAAGATCCGGCAAGCCGGCTTTGTTATATTAAGAAGAAGGTAGCATACAACAGTGGCAGCGCGAGAAGCGCCGGTCCCTGAACCCAGCCTAGGCTGATTCGGGGCTTAGTTACAAAGTTGATTACTCACGCACTAATGACAACACACAAGCCTGCTAATAATGTGAGAACGTGCTAGTAGTAGTATTTAATTTAGTTTAATTTATAGGTGCATTCGTTAAATTGAGCTGGCGCTTTATTCACTTTAAGTAAAGCGCTCGATCGGTTGATAAAAGATTACCAATTTGCTACTTTGCAGCTGATCAACCTCAAGTTTATAACCCCGCGTCCAGGCGCACGGTCGCTACACAGCTCAGGCACTAGGCGTTCGTCACCACAAACACAAACACAACAGGAGAGCGAGTGAAACTAGCTGAGAGACCGATCAAAAAAAAAACTGAGAGAGAGAGAGAGCAACCAACCAAGCAACCATGGCGGAGTTCGCTCTTGGGTTGACCAAGACGGCGGTGCAGGGGACTCTGAGCTTGGTGAAGTCGGCCGTAGAGGAGGAGAAGAAGCTGAGGGAGACGGTACAGAACGACCTGGTGTTCATCACCGGGGAGTTTGAAGTTATGCAGTCCTTCCTACAGGACGCCAGCAGGGAGCATGCAAGGAATAATAAGGTGATGCTGACCTTGGTGAGGCAGCTCCGCACCCTGGCCTTTGACGTCGAGGACTGCGTCGAGTACGTCATCCACCTTGACCTTGACAAGTCCTCCATTTCCGGGGGCCTGCGGCGTCTGTGGCAAATGGTTAACTGCCGCGCGCCACCACTGCCCCTGGACGTCGCGGTGGCTGAGATCAAGCTGCTCAAGGCCAGGGTGGAGCATGTCAGCCAGAGAAACACGCGCTACAATCTTCACGACTCCGACAACAACAATAAGCAGCAGCCTGCGGTCACTGCTATCATGCCGACGCTGGCAGAGCAGCCGCCGGATGCCACCACCTACCCATCCTCAGCGCCCAAGTTCCACATCCTACGCGATGCGTGGAAGGCTACTGGCAAGTGGCGCAGCAACAACAATATGTGCAACCTCCAGAAGCTGATCGTCGGTGGAGATGATAGTAGCAACAACAATATATGCAACCTCCAAGAGCTGATCTTCAGCGGAGATGATAGCCTTCAAGTTATTTCAGTATGGGGGAGTACAGTAGGTGATGATCTTGGAACGGCAGCATCCATCCTTACCAAGGCCTATTGGGACCCAGAAATCTGCAAAGACTTCAAATGCCGCGCCTGGGTGAAGCTGACGCACCCCTTCAACCATGCTGAGTTTCTCAGTAACTTCCTCGCTCAATTCTATGCGAGCTCCTCTCACCAAGCAAATGCAGGCGGTGTGGGTTTTGGGGAACAAGACAAACTTAAGCAGGAAATGAGGGAGCAAAGGTGTCTCATTGTCTTGGAAAATGTATTGGCGGTGGCAGAGTGGAATGTGATCAGAATGCACCTGCCGGACAGTAGGAACGGTAGCCGGATAGTCGTGTCGACGCCACGGTTACCGATTGCCATTCTGTGCGCAGGGGAGCAATACCAAGTATCGGAGCTCGCAAACTTCTATGGCGGTGATAACCAATTTCTTTGTGCCTTCTACCAAAACAAGGTAAGCTACAAATCTGAAGCAATATCGTATTATATTAGCTAGTCAAAAGTATATATACACCTAGCCAAAATAAGTACGTACGTACACCTAGCTCCACAATATTATGCTCAAGAAAAAAAAACCTAGCTCCATAATATTTATCCTTCCTAGATTATAGAGTTTGCAACAAAGACCAATAATACTCCTTGCGTCCTATATAACACTACTAGATACATGATTTAGCAAGACACTGCCCAAACTTTAACCGAGGCCTTTACAAAATCCAACCGCCTAGGTTAATGCCTGGGACTAACCGAGATGGTCACAATTAACCGCCTTGTAGAATAGATTAACAGAGGCGGTAAAATATAATAGACCTGCATCAAAAGATCAGGTCACTTTCAGACGAATAAGGCATGCTTCCGTTGCTGACACCGATCCCACTCACAGTCCACCTCACCGATCTTGGCCCATTAGTACGAGATGAAACCCTAGACCATCTTCAATCCCTCACATAGGGCATACCCTCCCTCTACCTTTTCCTCGACCGAGCCCATAGCGGCGGCACCTATCTCCCTCCCTCTCCTGCGCCTCCCTCCCTCCCTCTCCCTCAGCTGAGCCCATCGGATCTGGAGGCCTGAAGGAAAAGCTCGCAGGCATGGTGGCCCAACCTCGCCCCCTTCTCCATCGCAAAAGTGTGACCTGACCTCACCCCTCCTCCTCCGTGGACGGCGGTCCGAAGGGATGGCTTCGTGCCCACCCGGGCGTGGATCTGGCTTCGGAGTTGTAGCTCTAGTGGTGGAGCAACCAGATCTGGCCACCCATGTCCCCCAGCGGCGGATCCGGTGGCAAAGGCATGGCACGGTGAAATTTCCTAATATGACTAGGGGATGATAGCCTATAAAAATTCTACAAATTCACTAGAGCAAATTTGTTAGTAAACAAATGGTATAAAGCGGTTTGCTCTAGCTCTAATGGTTAGGCAAGCCACCTATTTGACAATTCTAGTTGCTATGATTTCTAATTCACACAGTGATCAAGATATATACTATATAACTAGAGATACAACTAGAAAATGATTTCTAATTCACACAGTGATCAAGATATATACTATATCCACTAAATGAGCTACTCAACTGCACAAGCTACACAAGCACAATATATATAAATATCAAATGAATTGCAAGAGAGGAATTGTGCTTCTTATACGAACCGTCGAGGCAATGAACCAATCACCATGACGAAGACAATCAATCAATAAGATG
This sequence comes from Hyparrhenia diplandra, assembly GCA_015847255.1. Taxonomy (NCBI): domain Eukaryota; kingdom Viridiplantae; phylum Streptophyta; class Magnoliopsida; order Poales; family Poaceae; genus Hyparrhenia; species Hyparrhenia diplandra. Next base: position 188,243 of record JADLZK010011058.1, read on the forward strand.
AAGCCAATCCCTAAAGAATGAACACAATGATTTGTTCGCACGAAGTTCACTTGTACACCGACAAGCTACGTCTCTGGTTGTGTCGACCGAGTGGGTTAGAAGTTGGCACGCTAGATCCTAAATGCATCAACATGATTGATTAGACCTAGCGGCACTCGATCGATGTTTCTGAAGTATTTTCCCTCTTAATAGTTTAGATATCGATCCTAAATCACTCAGACCCTTGTCTTGAGTCCAAAACAAAATGGCCCTATTACTTATATCTTTGCCTTGAGCCCATTTTGTTTTTCTCTATCTTGTTTTCCAAGTCCAAGCACTTTATCATCTTTTGGATCACCTCCATGCATCCACCATGATCTCCATGCTTCTCCACTTGGCTAGCACCATCTCAAGCAAGATCACACTTAAGAATAGAGATTAGTCCTTGGGCTTGGTCTTTCTTGATGGTGGCGGCCTACAAATGCAGCAGCGGCACACACATCCAGCGTGTGGTGATGGTGGCGTGACCCGTGGATGTGCTCGCGGTGCGCCCCGACCCGTCTCTTTTTGGTTTGGATGACACGTCGTGCGCCGTGCGTGTCATGGTCACGTGGGGTGTCATGCAAGGATGACACATATTAGTTGGCCGCCACCATGGCAACTTGACGCCGAGGTCGACCGGGCCCGAGCTACCACCATGCTAGCATGGGGGATGCGGCGACGCCCAGCATCTTCCATGGCAAGCGTGGGGATGGTGATGTAGCACGGTGTCACGAGAAGGCCCGATCTGCAGCTTGACGATGACAGTATGGCAGCCAGGTCGATAGGATCAGGTGCGTAAACAAAGGGTGTTGCCTCCGGCGGAGATCAATCTGTCCTTGAGGGCGTGCGGCGGAAGCGAAGAACCTAGGCTCTGATTATCATGAAGGAATATAGAATTGGTGGAATGCGTAGTTGATTGATTAGAGGAAATACCGTGTTATATATAGAGATGCTAACAGCATGCAAGCCACACATGGATAAGAATACATGCAGGCCACACATGAATAGGTTGGCCGGCTGAATAGGCCAGCTCAAGACCCAGCACACACCTACACATTCTAACAATCACAATTAGATGAAAATAATCTTTATTATACATATTCCCTCGTAGTAGCCTAGTAGGAAGTAATAAATAATTATAACCATCTAATCCTAGAGTACAACAACAAACCCAAGTTTGTTAGTTTCGATGATTATATTACAAACCGTAGTTTATTAAACTCTGTTGTTCCAAATGGGGCCACCAGGGCCGGGTGTGGACAAAATATTGATTTGGCAAACATGTATCATAATTAATTGAGATATATGTTATATGAAAATCTGTTTCTTCCTTGCAGACGCCAAGTGATATGGGCGAATTCTACCGCCGATTACGACGTCATCGTCTGATATCCGTGTGGGGGCCTGATGGTGCTGACAATTCAAATCTCGTTGATATACTGTACAAGGGCATAATAAACGGCTGGTTCAAAGAATTTGATTCTGACAATGCAGATCGCGTTAGTATGTTGAAACAGGGCACAGAAAGAAGGACAGCACAACGTGATGGTGACATAGCAGTGAAATTTAAGTGTCACTGTAGCTGGGTGGATGTACCTGATCACCCGTTGGATTTGAAGGTCTTTGCTCGGCGCTTATTCCTGAATTTTCATTCAGATGACATTCGAGCCAGTGAAATCACCAAGGGTCGCGATATGGGAGAGGAAGACTTAGTTAAGTGGTGTCGTGAGTCTCTGTTTGAAAAAGAGGACTGCCTTGTGGTTATTAACGGTCTGCACTCTACGGAGGACTGGGACTTGATAAAATCTACTTTCTTCTCATCCAAGGCTCCTACAGGTTGTATGATTATTGTGGTCACGATTGAAGAAACCGTGGCAAAACATTGTGTGAAGGATCTCAAACATCGTCTAGCATTCAACATCCAAGATTTGAAGGCGGACCCATCCATTGATACTCTGATAAATAAGGTAATAACAATAATTAGTACTCCCTCCGTTCTAAAATTGTAGTTCACTTTGACTTTTCGAGATACATTGATTTTTGCTATGCACCTAGTTATACACTATGTCTAGATACATTGCAAAACAAATGGATCTAGAATAGCCAAAGTGAACTACAATTTGGAACGGAGGGAGTAGTTGTATGATATCCCTACTTATTTATGTTAATCAATAATGGGACGGCATCCGCGTCGCCTCATGCGTATGCACGACCTTCATCATATATATATAATGAAATTTGTATTGTTTATTACCTGGATGCAGGGTCGTTGGCACTATGCAATTAGAGGCAGAAAGGGTCGCTTGTTCTATGATAAACAGAAAGAAGCAGAAGAATGGATCCGCCAATTTGGTGTATTCACGGTGACCAGGCAGGATGAGAAATCTGTAAAACGAGAAGATGAGAAGGAGGGATTTGGTGTATTCACAGTGACTGCAAGGAATAAAAGATCAGTAAAAGGTGTCCTCAGGCATGCGTACTATGGTGGATTTGATGAATTATTTCAACGACAAATTCAATTATGCAGCTGGGTGGACTTGCCTCATGATTTTTCCGAGTCGACTTTGAAGGATTTCGCCTGGCGTTTACTTCTGGATTTTTATTCGAATGACCCGATTGGAAAGGAAGAGGTGGCAGTTGGTCTGATGGAAGGCAAGATTGACCCGATTGAATGGTTGCGTAGTGACGTTATTCTTGGTAGCAAAAAATGCTTGGTTGTCATCTATGATGGTCATGGTCTTCTGACGTCGTCGCAAAGGCACTGGGATAAAATCAAGGGCATCTTCTTGTCTGACTTCGGGCATGACCAAAGCTCTATCATCATGGCTTCATCTTATCGAGGCATCAATGATTACTGTAGCCCTAGCAAGGTGCTGCGGCTGGGTTGTACCCAACAAGGCTTTACAGATAAGTTGAACAAGGTATGGTTAGTTATCTTGGACCCATCTTTCATCAGCTGCTTCTTGTTGTGCTTGATGAAGATTGATGATGATCGATCACATACGGTATATATATATAATTGTTTGATTCAATATATATATTCATTCATTTAATTGGCGCCTTTCATTTGGCGTGGGCTAGCTGGAGTAAATCGCATTCACGATACATCCATCCGGCCAGTTTCCTTTGTCTTTTTTTTTTTTTTAATTGAGAAAAAATTGAATGCACGATGGGCTCATTTAACCCTGCCATGCGCCCTTGCGCTAAATCTCTGATCCACGGTGGAGCCTGCCTAGTGCGTGTACGCGAGGAGGCGCGAGGGGTGGCAGCAGCGACATGCACCCAGACGAAATGAGGCCATCGCGCATCCAATTCCCTTTTCCCGTTTTTTGAGGGGTTAAACTATACTATATATAGCTGTTGTTTATATACATATTATTAGGTACAATTACTTATGTGGATGACTAGTACGTAGTTTTTAAAAATAATAATAATACTCCGTACTGATTCTCTATCTTATTACTACCAGGAATTCCGCACTTTACTTCATACCAAGAGATGCCAAAAGGCACGGACCCATATAACTGAACCTGTCGGGCGTGACACGGAGGTAGCGAAGCTTCATGAAGATTTACTCTTTGCTAGCGATGGTTTGTTCTCGGTATGGGGGATTGCCGGGGTTGGCAAATCAACTCTCGTCAGGACAGTTTATTACCAGCACATGCTTGGCTCTCAGAGTCCTATTCAATCATCATGTGACTATGGTTTTCATGCATTTGGTTGGGTGGACGTTCAGAGTCCGTTCAATTTGACTGAATTCACTTGGAGCTTGCTTCTCGATCTCTATTCCGATGATCCTGAAGCCAAGCAAACTGCAACAATTGCTAGTATGATGGAACAATCTGGCCAAGACCCAGTTTCAGAGTGCTGCAGGATTCTTCAAGATATAAGATGCTTGGTTGTCATCGATGGTCTGTGCTCCACCCAAGACTGGGATTTGATCAAAGCCACCTTCTTAGCTAATAAACAACATGGATCTACTATTATTGTTGTCATCACAAATGAAGAAAAAGTCGCAATGCATTGTGCGGAAAATGTAGAGAAACGTGTATTCAACGTCAGATGTCTTGAAGCCGATGCGGCCCTTAACCTCTTCCGCCAAAAGGTGTGTTTATTTACTCCCCAAGCATTGATCCATCGAGCACTCTTTCTAATCTGCATTCATTTAACATAATTATGCATACTGACAATAAAATATTCACCATCAAGGCCTAGCTAACTCTATATGATGCAGCCTAATTTCTTCAAGATTTGTACACTCTAGCGACATGTTCAACGACGCCAAAGATTATCTTATTTTCGTAGTACTTGTTAAGAAAACTTGCCGTTGCATCTAACTTGTTATTGCATTACTTCCTCCGAAAAAAAAAAAAAAAAGAAAACTTAATGCATTAGGAGTTAGGACATGTACCACACCCTACCCCCCCCCAACCACCACCACACCACACACAAGGAGCCGTCCGTCTGTAAGAACTAGGCATGTACGTACACCAAAGACGATACTCCAAATCTTTACTATGTGAAAAGTTTTATGAGGAACACATATTTTTTAATATATTATTATAATACCACTGTAACAGTATACTGTATAAAATAAGTATCACCATATGTAGACTTGGATACTTCACGTATATACTCTAGTATATATTGATCATATATATATCTCTTATCTACATGTACCATAAACACCCTAAATCTAGAGATACACACATGGGAGTAATTACTTCCAGAGAGTAAGAAATAATTTCCATATTTCAATATTTGTTCTGTTTTTGGACTGTAGATAGCTTGCAAAGAAAACCATACCTTGAGATGCGGAGATTGAATATGTATATATTTCATAATTTGTTTTGTTTCTCGATTGTAGATAGCATGGGAAGACAAGGAATTAGATTCTCAAAATATGGATTTGGTCACGAAGTGTGGTGGGCTGCCCAAAGTAATAGTTACCATAGGTGAAGTGTGCACACAAATGACATGGTTGTTGGAGTATTTGCGTGACAACTTTATGGGCACACTGGAGATACATCCAGAATTCCATGGGTTAAGACCCCTTTTTTCCTGGATGCAGTACTACTTTGATGCTTGCTCAGATTCACTCAAGCCATGTATCTTCTACCTATCGATCTTTTCTGCACATCATAACATTAGGTTGCGGCGTTTGCTATGGCGATGGACTGCTGAGGGTTACTGCAGAGACACTTCTGACGGTACAACTTGTGAGCAGAGCGGGATGAAATTCCTCAAAGAGCTCGTCAAATTGGGTATAATCCAGTTGTCAACGAGCATTGAGCTGTTTTGGATCAATGGCTTCTTCCATGAGTACATCATCTCACGGCCCATGGAAGATAACCTTGTGTTTGCATTGGAGAAGGGCTGCAGGCTCAACTCGACACGTGCTGGTCAACACCTCACCATAAGGAGCAGCTGGGACAGAAGTGACAAGGTTGTGTACAAGAGCATTGATTTTTCACGGCTGCGGTCCTTGACTGTTTTTGGGAAGTGGGAGTCATTCTTCATCTGTAGCAAAAAAGTGAACATGAGACTGCTTCGGGTGCTAGATCTTGAGAATGCAACAGATGTAACTAATGAAGACCTTGACAAGATTGCCAAGCTGCTGACTCGACTCAAGTTTCTCTCCCTACGAGGCCACACAAAGATCACTTGCCTGCCGATTTCAATGGGTGGTCTGAGGCAGCTCCAGACCCTGGATGTTAGATACACTTCCATAGCAACATTCCCTCCAGTTATCACCAAGCTACAGAAGCTACAGTACATTCGTGCTGGCACAGCTGAAGTGTGGGATTGGGAAGGTGATATTGTAGCCGCAGGTGGAGAGAACAGGGCATCAACAATAACAGAAGAAGGTGATATTGTACCAGCAAATGGTGAGGACATGGCATCATCATCAACACAAGTCACAAACTTACCACCACAAGCAGCAGGAACACCAACACCAACAGAAGGGGGTACCGATAGCACTGGCCCAGTCCTACCAGCAGACGTAGAAGGCTCGGCAGTGTCACCCAACAATTTGGTATCCAACTTGATGTCCAAGTTGTGTAGAAGCAGTTGGGCGCTTGATAATAATAATAATAATGATCGTGTTAAGGTCCCTGCAGGTATTAAAAGGCTGGCTATGTTACATACTCTTGGTGTTGTCAATGTGAATGTTACTTCTTCTGCTAAATCAATCTTCTTCGAGGAGCTAAAGAAGCTTACCCAATTGCGCAAGCTCGGCGTGTCTGGCATCAACAAGGGAAACATCAAGGAGTTTTGTGAAGCCATCTATGATCATGCACATCTCAAATCTTTGTCAGTGGAGCTCGACAAAGATGATAACTTGGATGGTTTGGATGACATTCCCCAGCCACCCAACACCCTATATAGCCTTAAGCTGTACGGGCGTGTAAACAAATTGCTAGTCTGGACTAAGCAGCTTAAGGATACTCTGGGCAAGCTCAAACTTGATATGACTATAGTAGATCTAGAGGAGTTGCAAGCCCCTACATTGTATGGGCCCAGAAATGTGGAGGGTCATCTTAGGCTTAGGATCGGGCCTATTCAAGACCGCCGTTACTTCCGCTTTTGGGGCAGTGGCTGGGCATTCGCCCGGGTTGTCGAGATTCAGTATAGCTCCATACTACATATAAAGTTTGATGATCCAGAATATTGGACGGTTGAGGTGCTAAAGGTCCACTTCTCGGGGGGGTCACAGTCATCCTTGATGATTTTTGGGCTAAGTAATTTGTGGCGGCTCAAGGAAGTGTGGCTCAAGGGATACACCGACGCGCAAAAGCAATACATGCAGCGGGAAATTAACAAGATGCGGCTGCGTGAGGACAAGGGTCAGGTGAGACCTGTGTTGAAGCTTGTGCAAACACGGTCGTCCTGATCAAATGTTTCCTTTTTCTGGTCCTTTGTAAGAGCTTATACTTTCTCAAAACTGGAGGCCTGCGTGCCGCCGTGCGACGCTTAAATAAATAAATTGAATTCCTGTTGCTTCGTCTTCTTTTATCAGGAATAGTACTAGTAGTATTTGTTTGCGTGATCTGTTGCTTTAGCAATAATTGTTGATAAACTTTTGTGGCGGTATTGTCTGATCCATGATGACTATACATGTACACGGCACGTCGGTTGGTTGCTCGGAACGGATTCTTGGTGTTGACACCCAAAAATGGCATAGGCTAAACCACTGTAAAATTCCAGACTTAGCCATATTTTGGAGGTCCAAGTCACATAGAAATTTCCAGACTTAGCCAAATTCTCGAGGATCGAAAACGGCTTTCTGGAACACCACCGGACTCACTGACCGGACTCACTGGTGCGTCCGGTCCAGCGTCCGGTCAGCGCGTCGGTGGGGTCGCGCCGCGCAGACTCTCGCCAGACGCGGTGACCGAGCGCCCGGTGACCCCGTCGCGTCCGGTCAGTCGCATTCAGGCTCGCACGGACTCGACCACCGAAGTACCCATGCGTCCGGTCCTGCGTCCGGTGCCAGGGTCCGGTGAGTTTTTTGCGCAGCGAATCGATCTGCAGGGCTTCTTTGGAATGTGCACCGGACTCGACTACCGGAGCGCCCGGTGCTATCAGTAGAAGCGTCCGGTCAGCCCGATTTCGGGCTGATCCGAATCGTATCCAAATCGGTTTGTTTCCAAACTTGTTTGGTGCGATTTTTTGGTGATTGGAAACGCCCTAGGACGCCTTCCTAAAAGGATAAGACCACCCTCCCTATATAATGAAGGGGTTCATGGCCGATTTGATCCTATCTACATCCAATCGTCAAAACACTACTACCAAACCCTAATCTCCTTCCTCTTTTCTTCTTCGTTGCCGCTGCCATGAACAGGTGATCGACGACAACCAAGCCCTAGAGCGGTTAGGCCCGGCTAGGGCAGCCCATAGTCTGCTGCACGCCCCGACGGGTCCCTCCCGGGTGTGTGGGGTTTCGGGTTTCAAGACTTCGCGGCGGGTGTCTTGCGTATCGCGCTCCCGACGAGGCTCCTCCGACGGCGTGTCTTGCGTGATCGCGCTCATCGTTGGAGGCACAAGGTCCAGGTGTGGATATCCCTAGGTGCTTGCCGATTCCCGATTTCGGCTTGCCCTACGTAGAGCGATCCAGCTCTTTCTTTTGGTGTGTTGGCGCGAACCCTAATTTGTGTCAACACTTGGAAATCTGTTCCATGCAAATATCGATAGCTAAAGTTTCAACTGATCATAAAGCTGATACTAATCTGTGAATGTATCCATTCATTTTTAAGCTTCAAGGCATCGCTGCTTTACATAATCACAGAGTACTGATTATATCGCACTCTCTTTCGATAAAAGCTGCATATGAACCTCAAAATAAAACTCGTATTCAGTGTTTGGCTGCATACCGGAATTAATATGTATGTTGGGACATGGACCCCCGTAGGAGGCGGAGATGCTTCGCATAAAACCCAGCAGGCGAAGGTATCGCTGGAAATATGCTAGCAACAAGTATCTTTTGAATGCATTAGTTTGCAGGTCTCACCAGCCCACATGTAACCCGCTGGCCTGCGGAGATGCTACGTACTAGTTCGCAGGACTTAAGAGCCTCTTACAGAATAGCCGGCTGGATGAGAATGGATGCATGGTGAATTGGTGGCAGTGCTATAGGATAGCTCGTGCTGACACAGAAAAGAAAAAGTGGGACAAGAAATGGGTACCTCGACACGGCAGGGTACCCATCCGTCCCCTCCTTTTAACGGCAACGCATATTAGTGCTTGTCTTCCAACAAGACCTTCACAAGAAGTTTGCACGAAATTCCAAAGCATGTTAAGAAGTAATTAGGTATTTTCCTAATTAATTTCCCTTGGGTCCTATTTGGGCCTGGCCTGGCCCAGCCTGAGCACATCCGGAGCTAGAATTGTGGCCAGCCGGCCTCTGTTTTCCGATCCCGTTCGTGGCTGAGGTGGCCTCGTGTGTTGCCATGCTGGTGCTGGGATCTGGTGCATTATTTCTGCGAGGCCAAAGAGATGGTGGTGATAGCGATCCACGGCAGACGGCAGCATTGATATCCTAATGCGTACTCCTTACCATTCCAACAGCAAAAGAGTTTGCAGGCCCTCCGCAATATAAGAGTATCTAAATGTTACAGTCGTGCTCTCCAGGGGTGCTCGCATAGCATGGATCGGCCCGTGTGCCTTCTCGGCAAGACGGCAAGTCGGCGCCGCATCTTGGTAGCGCACCTTCATCTTCTAGCTGTCGCCATGGAGATGGCGATCGCGCTTGGTCGACGCTTCGCTCCGCTTACGGTCACGCAAAGCCCATGCGTTGGCTGCCCACAAAATCCGATCCGGAAAGCATATAAGATCGATTGGTACACCGGTGCATTGGGGTTCAGTCTGGGCGCGGCCAAAAATCCGTCTTTCATTACTCTGTCCCAGGCACGCAGGTTCGGAAATCCGTCTTTGTTTATTCTGTCCCAAGCACGCCGATGCAGACGTCCCTCTTTGATTACGTTCCTGGTACACCGGTGCAGAGATCAGTATTTGATTCTGTTCCCAGCACGCCGACGCAGAAACCACTGTTCGACTCTTTTCCATGCACTCCAATGCAGAGATCACTGTTTGATTCTGGGCCAAGCAGAGCCGAATCTCCTACAGACAGCGGCATGTATAGCAAAGAGCCGAAGGGATTCTTTGTTTCTTCAGTCCCAAGTACCACAACGCACTCTTATTAAAGAATCAAAGTACTGCGGCACCAAAATAAAGTATGAACTCCATAAAAAAATTATGAAGGCACAAATTCAAGGAGGTGTTAGAACCCTGCACTAATCTTGTTCCTCGTGAAATCCTAGATGCTGTAGCATTGGCAGAACTACAATTATAACAATCGAATCTGTAAAATTAGACGAGAGAAGTCAGAAATCCATAAGAAACGTTTTCCTCACCCGTAGATCTTGCGAATACAAATCTGATATGTGCCATTGTGGTTCAGATTTGTGATGAGTGATTGTCGACAGGCTCACATCTTGGGTTGAGTTTGTGGACTAACTATGCCATAAGTGTCTTGTACAACGTGTCTCTTGGCTTGGCTTGTAGTCAGGGGCGGGCCCAGGATTTGGGCTTTGGTTATTCAATGTTTTGAAAGGGCGAAAAAATATCTGACAGCCTGAAGTATATAATTATAGCACATAATTAATTTTTTTAGCAAAACACATAACTAATTACCAAAATGGGATTGGCAAGTGAGCCATTTGAGCCCAAGAGGTAGTATGAGATTGAGAAGTCTATTTTGTGATGTTATTTTCTATTTTTTTTATACATATGCATGTTATATACTATGTATATAAACTAGGGAATTCAGCGTTGTCGTGGGTATGAAGAAAGAATATAAATAAGATTTCTATATATATAACTTTATTTGTATATATTTGATGAAAATAAAAGACACAACCACATTGTATGCTAACAAATGAAACTTTGCTTTTATAAAGCAATTGTGTAACAAAGATATTCAGATAAATCAAATTGAATTCCCCGTGTGTTGCCACGGTTACGAAGACAAAATTTAAATAATTTTTGTTGTTTTTTTCCTTAGTTGTCAGACTGATCTAAATTTTTGGTACATATAAAAAATTTCAGAAGAGTGTTAAGAAAAACTATTCCAATATCTTCCCATTTATCTTTCTTACCAAAGGAAAGAGAGGTCATAGTCATAGGCCAGTGATGCGTGAGGGTGTCAACCATCTGAACATATACTTTGGAGACACAGTAACATATATAGCAAAATTGCAACATGTCAGATAGGAAACAAAAAATATAATAATAAAGGCCCATATCAGACCCTAGAGCCCAAGTCCCAGGCACTCTTTTGTTCGGCGTGCTCCTCATCTGACGCGCGGCAGCTCGGTCAAATGACCTGGGGCTCTCCTAGAGCTCCTCATCTGGCCTTGCGGCAGCTGGGTCCAAGGGGGGCGAGGACGCGCGGACGTGCAGGCCATAGGCGAGCAGGGGAGCAGGAGGAGGCCAAGCCGGATCGCCGACGCCGCCAATGGGAGGGCGGTGCGGACTGGCCGGCCAGCGGCGGGCCTCGCGTTCAACGGGCTGCTCGGCGACGCTGGACGCGGCGTTCACAGGCTCCTTCATCTCGCCCGTCGGGCTGGGGGCCTGGGGGCGTGCTGCGGACTCGAATGGTGTTGCTTCCCTGGTGGCATCGGGCGCCATGCTGCAGACACGCCGTCGCCGGCGCTGAAGTCGCGTCGGGCGGTGGGCCTCTTTGCCCAGGTGTCCGCGAGGTCTTCCTCGTCACCACATGCCTCCTCGCTGTGCCGATGTGCCTAGCGGCGGTGCCGTTCGCCTCCCGATCGACTTCTCCATCGTCCGGAACCCGACGCCATGCATCGCGCCCGCCGCCGCCAGCTCCCTCCCCGGCGCAGCTTCTATGAGGGCCTGCTTCTTTCGTGGGTTTCCTCCACCAAGACATCGCTTTAAATAGCACAGGGCACAAAAGGAGGAAGACGATGAATCGGGCGATTATGGCCTGCATGCAGACGAATGGTCGAAGGGAACGGGCCGGCCGAGAGATGATTAATCGGTGATCAATTGTCATCATGGGGAAGACCAACGGGAGAGCGGGTGGAGGAGGAGAGCGGGCAGGAGAAGAACGGACGGCGTGGGGACATAGAGCAATGGAATTTCAGTTACTAATCACGGGAGCCAATCAGGAGGCTGAGAACTCCCAAATAAACCCTAGTGGGGATAGGCTTATTGGAGTTTTAGATTTGTTTGCCAAAAATTTTGGATATTTAACTGAATACCTATGCATCAATATTAGGCCTGCCCTTGCTTATGGTGCGCAGGTGCGGAGCTCGGAAGCGGTGGTCGACGGCGAGGTGAAGGTCAAGTAGGGACGTGTCGGGCCAATGGACCAGGAGCGGTGAAGAGTGAAGGATGGACGTGAAGCCTGGACTGAAGGGCTAGGAGGCTGAGTGACTAGCCGCGGTGGCTGACACGTGGGGACATCAACAAGTGCAAGTGCACATGGAGTGATCGTATTAACCGGGTCAAGACGGTAGATCTACAAGTGAGTGGGAGGCTCTAGGAGACTTGACAATCGAGTGGTCCAGAATAGCGGTGACACGCGTCGAGATGCGTGCATACGGTGTATGCTACATGCGGGTGGTTTGGTGGTTTGGAACTTAAAGCCCAGGTGGAGGTTCCAAGGAGAAACAGGCAGCCCATGTCGGAATCATAGATGTTGCGTCGAGGTGAAGTAAATCTACGCAGAAAGCGTGGTCATCTGATTTACAGAAATCGAGTTGGACCATAGTGCCCTCAAGCCAGATGGTTTGCTCTAATGTATCCAGAGTCAAATGGGAAATGTGTAAGGAGACCTATAAATGAGATGACAACCCCAAACCATCACATCTCCCATTTTTCATTTCCTCGTTTAAGCTAGCGTTTCTTCTCCTCCTTTCACTCATAACAGAGGTCTACAACTAAACAAATTCTCTACTATTATAGTATCCTATAGTTTCTGAGGAATTAGAGGGAAGCATATGAGGAATCGTCTTGCAACGAAAGGTTATCGACACCCATGTTTGATATTTTAAGTTAGTAAACAAACAATATATAAAGAAAAAAAAGAGATGTATGTGATATAATGTTTAACCTCTGCAACCACAACTCAAATAAATAACTAGCAAAACATGAATCAATCTCAAAATAGAAAAATACAGAAGATAGATCATGATCAATGTTCTCATCCTAGTGAAATCGAGGCACAGGACATCCAAGCATAAAAATCTGCCAGCCTCCTTCCACAGACTATACTGGTATATAATAACTTCGAGCTAGGTGAAAGAGAACGAGATCCTTCTGATCAGATCCCGTGAGAATCAATAATGTTGGTGATGATAGTGACCACTTTCCAGAGGGTGTACCTATATGACGCTCGCTGCAATAACCTATGCCACCGAGAATAGACAGCACTGCCCAAAGATGTCAACGAGCAAGTCATTGGCCTCTACATCCCTGTAGCGGGATGGGGTGTCTCGCCCAGATTGACCGGATGTGCACGTCGCACCAGTGGTGAACAGGACCGAGCCGTGGCACACGTCCCTGTGCCCACGATGCTGATGGGACACGCACGAAGAGGATAAGACCACCCCTTCCTTTGTTTTTCTTTTCCTCCTTTTCCTTCTTTCTTTCTTCTTGCCTGTAACCCGCCCTCCCCTTTAACTATAAAACGGGAGGCGGGATGCACCATGCAAGGGGGGACCGATTGATCACATAGAAGCATCAGAACTCAGGCAATTCAAACACCTAAACACATAAAGCACTTAGCACACACACTCACAGAGACTTGGGAGCTTCTCCCTCTCTTGAATGTTTGTAAACCCTTTACTACAGCCTAAGAAAATCCACGAGCACCGAGCTCACCACTAGACGTAGGGACATTCAGCCTGAACCAGTATACGCCCTGCGTCTATGTTTGGATTTAACATCTGAGCTAGATGCCGAGCATTAGATTACTAATTCGAAACACTGACAATTTTATAGATAATCATCCACCTATGCATTGTGAAAAAATAGGGAAAAATTCTCTAGAAACCCCTAACATTTCTATGGCTGCCTCCTTGATCCCCTCACTATAAAACCATGTATTGTTCCATGCTAGCTAGATTTGACACAGTGGTGGCCTGGTTTGCATTGACACCATCATCTCCCCTAGTCTTGGTGTCTTGCCTTCGCCTCACCAAACATTGTCACTCTTTGCATCTGCTATTCCGAGATGGCCGACACCCTGATGCCCTTTCGCTCTATCCGTGAGTGCACTCAACAATAGCCGTGGCCACAGGGTGCACGAGTGTGTGGTGTCCGCGTCTACGTGCAACTGCATAGTGGCGAAGGGTGAGCACCCCACTGACCCTGTGGCTTGCGTTCGCCAAGAACCACAGCTGTCGCCAACACCAACTCTCTTCCCATGACTCATTGTCTTCCTTGCTCTCACCATGTGCTATTGGAATCGGCCCGGACGGATAGGTTGACTTAAAAGTTTGGTGTCGCTCATTGCTTCCTGTTCTTCATCGGTGCAACAAACTCGACTTAGAATAGCACAACCAGTGGTGAAGCTAGAACGAGTTAGAGGGGGTGCCTTTCTAGTGTGAAAATTTAATCTATAAATATGGTGAAAATTTATTCCTAATAGTGGTTTTAAAAATTTTGTGGGTGCGCACCCACAACCTTCAACGTAGAAACAACCTGAGCATAACGAACGCAAGAACATAGCCCAACTGGTGGAGGACAAATCACCGAAATGTTAGGACACCTCGGCCCTCACCAAACCAAAGACCCACACAACGCCAGCCCTCGCCAAGCCGTCACTATGATGACGAACCTAGGACACCGCACCGCACAACGATAAACACAGATCCAATGCAACAGAGTTGGCAAGCAGACAACGACATAAGCAAGCATGCGTGCTAGCTGGCTCCTAGCACGGGTGGGAACAGTGGTGTGCTTGAGTGGGGATGGCAATTCGTAGCAGGAGAGGAAGCAGACGTCTTTGCTGGAGGTGTAGATGATACCGAGCACGGTCATTTTTTTTTAGGCGTACCGAGCACGGTCATAAACACCCAGGTTGAGTTGTGGGGCCGAAGGTGGACCGAAGATGATGGCCCATACAAGAAGGCAGCGGAATAGTGCCCTATAAAATGGGATGTAAAGTAACTGCTACCCGTTCCGTGAATACACTTATGTAATAGGGTCGAGTATGGAACAGATCCTTATAAAGGGGATGTAAATGTAACTGCTACCTGTTCGGTGAATACACTTATGAAACCCTAGATACTTTCACTCTGAGGTCCCTTTACTTGTTAGGACCCGTAGAGATCACCCTTGCCGCCCCTTGTTGGAAACGCCAGTTGCAGCACTATGGATACATAAAAATTACATATAGATCAAATAATTGATATAGTATGACAACTGATAGGGATTATAGATTGTCTACTATGACCATTGCTTAAGAAAATTAATAGATTTTTTTTTTTAAAAAATGAGTAATTTATTTCAGTATTAATCTCCTTATAAAGATTATAGCCCATGCGGGGGAGCATGGGTTGATGTACTAGTTAATCCCATTTTGGAGGACCTTGAGCAGACCTACTTTGAGCTGAGTAATAACTTATTTTTGGAGGACCTTGAGCAGCTGCTGGTTGGAGGACCTGAGTAATAACTTTATGGCCATTTTGGAGATGGCTCCAAAATTCCATGGGTTAAGACCCCTGTTTTATTGGATGCAGTCCTACTTTGATGTTTTCCCAGATTCAATCAAAAGCCATGTATGTTCTACCTGTCAATATTTGATGCAGAGAATAACATTAGGTTGCCGCGTTTGTTGTGGCGGTGGATTGCAGAGGGTTACTGCAGAGACACTTCCGATAGTACAACTTGTGAGGAGCATGGGATAAAATTCGTCTCTGAGCTTGTCAAGTTGAGTATAATCCAAGAGTCAGCAAGCAGTAAGGTGTTTTGTCAAATCAATGGCTTCTTCCATGAGTACATCATCTCATGGCCAACGGAAGATAACCTTGTGTTTGCATTGGAGAAGGGCTGCAGGCTCAACTCGGCACGTCTTTGGTTGTTGACACTTGTTATCATATAAATTTATTAATCAAATAAACATGAGAAAGGGGTATAAATCATAATAACAACCTAGAATAGGGTGTCACTAACATATTTCCACCAGTTTCGGTAAAGTTGTGATTTGCAGGGACTTAACAGGAAAACAGCAGAATTGACGTGTCATACGACCGACGTAACGTAACGCAATCCAACTCCGAAACAAGGCTAGAAGGCTCGGATTACCCCGACGCGTGAACGAAACTTGGCATCGAAGAAACCATCATCTAGAAGACTGTAAGAAGACGACGACGCCTTTGCGGGCCGGTGGTGGGGCTCCACCCGGGCCGATCGGCCCTATAATCATGCCGAGCGGCATGGCCCCTGGTCCAAGACAGCCCTGCTTCCAGAATGTTCCTCCACCGCCTCCGAGACGCAATCTAAACCGTGTGTTTTAAGTCGGTTTGATCCGACGACGACGGGAGGAGCACGAGTTGTATCTAGGTCAAACCCTGGCACCTCCTCCGGACTATATAAGCAGCCCCCAGGCTCCCCCCTGTCTCATCATCATAATTGATCTGAAGCCTCAAGTCATCATCAAGTAGAAGATCAAGTTGAAGCCAAGGCAGGAGAAGAAGAGGAGACACCAAGAGATAGGATAGCTAATTCGTCGCTCTATATATATAGATCTAGAGCCTAGTTTAGATAGAAAGTCGAGTTTAGAGAAGAGAGAGCGCCGCTCCGGTTGGATCCGTAAGTTACTATGAATCAATATTATTGTTTTCATACACCTTCGTGCTATTTCATTACTATGCATGCAATTAGTCTATTTTTACTTTATTCTAGTCATAGCATATTTGATATGATCATTATTCATAATAATTCAACGCGCTTATTCAGAGAGCTCCTAGTGTATTACTCGAAAGTATGCTAGGTAGTAGAAAGTATGTAAGCATGGTGCTTAGATATAATTTACTAGCGGATTCACCTTATATGCCGGGTCATGTGGTAGATCGTAGTGGTGACAAACACTATTGAGTCCTTTGCAATCCATCCCCCGTATGTAAGACTAGTCGATAATGGTTCTTGGGATTATCTTGTTTCGTTCGATTTTCTTAAGTAATCTTCGGGTGCACATTCTTATCTATGGTTTTGATATATATATGATCTTATGCTATGCCTGTTTAAAACCATTTAGTAGATTCTTTGTATGCTACCTAAGAACTGTCCCTTTGTTTTAAATCCAATCCTAATCTCACTAGGAATTAGTTTTATGCTATACTCACCACGTGTGTGCCTGCACTGTCTCATATACCTTATTGCTATTTATTATTGGCTTACCTTGTTTAAGTATATGCTGATTACCAAAAATCTCATTAGTCTTCTATCACTTTGTCTTTAATCAATTGAACCACCTGTCATATCTTCCTTGTGGATACGATATATATTTAAAACCCTTCCGGGTGAAATGCTCCTTTGGACATCCGTGCGCTTGCGGATCTATTTCTCTCGTAAGTTAACAAATACCAACACCGGTCAGCACCTCACTATAAGGAGCACCCGGGACGAGCGATAAGGTTGTGTACAAGAGCATTGATTTTTCACGGCTGCGGTCTGTTTATGGGGAGTGGGAGTCATTCTTCATCTCTAGCAAAAAAAGTGAACATGAAACTGCTGCGGGTGTTGGATCTTGAGGATGCAACTCATGTGACTAATGAAGACCTTGAGCAGATTGCCAACCTATTGCCCCGCCTCAAGTTTCTTTCCCTACGAGGACATAGTAAGATCAGTTGTCTTCCGATTTCAATGGGTGGTCTGAGGCAGCTGCAGACCCTGGATGTTAGACACACTTCCATAGCAATGTTCCCACCAGTTATCACCAAGCTACAAAAGCTACGGTACATTCGTGCTGGCACAACCGAAGTGTGGGATTGGGAAGGTGATATTATAGCAGCAGATGGAGAGGAGAACAGGGCATCAGCAGCAGCAGCAGAAGGTGATATTGTAGCAGTAGATGGAGAGAACCGGGCATCAACAGCAGCAAAAGAAGGTGGTATTGTACCAGCAGATGGTGAGGACATGGCCTCATCATCAACACAAGTCAGAAACTTACAAGCACCACCACCAGCAATACCAACAGAAGGGGGTACCGATAGCACTGGCCCAGTCCCACCAGCAGACGCAGTAGGCTCCGCAGTGTCATCCAACAGTTTGGTATCCAGCTTGACCAAGTTGTGCAGAAATGGTTGGGTGCTTGGTAGTAATAATACTAATGATGATGATGATGGCGGTGTTAAGGTCCCTGCAGGTATTAAAAAGCTGGCTTTGTTACATACTCTTGGTGTCGTCAATCTGAATGTTAGTTCTTCTGCTAAATCGATCTTCTTCGAGGAGCTAAAGAAGCTTCCCCAATTGCGCAAGCTTGGTGTGTTCGGCATCAATAAGGAAAACATCCACGACTTTTGTCGTGCCATCTCTGGTCTTGGGCGTCTCAGATCTTTGTCAGTGGAGCTCGACCAAGATGATAACTTTGATGGTTTGGATGACATCCCCCAGCCACCCAACACCCTACATAGCCTCAAGCTGTACGGGCGTGTAAAAAAATTGCTTGTCTGGACCGGGAATCATTAGCTTCCCAATCTGAAAAAACTCAAGCTTGATATGACTATAGCAAATCTAGAGGAGTTGGGAGCCCCTGAATTGCCGGTGTACACAATGGTGGTGGGTTATCTTCGGATTAAGCCTATTCAAGACGGTGACCTCCACTTTCCTCGCAGTGGCGGCTGGGCATTCGCCCGGGTTGTCGAGATTCAGTGCGGCTCCGTACTACATATACATTTTGATGATGGTTGGTATAATGCTGGGGTGCTCAAGGTCCACGTCTCCGGCTTGTGCAAACACGCTCGCCCTGATCAACTGTTGCCCTTTGGAAGAGCTTATACTTTTTCAAAATTGGAGGCCTGCGTGCCGTGCGACGCATAAATTGCATTCCTGGTGCTTCGTCTTCTTTTTATCAGATGAGAAATAGTACTAGTAGTATTTGTTTGCGAGACCTGTTGCTCTTGCAGTCTTCTTTTATCAGGAATAGTACAAGTACAGTATTTGTTTGCGTGATCTGTTGCTTTAGCATTGTTCATAAGCGGACTATACATGTACACAGCACGTCGGTTGGTTGCTCGGAACGGATTCTTCCATGCAAATATCGATAGCCAAAGTTGCAATCTATCATATAACGCTGAGACTATTCATTCATTTTTAAGCTTCAAGGCATCGCTGCTTTACATAACCACAAAGTACTCCTCACGGACACGGAGCGCAGTTGCCTTCGTCCTCGGATCCGCCTTGTGCGGATCCCGCGAGGCGGGAGGTGAGGCCGGCCGACCGGCGGGCCGGACAGTGACGTACGACTGCCAGGAGCCACCACCGTGAAATCTTCTTCCAGGCAGCTCGGCCTGATCCGAAGTGATCTGCCTTGTGCGGATCCCGCTGGGCGGGAGGTGTGAGGCCGGCCGGACGGCGGCGTACGTCGGCCAGGAGCCACCACCGTGCATATGCAGTTGCCAGGTGAGGGTTTGCGCCTCCCCGCGGCCCGCGACGCCCTCGATGGGCCCGGCCGGCGCAGCTGCCGGAGGCCGGCGGCGGCGGGGACCCTGAGGCGTGGTATAGGCGTATAGCACCCTCATCAACATCTCCGCCCGTTGGGGCTGCCCCCTGCGTCCTCCTCTTCCTCCTCGTCAAGCTCTGCTTCAACCACCACCGCTGCATCACGGGGCCCTCCGCCTCGCCGCCAAGCTCCTCGCCGTCTACCACGCCACGGGCGGCGCGGATCGCGCGCTCATTGCGGCGCCCGGCGCCGCCCGTTCCTGGTGGCGCACGGCGGTGGCGGCGGCCCGAGCCGGGCGCCTCATGGCTGATTTGGTGGCGCCCCTCCAGCGGCCGGCGGGCGGATCCGGACTCCTCTAGCTTGATCCGTTTTTTTGCGGTGCTTTGCTCGGCATCCTCGCCCGGCCGGGCCTCGTCGGCGAGACGGCGGTCTCTGGCGTCATCCTCGGCATCTTTGTTGGATCTGCTGCTACGGAATGTGCTACGACGAGGACCTCACGCCGCTAGCATATGCGATACTGCGGCAAAGCACCTCACGCCGCTTGCACGTAAGTCGCTGCAGGTGGGGCCCAAGGTGGAGATCGAGGAGGAGAGGATGGGGTCGCGGATCCGGTGTCGACTTCCGTCTTCGCCCGACACAACGGCGGCGGCCGTTGCTCACACACATTCTAACATTGAGCAATGACCTCTCTTCCGCCGGGGGACCGGTGCTTCTCTAATGGCGACCACCCGGCGTCGCGATGCACCACGGGCGACCGGTATCACACGTAGTCGGCGCATATCTATCATCGATCTGATCCACATTATGGTTTTTGGATCAAGCGTGGGTTGGTTTGCCAGCTGCAGTGGGGAATGTCTGGAAGGCGACATCACTTTGCCTTTCGTCGGGCGCGAGGTGGGGTGTCCATGGATCTCAATTCTTCGACGCTATGGATGCCCGTTGATCTTTAGTACACATATCTTCATGTACTAAAGTTTCTTTTTGTTCTTAGATTCTGTAATAAGTTTCTTTTTTTCTTAGATTCTGTAATAAGTTTGGATATGTGTGGTCACGCGGAGAGGTTTTAGGCGTATGCGTTACCACAGAGGCGAAATGTAATTCCGTTATTCAAAAAACATAACCACAAAGTACTAATTATATCGCACCCTCTTTCGATAAAAGCTGCATATGAACTTCAAAATAAAACTCGTATTCAGAGTTTGGCTGCATACTGGAATTAACTTGCACGTAGTCGGCTAAAACTAAGGCCTTGTTTAGATGGCTAAAATTTTGAACCACATGTCACATCGTACACTGTAGCACGTTTTGTTTGTTAGTGGTAAATATTATCCTACCATGGAATAACTAGGCTCAAAAGAATCGTCTTGCAATCTACATCTAAACTGTGTAATTAGTTATTTTTTTACCTACATTTTATACTTTTAATATATGTCTTTTGGTGTATTTAATGTGATGTGATGGAGAAAAAAGTGAGGAAAAGGTTAGAAATTTTAGCCATATAAACAAGGCCTAAATAAGCCTGGTAGCAATCAGGTCCTATATCCACAGTTCAGAGAGCAACGACAGGAAAGTTCTTCATGAATCACAGGTGCTCACGTTATGCATTCACTGCTGCTGCTATGATTAAACGCTCAAGATAGCAACGGCCGCGCAGCTGCAGACCAACTCTATACTGATCAATTACCCAAGTAAAACTAGTAGTAGTTGACGCGGCCAAAGGGTTGGACTAGGAGGGGTCAGCATCCAAAATGTTTGCTTCGTATGAAAACACGACATGAATGAATGACCAAGCACACAGCTTGGAAACACAGCATTGCCATGTTCATTCATTCATAACATCAGTTTCCATTACGAGTTAATTTACTTTGTTCAGGAGAGTTAGTTGAACAAAATCTTGTTAAGTCACTGTGGATGTGGGCCCATTGGTTGGAGTGTTTAGTTCCCATCCAAACTCAAAAAGTTGCTACAGTTCCCGTCACATCAAATCTCTTAACGCGATATGTGGAGTCTTAACGTAGGTAAATAAAATAGCTAATTGCACAGTTTTTGAAAAAGTACGAGACATATCTTTTAGTGCTAATTAGTATATGCAAATACAAACGAAAAGTGATACTGAAGAGCTCAACCCAAAAATATTGTTTAGTTGGTGAAATATTTTGGGTTCGAAACTGTAGCAATTTTCGTTTGTATTAACAGAATTATTGTCCAATCATAGACTAACTAGGCTCAAAAGATTTCGTATCATACTTTTCAACCAAACTATGCAATTAGTTTTTATTTACCAACATTTAGTCTTTTCCACGTAAATGCGTTAAGAGATTTGATGTGATAGGGAATCAGAAGACTTTTGGGTTCCCGTAGAACCAACTAAACACCCCCACTAAACACACTGTAGGTGTGGGTCCATACGTCAGTCAAGTCCCCTTCCTCTGTTCTCTTCTTCCCTGTTCGTTTCCTTCACACCGCAACAACCGACCGCCCTCGCCGCCCGGCCGCCTCCACTCCACCCGTGACCCGTCCCCTCCCACTGCTCCGGCCAGGCCAGTCCACCACCCCTGCACACATCTCCTGTGACCAACCATTGCCCGACCGTCTCCGTCCGCCCCGCACACGCGTCCGGCCACCGCCATGCGTTCGGCTGCTCCTCGCGCACGTGCATTCCACAGTGGAGCGAACTCGTCCGGCCGATTTTCGAACCAGCGGAGCGGCACGTTCCCTTGGTCAACGTCAACCCAAGCATTGGTACGAGCGGAACTGCTCTATTCTATCAGCAATGTTGTACGACCCGAGGACTTCAGGGAGATCGACGCAGCAATTTTCTATGACTAGGGACTTTGGGTCTATATTTTTTTAATAAAGGATGACTTATCCGGCTTCTACGTCCAGAGGCGTACACAGTCTAACTATTCTGAGTTTTTTAAAGTAGAGCGACAAATCTTTCAAAAAAAAAAGCAACAACTGTTCGAGAATGTAAACAAAAAACCAAGATGGCCTATAAAGGTGCTTCCAACCACGCTCGCCTTTCGTAGTAGCAAGACCATCTCAATTTTAGTCTTTCAACGATGATAGTAAATTCTTGTTTAAATCATCACGCTTGCAGTTTGTGCCCAAAAACAAAGCCAATATTAGGACTTTGGGTCTATATATGTTTTCTCTTTTGTTTCATCAAACCGACAAGCTTCACATGCCTTGTCTCAAGAATCCATCCATCCATCTAGTCCCCTCATTACGTTCCTTTTGTTTTGTTCTCATCAACCCGAGACGCTTCACATGCGTTGTCTGAAGAATCCATCGATCTTGTCAAGCTTACTGCGATTAATTTCAAGTCGCCATTACATCTATTTTGTTTTGTTTCATCAACCCAAGAATACAAAACATATATCTTCGGGCATTGCTCAGGTACTCCAATACCTATTAGGAGGTGAGATCTGTATTGGATCTAGACCATTGATTTTTTTAGTTTAACAAATTACTAAATGAATTAACAATTATAATAAAACAAAAATAAACCCCCTCGCTTCCACTTTTCACAGGCTAATTCACGCATGCAGAACTGACGTCGCCGAAGCCGCTGAGATGGCTCCTCTCCCCGCCGCCGCCAAGCCCCGCTTACTTCCCGCATGCAGAGCCAAATTTGAATCCACACATAATAATGCTATGTCTCACAAAATTTAAATTCAAATTTCCTATGATAATATTTTTTTAGATTCAAATTTCAAATTTTAAAATTTCGAATATAGTTTTACGTGACAAGATGATTTCAAATCAAAAACTTGTCAACTACAAAGTTTCATATCATCGAGCATCTACAATTTTTTTTTTTCATCTCACATAGTATTAGTAACATTGTTCACAAATCTTATATCTCTCTAGTAGTTTCATAAACTATAAGAGAGCTATTTAGATTTTGTGAACCATGATACTATCACTTTGTGAAATGAACAAATGACAAAAAAAAAAATTATACATCTTGATGAATTATGCAACTTCTATGTTTATGATTTCTTTACATGAAATCATTTAGTGTTCGAAATGATGTCTAAAGTTGTCATTTTTAAAATTTGAATTTTCAAATGTTCACAGGAAAAAGGTGATTAAAATAATAGCAGTAAGAGCATAATAACTTGATGTCCACACAAATTAATTGTATCCATACTATGTCTTACAAATTTTAAATTCAAATTCCTTATGATAATACCTTTTCTAGATTTAAATTTCAAAATTTAAAACGTAGTTTTGTGTAACAAGATAATTTCAAATCAAAAACTTGTCAATTACAAAGTTTCATAACTTCTCGGGATATACACTTTTTATTTTGGTCATTTCTCCATCCGACATAGTAGTAGTAACATTGTTCACAAATCTTAGATATCTCTCTTCTAGTTTCATAAACTAAAAAAAAGAGATATCAAAATATTGTGAAAAGTGTTAATATCATTTTTTCATTTCAAAAAATAACCAAAACAAAAATTGTACATCTTGATGAGTTATACAAAATTTATGTTCATGGCTACTTCAACCGAAATCATATGATGTTTCAAATTGTTGTTTCAAGTTGACATTTTTTTAAATTCAAATTTAGAAATGTTCATGACAGAATATGAGTAAAATATTATTCATAAAACACTATAATACCTCGATAGACCATGATTTTAGAAAAAAATAGAAAAAAACCATCACACTTGAAGTTAGGGACGAGTAAGAAAACCTAGTTATAAATTTTAGTTACAAATTAAAAAAAGAAAAAATAAATGTTCTTCAACAGTTTCAAGTTACATTCTAAACATGACCTTTTTAACACCCCCACACCACACACACGCGTGCTTTTTTAGAGCCACGCGCTGGTGTCACGTACGTTGGTCAATCTAATCTAGTCACGTACACTAAAAAAGTCTTCCATAAGAAAAAAAACGTACACTTCACATCACATACTTAATTTGAACAGGAGAGATAGTTCAACAAAAATCTGGTTAAGTCACTGTAGGTGTGGGCCCTTTGGTTGGATAAACACGAAGAATAGTAACAAAAGTTGTGTTAAGTCACTGCACGTGTGGGTCCATACGTCAGTCAAGTCCCCTTCCTCCCCTGTTTCCTTCACCCCGCGACAACCGACCGCCCCCTCGCCCGGCCGCCTGCACCCGTCCCCGCCCACTGCTCCGGCCGGCCAGTCCACCACCCCTGCACGCATCTCCTGACCAACCATGGCCCGGCCGTCTCCGCCCGCCCCCCCGCACAACGGCCCCGGCCTCGGGTCCGGCCACCGCAATGCGTCCGGCTGCTCCTCGCGCACGTGCGAGAGGGAGACGGCGCGAGCGCAGTCCAGAGTGGAGCGACCTCGTCCGGCTGATTTTCTTGGACGGGCTCGCCCGAATCTGCGGAAAAATTTCGACCTGGCGGAGCGGCACCATCCCTTGGTCAACGTCAAACCAAACATTGGTAAGAACGTAACTGCTCTATTCTATCAGCAATCTTGTACGAATCGAGGACTTTAGGAGATCGATGCAGCAATTTTCTATGACTTGGGACTTTGCGTCTATATATAAATCTCCTTTTGTTTCATCAAACCGAGAAGCTTCACATGCATTGTCTGCAGAATCCATCCATCGATCTAATCCCCCCATTACGTCTCTTTTGTTTTGTTTTCATCAACCCGAGACGCTTCACATGCGGCGTTGTCTGAAGAATCCATTGTTCTTGTCAATCTTACTGCATTAGCTGCACATGAACGCATCAGCTATCATCACACACTGGAACGTTAATTTCTTTTCAGAATCCAAGGCTGGTTTAACCTTTGGAAAACAGTTGCTGCACTCTTCGTCCTTATTATGTTTTCAAATGGCAAATAGCTTTGTGTTGTTTGCTGTTACCGATGAAACCCCAAGCTTTATAGCTAGATTATTTTACTTGAGCTGGCACACATTCACCTATTGCATATCCCAGTAACGTGAAATAATAATACACATACACAGCCAATCTCTCTGCCGCTTTTGCACGCAATGAAAAAAATGGCACCAGCTTGCAGCGTCTTACAGTTGAGGATTAATTTTTGTGCTTCTCATCAGTAGAGGTACAAACTAGTATGAGCTTAAGGAGCGTCCAGATCGCATCTGATCTCAATATGACCGCGCCAGGAGTTACAATAGCTAGCTGGAGTACAATAGCTAGATTCCTTGACTTGAGCTGCCACACGTTTAACTTAGTGGTATTGGTGTACACATCCCAATGCAAGAACGTGTTTCTTTCTACAAAATGCAAGAACATGGGTGTATGCTGGGTTCACAAGGCCTAGTACTCGATATGTATCGATTTCTTTTCAAGACTTGCAACGAGTCTGGTTTAACAATGCCTGAATCCGCTATTCCAAATTGCTAGATTCGTGTGAACTGAGCTGGCACATTCAATTATAGGTATCCCTGTATAATGCAGCTCCACGCCAGCAATGTGAGCGCTCAGTTGGCAAGTCATACATACTCCGCTCGGTTCGCTGACCAATCTCAGATTCATATATAGCCTGTGTCCAGGTTCACAGCCAGTACACAACTCAGAGCATTAGCCATCACCACAAACACAAACACAACATACAGAGCAACCAACAATGGCGGAGTTTGCTCTTGGGTTGACCAAGACGGCGGTGGAGGGGACTCTGAGCTTGGTCAAGTCGGCCATAGAGGAGGAGAAGAAGCTGAGGGACAAGGTACAGAACGACCTGGTGTTCATTACCGGGGAGTTTCAGGTTATGCAGTCCTTCCTACACTCTTTGGAATCCTCCCTGTTTCCCTAGAGCCAAAACCCTAGGGACATGCTCAAAACCCTAGGGGAAATCGTTTCCCTAGGAAATTTGGTAGGAAAAGGTTCTAGGGAAAAATTCGACGGGAAATACCAAGTGCCCTACGGGTTTGACTAAATACCCTATGGAAAGATTTCCCTAGGAAATTAGGAGCCCTAGGGAAACTGTCCATAAACAATTAAAAAAATAGGCCCCACAACATGGGAGTTCGGTCCCGGTGCCTCGCACCGCAACACCACGACGAGCACCACTTACGGCCGCCGCCGGCCGCGCAGGCCCGGGCGAGCTCCGCCCCGGCCATGCACCGCGTAGCCTCGAGCCCCTGGCCACGAACGTCATGCGAGTCCGGCGAGCTCCCCCCGGCACCGCACCACCACGGCGCAGCTCCACCCACGGCCGCCGGCGCCGCCGCAGGCCCGGCGAGCCCGCCCCGGCCATGCACCGCGTGAGCCCCAGCCCCCGCCACGAACGCCGCGGGCGAAGCTCCTCGCCCAGCACCGCATCGCCTTGGGCCCCGGCCCGCTTTGAAGGGGCGCCGGACCGACGAAGCCCAGCCCGGCCGTGGCGAAGCCCGCCATCAGCGGGCGGCGCGGCGGCGAAGCGTGCAGCCCGCCACAGCCAGCTGGCGCGCGCGACGAAGCCCAGCCCCCCCCTCGCCGAGCCTCCGCCACGAGCCGCGGGCGGCGCGGCGAGGAAGCGGGCGGCATGCGAGGAACCCGAGCTCCGTCCCCCGGCGAAGCTCCGCCACCACCCTGCCAGCACCGCGCCGGCCTTGGGCGG
The DNA here is from genome assembly GCA_015847255.1 of Hyparrhenia diplandra. Lineage (NCBI taxonomy): Eukaryota > Viridiplantae > Streptophyta > Magnoliopsida > Poales > Poaceae > Hyparrhenia > Hyparrhenia diplandra. Next base: position 215,023 of record JADLZK010011058.1, read on the forward strand.
CGGCCGAGGAAGCCGGGCAGCGGGTGGTGCACGAGGAAGTCGAGCTAGGTCCTCCGACCCGGGACGCCGCGCAAGCCCGGCGAAGCTCCCGCCCTAGGCAGCCGCCAACGCCGCGAGGAAGGCGAAAGCAACGCCACCAGCCGCGAGCGTGCCGCGCGAGGAAGGCGAGCAACGCCCCCATGCGCCGCACCGCCTTGGAGAGCTCCACCACAGGCCCCTGTCGCCACTGCCAAGAGATAAGGATAAGAGAGAAAGAGATAAGGTTGAGGATACGAGGGAGAGAGGTGAGTGGTGGCCTGGTGGGGATTGATTTTGAATTGGTGATGGGTGATTTCCCTAGAAAAGCAATCTCGAATCCTAGGGAAATCAAAGTTTCCCTACGAATCGGAAAGGGAATCCTAGGGGAAATTATATTTCCCTACAAAACTTTAGAAAACCCTAGGGAACACTAAAAACTCTAGGGAAACAGGTGAATTCTAGTAGTGCTACAGGACGACGCCAGCAGAGAGCATGCAAGGAATAATAAGGTCACACTGACCTTAGTGAGGCAGCTCCGCACCCTGGCCTTCGACGCCGAGGACTGCGCCGAGTATGTCGTCCACCTTGACCTTGACAAGTCCTCCATTTGGGGGCCTGCGGCGTCTGTGGCAAAGGGTGAATTGCCGCGCGCCACCGCTGCCCCTGGACGTCGCGGTGGCCGAGATCAAGCAGCTCAAGGCCAGGGTGGAGGAGGTGAGCCAGCGAAACACACGCTACAACCTCATCCCCACAGCCCGACGACAACAACAACAAGAAGAAGAAGCAGCTGTCAGCAGAGGAGCCGACGTATGCCAACAACACCTACCCATCATCAGCGGCGTTCCACGTCCTACGCGATGCGTGGAAGGCTACTGGCAAGTGGAGCAGCATGTGTAACCTCCAACATGAGTTGTTGATGGCCCGTGAAGGTGAAGATGACCATGACCTTCAAGTTATCTCCATTTGGGGAAGCGGCAGTACAGGTGGCGGTGCTGCTGCTGATCATGGGATGGCCACCATCCTTACCAAGGCCTACTATGACCCAAAAGTCTGTGCAAATTTCAAAATTCGTGTCTGGGTGAAGCTGACGCATCCCTTCAACCACGATGAGTTCGTCAAGAGTTTGCTGGCTCAATTCTGTGCGAACTTTTACCAAGCAAATCCAGAGTTTACTGAAGGCAGTCTCATGAGAGCTAAAAAGGCCATGATGCAGCAAATGAGAAGGCAAAGGTATCTCGTTGTCTTGGAAGATGTATTGACGATGGCAGAGTGGGATGTGGTCAGAATGTACCTGCCGGACAGTAATAATGGTAGCCGGATACTCCTGTCAACGCCACAGTTAGGCATTGCCCGTCTCTGCACTGGGGCGCCATACAAAGTATCGCAGCTCGGAAACTTCTCCGATGATAACCAATTTCTCTGTGCCTTCTGCAAAAAAGAAAAGGTACGTAAGATATGAATTCTAAAGCAATATAATATTAGCTAGTCATAAGTACTGCTGCCTCCGTAATCAACGGCATTAACATAATACTCCTATCCCACGTAGGATGCAATTGCCATATTAAATTCCGACAAATTTGTATCCCGGTGAAAATACATATATTTCCTATTAAAATTCTTATAACTAGAGTGGGTAGCCTTTTTATTTGTTTGTTTCTAATTTGAGGTATTTTATACTGATCTGTCCATTGTATAAACTCCATATGATATCTTTGATTTGTCATTGTTTAAAGCCATCCTTGTCTATTTACCTTTTAATAACCATCTAGGTTTGTATCTAGATTACCCACATCTGTCATCTAAATTTACAATCAACCTACCCATATATTTTGTTGTGGAATATAATATAAAGTACTCCCCTCTGTATCACAATTAGAAGACGTTTAGGGACAGTGACACGGTCTCGAAAGCACAACTTTGACTTATCTTTTTATAAAATATTTATTGGAAAGCTATATATGTATATTTTTATAAAAGTAATTTTCAAGACAAATCTATTGATAAGATTTTCACATTTACAAACTCAACGACTTAAAAGTTATTCTTTTGATTATATTTTTACTGTTTGACCCAAACCTTGTCCAAAACGACTTCTAATTGCGATACATAGGGAGTATTACCTTTATATCTCTACCCATAGATATGAATTTCATCTAGTTAATTTAATTATTTTCGCTGGTCAAAGCAAGCTTTTATATGTCTAAAATATGAAGTATCTATGGGCATGAACGAATACATTATTATAGTATTCATGCAAGCACTAGCGGTAAAAGGTTGGGAATGTGCACTTCATACATTATAGAGCAACAAGTTGAAAGGGGATTTGATGAGTTTAGTATTATGGTACAACCTAGCAATCTTAGGCTAACACATCCTATATTTCTTTACTGCTTAAGATGTTTAACTTGCATTGTTGATTGGATAGACTAGGTAAGTTTGTTAGTTTTGTTAATAATTGCATCATCTAATTTTGTTAAACTCTTTGTTCCAAATGGGAGTAGGGGTGGACACATGATTGGTTTTGCAAAGATGATAACTACTTTTGCATTGTAATTGGATTGCATCGAACTTACAAAATTGGTTTCTTACTTGCAGATGACAAGTGATATAGGCACATTTTACCGCCAACTACTAGGAGGTCATGGTGTGATATCTGTGTGGGGTCCTGATGATGATGAAAAATCAAATCTTGTTGATATATTGTATAGGGGCATAATAAATGGCTGGCTGGAAGAAATTGGGGGGTTTGTTGCTGACAAATCAGACCATGCTGATATGTTGTATGAGGGCATAAGAAACAGGAGGAGAAAAATTGAGCAGTGGTGGCACTATAAGGGCATAAGAAGCAGCTGGGTCGATGTACCAGAACCGTTAGATTTGAATTTGAATGTCTTTGCTCAGCGCTTATTTCTGAATTTTCATTCAGATGATATTCGAGCCAAGGAAATCACTGAGGTTGGTAGGAAGGGAAAGGAAGGCTTAATTCAGTGGTGTCGTGAGTTTCTATCTGAAGAAAAGGACGACCACTACGTCGTGGTTATTTATGGCCTGCAGTCGAAGGGTGACTGGGACTTGATACAGTCGAATTTCTTCTCATCCAACACTGCTACCAGTAAAGGTTGTATCCTTGTCATTACGAATGAAGAAAGTGTGGCCACACATTGTGTGAAGGATCGCACACATCTGGCCTTCAACGCCCAAGACTTGAAGGCGGACCCATCCATTTCTGCCTTGAAAGAAAAGGTAATAACAGTTGTATATTTTATATATGTATATTATATATATATATGGAGAGAGAGAGAAATTATTTCTACTTCTAGGGAGTACCTACTCCTAAGGGTGTATATGACCAAACAAAGTGTATGTACAAAATAATTTTAGTATATGATGTTACTAGACCGTATAGGGTGATATGTATGTTAAGTATGCATGCATATTAGAGTATATGTGGTTATTATACTTATTTTATATACTCAATTAGTGGAATTTTAGTAATATATCAAAAAATATAGGTTCTTTTTGAAAAAAATTTCACATGGTGAGATTAGAATATCTTAATATGAGTATATAAACATACTCAAATCACCGATAAATAAGTATGAACATGTATATGTATGTATGTTATTGGGACGTCCATGTCGCCACATGCGCCTTCATCACAACTAACTATATACGAAATTTGTATTGTTTATTACTTGCAGGGTTGTTGGCACTATGCAATTAGTGGCAAAAAGGGTCGCTTGTTCTACAACAGAAAGAAAGATGCAAAAGAATGGACCGAAAAATTTAAAAACGTTGGCAGTAATATTCCCGATCCAGACGAAGGAAGAGACGAGGAGGAGGGATTTCGTCATATGTTCAAGGTGATGCGGTATTGGTCTGAAAAAGATAGGCTTGGGGTGGAGCAGGGGCATGAGAATTGTGAAAGAGGTGTCCTCAGGCATGCGTACTATGGTGCATTATTTCAACAACAAATTGAACGCTGCTGCAGTTGGGTGGACTTCCCACGTGATCAGGACCGACCACTGTCTTTCGCCCCTCTCGATTTGAAGGACTTCGCCTGGCGCTTACTTCTGGATTTTTATTCCGATGATCCGATTGAAAAGGAAAAGGTGGCAGTTGGTCTGATGGAAGGCACCATTACTGACCCGATTAAAAAGTGCCGTGAGTTTATTCATAATAAAAAATGCTTGGTTGTCATCCATGGTCGTCTGCAGTCCGAAGAACACTGGAAATTGATCTACAACTTCTTTCCTGAGCATCATATTCAAAGCATTATCTTATTCGTTCACTCTCATCAAGCCTGCTATTATCATGCATGGCCCCCGAAAGTGCTGGATACCCGACAAGCAGGTCGTGTTATAGACATGGTTAGTTAGTTAGTTATTCTTGGACCTATTTCAATTCATCAGCTTAATTAATTCATAAATAATATAATTGGTCACGTATTATGTTTGCTTCCTTGCTGCGTGCATTTTGGTGTTTAATTACATGCATGCAAGATGATCGAGTGCGTTTAAGGCAATCGGGTGGGGACGTACTATCCCCACATATATAAGAAGTTAAGATCTTACTATATATGTTGGGTGGACGGCATGCATCCATGCATGTAATAATAATATTAAAAAAAAAAACCTTAATTCAGCTTCTTGTCTGTTTATTTTTTAAGGGCTGCTGCTATTGTTGTTTTTCTTGTCTAGTCTAGTCTAGTTATTAAAACTTGTTTACAGTTTCTTGTCTCTATCTTTATACTATGTGGGTGGACAACAACCCTGCAATAAAAATAATAATGGGTGTGTTCAGTTGCTGAAAAGTGAACCCGAAAAAGTCTTACAGACCCGTCACATCAAATCTTTTGTCGCATATATGGGGACATTAAATGTAGTTAAATAAAAAAAATAAATTGCACAGTTTAGCTGAAAAGTACGAGACGAATCTTTTTGAGTCTAGTTAGTCCACGATAGGATAATAATTATCAAATACAAACGAAAAGTCTTCAAGTAGCCCAACCCAAAATATTTCACCAACTGAACACACCCAATATCAGATACTGACACATGCATCTACCGACCAATATATGCTTCTCAACTGTTGTCTCTATCTCATTACTCACGCAGGAATACCGCCGTATATTTTCTACCCGAAAGGGATACCAAGAGGCAATCCAATGGTTCAAAACACACCAACTCCTTGCGAGTCAGGAAGTGCAGGATATCTGGATTCAATTAAGCTTTCACAAAAAATTGGCCGCAGTATGGGGGATATCCGGTGTTGGCAAATCAACTCTTGTCAGGACCTTCTATTACACAGAAATTTTTTTTTTCATCAGGACTTGACTCATTCTACTTTTCTGCTGAAACTACCGAAGCATTTGCTTGGGTGGACGTTCCGAATCCGTTCAATCTAACTGATTTTGCTTGGCGATTACTTCTCGGTCTCTATTCTGATGATCCTCATGCCGAGGAGAGTGCAGCAATTAGTATGGTAGAAGAAGGCTGCCAAGTCCCAATTCTAAAGTGCTGTAATAAGATCCTCCGTACTGGGAAATGCTTGGTTGTCATAGATGGTCTGCGCTTCAAGCAAGACTGGGATCTGATCAAAACCACCTTCTTAGCCGAGCCTATTCAAAGTTCTATTGTTGTCGTCACAAGTGAACAAGAAGTTGCAAGGCATTGTATGGGAAATGACGAGCAACAAACAATCAATATCACACGTCTACAAGCTAATGACGCCCTTAGCCTCTTCGAAAAGGTATGTTTATTACTCCACCAAGATAGCATTTATCGAGCACTCTTTCTAATGTCCATTCACTTAATCATGCATACTAACAGTATAATGTTCACCATCAGCGTCTCATAATCCAGGTCATCCAACATTATTATTACTATTACTAACTGGAGGCCCTAACAAAACCTCCATGATATTCTCACCATACTACCTAGAAAAAAAATCCTAGAAATCCTAACAATAGTCAGAAACACTTTTGCCTTTAATTTGGTGAGCTCTAATCATCAACATTGATAATAGATATTATTTATATTTTTTTAATACATAATTATCCACCTCTGCATTATGAAAAATAAGAAAAATTCTACATAAGCCCCTAACCTTTGACTGGCTGCCTCGTTGACTGAGTCACCTATAAAACCATGTATTGGACAGGTCAAACTTTGCAAAACTAGACAAATAACCCTCCCTAAGGAGGTATTGCTAGGTGGTTTTGCTTAGCTAGCGTTCCACACTAGCTAGATTTTACACAGTGCTTATCAGCCCAGTTGGCATTGACACCATCGTCTCCCCATAGTCTCGGTGTCTTGCCTTTGCCTCACCAAATGTAGTCACTCTTTGCATCTGCAATTCCAAGATGGCCGCCACCCTGCTGCCCCTTGGCTCTATCCGCGAGCGCGCTCAGCAATGGCCGTGGCAACAAGGCAAACAAGAGTGTGGTGCCCGCATCTGCGTGCAGCTACGGAGTGGTTGAGAGCGAACGCCCCACAGCTCGTTCATCAAGAACCACAACCGCCACACCACCTCCATTGCTCTCAGCGCGTGCCGCTGGAATCGGCACCCGACGGACAGGTCGACATGAACGCTTAGTGTCACTCGGTGCTTCCTCGTCATCGTCGGCACGATGAACCCGACTAAGAACAGCGCAACGAATTCGAGAATGTAGCCCAACGGGTCGAAGAGAAATCATAGGAATGTTAGGCCACCTCGGCCCTCGCCAAACCAAAGACCCACGCAACGGTTGCCCTCACCAAGTTATCACCGCGACGACCAAACCTAGGCCACCGTGCGCTACACTGTGGCAGACACAAATCCAGATGCCAAGTTATCGATCGTCTATTGTGCTACTCCAGTTGGATGGCCTCAAAGACGGAGAAGGAGGAGGGACCTCGAGTGGGAGGTGTCGTAGGTAGAGCACGGCCAGTAGGGGCAGGAATGCGATCACAGTGACGCGAAGGTCCAGGTCGGCGAGAGGAGCGTGCCGTAGAGCCAGTTGCAGGTGGGGTCATCGGTGTTGCCTCGCCCGAGCACGTCGTAGAGCGGGGAATATTAGGCAGTGGGTGAACGAAGTTGTGTGCGCTGGTGAAAGGTCCTAATGGCTAGAGGGGGTGAATAGCCTATGAAACATTCTTGCAAAGCACTAAACAAGATGATTAGTACAATAAGAAGCGAAGCTTTCTACGCACTAGCTTTCTATGCTATGCAAGCCTTCCTACATAATTCTACAAATAGACTATGATCTCTATTAACACACAAGAAGCTTTGTCACTAGATACTCCTAGGTTGACAAGCAATTCTAACAAGCTGTAATTACTTCTACCACTAAGAGATACTAAACCCTACACAAGCAATTCTACTAAAGTAATGCGGAGAGGATAGAATCAGTATACCGCCAGTGTAGTGTAGAGGTTCATGCCAATCACTATGATCAACAGAAATCTCCAATGAAAGAGCACACAAAGACACAGTGATTTTTCCTCCGAGGTTCGGCTACTTCCGGCAACCTACTCCCCTGTTGTGGCGATGCACCCACTTGATGTCTCGCAAGCAAATGGCCGGAGCCAACTCCCACGGTGGGGACTCACAAGAGGCACTCACAAGATGGGGATCCTCCAAGCCACGGATTCCACTAGAGTAACCAATTCGTTATCACCCACGGGGATAGCTCTGGAACCCCTCACAATCCACCGATCAGAGGCAAAGCACAATCACCAAGCTTCTCTTAACAATCCTGCTACTCCAAGCCGTCTAGCGTGACGGCAATCACGCAAGAGTAACAAGAAATCCATGGAGATCCAATGATCAAGTGCTTCTAGATGCTAGCTCGTAAGCAAATGCGCTTGAACTCATTCAATCTCACTCAAAGATGTGCAACAATGCAAAGAGATGAGTGGAAAGGTGTAAGCTATGGTCACTTTGGTGTTTAGGAAATCAAAATGTCCAAGAGAGTGAGCAAGAGCCGGCCAACACGCTTATATAGAGGTGCAATGGCTCAAAGAGTCGTTGCCCTCTTTCTCCACTCTTCCTGCATGCGGATCGGACGCATGGGCCGTATGCTCCGATGAGCACTAGATGTCGCCTCCTTCAAATGCCAGCCACCCGATCCCAACGGCTAGCTCCCAATCACACGTGCTATTATGTTGCAACGGATGCTACCATACCGCATCGGACACGCGTCCGTTGCTCCAATGATCAGTGAGTCGTGCTCTATTCGATCGCGCAACGGATGGTGGCTCCAAAGCATCCGCTGCGTGGTCTCGTTGCTCCACCAAATTTTCCAAGTCGCTGCAACCAAGCAACTGACCCATGGTGATGTAGCAATGGAAACATCCGACGTCATAAATAGATGTGTCAATTGCGAGTCTAGAGAGGTTCCAGAACTCTCCCGACCGCAACGGACGTGTCTGTGGCACCCTCAATGGATGCATCGTAGCGTCTGCCAATCAGTCAGTCGAGAAAGAAGTCTCGCATGATTATTGGCGCACCATCGGAAGCATAGACCCAGCGTCCATTGCAGCGGCGTCTCGATGCCCCAATCTTAGCAAATTTTTGACACCCTTGCTTCCACGTTTCTTCACACTAAGTGTCTCTCCTTTGTGCATGTATTTGAGCATTTTTCAAAGCATTTCCAACCCTATTCCACTAGGCGCCGCCTAGGCGCGATTCGACACGAGTAGAGGCCCGTATCGCCGCCGGGTGGTAGTCGAGACCCCTAGGCAGGCACAGCTCACCGACGGCGGCTCACTAGGGGTGGAGGAGCAGCCAGCGGAGGCCCCCGATGAGGGAGGAGGAGGTGCGGGCGGTGACGGAGGTCACAGGCGAGGGTGTGGAGGTCGCAAACATGCACAGCGGCGGGTGGAGGCAGGCAGCGGTGGGCGTGTCGGGCACAACACGAGAGCGGTCACGGGAACGTCGGACAGAAGGGATAAGAGAGAGGGTTTGAGGGTACTGTGGAGAGTTGGGCCTTAAATGGGCCTTTTTTTCCCTTTCACCCTTTTCATGGCCACTCATCTTCTTCTTCTTCTTTCTTTTAAGTATTTACACATATATTATTCATTGCCTAGAAAAACGCCTAGCGGCGCCTAGGCCCGATTATTCCCGACTAGGCACTAGTCCGAGGGTTCGCGCCTAGAATCCGACTAGCGCCTAGTGGATGGGGATTTTCAATGATATTGGTTTCTCCACTAGTTTCTAATGCATATGCAAGTCAAGCATGAACCTAGTGGCACTTGGTTAAAGGATTAGCAGAGATTTCCCCTCTTGATAGTTGGATATGTATCCTAAATGTGATGGTGTCTTGATCACTCAAACCAAAACCCTATCAAGTTATAACTTTGCCTTGATCTCCAGGGTTTGGCTTTCTCCATCTCCATGAGCTTGATCACCATGTCCATCACCATGTCCATGCTCCAAGTGATCTTGTGGTCATCTGTCATGCCACTTAGGTCCACATCATATTTGTGTTGCTAATCATCTAATCACACACTTAGATAAACATTAGCAACTTGGTTGTTCATCAATTAGCCAAAACCAAACAAGGGCTTTCAATCTCCCCCTTTTTGGTAATAGATGACAACCATCATAAAGATAAATTTAATTGATGAACTTGACTTGCTTCTCCAAAGCATTCGATCATTAGAAAGGTTGAACAATAAATTCAAGTTCGATTTTGGTAGTACTAGCTCCCCCTACATATGTGCTTCATGAGTTTGGTTCAATATTTTGACATATGCGTGGATATGAATTGTGGGAGAGATACTACTACTAAAAATGATGATAAGGTATATAGAATGGACCTTTGAAGCATGATACAAATCGCAGTGCCAATATATATCATCCTTAGCACCCATGTAACTAGACATCCATCAAAACTCAAGATACCATGTGAGATCAACATTAAAAGCAATGGCTCTTGATCCACATGAAAATAATACATCTCTATGTCTAGCTACTCCTATGCATGCTAGTACTTCATTTCACCATTCAAGTTATACTAGCATACACCAAGCAAGCATGAATATTGAATTTTAAAGCATGCAATGCAACATTTCATCATGTTAATGTACATACAAATGCAACACATAGATTATGAGCTTGCTCCCCCTCTTTGTGCTCAAATTTTAGTTGATCCCCTTCCATCCATATAACTCTTCCCTTATGCTTTTCTCCCCTTAAGCAAGGAGTCTATCTTTGTGACTTTCTCTCCCCTTTGTAAACAATCACCAAAAATGGTGCCAATTTTAGTGGGAGTTAAATCAAATGAATAGGTGAGGATCAAATTATGGTTCAATCTAGATCACTTGCCTAACTATGTAATTCGGTTTGAACCAAGGGCAAGCTTCTTCACACCCCATATAGTATAAGGGTTATCTTGACCATGTTGAATTAGAAATTTTGAGCTCATGTTCTAGATTCAACACTAGGAGCACAAGCCCACAACCATGTCATATGCTACCACTAGATCATATAATCAATCATAGCAATAGTGGTACCATACATACATCAAAAATCGTTTGATTTCAATGAATGAACCTATAAGATATGCATGATGACTAAATGCACTAACAAGTCCTTAGGATAGTATGCATGTCGTGCCAATCAATTGTACCTTGCTTTGTCGAAGGAGAGGCATGGCATACATATGGAGTGCATCAACTCATGTTGGGGAAGTCAAGTATGTTTAATTCATTTCTCAACTTGTAAAATCTCTTCTCATTGAGTGTCTTGGTGAATATGTCGGCTAGTTGATCTTTGATGCCAACACTTTGAATGCTAATATCACCCTTTTGTGGATGGTCTCTAATGAAGTGGTGACTCACATCAATGTGCTTGGTTCTTGTATGTTTTATCGGATTTTGAGTCATCTTGATAGCACTTTCATTGTGACATAACAATGGTACTTTCTTGAATTTCATTCCATAGTCATTCAAGGTTGCCTTCACCCATAGCAATTGTGCACAACAACTACCCAAGACCGATGTGACACACTATTTTGTTTCTTTGATGACCAATAAACCAATGATCTTCTAAGTAATTGACAAGTACCACTTGTGATTCTTCTTTCCACCTTGCAATTGGCATAATCGAGTTTGAATATCCAATAAGCTCAAAGTTGGATCCCTTAGGATAGCATAATCCCACATTTGGTGTGATCTTTGAGTACCTCAATATCCTCTTTGTTGCCTTTAAATGACTCTCTCTTGGTGAGGATTGGAATCTTTTACACATGCACACACTAAACACGACATCCGGTCTTGAAGCGATGACATAGAGGAGACTACCAATTATAGACCTATAAAGCTTTTGGTCCACCATGTTGCCACTTGCATCAATATCCAAATGAGCATTTGTTGCCATTGGGGTGCCAATAAGCTTTGCATCTTCAAGATTGAACTTCTTAACCATGTCCTTGATGTACTTGCCTTGACTCACAAATGTGCCATTCTTCATTTACTTGATCTGAAGTCCAAGGAAGTAATTCAATTCTCCAAGCATAAACATTTTCAAACTCACTAGCCATCATCTTGCCAAACTCTTCACAAAAAATCTTGATTGGTTGAGCCAAATATGATATCATCAACATAGATTTGCAACACAAACAAGTCATTGCCAATCTTCTTGGTGAAGAGAGACGTATCAACCTTAAACATTTTGAATCCCTTATAGAGGAGAAAATCTCTCAACCTCTCATACCATGCTCTTGGTGCTTGTTTCAAGCCATATAGTGCCTTCTTCAACTTGTACACATGGTCGGGCTTCTTGTTATCTTCAAATCCGGTGGTTGCTCTACATACACTAGCTCATTGATATAGCCATTGAGAAATGCACTCTTCATTTGCATTTTATAGAGCTTGATATTGTGAGCACAAGCATATGCTAGCAATATCTTAATTGCTTCCAATCTTGTCATCGGTGCGTAGGTTTCTCCAAAGTCAAGACCCTCAACTTGAGTGTACTCTTGAGCTACAAGTCTTGCTTTGTTTCTAATGATGACTCCCCTTCATCTTGCTTTGTTTGTGAAGACCCCCATTTGGTTCCAATCACATTATGATCCTTAGGCCTCTCAACCAATTCCTAAACTTCATTTCTCTTGTTGTTGAGTTCTTCTTGCATGACATTTATCCAATCACTATACTTAATGGCTTCATCAATGTCAAGCGGCTCTTCAAATGATACAAAAGAGTAGTGTTGACAAAAGGTTTCCAATCTTGACCTTGTTTGAACTCCACTTTGAATATCACTAACTATTTGATCTAATGGATGATCTCTTGAAACTTGAGTTGGTTGGAGCACTTCCACTTATACTAGCTTGATTTGTATAAATTTGCACACTAGTAGTGAATGGGTGAGCTTCATCATCTCCAACTTGCCTTGGTCTAATATCATCAACATCCATGTCTCTCATGGCTTTCTACAATTGAGCACCTCTCAGATCATCAAGATTCATAGCTTCATCTTGCGAACCTTGGGTTTCATCAAATTCAACATCATGAACTTCTTCATGTTGACCACTACCCAAGTTCCACACTCTATAAGCTTTGCTAGTGGTTGAATATTCAAGCAAGAAGTCTTCACCACACACATTTCTTGTCAAACTTGCCCAATATAGTGCCTTTCTTGAGAATGTAGCATTTGCATCCAAACACTCTAAAATATGCAATGTTGGGCTTTCTTCCATTCAATAGCTCATATGGAGTCTTCTTGAGCTTCCCATGGCAATAGAGGCGGTTGCTACAATACCAAGCCGTGTTGATAACTTTGGCCTAAAATGATTGACTCACATTGTACTCACATAGCATTGACCTTGCCATCTCTATCAATGTTATATTCTTCCTCTCAATAATGTCATTGGATTGAGGAGTGTAAGTTAGTGAGAACTGATGTACTATCCCATGCTCATCACACACTCTTCAATTTTTTTATTCTTGAATTCACTCCCATTGTCACTTCTAACCTTCTTGATTGTAGTTTCAAACTCATTTTGACATCTCTTGACAAATGACTTGAATAGATCATACACATCACTCTTGTCATAGATAAAGAAGGCCCATGTGTATCTTGTGTAGTCATCCAGTATCACAAAGCCATACTTGTTCCCACTAATGCTTGTATATGATGTTGGCCCAAATAAATCCATGTGCAACAACTCAAATGTCTTTGATGTACTAATAAATCTCTTGGATGGATGAGGGTTGCCATGTTGCTTGCCGGCTTGACATGAACTAAAAGGTTTGTCCTTCTCAAATGTGACATTCTTCAAGCCCTTGACCAAATCATACTTCACAAGTTTCTTCAATTGCTTCATGCCAACATGACCAAGTCTTCTATGCCATAAATAACCCATGCTTGATTTGGATAGCAAGCATGATGAGATGTGAGACTCTTTGGTGTTGAAATCAACCAAGTACAAGCTTCCAATCTAAATCCCTTTGAAGATCAAGGTGGATCCATCAACACTAACCACTTCAACATCTTCACTCGATAATATGCACTTGAAGCCCAAATCATAAATTTGTGCCACTGACAATAGATTGTAGTCTAATCTCTCAACTAGCAACACATTGGAGATGCTCAAATCATTTGATATTGCAATTTTACCAATCTTGGTGACCTTGCCTTTCTTGTTATTTCCAAATGTGATCCCATCATAGCCACCAATGCCACTTGTGCTAATTGACTTGAACATACTTTCTTCACTGGTCATATGTTGAGTGCACCCACTATCAATTATCCAATGCCTCCCTCCGACTTCATAATTGACCTACAAAAAAGATTAATTATTTTTAGGTACCCAAACTTGCTTGTTTCCTTGAAGGTTAGACACTAAGGTCTTTGGTACCCATATGGCTTTCTTCTTTGATCCCATCCATGGTGCACCAATGAACTTAGCCTTAACACCACTAGACTTCTTAACAAGCATATAGTAAGAATCAAGCTTAATGGAGGATACATTAGCATAGATTTCTTGTTCAAGCATCTTTGCTCCATATGACCCACTTGATTGCAACTCTTGCAATATCTACCATTGTTTCTCACAAAACTAGTCATGTGAGGAGCAAAGGAGGCTTTGCATTTCTTGCGGGTATAGCCCAATCTCTCTTTGTAGAGAGATGCACTTTGGCTACCCAAGTTGATAAGTAAGCGGTCCTCACCACCATAGGTCTTAGCCAAGGAGTGATTGAGCTTTTGAACCTCCTTCTTGAGATGATCATTCTCAACCATTAGTGAGGCATCACAAGTGAAACCATCACTACTAGATGAGCTATAAGTGGATGTGCTACAAGAAGGGTTAGTGGGAGCAACAATAATAGTCTTATAAAAAGATTCATCAATGATATCACAAGTTAAGCCTATGTCACATGTGGTTATGCTAGGTTGGTTGTTGCTTTTAAGTGGCATGCTTCCTTTCTCTTCTATGAGAGTGGAATGAGCCTTCTCAAGCTTGATGTGAGCCTTCTCAATCTTCTTATGGTCTACCTTTAGACTCTCATAAGATGCTTTGAGCTTATCAAGTTCTTGCTTGAGGGTGTTTCTCTCCTCAGGCAAGCCCTTGCATTCCTTTCTACTTATCAAGAACTAATTAATTCTATCTTTTAGCATGATCACTAATTCTCCCTTAGTGTGTTCACATTCATCATCACTAGCACTACACTATCACTCTCATCAATGGATTGTACCTTATTTTCCTTAGCCATGAAGCATGCCGATGGAGCATCAAAGAGAGTTGCAATTTGGTGCCTTGCAACTCGTCCAATAATTCAGCAATGACACGTATTGAAAATTTGTCTTTCATAGTCTTACAATTCAGCTCCCGATAGTCCACACAGAATCGCCAAGTCTTGTCATGTTTCTTGACAAGAAAAACAGGTGATGAAAATGGTGAAGTGTTGTACCTGATAATACCATGGGAGAGCATCTCAGAGCATTGTCGTTCCAGTTCATTCTTTAGTACCTGAGGGTAGCGGTAAGGGCGAACAACCGTTGGGTGGGTAGGATCTTTCAGATGAATTCGATGGTCATAGAGTCGCTGAGGTGGAAGTCCTAAAGGTTCTTTGAAGAGTTGTTGGAATTTGTATAGCGTAGGCTCCATTGGGGGATTAGAGGAAAGGGTATAAATACCGGTGAAGGGTCCTGTTTGCTTGGAGAGATCGTGCCATGTGATCGGGTTGTCCGTGGCGCCAAAATTTCATAATGAGCTTATTAAAATTCCAAACAATGTTTCCCAGAGAGCTCGGCCATTCCACACCCAAGACAACATCAGAGCCACCCAGGTTTAATGCCAAAGAAATCTGCCTTAAAACTTTCAAGAGCAATAGAGAATTCAACATTATCATACCTCCCAATATTCGTTATATGGTGTCCATTAGCAACAAAGAACATGGAGAGAGAAGCGCGAGGGAGATTTCGGTAAATTTAGGTTAGTTGCCAATTCAGAATCCACAAAATTGTGTGTTGAACCGTAATCCAATAAAGCCAATAAATTGTTGCCATTGATATTGATAAGTAATTGCATAGTAGGACATGTAGATATGTGAGTTAATCCATGGACGATATTTGAATATCCGAATGCCATCGAGTATTTGCCTTAGAATTCTATCGACGTTTTTTTTGAATAGAGACGTCCGCCAATGCTATAGCAGTCTCCAAATCGGTGGTTGGTGTAGTTGGACATCTATCTCGAATCGAGTTGCTAACCCAAAGAACATATAGCATAACTTGTTGTTTGGGAGAGAGGTGATGTACCTTATTCAGTGTTACTATGAATTTATTTATGTAGTTGTCCAAGTCTCCCAGTTGGCGTGAGGTCGTTAGATCGTCAAGATGATTATGTAGTGGCGATCCAAAACGCCTGTTGATTGCCGCAGAAAATTTCGACCAAGTTGGTCGACCCAATTCATTTTCCCAACGAATAAACCAAGATAATGTGTTCCCTTGGAGGTGGAACGAAGCAAGCTGCATTTGATCATTATCTTTGATGCCTTGAGCGAGAAAATTTTTATTGCATTTGTACAGCCAATGAGAAAGATATCCATTACCATTGTACTCAAGAAAAAATAATTTCAGATTATTGCCAGTCCATCTAGGAATTTACGGAGGAATTTTTTGGGAGTTTCGTGGTGCTATCTGTAGGAATATCCGTGAAAATTTCTATAGCAATTTCTTGATGAATTAAAGGCAAAGTCGATGGCTCGAGGAATTTTAGGGTCGGAGGCGCGGCGAATGGTGAACTCATCGTTGTCCACGGACGAAGAAAACGCTTGGAGGGCGGAACATACTTAGCTGATGATGGGGGCGATGATGCCTCCATGGTTGTGATGTAGTTGTTGATAATGTTGTTGACGCCCTCCATGAACTTCCTCGCTCCAGTCGAGGCCATTGAATCTTCGGGTCTCCGGATACCAATCTGTCACAAACCGTTTTCTGACAACGCTAGGGGAATTGGCATGACGTGGCGTAGAGGAACCAAAGCCGAGGCAGAGGCGGCGCGGGCGAGGCGCGGGCGGGCGTGCAAAGGCGAAGGGCGAAATGGCGGCGGCGGCTTGAGGGCTGAATAGGTAGGGTTAAATCCTAATTTTTCTTCATTCCTCGTCTCACAATAGTTACCCCCATATTTTTTTTGAGAATTACACAGGACAACGCGATACACTCACAACACGCACGCCGCACTCACCCCCTATGAACAAACGTGACGCAAAACTCTACCCCTATGAGCACCTCCGGAAGGACTAGGCACCGACGGATCTGTAGATTCTCGTAGTCACCGTAGGGCGCCTCGTCGCCGACGGGAACGCCACCTACCACTTAATGCATAACGCCGGTAAATCCCGGGAAAATCCCAAGAAAGGTGCGCGAAGCACCGTGATTTGAACCCCGGTGGGTAGCGCCCCACCTGGACCGCCCTACCATTGGACTACAAGCCAATTCGCACCCTCATATTTATATGAGGGGTTTACAATTGCTAACGGGCCAAGCTCATTAGTCTTTTTCAAGCTTACTTTAATTTAACTAAACAAATTTACTAATAAAAGTTATATAATAATTAATTATTCAGCCACTCCGCTTATTCGGACGAATCTCTCGACCGAGTGTGACACCGTCAATGGAGCTCTTTTGGTCACGGCTGCTGTTTGACAAAGTGCCGATAAATCCTAAAAATTCTCCCAAGAATAAAGATTAAAAACATTTTGCCATCAAATCATTATTGATAGTAATAGCCTTGACGTCAAAAAAGAGATTGACTGCAACAAAAAGCAAATCATATTTTAAGCAAAGATTTCAACTATGTGTATATTGAAGATGGACTTTGCTATGGTACAACTCTTACCTAGTAAGACGTAAGAGTTCAAATAAATCTAAGCCCTTGAATATTAGTTTAGTTGAAATAAAATAATTAACAAAAAGAAGAAATAACCAATTGCTTCCTTTAATATGCACGTGTACATGCAATGTTTTCTTTCGGCTGCAACCAACGGCTACACAATTCATGGAAGGCCACGGGCAAGAATAGTTTCGTAGTCCAAAAAAAATCAACTTTCTAGTAGATGCTATTTTATGTTTCTTAATTGGGCATGGCCACATTACAAAAAAAAAAAATTACATATAGATTTACGGATCCAGTAAATCTTAATTGGGCATGTCATGAACAGAATTGGGCCAGCCCGAGAGTAGCTAGTTGGGCCAAACGCGGACCCATCCCGCCGCCCGGGAGGGGGCTACCAGGGCGCCCGCGGGGGGGGGAGCCGACCGCCGCTGCCACTTCCTTCTCTCGCACGACTTCGAGTTCGCCGTCTTCAAGTTAGGATTATCTTAGGTAATTTTTGGTGTGCAAGGGGGCTATCTCATCTATAAAGGAGACCCTCATTAGGAAATAAATAAAATAGGAAATTGCTTGTAAAAGGTATTCCAAATCATATAAGGAAACCTTATAGAGATTGCTTAGATTACAAGTCCCACTAGTCGGGCTATATAAGCAAGAGGCATGTAATCTCTAGGGGAACAAGCAAAGAAGTAAAATATATCTCCACCTTCCAGCCTCGAGCCACCGCCGCGCTCCCTGCCTCGCACGCCCCCCCCCGCCCGACCGTGCTCATTTGCCACCCGCCGCTGGGCCGCCACGGCCGCGCCGCCCGTCCGCCACCACCTCCACCATCGCCCCCTTCCCTCCTCCTCTTCCCCAACTCTTCCGATTCACGTGTCAATTCCCGGCCCAATCTAGCCGAATCGACACCGGGTATCCGAGACCGGGGCGATTCCCACCACCCATGGCTTCCGAGATCAAGGAGTTCAACGCGGCGCGGAAGGAGCTCCTCGACGTCCCCGCGCCCCGGATCAGCGGGGCGCTGACGACATCGACCCTCACCTCTGGCGATGGAGTATGTCTTCATCACATCAAGGATCCCGCACGTCACGGCGACAACGCCGGAGGATAGCTCGGCGGGCCGCCGCGCCGCCGGGCATAGGGCGGCCTCCTTTCGTGGCCGCCCCCCTCCCCGCCTCGGATCTCGCCGACGGCTCCGACCCTGCTATCCTCAAGTTGGAGGAAGATGACAGCATTGTCGATGACGCCTCGGCCGTCCTCAACATCACCCTCGACGACACAAAGAAGACCGGCTGTTCCCCCCTCTCCACCGACACACGGGACCGTAGGGGGACGGCTGGCGAGAGATGGTGCCAACCATGGCACCCCTGCTGGCGTCCTCGGGCGCCAACCGTGGCGCCTCGATGGTGCCACCCGTGGCATCACATCCACCTCGCTACATCACGCGGCGTCGCAAATCCAGAGTACGATGGCACGGATGACCTGGACCTCGGCCGTAGTCGGAACTCTTCTTCGACTTAACAAGGAGATTGCCCCGGCCGACTACGTGAGTTATGCTGCCTTTCACCTCGTTGGTATTCTTTGCGATGGGTTTATGGATCGTCCAAGAAGAACTCTCCGATCAAGTGGGGCGAGTTCACTCACCGTCCTACGCCATCACCGGACCGCCAACCTACCTCGCCGGGCCGGGGCATACGCGCCACCTTCGGGGGGAGGAAAGTTGATCGACTACATCAATGCGTTTGAGAACTATGCACTACGCATGGAGCTCGAGGGACAGCGCCACCGTGTCCGAACTCTTCGTGGAGGGCCTCCGCGGAGACACTTCTCGCCCTCGCAACACTTTCGAATGGTTCGAGCCTCGTTCGCTGGAGGAGGCAATCGACCTCGCCGCCGCTTACAACGACGACGAGCGCACGACGCCATCGCCGACAATCGACATCGCCATCGCGACGGCCCGACCGCGGCCTTGGTGGCTCGGCGGCGACATAGCGGCTGCCCTCAGGTGACCGCATGCCGGAGACAAAGAACGTCTTCTTGTTGCCATAGAAGACATCGAGGGGGCGACAAGCGACATGATCACCGAGCGCAAGTGGGCACAACTTCGAACAAAGATCTCGGGATCATTGCTAGCGCCATCGAGTTGGGCTCCACAGCGCCAGAGTGGAGTCTCGCGCTACGGCATTGTGAGGTACTTTCACCGCTACTACATCCCCTCGCTGCTTCGAGCTTCTTCAGGACTTCATGCTTGAGAAGAACGCTCCATCAGACGGCGTGGCGGTGGGCTTCCACCTTCCCAATCGCCCTCGGGAGGATCAGGCGTTCGGTAAAAGCGTCCTTCTTCTCCAACCACGCCCGATGGCGGATCGAGGGTGCCACAGTCCTCCTCTTTGACAACAACGGGCGACATCTTCTTCCGCGTCCAACAACATCACGGTTGGCGCTCCATGGACAAAAGAGAGCGGTGGGACCTTCGTCAAGACGCGTCGATGATCTCTATGGCTGCCTCCTCGACTTCACTTCGTCGCCACCTCACGTCGCCGACACGTCTACTGCGGGCAACTCCATGCAAAGGTGACAGCGCCGGCGACTTACAACTACACGTCACCGCCCCGATTCGCCAAGTGCTCGGCCATCGGGCACTCGGCGCCTACGTCATGCGTCGTGCATGCGCGGAACGCCCCTCGTGCAGCCCCGCTGAACTTCAAGTTCGGTGCCTACTTCGGGCGATTTCCACCTCGACTTCTCCTTCTCTCCGACAAGGGCGCCAAAGATCTCAGAAGCGGCGACAACGACAAGTGCGGCCCTCTCGCCCTCTACTTTGGGCCTGGGATCGTCACTTCTCCAATCGACGTGCCTTTTCGCCACCACCTGGTGGGTTGGGCGGCACGTGGGACGCGCCGCCTCGTCGAACGGTGGGGAAATGTCATGAACAGAATTGGGCCAGCCCGAGAGTGGCTAGTTGGGCCAAACGCGACGGCCCCGCCCGGGAGGGGCCGAGGAGGGGCGGGGGGGGGGAGCCGACCCCACCGCCTCCACTTCCTCTCTCTCGCACGACTTCAAGTTCGGGCTTCGTCTTCAAGTTAGGATTATCTTAGGTAATTTTTGGTGTGCAAGGGGCTATCTCATCTATAAGGGAGACCCTTATTAGGAAATAAATAAAATAGGAAATTTCTTGTAAAAAGGTATTCCAGTCATATAAGGAAACCTTATAGAGATTGCTTAGATTACAAGTCTCACTAGTCGGGCTATATAAGCAAGAGGCATGTAATCTCTAGGGGAACAAGCAAAGAAATAAAATATATCTCCACCTTCCAGCCTCGAGCCGCCACCGCCACCTCCCCTGCCAGCCCCCCAAGACCGACCCCCGCCAAGGCCACCAGCGGCCACGGCCGGCCGTCCACCACCCCCTCTACCATCTCCCCTTCCTCCTCCTCTTCCCCAACTCTTCCGATCCACGTGTCAATTCCGGCCCAATCTAGCCGAACTGACCGGGCATGGCCACATTACAACAAAAAAATTACATATAGATTTATTGGTGAAATGTGTTATGGATCCTTAAACTTTTCCCCACGCTCATCCGGGTCTATAAACTTTTGTTTTGCTCATTTGGTTCCATAAACTTTTCTCCACCGCTCATCTAGGTCCAAAACCGTTTAAACTACCCCTGCGCAGCGGTTTTGGATGGCGGTTTTGCTAACGGTAACAGCTGTTTTGTCTTTTTCTTTTTATTTATTTCTGCTGAATCTTTAAAAATAATAATAAATTACAAAAAATCAAAAAATAGAAAATCTAATTTTGTTGAACTCCACATGAGTAGATCTACGTAGTGAACACATAATATACACCCAAGTTGACATGTACACACGTGTTAACCCTTTCTTCTTGAAATTTCCTTAATCACGTAAACTGATTTTTGTTTTTGTCGTGAGCTCCAGCATGCAGTGACTATTTATGTTTTCCGTTTTCTTACCAAGGCTATTGTGTGCCAGCTGTGAGGCTGACTCGAATTACCATTTACGTACGTGGCCACAAGACGTGGAGACATACAATTTGCTGTAGTTGGCGACCCTGCTTTACTTTTAAACTGCGGTTTACCAAAACTGGTACAGGCATAGGACACTTGGAGGCATATGTTTATTGCATAGATCTACTCATGTGCATTCTAATAAAATCGCTTTTTTATTTTATGATTTTTATATGATTTACTATGATTTTCAAAAAATTAGCAAATAAATAAAAAGGAAAAAGACAAAACAGAGCAAACTCGCCGTTCAAAACCATATGGAGGGTAGTTTGAACGGTTTTGGATCTAGATGAGTGGTGGGAAAAAGTTCATAGACCCAGATGAGCAAAACAAAAGTTCATGGACCTAGATGAGCGGTGGGAAAAGTTTAAGGACACATGATGCATTTCACTCTAGATCAAATAATTGATATAGTATGACACAACTGATAGAGATTATAGAGTGTCTACTACTACGACCATTGCTTAAGAGAATTATTACTGAAGAGAGAAAAAACTAATATAAGTGATTTTTTTTAGTATTTGTCTCATAATAAAGATTATAGCATGTGCGGGAGCATGGGTTGATGGACTAGTGAATCATAATTCCTGTCAAGTGCAAATGTATAGCTGAGCCTTCATACAGTCTAATTTTATTCAAGATGTTCCCCAAAAGATTTCTACACCCTGGCTAGATGTTAATTGAAACCAAAGATTTTCGTATCTTAGCCTCTGTCGCATTACTTCCTTTGCAAAAAGAAAAGGATTAATGCATAATCAGAGGTGATGATTTGGCTCATTGCATTCGTTCTTAGGAAAAACACCGCCTAAAATGGTAACCCTAAGAGTTAAACTTTGAATTTGCTACCGGCAATTAATTCAACTTAAGTCTTAAATTTAACTTTCTTTCACCTCAAGTTCAGATTTTTCTTACTCAGTATGATGATTTACAGATTAAATACGTATATATTTATAATTTGTTTTTTTTTCTCGATTTTAGATAGCTTGGAAAGATAAGGAATTAACTTATCCACAAAAAGTCGCCCTATCAAAATCTATTATGGACAAGTGTGGTGGGCTGCCCAAAGTAATAGCTGCCGTGGGTGAAGTGTTTGTATCAAGAGACGACTACTGGTGGTTGAAGTACATGTGTGATAACTTTATGACCGTTTTGGAGACGGCTCCAGAATTCCATGGATTAAGACCCCTGTTTTATTGGATGCAGTCATACTTTGATGCTTGCCCAGATTCAATCAAACCATGTATCTTCTACCTGCCAATCTTTGATGCAGAGAAGAACATTAGGTTGCGGCGTTTGCTGTGGCGGTGGATTGCAGAGGGTTACTGCAGAGACACTTCCGATGGTACTACTTGTGAAGAAAATGGGAGAAAATTCGTCTCTGAGCTCATCAAGTCAAGTATAATCGAGGAGTCAGCAAGCAGTATCATTTGTGGTCTAAAAAGAAAAGGCAGAAGCGTGTTCTGTCAAATCAATGGCTTCTTCCATGAGTACATCATCTCACGGCCAATGGAAGATAACCTTGTGTTTGCATTGAGGGACGTTGCAGCCTCAACTCGCAACGTGCTGGACAACACCTCACCATAAGGAGCAGCTGGGACAGAAACGAGATTGTGTATGAGAGCATCGATTTTTCACGGTTGCGGTCCTTGACTGTTTTTGGGAAGTGGGAGTCATTCTTCATCTGTAGCAAAAAAGTGAACATGAGACTGCTTCGGGTGCTAGATCTTGAGGATGCAACACATGTAACTAATGAAGACCTTGACAAGATTGCCAAGCTACTAACTCGACTCAAGTTTCTGTCCGTACGGGGACATACAAAGATCACTTGTCTGCCAAGTTCAATTGTTGGTCTGAGGCAGCTTCAGACCCTCGACATCAGAGGCACCTCCATACTAATGTTACCGCTAGGTATCACTAAGCTACAGGAGCTACGGTACATTCGTGCTGGTAAAATGACTGAAGTATGGGATTGGGAAGGTGATATTGTAGCAGCAGATGGTGAGGAGAACGGGGCATCAGCAGCAGAAGAAGAAGGTGATATTGTAGAATCAGATGATGAGGAGAACAGGGCATCAGCAGCAGAAGAAGAAGGTGATATTGTAGAATCAGATGATGAGGAGAACAGGGCATCATCAACACAAGAATGTGATGTTGTATCAGCAGATGGTGAGGAGGAGGACAAGCCGTCATCATTAGCACAAGCAGACACAAACTTACAACCACCAGCAGCAACAACAACAAAACCAACAGAAGTTGGTACCGATAGCATGGGACCAGTCCTACCAACAAAACCTGGTTCCTTGGTGTCATGCAACAACAGGCCGGGTACTTTGGTATCCTGCTTGTTGTCCAAGCTGTGCAGATGCGGCGGCGGTGGAGTTGATAATAATAATGGACCTGTAGCTGGTGTTACGGTTGCTGTAGGTATTGGAAACCTGTCTGTCTTGCATACTCTTGGTGTTGTCAAGGTGAATGCTCAATGTGGTAATAAGGCCATCTTCCAGGAGTTGAAGAAGCTTACCCAATTGTGCAAGCTCGGCGTGTCCGGCATCAACAAGGGAAACATCCATGAGTTTTGTAAAGCCATCTCTGATCATGCCCATCTCAGATCTCTGTCCGTGGAGCTCGATAAAGATGACAACTTGGATGGTTTGGATGACAACATCCCCGAGCCACCCAAGACCCTAAAGAGCCTGAAGTTGTACGGGCGTGTAAACAAATTGCTAGTCTGGATCCAGACACTATACGATAATCTGGAAAAGCTCAAGCTTGATCTAACTATAGAAAAGCCAGAGGAATTGGGAGCCCTTCAATTGTCAACCAGTCCTAACTTGAGTGGTCATCTTCGGATCAGGCCAGTTCAAGACGGTGACCTCCACTTGCGCTGGTACTCGAGATACTCCCGGGTTGTCGAAATTCAGTGCAGCTCTGTATTACATATAAAGATTAATGATTGGCTGGAGTCTGAGGTTCTCAAGGTCCACTTCTCCGGGGGGTCACAGTCATCCTTGCAGATTTCTGGGCTACGTCAGATGGGGAAACTTAAGGAAGTGTGGCTAAAGGGATACACCGACGAGCACAAGCAATACATGCAGCAGCAAATTGACCTGTTGGACGATGAGAAGAGACCTGTGTTGAAGCTTGTGCAACCATGTGTCACCAACTCCACTTCTGAACCTGACGCCCAAGCCAACGTGCCTGAAGCCCACAGCTGTGTCGATGCACACAGTAGGTCCAGACTGGCTGGTGTAGTGGCATGCTGTGCACGCGTACTCGGTGAGAAGCGAGGCAACAAGAATATTCAGAGAATTCAATTGTAATCTTGTCCTCTGCCTCTTCTTCCCGTCCCCAACTCCTATTAACACCATGTTCGTCCGTCGTGGTCCACTGTTTTCTCTTCTTCTTTTTTCGTCCTTGTAATATACATAAGTAGAGCTTCAACCGTGAATAAAATAAACAGAAATGTCTCATGCTATTTCTGTTTGCGGGCGTGTATGTGACCTGCCCAAGAAGCCAAGAGTGTTTGTGACCCCTTGCTGCAGGTGCCGGTCACAAAGCACGAGTGTAGCACACACCATATGTCTGCTTCATTGCCTCAACCAACACAACCTGGTTCGGTCAATACTAATTGCACCCGGTTTCAATATCGGTGCTGGAGGGATGCCGAGTTACTCAGTGACAACATGTGTTTTGCTCACAATTCCTAATGTGAAGACAACAAGCATCCCAAAACAAGTTTCTTTTGGTTCCTTTGCTGCTAGGCTGTCACAGACAGAATTACTGAACCTCAGCAACGATTTGAAATAGGTAGCCTTATTCTGAGAGCTACACTGTTAAGGGTCCTTTTTCTAGCTTGCTTCTTTTCTTCAGAGAGCATTTTAGGCTACGCATGCGTTGCCAAGAAATTCCTCTTTGGTAGCTGTGAGGACACTTCTGAGAAATACACCAGTGTTCATTATGTTATATGTATATTATTAAGGTCTGCTGGCTACGTACTACTGCTCTCACAGAATACAGCAGTGGAAGGGTACATAACATGTCCATGCCCCAGCTAAAACAAGTGACTCTGTACCACTTCAAATAGTTGTAGCTTGACCATCAAACTAAACTATTGACCACCTTTAGTTGATATAAGCCCACTGCCCAAACAAATGTATATGGGATCAAGACCATCCCACCTCCCCAATCTTTCAAAACCGAAAGGTCCGCGTGCGCACAAGTTTGCACAACTTGGACAAGAAGCTTAAATAATGTACTCTGCTTGCTGCTCCTTTCTTCGCCAGAAATAGTATTACTTGTTTTGCATATGATGATCACCACCACCTTGCCTTGTTAAGACAGGTGGTGAGACTAGAAATCTTTCAACTCATTCCTGTACACTAGTTCTACTCGAGCCGTACCCACCCAACGCGTGTGCGTACCTTGGAGCTCCATGCGTACGTGTCACAATTCACAGAACATCAACAGAAACTTACTTTATTCAGAGAACACGTGGTCACGGCATGGCCATTGCTACTCAGATTAAACATTCAAAGTAGCTGCAGGACAACGTGAGGGTTAATTACAGGCTTACACGGTAGAGCAGACCAACTCCGTACTGATCAATCACACAAGTAACAAAACTAGCACATCTAAAGGATAGCAAGGGTCACCATCCTCTGGGTTTCTCCTGCCTTCACCTTCTCGGACTCTGTTTGGATCACACCACCAGTGCCAAACAAGGTATAGTTACTCCCTCTCTTTCATGCCCCAGATCAGTTCCAACTTTCAAGAACTCTCTTGGCGACTTCTGTTCTAGCAGAAACATAAAGCAAGAGGATTAATGGAAACGATCGGCTGTGGATTTCGTGAATATCAATAGTGATGGCTCTTTCAATCCGGATACGAGAACATGGGGTTGAGGATTTGTAATCAGAGATCATGATCATGGAGGAATTGTTGTTCAGGCTGGAGCAGGGAGTTTACTGCACCTGATGGATTCTTTCCATGTAGAGCTCGTTGGCTGCCTGATGGGTCTCCAAGCAGATAATAGTTCAGGTACCAATGAGCAATATAATTGCAGAAACATATTCGATGATTATGGTTAAGTCAATCACTGGAAACGATATCTTTTGAATTAGCAGCAGCCGGTGGAATTATTGTAGAGTCAAGAACCCTATTTCTTTAAGCTTTTAGTAACTTCTGTGTTAATGTTCTGCCTCCGAGATTGTAATAAGGTAGCTCGTGCCCTAGTGGCAACCAGCTATAATTGACCTGAAAACCCTGTCTAATGTGGGATAGAACACAAGGAGTCAAGGACTTGGTGGAGACCAATTCTGTTGTGTCTGTGGTCTAATGGAACTCGGAATCAAGCTAAAAAAACACAATAGCACACCGAGGCTCCCCCAGCACCTAAATTTTGCTCTGACCAAACCAGTGTTTAATACAAAACTGATCTTACATAGACTCACAGAAAAGCACACATCATTACCATGTTCATTCATAAATCAGTTTCCATTAGGAATTAATAACTTTGAACTGGAAAGTTCAACAAAATCTGGTTTCCTTATACAACAACAATAACAGGCCAGAGATCTACATCCCTGCACATCTGTCCAGTCTACGCCTAGGTAACAGCAACAAGCTTACAGCATGTTACATTTCGCTGCAAGCAAAAAACAATAGTGTTGCACATACACGGCCAATCTCGCTACCTCTTTTGCAGGCAAAAAATGGCAGGCACACTGGAACAGTGGGGCAGTGTGCCACTTGAGTCACTACTGTTCAGGATGAATCAATCTTCAGTCAAATTAGCTGTAGATGAATATCGGATTGGGTTATTCGACTTTACATCTTTTGTACGGCATGAATCCCCTTACTGGTTGGTCCCTGCTGCTGCTGCTCGGCTTCACTCTTACGAAGGCTGAGTTCGCGCTCGGTTTGAGCTCAACACTTGGACCTGACTCTGGCATCTGAACAGGCCCAAGTGACTCCTTGACAACTCTGCAGTTTGTAGGGGTCAGTGTCTGAACATTGCTCATGCAATCTGAACTAGATACAACTGATGGGCTTTTGCCAGTATCACTTTCACTAGCACCTTCGTTATGCATCCCTGAGCCAAAACTTCTTGGATGGCCGACTGGAAAACCATAGTAAGGCCACCATAAATGAAGAGGGGAAATCCTAGCATCCCCTGACTCATACATATGAAGAGGGAAAGAATGGAATGGAAGAATCCATCCATTGTGGGCAGGGTATGCTGCCATCCCTCCAACCGAGGATGTTTGCAACACTTCTTGCATAGAAGAATGAGAGTCTTTCTCACCATCTCCAGCTCTCATATCTGTGGAGGAAACTTTCTTCGGGTCTGGGATGATAACTGCCTTCCCAAAAAGCTTCAAACTGGTTTCTTGGACTTGTGATGTATCTTCTTCAGACAACTCGCCATCACTGTTGTCCTGCTTTAATTCCTGCAATTTGGAACATATCAGACCGCATAAGCAAACATGCTCATTTTTCAAGTTAGCTTGTTTGAAACGACGATCCATAGGATGAATGTTTCTTTACCTGACGGGATTGATCATCTTCTATTTGCTGAGTGAGTATATTTTCCTCCCCATTCACTACCTCAGGTACATTATTCCCATCATCTGATGACACAGGGGACGTACACCCCGTTGATGGGTTTGATACCGATGATCCAAAAGCATCCGACTGCATCGCAGACAACACCGACACGGGCGAACCATTCTCTTGGTCAAAACCAGATGACGATGAAATAGGAGCAATCTTTGGTTCGCCCATTGTAGGATTTGCCACAGTGGTGGAATCGGCGCACTTGCGAGGGTATGGGTGCAGTGGTTTCTCTTTGGCCTAGGGGGCGGGATCTCAATTGCATTACTGGCCCCAGGTTCACGCACCACCTACACAGTCAGCAACTCAGCATGAGAAATGGGAGAGAGAAATGAGTAGTTCAGAGTTAGCTGCTCGAAAATCTCACTGTACAAGCACATGTAATGGTACACTAATGTGGAATGCAGTAATAGTAGCTAAATTAAACACGCACATGAAGGTTAAGCACCTTGGAGAAAAACTTCTGAGCATGGCTCCGAATCTGGACAGCAGTCTTTGTGCCAATGTGTTCTAATAAATGACAGTTTGGACAAATCAGATAACTCCGTGCCATCGACGCGCTCTGCCTCTAACCGCCCACCTCCACGGACCGTCTCCTCGCCGCCTCCACCTGCTCGCCGCGCCCGCCGGGGAGCAGGAGCCCCGCCGCGCACAGCCTGCCGCGGGGACGCTGCCACCGCGCGCCGCGCCGCGGGAGGGCGTCGGGCCGCTCGCCGCGAGGGAGGCCGTGCCACTCGGCCTGGACCCGCGCAGGGAGGCCGCGCCGCCCACCCTGGGTCCGCGCGAGGGAGACCGCGGTGGCCGTCGGCGATGTGCACGAGTGCGTCGCGGTCGGGGCCTGGTGCGGCGCGGATCTCGGTGGTGCGGCGAGCTCCGCCTTCTAGCCGGCAGATGGCAGCTAGCATTGATATCCTAATGCGTACTCGGCGAAATTAGAAGAGAGACTGTGTGCGCGCCGAATCCAACTGCTGGGTCCATGGAGATTCAGTGCTGGCACATTAGGATTCAGTGCTGCCGGAAACTCTTTTGCAGTTGGACTGTAATCGCACATTAGAAGAGAGACTGTGTGCGCGCATAGCATTGATGGGACCGTGGGCCTCCACGGCAAGCAAGTCGCCGCTGCATCTTGGCAGCGCGTCTGGTCCATGGAGATGGCGATCGCGCTTGGTCGACGCTTCTCTCCGCTCACGGTCACGTGAATGCCATGCGTTGGGTGCTGAAACATTCGGATCGATCGATTGGTACGGGCCGGGTTCAGTCTGGGCGGCGGACAGAAATCCGTCTTTGATTACTCTGTTCCTAGTACACCGATGCATAACTCAGTCTTTGATTATTCTGTCCCAAGCACGCCAATGCAGAATTCACTCTTTGATTCCATTCCTGGTACACCGGTGCAGAGATCAGTATTTGATTCTGTTCCGAGTACGCCAATGCAGAGATCAGTTTTTGATTCTGTTCCGAGCACACCGACACAGAAACCATTCTTGGACTCTTTTCCAAGCACTCCAATGCAGAGATCACTGTTTGATTCTGGGCCAAGTAGAGCAGAATCTCCTACGGCCAGCAGCATGTATGGCAAAGAGCAAAAGGGATTCTTTGATTCTTCGGTTCCGAGTACCCCAATGTACAACTCAAGCTACACACCAAGGTATAGTGAAGCAGGAGATGATTCGTTCGACACCATGTCTCAGTACAGCTCATTCGGCATGCAAGAGAACAATTCCTTTGGACAGCGCGACAGCTTCTCGAGATTTGATTCCTTCACGAGCAATGCTGACAACGGTGGCAATGACACCTTTGCGAGGTTTGATTCTTTCCGCAGCACTTCAGATCAGGGTGGGGGCAACAGCTTCATGAGGTATGATTCCATGAACAGCAGCAGCGACCATGACAGAGGTGACCCGTTTGCGAGGTTTGATTCAATGAAGAGCAGTGACTACAACAGCCGGGGCTACTCGTTCGACGACGAGGACCCCTTCGGAACGGGGCCGTTTAAATCGACAGAGACCACAAACAGCAGCCCGACGAAACATGGGACAGACACATGGAGCGCGTTTTGACAGGCAGGTATTGGTTGTATCATATTCATAGAGAGGAGGTCATGTGCTTGTGCACCTTACTGCAGATATATACACACGTAGGGGGCAAGACCATTTTTGTTTTTGCATGTGCCTCTACTCCACACCTGGGGACGGCAAGGGAAGGGACGGGACGGGGCTTGCTTGTGTGTTTGCTTTGTGTTTAATTTTGTATCTAGGCTGGGAAACATGTGTTTGGTGGTCTGCTGCTGCTGCTTATAAACTCAACATTCTTTATACCTTGTATTGTACATGTACAAGATGCGAGTCGACCCGTTGGGTTGAGAAACTCTCGAGTGTTTTTCTTCCACGGTGTAGCGTTTTTCCAGTTTCTTCAAAAATTTCTGAGCTCTGTACAGACAGACAGACAATGTGGCTGAGAAGTCGGGACCTGGTAATGGGTTACTACTTCCTTGGAGTACAATATTGTGAGGCAATTATATGTCGGTTTAGCTAAAAGATGTATTGTTGCATTATATTAGAAAAAAAAAGGCAGCAGTTTGAAACATTTACAATGTAGCAATTGCAATGTACATCAAAAGTTAGACCTCGAGTCCTCGACACAACAGTTCGTCATTGCATAGCTGAAGGACTTTGGGGGATATGATGCATCGGTCACACAGGAGTTCCCGTTTTGCATCTATTTTGTTTTGTTTCGTCAAGATCATCAATCCGAGACGCTTTCCTGCGTTGTCTAAAGAATCTGTCTATATGAACGGGTGAAAATTTAATGAAGTACTTTTAGCCTTTTACCTAGCTGGCTAGATGTCATTTTTTTCAAAACTGCTTCAACTTTGGCTTCTCTGAAGAAGTGGCACTTTTAAAGAAGCTGTATGTGTTCTGGAAAATGACTATGTTTTATCGAAAATGTTTGGCTAAATTGCTCTTCGTATTTTTAAAATGTATGGAATATATTAAATGTCTATAGTGTCCCTAGTTATTTGACTTGTTGTATAAGTGACTATCTTGCACCAATTAAATCGTACTAGTGGACATGATTAAAGACTTTACGTAAACAAAACCATATTTTAAATAAAATTTATTTAACGAAGATTTTTTTTAGAAGAATTTAAGGAAGAAATGGGGTACATCACAAAATGTTTTGGGCCAAGGCCCATACAGCCTGTAGCGTAGTCTCCTTCCTTCCATGACACATCCACCGCTTTACCATTCTGTGCGCAGGCCGCCGGCGCCGCCGCCCCGCCCTCTCCCACGCCGTTTTTCCCACGCGCAGCGGTTGCCCGAACCGCCGCCCGCATGCTTCGCCCAATGGTGCAACGCCGCGCCGGCGTCGCCTCTGCGAGGAGAGAATGGCGCTGGCGTCATTGCTTCCGCGTGCGTCGGGCGGAGCTGCGAGAAGCTAGGATTCGTGGGTCCTTCTTCCTAGTGCAAGGGGAAGGGGGCTCCGGCTCCTCGGGTGGAGCCGTTTTCTACGGTGATGATTGGTATGTCAGCCAACCAAACGAGGTGGTCACTGTATCCCTCTCGAGTCACAAGTTTGCCAATTCATAAGTGTGACTTTTCTGACTCACTACTCTCTCTGGTCCACATTCTATCTCTTCGTCATCAGAAGGGGAGATGATTCAGCTGAGATCCAATCGACGTACGTTTTGCTCAGCTGATTTAGCCGGCACATTCAGTGCGTGGATCTATGTGTCAAGCTCGATTGGTGCACATTCAATCCAGTTGGTGAACTGGGACGGAGGGAGCAGTGAGCGCAATTGTTCAAGTGGGGTAAGTAGCATGTTCAACCATCATTGGTCCTGAATCAATCTCGGATTTATAACCCCATGTTCAATCCCCGAACAGCTAACCACGTTCACACCATTCTATTGTGAGTCATCTTTGTTCACACGAGGGTTCATACATGGTTATCGCAGTGCCAGCTAAGCAGTCCAAGGGTAGCTGATTGAGATGAGATCCAATCAACAGTATGCATATTGCTCAACCGATTTAGCTGGCACATTCAATGCGTAGATCCACGTGTCAAAAGCTCGATTGGAGCACATTCAATTCAGTTATTATCGATATAGATAATAGTATTAATATTTATACTCCTATCTTACATTAGATTTCTTACGAATATATATTTTGTTATTAATCTAATGCTACTTATTTTTTTATTATAAATGATAGTACTTTTTACTACTTTGGTCAATTTATACATCATTTAACTCTTTAAAAACAAGAATTGCATTTTCTTAATCACAAGGGAGCAGTACAATTATTGATTTTTTTTTTTTTGAACCAAGGGGAGCCCCCATTTTCATTAGCAAGCAATGGAAATACATGGTTTGAGAATTTACTGGGAATACAATTATTGAATTGCGGGTAGGTAGCACGTCACTGAGAGCATTATTGGTCCTGATCAGTCTCGGATTTATAAGCTCATGTTCAGGTTCACAGTGGGCACACACAACTCGGAGCATTACCCAAACACAAGAGCAGAGTGAGACAATGTTGCTGAGAAGTCGGAATCTGGTTATGGGTTACTACTCACTGCAATATATTGTGAGGCAATTAATTCAGTTCGGCGATAAGTTGTATTATTGTTTTTATAAGAAAAAGGCGGTAAGTTGAAAAGATACAATGTGGTAATTGCAATCTGCATCAAAAAGATTGACCTTGAGGATGTGCTCACCGTACTGTATGTAGTATGTAGTACCTTCATAGCTGCCACGTTCACGTTCACAGCATTGTGTTGTCAATTTGTTTGCTCTCCCGAGAATAACACTGTCAGTCATCCTTGGGCCTTGTTTAGTTGGCAAAGAACTGGAACTTCGAATTTTGTTTCAACTCGTGAAGACTTCTTGTAAGCACTTTCGTTTGTATTTGTAAACATTGTCCTATTATAGACTAACTCAGCCAAAAGATTCGTCTCGTCATGTACAATGTAACTGTGTAATTAGTTATTTTTTTTACCTACATTTACTGCTCGAACATATGTCTTTTTAGTGTATTTAATGTGATGTGATGAAAAGAGAGTCTAAAATTTTGGAATTTTTGGCAAAAATTCTGCCAACTAAACCAGGCCTTGTTCACACGAAGATCTATACTGTGATCGAAGTGAAGCTGATTGAGCTGAGGTCCAATCGATGTACAGTGATGTTTAGTTGATGTGATTGAGCTGGCAGATTCAATACGCTGATCCATCTGTCGGAAGCCCCGATTGGTGCACATTCATTATTCAACTCTCACTCCTCTCGCTGGTTTGGTCACATGTCGCACGTCGCGTGCACACACGTTCACAGCTACTCCGTACGTACCATTGTTGTCTTTTGTCAATTTGTTAGCTCTGCCGAGCACAACACTGTCAGTCATCCTTGGGACCGGTACGGAGTGTACAGAGTACAGTATGATCCAAGTGGAGCTGATTGAGCTTAGGTTCATTACTGAAACAGTCCAAATCAGCCATGAAAACCATCAGCCGAACAGCTAAACACATTCACACCATTGTATTGCGAGTCATCTTTGTTCACACAAGGTTTCATACATGGTTATCGCCGTGCCAGCCAAGCACTCCAAGGGTAGGTGATTGAGATCAGATCCAATCAACAGTACGTACAGTACTCCGTACATGCATACTGCTCAACCGATTTAGCTGGCACATTCAATGCGTAGATCCACGTGTCAAAAGCTCGATGGAAGCAATTTCAATTCAGTTACTCTCGATATAGTGAATAGTATTAATATTACTCTCCTCTGTCTCGAGAAAACATGACATTCTCGCTCCCCGATAAGTCAACATTTCTAAACTGTCGGCAATTATATATTAAAATATATAAATATTTTATACTAAGTAATTAATATCATAAAAAGATCTTTAAGTCTAGTTTTTATATTTATTTGGAAATATAAATGTTACACGTATTTTCTATAAACGTAGTAGAAGTTGACACGCTTCCTATAATTGTATTTTTTTTTAGACGGAGGGAGTGTATCTTACATTATATTTATTATAAAAATATATTTTGTTATTAATCTAATGATACTTATTCTTTTATTATAAATAAATGATAGTATTTTTGTATTACTTTGGTCAATTTATACATCATTTAACTCTTTAAAAAACAATAATTGCATTTTCTTAACCACAAGGGAGCAGTACAATTATTGAATCGGGGGTAGGTGGCACGTCACGTCCTACCATTATTGGTCCTGATCAGTCTCGGATTTATAAGCTCATGTTCAGGTTCACAGTGGGCACACACAACTCGAGCATTACCCAAAACACACAAGAGCGAGCAGAGTGAGACAAGTACTACGACAATGGCGGAGTTCGCTCTTGGGGTTGACCAAGACGGCTGTGGAGGGGACGCTGAGCTTGGTCAAGTCGGCCATAGAGGAGGAGAAGAAGCTGAGGGAGGCCGTAGAGAACGACCTGGTGTTCATCACCGGGGAGTTCGAGGTGATGCAGTCCTTCCTGCAAGACGCCAACAGGGGAGCGCGCAGCGAACGATAAGGTGACTCTGACCTTGGTGAGGCAGCTCCGCACCCTGGCCTTCGACGTCGAGGACTGCGTCGAGTATGTCATCCACCTTGACCTTGACAAGTCATCGATTTGGGGGCCTGCGGCGTCTGTGGCAAACGGTGAACTGCCGCGCGCCACCGCTGCCCCTGGACGTCGCGGTGGCCGACATCAAGCAGCTCAAGGCCAGGGTGGAGGAGGTGAGCCAGAGAAACACACGCTACAGCCTCATCCTCCACGGCTCCGACAACAACAACAAGAAGCAGCAGCAGCCTGTCATGCCGTCGATGGCAGAGCAGCCTGCGGATGCCACCACGTACCCATCCTCAGCGCCGGCGTTCCACATCCTACGCGATGCGTGGGGAGGCTACTGGCAAGTGGTGCAACAAAAACATGTGCAACCTCCAAGAGTTGATCGTCAGTGGAGATGATAGCCTTCAAGTTATCTCAGTATGGGGGAGTACAGTAGGTGATGATCTTGGGACGGCAGCATCCATCCTTACCAAGGCCTACTGCGACCCAGAATTGTGCGAAATTTTCAAAATCCGCGCCTGGGTGAAGCTGACACATCCCTTCAACCAAGAAGAGTTCGTCAAGAGCTTGCTCGCTCAATTCTATGCGAGCTCCTCCCACCAAGCAAACAGTGCTGGTGTGGATTTCTGCGCGTGGATGAAAGCAGAGACTACGGAAGCAGAAAAACTCATGAAAGCTAATAATCTCATGCAGCAAATGAGAGAGCAAAGGTGTCTCGTTGTCTTGGAAGACGTATTGACGATGGCAGAGTGGCATGTCATCAGAATGTACTTGCCCAACAGTAAGAACGGTAGCCGGATACTCCTATCGACGCCACAGTTAGGCATTGCCCGTCTCTGCACTGGGGAGCCATACCAAGTATCTCAGCTCAGAAACTTCTCCGGTGATAACGAATTTCTTTTGTGCCTTCTCCAGAAAAGAAAAAGGTACGTAAGATATGAATTCCAAATCAATATATAGTTAGCTAGTAGTCATGAGTAGAGCTGGCTCCATAATCAACGGCATTATTAACATTATAATACTCCTTTTCCCACGAAGGATGCAATTACCGTATTACAATTCTTATAACTAGTAAATTGGTCCGTGCAAATAGAGTGGATACTGAGCCTTTTTAATTTATTTGTTTTAAATTTGAGATATTTTCCTTACAATTTTATTTATTTCTTTTATTTTAATTTTTCTCTCAAGACCCGCCCCCTCTGCATCTATCAGTATAAACTCCATATGATATCTTTGATCTGTCCATTGTTTCAAGCTATCCTTGTCTATTTACTTTTCTCTCTTTTTTTTTTTTCATTTTTTATCCTATGGCTTGCAATTTTCTATTGTGGTTAAAACAACCTGGACAGCTTTCAATTTCTGCGTGGTGAGCTCCATTCATCGTTATCATCCCCTCATAAATTTAGATTTTGGGTCAAATTAATTGTAATCAGTTTCATGAATTTATAATTGTCCTTTTTTAAACATAAAACATCACTGGGTTTACCACAATGATACTCATGTCTTACCTTGGAACTAACATTATAGTGTTACATTAACATTAGATTTTTATTTAGGTGTCTATAACTCTATACAAACTACTATACTTTTCCCACCTTTCAACGTTGAGCTTAGCTATTTGCAAACTATAATTAATGCGGGATATTTATTTTGCTAGTTATTCAATGTAATTCATTTGGAGACTAAGTTATTAATTTGTCATAAAATTTATTCAACATTCTGTCTTTATTAATTGTGTTCTACATGGACACTTTATTTAAATATTTTTCTTTCAACGGTTGATATATCAATATCAATCGACTATGAATGTAAGAGGCGTGCTTGGGGGCTTACCGGGGGTGGGTGGTGCGGTGGCTAGGGCAGCTGCTGGCTCGGCAGCATGCGCATGGTCGATGGCGGCGCGGCAGCTAGGGTTTTGTGCGGGAGTGAGAGAGCCCGATGACCGAGATTGGAGCTTTCACTCTTTCTGTTTTTACTTACAGATTCAACGATTATATGGCCCCTTGTATTTATAGTCCGGGGGATTTAGCCTGCAAGCAATCTAGACTGATCTAACCTAATTTACGGTGACGGGCGGTGGTGGTGCTATAGTACCTGCTGGTACTATTCACACTACAGTAATTCAGCGCAAGATACGTGCAACCCTAGGACACGGCGCGTGGCCTAGTTGGTGTGCCTCCTTGGGCCCATCTTGGCCCATTTTCTCCGCCGAAGATCGCGGCCCCGCGTTGGGCGCATGACAATGAATATATATTATATATTAATATAATTACGCCTAAAAACATGTTTAGTAAACCAAGAAAAGACAAAAGTAATAGAGTCAAATGCAATAGCACTCCATCAATTTGTTTCTGGGTGCCTAAACTTGTTAAGTGGTGCACCAATTAAATGCACTTTAAATTTCATGGATTTTGGCCACCTTTACAAGTTTTAGGGCTGTTGGTGCATTTAACTCTAAAGAACCATGTTTTTGATCGCGGGCTATGAAAAAAATAGCGTCAAGCTTTTTCGGGCGCTTATTCGCCGCTATAGCGGCAGTTAACGCCAGCTGCAGATAGCGCCAAAGCATGCTTTGCTGCCGCTATAGCGCCAATAGCGTGAAAATAGCGCTATAGCGCCAATAGCGCTTTAGCGCGCAATAGCGTGGAAAATAGCGCGCTTTAGCGGCGCAATAGCGCGATATAGCTCCAATAGCGCCAATAGCGTGGAAATTGACAATAGCGTCGCGGCGTTTCAATTGGCGCGCTTCATGGCTAAAGAATAATATGAATATCAGTTATCCATTTTCCCAATGCTACGGGTTAGCATGCATTCACTATGGTTCCTTTCCTGTCCCGCAAGACCAATGATCAGTATGGACTCAAGACAAAACATTGTGTAATTGGTAACATCCAAAAAACCTAATGTAGATTGTAAGCTAGATCTTCATAGAAACCTACGGTACATATTCGTTTCTTTTTCAATTAATCCCTTAATTTCTAGTAAATGCAGACCGATAGATCATCACAAATTCGACGGTGCATACATTTTCTTTTTCTCGACGAATCTCGTAATTTCTAGGCCATTTCAGCAAACATGGGGTTCCTTTTTGAGGATATAATCTTACTATTACTAATTAGAAACATCAATAGAGGCACCACGTGAGTTTACCGGACACTCTAAAAAAGATAAATCCTAGAAGTTTTCCCAATAATTAGAAATATCTACTATCTAGCCTTTAATTTGGTACTCCCTCCATGTACCTGAAGGAAGTCCTTTAGGACCGATATTGTCTTCAAAAACAATTTTTGACTGCTGTTTTTGATGTAAATTATTTATAAAATATAGTTAATATATACTTTTATAAAACTAAATTTTGAGATGAATCTACTTACATGGCTTTCATATTTTCAAACCCAAACTAAAAAAAGAATTTATTTGTAGTCAAAGTTTAAAATGTTTGTCCTTAAGACAACGTCAAAAAGGACTTCCTTTAGGGACATGGAGGGAGTATACTCTAATCAGCATAGCCGATAATAAACATCGGATTCATTGAATTTATAAAAAATTACCCACCTCTGGCATTATGAAAAGTACATCAAGTAACCCCTAATTTTGCATCTAAATTATCCACCTCTGCCATTACGAAAGATAATTCAAATAAACCCCTAAAGTTGTATATAAATTATTCACATAGGTCATGGAAATAATTCAAAATAATCCCCTAAATTTGCATCTAAATTATCCACTTTGTCATTATGAAACATAACTTAATAACCCTCTAAGTTTGTATCTAGATTACCCACATCTGTCTTATGAATCTACATTCAAGCTACCCATATATTTTTGTTATGGAATATAATATAAAGTATTACCTTTATGTCTCTACCCATAAATATGAATTTCATCTAGTTAATTTAATTCTTTTCCATGGTCAAAGCAAGCTTTTATACGTCTGAAATATGAAGTATCTATGGGCATGAACGAATACATTATTATAGGATTTCAAATGAACTTACAAACACGAGCGATAAAAGGTTGGAAATGTGTACTAAATGCATTATAGAGCAATATGTTGAAAGGGGATTTGATAGTATTATAATACAACCTAGCAATCTTAGGGTAACACGTCTTGTATTTATTTCTTGCTTAACATGTTTAACTTGCATTGTTGATTGGATAAACTAGGTAAGTTTGTTAGTTTTGTTAATTATTACATCATCTAGTTTTCTTACTTGCAGTTGAGCAGAGGTGGACACAAGATTGGATTGCAAACATGATAACCACTTTTGTATTGTAATTGGATTGCATCTAACTTACAAAATCGGTTTCTTACTTGCAGACATCAAGTGTTATAGGCAAATTTTACCGCCAACTACTACGACGTCATGGTGTGATATCCGTGTGGGGGGCTTGATGACGATGAAATATCAAATCTTGTTGATATATTGTATAGGGGCATAATAAACGGCTGGTTGGAAGAAATTGAGGGGGTTGTTGCTGACAAATCAGATCATGTTGATATGTTGTATGACGGCATAAGAAACAGGAGGAGAAAATTTGAGCGGTGGCACAACAGCTGGGTCGATGTACCAGACCCGTTCGATTTGAAGGTCTTTGCTCGACGTTTTTTTCTGAATTTTCATTCAGATGATATTCGAGCCAAGGAAATCACTGAGGTTGGTAAGAAGGAGAGAAAGTCTTAATTGAGTGGTGTCGCAAGTTTCTGTCTGAAGAAGAGGACTACCACTACGTCATGGTTATTAACGGTGTGCTGTCGAAGGATGACTGGGACTTGATACAATCGAAATTCTTCTCATCCAAGACTGCTACGGGTAAAGGTTGTATCCTTGTCATCACAAATGAAGAAAGCGTGGCCACACATTGTGTGAAGGATTGCACACATCTAGCATTCAACGCCAAAGACTTGAAGGCGGACCCATCCATTTCTGCCTTGATAAATAAGGTAATAACAACAACTGTATATTATATATATGTTATTGGGACGTCCATGTTGCCACATGCGCCTTCATCACAACTAACTATATATGAAATTTGTATTGTTTATAACTTGCAGGGTTGTTGGCACTATGCAATTAGAGGCAAAAAGGGTCGCTTGTTCTATGACAGAAACAAAGATGCACGAGAATGGGCCAAGAAATTTGAACATGTTGGCGGTAATATTCTAGACCCAAATAAAGGAAGAAAAGACAAGGAGGGATTTCATGTATTCATGGTGAAGCGGGATAAAAAAGATTTATTCATGGCTAAGCCGCCTTGGACGAAAGGAGTTGTAGAAGGTGTATCACAGGTGAAGGAGGAGGGTGGGAATTGTGAAAAAGGTGTCCTCAGGCATGCGTACTATGGTGCATTGTTTCAACAACAAATTGAACGGCGCTGCAGCTGGGTGGACTCGCCATGTGATGAGGAAGGGGATTTCGTCCCTCTCAATTGGACGGACTTCACATGGCGCTTACTTCTGGATTTTTATTCTGATGACCCTCAAGCCAAAGAACAAGTAGCAGTTGGTCTGATGGAAGGCACTATTATTGACCCACTTGAAAAGTGCCGTGAGTTTCTTCATAATAAAAAATGCTTGGTTGTCATCAATGCTAGTCTGGAGTCCATACACGACTGGGATTCGATCACCACCTTCTTTTCTGAGCAGCATATTCAAAGCATTATGTTCTTTCACTCTGGTCTCGACGACACTTATTACTATGATACAAGTGAGGCGCTGTGGCTGGATACCCAACAAGAAGGTCGTCTCATAGAAATGGTTAGTTCTTGGACCTATTTCATCAGCTTAATTAATGAATATTATTGGTCACGTAGTATTTGTTTGCTTTCCTTGCTGCATGCATGATCGAGTGCGTTTAATTACATGCAACGTCGTCGCCACATGTAAAGCATGCTGTGCTGTGTACTGCATGCCGGCTATACATGTTGGGGTGGACGGCATGCATGCATGTAATAATATTAAAAAAACTTAGTTACAGTCTCTTGTCTGTTTTTTTTTTAAAGGTAGTTGTTGTTGTTTCCTGATATCCACACCTAGTCAAGTCTAGTAGTTATTATTAAGATCGACATGGTTTACGGTTTCTTGTCTCTTTATTATATGTTGGGTGGAGAACCCGATATATACTGACACATGCATGGTTCCCGGCCATTATATGCTCCATCCTGCAGTCCTGTCGCACATAGCATGGGTCATGTTGGTTTTTATCCTCAACTGTTGTCTCTATCTCATTACTCGCAGGAATACCGCCGTATATTTTCTACCCGAAAGAGATACCAAGAGGCAATCCAATGGTTTGAAACACACCAACCCGTTGGGCGTCACACGGAAGTGGATGACATCAGGGAACAAGTACTCGATGGGAATTTGGTCGCAGTATGGGGGATATCCGGTGTTGGCAAATCAACTCTCGTCAGGACCGTTTTTTACAAAGAAATTCTTTATTCATCAGGACTTGAATCATCGTACGGACTTGGCCCTACCGAAGCATTTGCTTGGGTGGACGTTCCGAGTCCATTCAATTTGACTTATTTTGCTTGGCGCTTACTTCTCGATTTCTATTCTGATGATCCTCATGCCAAGGAAGGTGCAGCAGTTAGTATGGTAGAAGAAGGCTGCCAAGTCCCAATTCTAGAGTGCTGTAAAATCCTCCGTACTGGAAAATGCTTGGTTATCATGGATGGTCTGCGCTCCAAGCAAGACTGGGATTTGATCAAAGCCACCTTCTTAGCCGAGGATATTGAAGCCACTATTGTTGTCATCACAAATGAAGAAGAAGTTGCAATGCATTGTGTTGAAAATAACGAGAGACATGCAATCAACATCACACGTCTAGAAGCTAATGTGGCCCTTAGCCTCTTTGAAAAGGTGTGTTTACTCCCGATCGAGCAGTCGTTCTAATGTCCATTCACTTAATCATGCATACTAACAATATATTAATGTTTACCATCGTCTCATACTCTATTGTGATTACTCATGCTAGAGGTTTATAGGTTTCATGTAAATACATATGCGCAGAAAAAAATGATTAATTCTAGAAATTCTATCTAGAGGTCACTAGTAGAGTCCATGTTATTACTCACGAGACATGCTAGGGAAAAAAAAAGATAAATCCTAAAATTCTCACAAAACATTTAAAACATTTGTCCATCAAATCACAATCGATAATAATAGCCGTGACATCAAAAGAGAATGACTGTAACAAAAGCAACCATACTTTAAGCAAAGATTTCAACTAAATGTATATGGAAGATACACATAGATGTTATAAAAATTACATATAATAAAATAATCGATATAGTATGACAACTCAAAGAGGTTATAGAGTATCAGCTATGACCATTGCTAAGAAAATTTATGAAGAGTTTTTTTTTTTTAACATTGGTAATTTCTTTTTAGTATTTGTCTCCTAATAAAGATTATAGCTCATGTGGGAGCATGGGTTCATGGATTATTGAATCATAATTTCTGTCAAGTCCAAATGCGTAGCTGACTCTTTGTGCATTCAATGTTCCCCAATGGAATTCTACACGCTAGCTAGATGTTAATTGAAACAAAAAAATTCATATACTAGTGGCTGCTAAAACCCCTGCTATATATCGCATTACTTTCTCCAGAAAAGGAAAGGCTTAATGCATAGCCCGAGGTGATGATTTGGCTCACTGCATTCGTTCTTAGAAAAAAACACTACCCTAAGAGTTAAACCTGATTAGGAAGACACCTCCGTCGTCCGTCGCCCCGCCACAGCGGCCGGCGGTGGCAAACCCTAGCCGCCGCCTCAACCTCTTCACCCCCCCCCCCCTCCCCTCGCCGCGCGAGAGAGGGCCGCGGGGAAGCCCGTGCGGCGCTCAGGATGGCGGCGGCGAGGCCCTTCTCCCAGCAGGTCGCGGCCCCATCCATGCGGGGATGGCGGGGGCGGCCGGGCGGCGCGGCGCGGTTTAGCGCGGGGCGGCGTCCTCGCACCTCGAGGCTAGGTGGAAGGTGTGCGGCGGAGCGGTCTCCCACGCCGGCATGTGCCTCCCCCGCCGGCCGCCCCCCACGCCAACGGCGACTCGGTGGCGCCGGCGTCTTCCCCAGCCCCGTCAGCTCCGGCGCTGGGATCGCCCCGGCGGATCCGGATCCGGCGTCCACCTCGGCGAGGCGACGATGACACCGCACGGCGACGCGCTCCTTCCTCTTCTTCCCGACATCGATTCCCCACCTTACCGGTGGCCGACGGCTCGGTTGGGCTGCAGCGGTCTTGGCCTGCGGTGGCGGTCGAACCGGGGCGTGGGCTGGCCCGGACCCTTGTGGCCGGGCGCCAGGCGACAATTGTCTGCGGTCCGCACGGCGCCGATCCGGGATGGTCGTCGCGATGGAGCGGGGTGCGCAGATTTGGCCCGCGGCGTACCGGCGGTGGGGGCGTGTCCCACGTTCTTCACTCTTCTTGCAGGGGCTCAACGGCGCCGCGATGCGCGGTTTGGCCGCTGGCTTGCCGGGCGGGTGGGGCTGCGCGTGCCTACGTTCGATCTTGCGGTGTGTGCCTTCCCGCGGTGGCGGGCGAGTCCGTTTGCGGCTCCGCACGGTGTGTCGGGCCGGTA
The DNA here is from genome assembly GCA_015847255.1 of Hyparrhenia diplandra. Classification (NCBI taxonomy): domain Eukaryota; kingdom Viridiplantae; phylum Streptophyta; class Magnoliopsida; order Poales; family Poaceae; genus Hyparrhenia; species Hyparrhenia diplandra. Next base: position 258,162 of record JADLZK010011058.1, read on the forward strand.
CATGCTTTGGCCGGTCGCGCTGCCGCCCATCTCGCGGCGAAGTCCGAACGGCTCCGCGTGGTGTGGCGGCGACCCGGCACCCTTCGTTTGGCGTGGTTGCTCGCCGTGCGCTGGCCCATTGTCCGAGGGCGAAGTCTCGTGAACGCTCAAGGCGGTGGCGGCGGCCGGCAAGCCAACTTCTTCGATCCGGTGTGGACGTCGCCCGGCGCGCGCTCCCACCATTTGCGGGCGAGTCGAGGGTTCGGCTCCGTGCGGTGTGGCGGCGGCCGGCTTCCACCCTTCCCCGCATCCGGCGTGGATGTCTTTTGGTGTTCGATCTACCGCGCCATTTTGGGCGAAGCCAGGGGAGACCATTGTTAATGGTTCTAGGCGAAAGTCAGCTCGGGTTTATTCCGAGCGATGACGAGATCTCCTTCGAAAGGCGTCATTGAAGAACCTCAGCTCTTGCTGGCGTCTCGGCTCGACCCGCCGACACCTTGGCACATGTTAGGGCGAAAGCCTTGCCAAGCCACCGTGGAGCTCCACTTCGTTTGGCCGACGATGACTACGTTACGGCGCCGTTCACCTCCCCCGGGAGGCATCGTTGAAGGGTTTATGTGTTTTGGTGGTTGTGGTGTTGTTGTTGTGGTTGCTTTCCCCCCCTTTGGTGTTTGTATCTTTTTTTCGCCCCGTGCTTGGGCGTACCGTTGTTGTACGGTTTTCGTCCGGTTTTCCATAATTAATCGGACGGGGTTTGGCCTCGTTTTCCCTAAAAATGAGGTTATCGACCATTTTGGGCACTTGAATATAATTCGGTGGGGGGCGCCCCCCCCCGGTGAAAATTCAAAAAAACCTTTTGTTTAGCAAAAACCTTGGGGGAAAATCCCCCGGGCATCAAAACTGCTTAACAAAACAAAGGAACGGGTACACAACGAAGATGTTGGAACTCGATCAGCTCTCGACGCCGAGCGCCGCCGCCCGACGGATGGTGACCGCGGCAACTAAAACCCTAGGAAGCGTACAACACAAGATCGCTAGAAGATATGACGCTGCAACCAACCGCAGCTTCGGATGGCCTTGTGTTCCTTGTATTTATAGATATGCTTGAGGCTTACGGACTCCAAGCCCCCACGCCAAGTCCGGCAAAGATCGCACCGCCGTTGCATCGCTGCCTGCGCTTACACGCTCTACAAGACTTGGCGTAAAGGTCGACAGACACAACCGGGTGCACCGTGATCCCAAGACGCCTACGATCTCGGTTACCCTTACCTGACCTTTACAGACTCTTTAACTGACTAAGATTACATAACGATAACGCATCAATTTAGCTAACAAAAGAGCTAAACCTTGAATTTGCTATCAGCGATTAATTCAACTTAAGTCTTAAATTTAACTTTCTTTCACCTCAAGTTCAAAATTTCTTACTCACTATGATGATTTACAGATTGAATATGTATATATTTCATTTGTTTTATTTCTGGATTGCGAGATAGCCCGAAAAGACAAACAATTAACTCTTGAAGAGAAGGTGCTATCAAAATCTATTGTCGCCAAATGTGGCGGGCTGCCCAAAGTAATAGTTGCCATAGGTGAAGCGTTTGTATCAATGAGAGGGCAGTGGTTGAGCGATCCAAGAAGCTGGTTGGAGTCCCCTGAGTGGTAACTTTATGGGCAAATTGGAGATGGATCCAGAATTCCATGGGTTAAGACCCCTGTTTTCTTGGATGCACTCCTTCGTTGATGCTTGCTCGAGATTCAATCAAGCCATGCATCTTCTACCCGTCAATCTTTTCTGCGCAGAGAAGAACATTAGGTTGCGGCGTTCTTTGTGGCGGTGGATTGCGAGAGGGTTATTGCGTAGACACTTCTAACGGTAGAACTTCTGAGGAGAACGGGGAAAATTCATCTCTGAGCTCGTCAACTTGAGTATAATCCAGGAGTCAGCAAGTAGTAAGGTGTTTTGTCAAATCAATGGCTTCTTCCATGAGTACATCATCTCACGGCCAATGGAAGATAACCTTGTGTTTGCATTGGAGGGACGTTGCAGCCTCAACTTGCAAGCGTGCTGGACAACACCTCACCATAAGGAGCAGCAAATTTGGGGACAGAAATGAGATTGTATATGAGAGCATCGATTTTTCACGGTTGCGGTCCTTGACATTTTTGGGGAGTGGAAGCCATTCTTCATCTGTAGCAAAAAAGTGAATATGAGAGCGCGAGGGGGTCTTTGGATCTTGAGGATGCAACAGATGTAACTAATGAAGACCTTGACAATATCGCCAAGCTACCGACTCGGCTAAAGTTTCTCTCTCTACGAGGACATACAAAGATCAATTGTTTGCCGATTTCAATGGGTGGTCCGAGACAGCTTGCAGGGACTCGACATCGAGGCACGTCCATAGTACTGTTGCCCGCTGTTTATCACGAAGCTACAGAAGCTACATTACATTCGTGCTGGTACCACGCCTGAAGTATGGGATTGGGAAGGTGATATTGTAGAAGCAGATGGTGAGGAGAACGGGGCATCGGCAGCCAGCAGAAGAAGGTGATATTGTAGAATCAGATGATGAGGAGAACAGGCATCATCATCAGCGAGAAGAAGGTGATATTGTACAAGTAGATGGTGAGGAGAACAAGGCATCAGCAGCAGCAGCAGAAGGTGATATTGTACAAGCAGATGGTGAGGAGGATAGGGCATCATCATCAGCAGAAGAAGGTGATATTGTACAAGCAGCTGGTGAGGAGAACAGTTCATCATCAGCAGCAGCAGAAGGTGATATTGTACAAGCAGATGGTGAGGAGGAGGACAAGCCGTCATCATCAGCACAAGCAGACACAAACTTACCTGCAGCAGGAGCAACACCAACAGAAAGTGGTACTGATAGCACGGGCCCGGTCCTACAAGCCGAACCAGGTTCCTCATTGTCATGCAACAACAGGCCAGGTACTTTGGTATCCAGCTTGTTGTCCAAGTTATGGAGACACAGCGCCCTGAACATGATAATAATGGACCTGCAGCTGGTGTTACGGTTCCTACAGATATTGGAAAACTGGTTGTCTTGCATACTCTTGGCGTTGTCAAGGTCAATGCTCAATGTCGTAATAAGGCCATCTTCCAGGAGCTCAAGAAGCTTACCCAATTGCGCAAACTCGGCGTGTCCGGCATCAACAAAGAAAATATCCATGAGTTTTGTGAAGCCATCTCTGGTCATGCCCATGTGAAATCTCTGTCGGTGGAGCTCGACAGGGATGATGACTTGGGTGACAACATCCCTGAGCCACCCAAGACCATACAGAGCCTTAAACTGTATGGACGTGTACACAAATTATTGTTAAAATGGATGAAGCACCTTGACAATCTGCAAAAGCTTCATCTAACTATAGAAAAGCCAGAGGAGTCGCGAGACCTGGCTGAATTGTCAATGAGACCTGGCATGGGTCATCTTCGGATGAGGCCGATTCAAGATGGTGAGCTCCACATTGTCGACGGCTGGACATTACCCAAGATTGTCGAGATCCGATGCAGCTCCGTACTACATATAAAGTTTGGTGACGATGATCAGGGCGATTTTGATGTGTCCGATGTTACTGTGCTCAAGGTCCACTTTTCCAGTGGGTCACAGTCATCCTTGAAGGTTTCTGGGCTACAGCGGTTGATTCTTCTCGAGGAAGTGTGGCTCAAGGGATACACCCACGCGCACAAGCAAGACATGCAGCGGCAGATTAATGAGATGAAGCTGAGGAAGTTCCAGAAGAGGCCTGTGTTGAAGCTTGTCTAAACACGCTAGTCCTGATCCACTATTTTCTTTTTTTGCCCCGCTTTAGGAACCGAACCAATCCTGACAGGCAAGACATGCAGCAGCAAATTGACGAGATAGTGCTGGTCGTGGACTGGAAGAAACCTGTGTTCAAGCTTGTGCGACCACGCTCCTCCTGACGCACTTTTCTTTTTCTCTGTCGATAAATAAATAACCGAGCCGAGCCGATCTTTCAAACCGGAAGGCCCGCGTGCGTGCGAGTTTGCAGCTTAAATGCACTTAATAAGGTTATATTTGGTTGCCTAGACATGTACTTATTATTTCGTGAGATGTTGCTTTAGTAAGATTATATTATATTTGGTTGCCTGGACATGTACTTATTCATATGAATCATATTATGGACGCCACCGCCTTGCCTTTTTTTTTTTTTTTTTTTTTGGGGGCCTACTGTAAATTTATTAAGAGTTAAAACTGTAGAACCTTAAACTTGTCATGGTGTGCCATCTGGGTCCATCATCTTACAAAAACACACTGACACCTTAAACTTGTCATGGTGTGCCATCACGGGTCCATCATCTTGCAAAACGCACATCCGACACCCTTAATCTTGTTTTTGGGTTCAGACCAACCCCATCTAGCCACCTTATGGTGTCCTTGCTGATTGTGTCGCCTCGTGTTCCATCTCGCCATCTTATGGCTGGAGCCATACAATACCAATCAACATACATGGAGGCATGGAGCTGGGCAAAATCAAATTAGTTTCTCACCCATTCATCTCGTAGGTTGATGCGTAACTGCATCAGATTCTCAATAGATAATGCGGTAGTGGTTGATACATCACCTCTTTTCAGATCCACAATCCACAATAGAAGATCGAGTGTCAATCGATTGCAGCTACTCCAAATAGTAGACCAGGAAAGAAAGGGTACGGACCTCATGGAACTACTCCAAATAGTTGTCAGAAAGAGGCAGGCCATATTCGTGACTTTTTTGGACTGAGAACTCCGTGTGATATATAAACTTAGAAGTTTAAAGGTGCGGATGTGCGTTTTGTAAGATGATGGACCCGGATGGCACACCATGACAAGTTTAAGGTGCCGGATGTGCGTTTTTGCAAGATGATGGACCAGATGGCACACCATGACAAGTTTAAGGTGTGGGATGTGCGTTTTGCAAGATGATAGACCGAGATGGCACACCATGACAAGTTTAAGGTGCTACAATGCATTTAACTCATTTATTAATTAAAGCAAAACTTTACCGCCTTGCCTTGTTAGGCCAGGTGAGACGAATACTTTCACCTCCTCCTGAAGACATGAACTCATCTCTGTACACTGTACTTTTAAAAAAAAACTTGTACACCGTACTTCTACTCCATCAGTGCCCATGCATCCGTGTTTGCTTAGCATCAAACACAATAACCGGCCGGATGAGAATGGATGCATGGTGAATTGGTGACAGTGCTATAGGGTAGCTCGTGCTCACACAGAAAAGAACCAACTAGCATTTGCATACTGATGTCAAAAGTGGGACAAGAAATGGGTACCTTGATACTTGATAGGGTACCCATCCGTCCCCAACTATTGACGGCCATGCATATTAGTGCTTGTCTTTCAACAAGTCAAAGTCATGCTGAATTGAGTTTTGCTCCAGTAGACCTTCACAAGAAGTTTGCACGAATTCCAAAGCATGTTAAGAAGTAGTAATTAGGTAATTTCCTAATTAATTTCCCGTGGGTCCTATTTGGGCCTGGCTTGGCCCAGCCCGAGCCCATCCGAGCGACTTGTGCACAGCCGGCCTCTGTTTACCGATCCCATTGTTTCAGCGGTGGTGGGCAGGCTCATTCTAGAGACCATGGCTGAGGAACCCCTCAAAAAAAAAATATCATGGCTGAGGAGGGCTCCTGTGTTGCGCTGCTCGGACCTAGTGCATTTCAGCGAGGCCAAAGAGATGGTTGGTGATAGCGATCCACGATTACAGCGTTCCACGGCAGACGGCAGCATTGATATCCAGCAGCAAAAGAGTTTGCAGGCGACCCAATGAATCTCTGAATGTTTCAGTCGTGCTCTCCAGCGGTGCGCGCATAGCATTGATCGGATCGTGGGCCTCCTCGGCAAGTCGCCGCTGCATCTTGGCATCGCGTCTGCTAGCTGTCGCCATGGAGATGGCGATCGCTCTTGGTCGACGCTTCTCTCCGCTCACGATCACGCGAATGCCATGCGTTGGCTGCCCACAACATCTGATCGGGAAAACATATAGGATCGATTGGTACGGACGGGGTTCAGTCTGGGCGCGGTCAGAAATCCGCCTTTGATTACTTCTGTCCCTAGTACACCGATGCACAACTCAGTCTTTGTCCCGGCCAAGCACGCCGATGCAGAATTCACTCTTTGATTCCATTCCTGGTACACCGGTTCAGAGATCAGTGTTTGATTCTGTTCTGAGTACGCCGACGCAGAGATCAGTTTTTGATTCTGTTCCAAGCACGCCGACGCAGAAACCATTCTTCGACTCTTTTCAAAGCACTCCAATGCAGAGATCACTGTTTGATTCTGGGCCAAGTAGAGCAGAATCCCCTACTGCCAGCAGCACGTATGGCAAAGAGCAAAAGGGATTCTTTGATTCTTCGGTTCCGAGTACTCCAATGTACAACTCAAGCTACACACCAAGGTATAGGGAAGCAGGAGATGATTCGTTCGACACCATGTCTCAGTACAGCTCATTCGGCATGCAAGAGAACAATTCCTTTGGACAGCGCGACAGCTTCTCGAGATTCGATTCCTTCACGAGCAATGCTGACAATGGTGGCAATGACACCTTTGCCAGGTTTGATTCTTTCCGCAGCACTTCAGATTAGGGGTGGGGGCAACAGCTTCATGAGGTATGATTCCATGAACAGCAGCAGCGACCATGACAGGCGACCCGTTTGCGAGGTTTGATTCAATGAAGAGCAGTGACTACAACAGCCGGGGCTACTCATTTGACGATGAGGACCCCTTTGGAACTGGCCCGTTTAAATCAACAGAGACCACGAGCAGCAGCCCGACGAAACATGGGACGGACACATGAAGCGCGTTTTGACAGGAGGCAGGTATTGTATTATAGAGGTCATGCGCTTGTGCACCTTACTGCAGATATATATACACACGTACAGGGGCAAGACATTTTTTTTGGCATGGGCCTCTGCTCCTCCACACCTGGGGACGGGAAGAGAAGGGAATTAGGGAGAGGATGGACGGGGCTTTGCTTGTGTGTTTGCTTTATGTTCAATTTTGTACCTAGGCTGGGAACATGTGTTTGGTGGGATGCTGCTGCTGCTGCTTATAAACTCAACATTCTTTATACCTTGTATTGTACATGTACAAGATGCGAGTCAACCCGGTTGGGTTGAGAAACTCTCGAGTCTTTTTTCTTACATGGTGTAGCGTTTTTTCTTCAGTTTCTCCAAAATTTTCCGAGCTCTGTACAGACAGACAGACAATGTGGCTGAGAAGTCGGTACCTGGTTATGGGTTACGACCTACTGCAATATATTGTGAGGCAATTAAGTCGGTTCAGAGATAAGTTGTATTATTGTTTTTTATAAGAAAAAGGCAGTAAGTTGAAAAAAGATATGTGGTAATTGCAATCTACATCAAAAGATTGACCTTGAGCGCATCCTCAAGGAAGTGTGGCTCAAGGGATAATGGGGGTGTTTGCTTCCCCACCACATCTGCTTGCCTAAGGTTCGGCTTGCCACCAGCAGATGGCAGCTTTGGTTCAATGTTTCTAAAATACGCCACGTCCGCGGCGGCGATTTCGATCGCCAAGGCTTAGGTGGCGCCAAACGTTCCCACAGCGACGAACACAGGCAAGACATGCAGCGGCAAATGAACGAGATGTTGGAGACGTGTGTTGAAGCTTTGTTGCAGTTGGTAGGTGTAGTCGTCTGAACATTATTGATGTCCTACTACCAGCAGATAGATGTCATCCACGTTTGTCATGTCACTACACCGTACTGTATGTACCTTCATTGGGCAGGCGCATTCACTCGCTCGCTGGTTTTGTCGCATGTCGCGTGCACACCGGTAAGAGCTAGCTAGCCACGTTCACAGCATTATTGTGTTGTCAATTTGTTTGCTCTCCCGATCACAACACTGTCAGTCATCCTTGTTCACACGAAGATCTATATGATCGAAGTGGAGCTGATTGAGCTGAGGTTCATTACTGAAACAGTCGTAATCAGCCATGAAAACGAACAGCTAGCCACGTTCACACCATTGCATTGTGAGTCATCTTTGTTCACACGAGGAATCTATCTATCTACTCCCTCTGTTCCAGAAAAACTTGCAATTCTCGTTTCCCGAGAAAACAGTATTTTCAAACTGCCGGCAATTATTTATTAAAATATATAAAAATTTTATATTAAGTAATTAGTATCATTGGAAAGATCTTTAAGTCTAGTTTTTAACAAATTTATTTGGAGATATAAATGTTGCACGTATTTTCTACAAACGTAGTCAAAGTTGAGTAAGTTTGACGGACACGCTTCCCATAGTTGCAAATGAAATGGAACGGAGGGAGTATCTATACTCTTATTCCTGTGTTTTCTGTCAGTGGCACATATCCCTGTTCATGTTGAACAGTGCACCGGCGCCGTGCCCATCACCAGTACAGAGCCATGCGCATGAAGAGTAAGCCATGCATCATGACCAGCCAGCATTCACGGCTGCCCAAACTGCTTCCAGAAATTTCTCGCAACTACTCCCAAACGCACGTATACTCCCTCCGTTCCATAATACTTGCATTCTTTTTGACTCATATAAATTGTGTTTAACCTCTCGTCTTATTTAACTTTTTTTAATAAATATTACCACTTTTGTTATAACTTATTACATCACTAAAGATATTGTAATGACATTTTGTTTGTTTTATAATTTACATAAAAATTTGAATAAGACGAGCAGTCAAACACAGTTTATATGAGTCAAACAATTGAAAAGATTCTGAACGGAGGGAGTACATGGTTATCGTAGTGCCAGCCAAGCAGTGGAAGGGTAGCTGATTGAGATGAGATCCAATCGACAGACCACAGTACTACGTGCTCCGTACATGCCTATTGCTCAACCGATTTAGCTGGCACATTCAATGCGTAGATCCACGTGTCAAAAGCTCGATTGGAGCAATTCAATTCAGTTTGTCAAAAGCTCGATTGGAGCACATTCAATTCTGTTATTATCGAACTGTATAATACTCCCGTCATTCCAAATTATAAGTTACTTTGATTTTTTTCATCCATTTAGTTATGTAAACTCATTTAGTTATGTAGATACATAATTAAATAGATGAACCAAAAAAAAATCAAAACAACTTGTAATTTAGAATGGAGGGAGTAGTAATTATTTAGTCCCTATAGATAAATCAATCTTAAGGGTGCTATAAGTCAAACTTTTTTTCTTTAGTTTGATCAAATTTATAGAAATGGGCACCAAGTTTATGACACCAATCGAAATCATTACATACACTATGAAAATATTTTTCATAATTTTTATTTGATGTCATAAATATTATTATATTTTTCTATAAATTTTTATCAAAGTTGAAAAGCCAGACTTAAGACAACTCTATGATGTGATTTAGTTAGGAATGAAGAGAGTACCCAATCGAAAGATATAACTAAAAAAAATTTTCGCCGGTCAAATTAGATGAACTTTAATCATGTTTATATATAGTGAATAGTATTAATATTTATGTCTTAAATTAGATTTATTACGAAAATATTTTGTTTAATCTAATTATACTTATTTAACTCTTTAAAAACAAGAATTGCATATTTTTTTTAAAACGAAGGGACCAGTACAATTATTGAATTGGGGTAGGTAGCACGTTCTACCATTATTGGTCCTGATCAATCTTTATAACCTCATGTCCTGGTTCACAGTCGGCACACACAACTCGGAGCATGAGCCACAAACACAAGAGCAGAGTGAGAGACAACTGAGCTAGTACTACAATGGCGGAGTTCGCTCTTGGATTGACCAAGACGGCGGTGGAGGGGACGCTGACCTTGGTCAAGTCGGCCGTGGAGGAGGAGAAGAAGCTGAGGGAGAAGGTACAGAACGACCTGGTGTTCATCGGCGGCGAGTTCGAGATGATGCGGTCGTTCCTCCGAGTCGCCAACACGGAACATGCAAGGAATGATGAGGTGGCGCTGACCTTGGTGAGGCAGCTCCGTACCCTGGCCTTCGACGTCGAGGACTGCGTGGAGAACGTCGTCCACCTTGACCTCGACAAGTCCTCGCGTTGGGCGTGGCTGCGGCGTTTGTGGCAAATGGTGAACTGCCGCGCGCCACCGCTGCCACTGGATGTGGCGGTGGCCGAGATCAAGCAGCTCAAGGCCAGGGTGGATGATGTGAGCCAGAGAAACGCACGCTACAGCCTCGTCCTCCATGGCTCCAACAACAACAACAACAACAACAATAAGGAGCAGCAGTCTGCAGTCACTGTAGTCATGCCGCCGCTGGCAGAGCAGCTGGAGCATGCCACCACCTATCCATCGTCACTGCCAGCGTTCCACATCCTACGCGATGCGTGGAAGGCTACTGGCAAGTGGAGCAACGGCAGCATGTGCAACCTCCAAGAGCTGATCGTCAGCGGAGATGATAGCCTTCAAGTTATCTCAGTATGGGGAGGTACCGTAGGTGATGATCTTGGGACGGCAGCATCATCCATCCTTACCAAGGCCTATTGGGACCCAGAAATCTGCAAAGAATTCAAAAGCCGTGCTTGGGTGAAGCTGACACATCCTTTCAACCATGCAGAGCTTGCCAATACCTTGCTCGCTCAATTCTATGCGAGCTCCTCTCACCAAGCAAATGCAGGCGGTGTGGATTTTTAGGGAAGAAGACAAACTAGCTAAAGTTAAGCAGGAAATGAGGGAGCAAAAGGTGTCTCATTGTCTTGGAAAATGTATTGGCGGTGGCAGAGTGGAATGTGATCAGAATGCACCTGCCGGACAGTAAGAAGGGTAGCCGGATAGTAGTGTCGACGCCACGGTTACCTATTGCCCTTCTGTGCGCAGGGGAGCAATACCAAGTATCGGAGCTCACAAAGTTCTATGGTGATAACCGATTTCTTTGTGCCTTCTTCGAGAATAAGGTAACCCGCAAATTTCAAGCAATATACGAGTAGTCATGAGTACACCTAGTAAAGGGAGGCGCCCACGTGAGTGTGATTTGGGGGGAAGGGTAAAATCAAGGCTAGCATTGCTTTTTACAACCTTCAAATGCTATATATGCCATTAATTTTGTTAGTCACGTTTGGATTTGAACATGTCGCATAGTAAAATAATATCAGCAGTTCATGATGAGCTATCTCTTGTCCTCATCCTTTGTTCAGACTTTGGTAGGTGGATGTACATCTACTGATCTACTCCTCTTGGCACCTGTATATGCCAATAAGCACATAATCTTTTTTGGGCATTAACACGGTCTCCAAAACATAATTTTAACCACAATTATTTTTTTACACTTAAATCCGACAAAATTGTATTGTGACGAACATATATGGGTGCTGTTACAATTCTTAATATATGAGTGTACTTGCCTTTTTTTTGTTTGGTCAAGGCATGTTTGGTATTTCTAAATTGTGAAGTTTCTATTTGGAAACATTAGCAAAAATTTTGTCACTAGTATAGAAATAATTTTTACAGGTTCCTCTTATTTTTTTTCAAAGATGATCTAGCTCTAGGAGTACTGTAACTTACATTGTAATTATATTTTCATGGGCGATTTTGTTAAGTAAAACGTCACTGAAAATATATCTATTTTAGGGGACGGTCGGCTTAAGAGAAGAACAAACGAATGATTTCTAAGGGCGGTTTCGTTCTCGATTGCTTCAACATGGCGTCTGTTTTTGTTCAAGTCCTCATACATTCGGATTAGGGCTGCGAGGGCTTCTTCCTCCTCGTCATTGGTACCTTCATCTTGGATGTCGAAAGTGCATTTTGAGCCGCGTTATCTCCCGAGGGGACCTCCGGTAATGATGACGACGCGTTCGGGGTGGCGGGGATGGCACGGCTTGGTCGGGCGGTCTGCGTCATGGCGGAGGGGCGAGGCGACAACTCCATCTCCGGTCTCCCGGTTCGCGACCTTCGGACCATGGGTGGATTGTTATGTGATATGATGGGATCCCGACAAAACAATGCCAACTGTGGAGATTTTCGTTATGCCTCCAAGCGTTCTTTGTGGGACAACGGGGTGGAGGCTGAGGGGCGTCCCATAGAAAGAGGGTAGTGAGCTAAGGACATTAGCAGCTAGCAAGGGTAACACAAGCAAATGCCAAAAAATTCAGGAGGAATGGCATACCTAGGGGCACAACAAAATTACAATCTCCCCGGACCCGACTATGGGAACTCGCACATCGAGAGAGTGTCTCCCAACATTTTATCATGCCTTGGTAATTTAGATGCAAATTTAACAAGGGGGTTGTTTTGAATTATTTTTCATAACGATAGACGTGGATAATTTATATATAAATTTAGAGGATTATTTTTGGACTATGTTTTCGTAATGACAGAGGTGGGTTATTTGGGTATTTTTTTAATATAAATTGCAAAAGATCAAATGATTATTGTCGGCGAAGATGATTAGAGTCTACCAAATTAAAGGCTAGATATTTATGATTATTTTCAAAATTTCTAGAATTTATCTTTTTTTAGCATGTCGGTGAGAATCAATATGGTGCTTCTATTGTGGCCTCTTCTAATCCTAATAACTTATCAAATCAGTTTGTTCCTTGCAGAAGCCAAGGGAAATGGGCGAATTATTTTACCGCCAATTACGGCGTCATGGTGTGATATCCGTCTGGGTGGCTGATGATAATGGCAAATCTAATCTGGTTGATTTACTGTACAAAGGCATAATAAACGGCTGGTTCAAAGAATTTGAGTGGGTTTCTAATGCTGACAAACCAGATCGCATTGGTATGTTGCAGAAAGGCATAAGAAACAGGAGGAGAAAAATTGATGAAGTGGAATTTGAGCGGCACAGCTGGGTTGATGTACCTGAGCCGCTTAGTTTGAAGGTCTTTGCTCAACGCTTATTCCTGAATTTTCATTCAAATGACATTCGAGCCAAAGGAAATCACTGACGTTGGTACGAAGGGAGAGGCAGAATTAATTGAGTGGTGTCGCAAGTTTCTGTATGAAGAGGACTGCCTTGTGGTTATTAACGGTCTGCAGTCCATGGAGGACTGGAAATGCATAGAAGATACCTTCTTATCATCATCCAATGCTGCGGCTAAAGGTTGTATCATTGTCGTCACGAATGAAGAAACCGTGGCCATACAGTGTGTGAAGGATCACAAATATCAAGCGTTCAACGTCAAAGATTTGGAGGCGGACACATCCATCGCTACCTTGATAAATACGGTAATAATAACAACAGTTGTATATATATATGTTAATGGGATGCCTGCGTCGCCTCACGCACCTTCATAGTAAAAAATTTGTATTTTATTACTTGCAGGGTTCTTGGTACTATCAAATCAAAGGCATGAAGAGTCACTTGCTCTATGACAGACGAAAAGACGCACTAGAATGGAGCAATAAACTTAAAAATGTTGGTGGTACTAATCCAGATGAGGAGGAATTTGGTGTGTTCACGGTGAATGAGAGGGAAGAGCCTAGTATTTTTCTACAACCTACCCTCAGATATGTGTACTATGTTGCAATACAACAAATTAAACGGCGCAGCTGGGTGGACGTGCCTAATGACTCATTCGATTTGACGGACTTCTCCTGGCGCTTACTTTTGGATTTTTATTCTGACAATCCTCAAGACAAGGAAGCCGCAGCAGTTGGTCTGATGGAAGGCACCGTTGACCCGATTCAAAAGTGCCGCGAGTTTCTTCATAACGAAAAATGTTTGGTTGTCATCAATGGTCTACGGTCCAAAGAAGACTGGGATTTGATTGAAGACACCTTCTTGTCGGAGCATATTCAGAGCATTATCATCGTTATTAGGTTATTCGATGAAGGATTCAAAACTAAACATAAGGTGCTGTGGCGGCTGGGCAACCTAGAAGTTAGAGATACTTATGTGGTATGGTTAGCTATCTTGGACCCATTTTTCATCAGCTTCATACTGACTGATTGATTGATCACGTATTTGTTTGATTCATTGGGGTGGGCTTTTTTGATAAAGGTAGTTCTTATGAAACTTTTAAGCATTTTACATCCAGATTCCAGAAAGATACAAATTCTTGTAAAGCACTTTCGACCTATGTCAAAACAAGCACACATCCACAAAAGAAGATAGACCTACACATTTCAGTGACATTTAGTCCGTACACTCATGTGCCTAGAAAAAAAAACCCCTTGACCACTTGCATGTCCAACCGTTGTTACACCGCCACAGTCAAACCCTGCAAATCTGGCTTCTAAACTATGGACCAAATATGGTGCCCATGGATAATTAGTAAATAATTTGTCATTTCTGCTTAACTATAAAATCAGCAAGTAGCAGCTGCCTCGAGCAAGGCTAATGAGTTTAAATTATTACTAACGCCTCCTACTTTTTGACTTGTCAGTCTGCCTCCTAGCCAGTTGCTCAATCTGAGAAAATTCGGCGCCTCCTAGCCATCTTTCACGATGAAGGATCGAAACGAAGAAAATCACTATTTACCTGAAGTGTGAATCTCCACTCTTCTTTTCCACATGAACTAAAGGTTTTGAATCTAGATATTTATTGTGAATCCTGCTTGTGATTAAATGAATTCTTATACTCCCTTCGTTTCAAATTATAAGTCGCTTTTGATTTTTTTTTAGTTCCTCCTTTTTGCTATGCATCTTGTTGAAACTCGGGTTTCTAACAGGGTTAGATGGTCTCCGCCTGGGCGTTGCCCCAGGGGGAGTGACGATAGAAATGTGGCTAAGTGTGGAAAACACGGTACTGAATACTCATAAATGTCATTCACCAACCAACCAACCTTACATGAGGGTTTGAGCCCCTATTTATAGCTATTTATTACAGCCAAAGTCATTTTACAAAACTGCCTAAGGCATATTCTCAGAATATCCGCTCATTATTACCACGCTACCGAGGGTAGCGTGGTCTTTCCTTCTCGCAAACCGCCTTTGTTAATGGGCTCGTGGCTCGGCCCATTAGGACGTCAGCCCACCAAGAGGAGACGTGCTAGGGTTCTCTTCTTCCCCTAAACCTCCGCCAACTCCACTTGGTCCAGCGCCCTCGCCTCCGACTTGCCTTCTTCTGGCGACTTCGCATGGTCGGGGACCGCGTTCATGGTTCTGGCGGAGATCTCCGGGACCGCGTTCATGATTTTGGCGGAGATCTCGCGTCCTCCCATCTTGGGCGGACAAGTCTTGGTGAGGGTAGCGAAGATGATATCTCCGCCCGCCCTGTGTCACCGCGATCCGGCACCAGTGTAGCTCTGCAGGGTAATCACAAGATTGAACGAGAAGCTTAGCTGTTAGTCATTACTGGAGCCTTTCCACTTGCCAGGGCAAAGGTCTCCGCCATGTGCCTGGGACCGTGTCCCAACACATCTAGACATATTATTACCTAGATGCATAGCAAAATGGATATACCAAAAAAGTCAAAGCGACACTAGTAGAGAAATGACTTTCGGTACGCACTTTTACTCCCGGTCGTGTTAAAGTTCGGGACTACAAGGCGCGTTATTGCCGCCATGGGCGCCAAATACCCTTTTTCTGGTTCGTAATATCAACTGGGACTAAAAGCCATCATTTAATCTCGGTTGGTGTTATCAACCCGGACTAAAGGTCCTCCAACCTTCAGTCCCAGTTGTTAATACCAACTGGGAATAAAGGGTGGTCTTTTAGTACCGGTTGGTATCTAAAGGTCTCCCACCCCGGATTAAAGCTCCCTTATGGGTCAATTCAAAAGGAGAGCGTGCAAGACCTAGTCACATGTGATGTGTAGCTGAGTTGGTAAGGAATCTACGCGTGAGGCAAGTGGTCTTGGGTTCAAATCTCATGAGGTATCCAAGATTCTATTTATTTTTTTTTGGTTCGATGATGGGAATTAATCCTAGGTGCTTGACCCGTGCTATTTATGGGCAAGCCTGCTTGTTATTAAAACTTAATAGTTACTCCAAATTTTAAGTCGTTCCAAGAATCTTGGAGAGTCAAAGCTTCTCAAGTTTGACCAAATTTATATGACAAGATAATAACATTTATGATGCTAATTAATTCTTATTAGATTATTCATTAATTATATTTTCATAATATACCTATTTATGTCCCAAATATTTATAGTTTTCTCGACTCTCCAAGCTTCTTAGAACGGAGGAACTACAATTTACATGGATGACAGACTAAACATCCTTGAAATAAAGAAAAAACCCGATAGTGACACATGCCCTGAACACCATTGCATGGACCACGTTGTTGATCCTCAAGGGGGCCGGGAGCAGGTAATAATTTAACAATTCTTTTTTTTCTATTTTGCAGGAATTAAGGCGTACATTTTGTTATACAGAAAGATGCCAAAAGGCACTTGAATGGACCGAGAAATTTGTACCCAAAGAGCGTCGGATGGAGGTGGCTCAGCTTAGCATCAGTCTTCGGGGATTGATCTCGTTATGGGGGATTCCCGGTGTTGGCAAATCAACCCTCGTCAGGACGGTTTATTACAATAAAATGCTTGATTCAGCGGGACCTAAAAAAAAGTATGGTTCGCCTAAGGAAGCTTTTGGTTGGGTGGACATTCCCAGCCCGTTCAATTTGACTGAATTTGCTTGGCACTTACTTCTCGATCTCTATTCCGATGATCCTCAAGCCAAGCAAACTGCAGCAGTTAGTATGATGGAACAAGGCCAAGTCCCAATTCTGGAGTGCTGTAAGATTCTTCAAGAAATAAGATGCTTGGTTGTCATGGATGGCCTGCGCTCCACGCAGGACTGGGATTTGATCAAAGCCACCTTCTTATCTGAGCCTATTAAAAGCACTATCGTTGTTATCACAAATGAAGAAAAAGTCGCAATGCATTGTGTGCAAAATGACAAGAAATGTGTATTCAACATCAGACGTCTCGAAGCTGATGCGGCCCTTAACCTCTTCATAAAGGTTGCTTATTTACTCCCGATTCCCGAAGCACTAATCGATCAAGCAGTCTTCCTAATCTCCATTCATTTAGTTATGCGTACTAACAATTAAATATTCCCCATCAAAGCCTCATAATCCATGTCATCCAACATTATGAATGATAATTTTTCTAGTTCAATGCCTAGCTCTGTATGCAGTATATTTTATTCAAGATGGGCCCCAAAGATTTCGACACCCTGGCTTAGCCTAGATGTTAAACGAAACAAAATATCTTCATATCCTAGTACTAGTTGTTAAAAACACCTGCGCATTAACTTACTATTCCATTACTTCCTCCGGAAAAGAGACTTAATGCATTATCTGAGTTGACGATTTGGCTCATTGCATTAGACCATTAGTTCTTGGGGAAAACTAAACACCGCCTAAAATGGTAATAGCCTCGATAGTTTTTTTTTTATGAAACAGGAGGGGGCTCCCCCTACTGTATTTTTATTACTAAATAAACAAAAATTACACCCCCAGTTTGAAGATTTTGCTCTCGGTGACGAATTCAACTTAAGCCTTAAATTTGAGTTTCTTTCAGCTCAAGTTCCAATTTTGTTACTCAACATAGGATGATTTATATTGAATATGTATATATTTCATAATTTGTTTTCTTTCTCGATTGTAGATAGGTTGGGAAGGCAAAGAATTAGATTCTGAAGTGATGGAGGTATCAAAATCTATTGTCGCCAAGTGTGGTGGGCTGCCCAAAGTAATGGCAGCCATAGGTAAAGCGTGCAGTTCATACAGATGTGGCATGAAATCTTTGAGGGATAACTTTATGGGCACTTTGGAGACGGATCCGGGATTCCATGGGTTCAGACCCCTGTTTTCTTGGATGCAGTCCTACTTTGATGCTTGCTCAGATTCAATCAAGCCATGTATCTTCTACCTGTCAATCTTTGATGCAGAGAATAACATTAGGTTGAGGCGTTTGCTGTGGCGGTGGATTGCGGAGGGTTACTGCAGAGACACTTCGGATGGTAGAACTTGTGAGGAGAATGGGGAAAAATTCATCTCTGAGCTTGTCAACTTGAGTATAATCCAGGAGTCAGCAAGCAGTAAGGTGTTTCGTCAAATCAATGGCTTCTTCCATGAGTACATCATCTCACGGCCAATGGAAGATAACCTTGTGTTTGCATTGGACAAGGGCTGCAGCCTCAACTCGACACGTACTGGGCAACACCTCAGCATAAGGAGCAGCTGGGACAGAAACGACAAGGTTGTGTATGAGAGCATCGATTTTTCACGGCTGAGGTCCTTGACTGTTTTTGGGAAGTGGGAGTCATTCTTCATCTGTAGCAAAAAAGTGAACATGAGACTGCTTCGGGTGCTAGATCTTGAGGATGCAACAGATGTAACTATTGAAGACCTTGACAAGATTGCCAAGCTACTGACTCGACTCAAGTTTCTCTCCCTACGAGGACATACAAAGATCACTTGTCTGCCGATTTCAATGGGTGGTCTGAGGCAGTTGCAGACTCTCGACATCAGACACACCTCCATAGTAACGTTGCCACCATTTATCACCAAGCTAGAGAAGATACAGTATGTTCGTGCTGGCACAACTGAAGCATGGGGCTGGGAAGGCGATGTCCTACTCCCACCAACAGATGGTGAGGACAGGGCATCATCATCATCATCAGCAGCAGCAGCAGCTCAAGTCACAAACTTAGCCGTGACAGCATCATCATCAACACAAGCAGTCACAAACTTACCAGCAGTCACAAACTTAGCAGCAGCGGCAGCTACAACTGAAGTAACACTAACAGAAGGTGGTACCAATAGCACGGCCCCGGTTGTCCTAGCACCAGATGTAGGCAACAACAGGCCATGTACTTTGGTATCCAGCTTCTTCTTGTCCAAGTTGTTCAGACGCGGTGGTGGACATGATAATAGTGGACCTGCAGCCGGTGTTATGGTTCCTGCAGATATTGGAAACATGTCTGTCTTGCATACTCTTGGTGTTGTCATGGCCAGTGCTCAATGTGGTAAGGAAATGGTCATCTTCGAGGAGCTCAAGAAGCTTAGGCAACTGCGCAAGCTCGGCGTGTCCGGCATCAACAAGGGAAACATCTGTCAGTTTTGTGAAGCCATCTCTCATCATGCCCATCTCAAAGCTCTGTCAGTGGAGCTGGACAATGATGATAACTTGGATGGTATGGATGAGGATGACATCCCCAACCACCCATGACCATACAGAGCCTCAAGCTGTACGGGCGTGCACACAGATTGCAAGTCTGGATAAAGCACATTCACAATCTGGAAAAGCTCCATCTAACTATAGAAAAGCCAGAGCAGTTGCGAGGCCCGAATGAATTGTCTTTCATACGAGTATGTCATCTTCGGATCAGGCCGCTCCAAGAGGGTGAGCTCTTCATTGGCCGCTGCTGGGACTCCACCAAGGTTATCGAGATTCAGTGCAGCTCCGCATTACATTTAAAGTTTGATGACCGTGCTTACTTTAGTGTTGAGGTGCTCAAGGTCCACTTCTCCGGGGGGTCACAGCCATCCTTGCGGATTTCTGGGATAAGTAAATTCTTGTATCTCAAGGAAGTGTGGCTCAAGGGATACACCGACACGCACAAGCAATACATGCAGCAACAGATTGACAAGATCCACGAGTGGAGCAGACCAGTGTTGAAGCTTGTGCAAACACGCTCGACCTGAACTACTAGGTTTTCCTTTTCCCCCTTGCAGTAATAATTATATAGCCGAACCAATCTTTTTTCAAATCGGGAGGCCTGCGTGCCATGCAACGCTTAAATGCTCTTCTTTCATTTGGTCACAAATATTATTATTATTTGATCCGTGATCTGCTTCTCATTCATTCATTTGGTCACAACTAGTAGTATTATTTGTTTCCACGATCTGGTGTTTTGCGTTGTTTATGTGCCCGACTATGCAGTATGCACACGGCATTGATTCTTGTACATCTGCTGCATGACCGCATTGCCAATATCCTGTGAATTTTTACATTCATTCAATTTTTAAGCTTGAAGGCGTCGTTGCTTTACATATTCATTCACAGGTAATTATATAGCACCCTTTCCATGAAAGCATATGCAACTTGAAAATGCAACTCGTAGTATGAGTTTAGCTGCATGCATACAGGAATAGCATGGATATCAGGGTCAGTAAACTAAATAAGCCTGCAGGTAATCAGGTCATATATATCTATCCACAATTCAGAATTTCAGATAGCATCAGCAGAAACATTCTTCACGCTCACGGCATGCATTCACGCTACTCACATACTAGCACTTGGGCAAAGGCGACAGTTGCATACCAACCCTGTACTGAAAAACTAGCACACACTTAATCGGGCCAAAGGGTAGGACTAGGAGGGGTCAGGATCCAAAATAGCACAACCAGAGCAGGCGTGTGAGGTTAATGCCCAGCCCAGCTCCAAATTTTGCTTTCGGTGACCAAAACGAGTCTGCAATATGTTCAGTACCAAAATGATCATCCAGGCCGGCAAAGTGTATGTGGAATCACAGCATTGCCCTGTTCATTCGTTCATAAATCAGTTTCCATTACGAGTTAGTTAACTTTGGACAGGAGAGTTATTAGTTCCACAAAATCTGGTTAAGTCACCGTAGGTGTGGGCCCCTGGTTGGAGAAACACGATGAACTTTTTTTTTTTTTTTTTTTTTTGAGGGAAGAGAAACACGATGAACTAATAACAAATAACAAATCTGTTAAGTCACTGCAGGTGTGGGTCCATACGTCAGTCAAGTCCCCTTCCTCTGTTCTCTGTTTCCTTCACCCGCAAACAACCGACCGCCCCGGCCGCCTCTGCCCACGCCGGCCCTCTCCTGGCCGCCTCGACCCGTCCCCGCCCACTGCTCCGGCCGGTTCAGTCCACCTCCCCTGCACACATCTCCTGACCAACCATGGCCCGGCCGTCACCGCCCGCCCCCGCACACGGGTCCGACCGACCGTGGCCACGGCTCCGACGGCCCCGGCCTCGTGTTCGGCCACCGCCATGCGTCCGGCTGCTCCTCGCGCACGTGCGAGAGGGAGACGGCGTGAGCGCAGTCCAGAGTGGAGCGACCTCGTCCGGCTAATTTTCTTTGACGGGCTCGATCCGAATCTGCGGAAATTTTCCAACCGGCGGAGCGGCACCATCCCTTGGTCAACGTCAAACCAAACATTGGTAACAACAGAACTGCTCTTCTCTATCAGCAACCTTGTACGAATCGAGGACTTTAGGAGATGCAGCAATTTTCTATGACTTGGGACTATGCGTCTATATATAAATTTCCTTTTGTTTCATCAAACCGAGAAGCTTCACATGCCTTGTCTGAAGAATCCGTCCATCGATCTAATCCCCCCATTACGTCTCTTTTGTTTTGTTTTCATCAACCCGAGACGCTTCACATGCGTTCTGAAGAATCCATTGTTCTTGTCAATCTTACTGCATTAGCTCCACATGAACGCATCAGCTATCATCACACACGGGAACGTTGATTTCTTTTCAGCACTTGCAAGAATCCAAGGCAGGTTTAACCTTTGGAAACAAGTTGCTGCACTGTTCGTCCTTATTATAGTTTCAAATGGCTAATAGCTTTGTGTTGTTTGCTGTTACCGATGAAACCCCAAGCTTATAACTAGATCCTTTGACTTGATCGAGTTGGCACACATTCACCTATTGCATTGGTGTTCACATCCCAGTAACGTGAACACTCGGTTCATAAGATCAAGTTGTTGTACTGAATATATTGATTTCTTTTCAAGACTTGCAACAAGTCTGGTTTAATAATGGATGAATTTTCTATTCTGCAGCTGATGGATTTCAGATTTATAACCCCATGTTGTAGCTAGATTCTTTGACTTGAGCTGGCACATTCACTTATTAGCGTCCAGATGCCAGTAACGTGACGCTCGATTCACAACGTTAAACTATACTATTGATCTCTTTTCAAGACTCGCGCAAAGTCTGGTTTAACAATGACTGACTTTGCTATTCTAATAACTAGATTCGTTAAGTTGAGCTGGCACATTCGGTTATCGGTGCCCGCTTGCATACGCAGATCCACATCCTAGCAAAGTAAGCGCTCGGTTGGTAAAAGATCAACACTAGTACTGATTTGATTTTTTGCGAGCACGGCACAATCTTTTCGCGGCGGGCACTTTTTTGTCCGTCACGGAAAATACTCCGCCACATCCTATTTTTTTGTGTGGCGGGCGTGTTTTACCCGCCACGGGAAATTAATTTTGTTTGGCGGGCACCTTAACACACCCGTCACGGAAAATAAATTATTTTCCGTGGCGGGCGTGTTAAGTTGCTCGCCACGCAAAATCAATTTCCGTTCTTGGGCAAATTAAAAGGCCCGCCACGCAAAATCGAGGCCCAAACGAGGCCCAATCGGGCGGCGACTATATATCTGAAGTTAGGGTTAGGTCTTCGATCGTTCTCTTCTCTTCCCCTCCCGTCGTTCTCTTCTCTCACCGAGCGGCCGAGCAAAAAAATCGAGCTTGGTAACCACCGCCACCCCTCCCCTTCTCTTCCCCTCCCGGTGCGCTTCCTCGAATTTGGACACGGCCACCGATGGCGGATCGAGGCTAAGGCGGCGGCGGCCTCCACAGCGGCGCGACGGCGGCGGCGGCGGGAGCTTGGCGGATCGGCGTCTTGGCGTGGATCGGCGCCCGGGCGGCGGATCTAGGGGGCCGCCGCGGATCCACTCCACGGCGGCGGATCTAGGCGGGCCGCCACGGATCCACTCCACGGCGCGAGCGAATGCCGGCTCGAAGGCTGGACCGGGGAAGATGGACGCTCACTGCCTTGAACCGGTCGGCGTTCGCCTCGGATGCGCCCCGCATCGCGAGCTCCTGCTCGGGTGGTCGATGAGCGCCGCCCTCACGTCCCCTTGACCTCGGCGCGGCCGAGGCCGAGGCGGAGCTTCGGCAATCGTCGCCTCTCCCGAGGGTGGAGTAGGAGGCGGCGCCGGGGCTGGAGGGGGAGGCATGGCCCCGGCGGTGCCGGGATCGGCCGACACGCGAGGTACGGTGGGAGAACGAGCCCGCATCCCGCCCGATGACGGCGGCCTCCCCCCCGGGCCTCCAATGCGAAGATCCCTCACCCTCCATCTCTAAGGCAAGGAGGGCTCGAGGAGGAGAAGAAGGACGCGGGAGGAAGGAGGCGGACACCACCGCCGCGACCCGAGTCATCGAATTTATAGCGGACGGCGGCGGTTCGCCTCCCACACGCGGGGGGCGCCGGCGGGGTCCCCCACGATCTCCGCCCACGACGCACAATCTACGAGGAACCGCCACCAATGGTGACGACGCCAAAGCCCGCCATAACTGCGACCAATCGCGAGGGGGCACGAGCGCCCGCATTAACCACCGACGTGAAGAAGCGGCGGCGGCGCTTCAAATTACGAGAAACCATCATGCGAACCGGCGACCCCGAAGGCGACCTCGAGCCGGCGGGAGTCCCCCGGCGATGAAGCTCCCTGCGGGAAACGGGCCCACGTGAGCTCTCGGAAGAGCCCACCCGACGTAGGCCCTTCAATCCGCTCGGACGAGTTCGCCACTGAAGCTCTCCGCGAGAGACCTCCCGACCAAAGCGCCTCATTTGGGGTCACCGGGTCGGCGGCTCGGCGACCATCATTGGAGCTCCCCAGCGACGAGCCCTGCGCGAGCTACCCCCGAAGAGCTCGACTCCGTCTGCGCGGTACAAGAGTTGGCCGCCAACTCTCGACACAACCAACCACTCCACGACGAACCACCTTTGTAGCCATGCGGGGCTGCAAAGACAGAGAGAAGGGTCATTCGATCATGCCGTCGTACCCCGTCAACTCCAACAGCTCCGCTACAGAGGCCTGCGGGTGCTTGCTCGGTACCACACCCCCATACCCGGCATGGGAGACCCCGCACCGAGGAGACGGCTTCCAACTCCGGTTAGGGACGAGGCGACGCCGGGTCTTTCTACATAACGGGTAAAACGTTGAGAGCTCGACGCAACGGTCGAAACAAGCGCGGGAGCTCGTGGCGCGAGCTCACCGCCCCGCGGGGGCCCAATGGTCAAGCTTCGACTTGAGAGCTCCTTGCGCCGCCCCAAAGCGGTGAGAGCTAGAAGCACCTCGCGCGGCGGCGTCGGCGGCCCACGCCCGAGCACCGAAAGGGCTCGAGGGCTTCGCTTGTGCGCGTCCGGGCATCGGGGGCTACGAGCGACTCGGTGGCCGGGCCTCTTCGAGGAGGAAGCACCTCGCCTCGGGCAACCCGGGGGGGCTCGAGGACCACGGAAGTCGGGCCCTCGGGAATCCGAGGTCGATCCACTAGCCGATCGTGCGAACGAGTTAACGAACTCGGGCCTCACTGGACCATCCGGCCGGCTCACCGGCGCTCGATCTTGGCCAACAAGGCTAGATCGGGTTCGAGCTCACCATCTTCACCTTTGCGCGAAGGCAACGGGTCGATGAGCCCACGACAATTCTAAAAAGCCTCCGTAAGAGCTCACGACTCTCACGGAGCCGGGGAAACTACACCGCGGGTCTTCGCACGCACCCACGACCAAGACTTTCCCCTACTTGAGAACCTCCGCAACAAGAGCCACCGTACAAGCGGCGTGCGGGAGAGACTCCCCCTCTCCCAAACGGCTCGGGGGCTACTATGGGGATCGACATCCGGGACTCTAAGAATGAGCTCCTACTCGACGTCGACAAGCTAAGGCAGCCCTAAGCGCCCACTCGCTCAACCCAAGGAGGTCACTTCCCTCCGAAGAGCTCCGCGCCCGCGGACGAGCTCCCACCATGGCCGAGTACGCGTGTACGAGCTCTCCGCGCCGAGGGACCTGTTCTCGCCTCGACCGAGGCTCTCTCGAGAAGAGAGCTCCTCCATTCGCGTGACGAGCATTCCCTAGAGGACCTCTTTCCGCCTCGTTCGAGCTCGAGCTCGAGCTCAACGAGCTGCGGCGACGGAGGAGCTCGCCTCGTCTTCCGCGAAGCCGGCAAGTACGGAAGTTGGCCAAGCGCTCCACGACAAGCACCGTAGTGGCCTTGGCCTTCTGCTACGAGGGGAGAGGTCTTTTCCATCATACCGCCATACCCCATCGACTCCAACGGCGCGCCCCACGGTACCCTCAAGTACGGTCGACGTGTGCGAGCCTCATCCATGGTATGGCCGCGCCCATGTCGACGGGATCGATTCCTACCGCGATTAAGGGCGGCACGACGCCGGACCACCGCCCAAACCTCGATTCGCGTGCACGGCGGCGACCAATTTCAACATCCAAGTCTCCAAAGAGCTCGAAGGCGACTCTGCCCGACCAAAGAGCTCGTTCGGAGAGCTCCCTCGCCATACCCCGTCGCATCCAACAACTCTACTACGGTCCCCTACGGGTGCGTGCGGGGGTGAATCCGGCGTCGGCGGCATGGCCGCCCCTCCCATACCGAAGAGATGGCCTCCAACTACGATTAAAGACGGGCGACACGACCATTGCCCGGACACTGGATTCCCGCATGCGGCGACAACCAATTTCAGCATCCAAAGCTACCGAGAGCTCGAAGAGAGCTCGGCCAATCAACGAGCTCGTTCGGAGAGCTCCTTCACCTACCCGCCGCTCCATGGCTCCTCATCCTATCCACTCTCGCCTCAACTCGAAGAGCTCATATGTCCTGCTCCCCTTGCCATTATAAAAGGAGGCGGGGTTCTCGGTGAGGCAAGCAAAGAAGAAGAAGAGGGGACGACCCACCTAAGTTTCCTCAAACCAACATCCTCACTCACCCTCATATTGGCACTAGCCTCAATCACGAGAGACTTGGGAGTCCGCTCCCTCTCTCGATCCGCTTATGCGCACCCCGGTATGGCGTTTGAGCTCGGATAGTGTTGGTGTTTCTTACGCACACGAGAGAAATCCGCAAGCGCACGGAAATACCGTTGTAGCACTTCACCCGTGGTAGCGAGGGTATCGTATTTTTCACGGGGACGGTCGCCGGTGGCTTTTCAGGTCTATGTCAACCTAAGGCAAGGGTTTGTTTTCTAAGAGTAGCGAGGTATCTATAGGCTAAGTTTTCCGAGCAAAGTGATTCCTAAAGTCCATTTGTCTACTCACTTCGGGCACCGCCCACGCCCAAAAGGGCGGTGTCAGGCAATTAGCTCTACGACACGCCCGAACGTGGGGGATTTCAAAGGACGGACAAGGCTTGTCACGACCAAGCCGCCTACCCCTCAACCGTGGGGGCACCTTAAAAAGGTAGGTGAACGCTAGTCCAAACACCACGTTTGCACTATTGGTCACGATTCTTGATGTTGGCCAAGGTTCCCCGGTCAAAGAGTTCCTCCACCAAGAACTAACGTAAAACGATCTACCAATCCCGCAAGTCTACTTGGTGAGAAATATACGATGGAAATTAAATAGCGCAAGATAATCACAAAACTCCTTACCAAAGCGTAGCGACTTGCGAGAGGTACAAGCGGGGCGGGTGCCCGACAAGTCCGGCACTCCGTCCTCCTAGGAACCGCGGAACACAGGGGCGAACCGGCAACTCGGGTAGAAAGAATCAAGCTTCTTTCTAGCCTTTCCCCTCTCTCACTCTCTAGAATTGGGAGATAGAATAGAAGAAGAAGAAGATCTAATTCTACTCTCTTGCACAAGTGGATTTGGTTTCTCCTTTGAATTTGTATTGCTTTTTGAGAGGGGAGAGGGGGTCTATTTATACATAAGGGGAGGGACCTAAGTGCTAAAAAACACCCAAACCGACCTAGGAAAACCTTCCATGTATGCCAAACCGACCATCCCACGTCGGTTTCACCGGTTTGGAAGGTAACAAACCGCCTCCCGGGCTGGGCTCGAACCGCCTCGGCGAGGGTGCGGCCGCGCGGGTGGTCTTGTAGCGCGCCACCTACCCGCCGGCTTTGGCAGGCTTCACAGCAATTTGGGCTTCCTTGCTTTGAAAAGTTGTAAGGTGGATTTGGGCCTACGGTTTCGACGTTTTGTTGCGATTTACGTTTGGGCTTGCCATTTGCTCCTTTGGGCCTTTTTCTATTTGTTGATTTTATTTCTTTTTCTTTGTCTTTTTGGCCCAAAGTGATCATCCATGAGTTTGTACGCTGCAAGTCCAAATAAACACCAAAACTTTGGAATATGTTAGTTGAAATTCCTATTTCTAAGTTGTTTTGGTGTTGTGTTGACGGTATTTAATTTGTCGTTGGTTCCGTCAACAAACTCCCCACACTTAGCCCTTTACTCGTCCTCGAGTGAAGGCACGAGGGGACTAAAGTGGTTCAATCTCCAAGATGTGAGCTTGCATACATGTTATTCCAAGCCTTACGCCTTGTGAGCATTCTCCCACCCTTTATTACCTTTCATCGTAATGGGGCTTTCTAGCTTTTCTCCAAGCCTTGGGTGGTTGCCAGATAGAATGGTTATAACAGAGGTGCTTATCATTCATCCTTTTTGATCAACTTTTTATCCGGGGTTTTATTTAGATAAAATTTTATTTTTCGAGAAAGCATGGGCTTTATTGCTATAATTTTTTGGAGAGGTGGGCTCTGCTCGCCCTAGACTTTTGTCTTTTATTTCCTCTCTTTTCTTTTTTCTCTCTTTTTTTAGAGATGTGGGCTCTACTCGCCCTTGGACACTTGCCCATTTTTCATCTCATTTCTTCTTCTTTTCTCTCTTTTTTTTTAGAGATGTGGGCTCTACTCGCCCTCGGACACTTGTCCATTTTTCATCTCATTTTTTTTTTAGCATAGCTCAAGACATTTCTCTTTTTCAAAGAATAGATTTCGGATGTTGAGTTTCTCTTACGGATGAAGTCATAGCAAATCCATTTGTACCATATCATATTTGGCAACAACTTAGACTAGATAGAGCATATGCAACCCACATGAATCGGGTTTTTCGGGATGAGTAGTTGTTTTAACGAGAAGCTTGGTATTCTGGCGAGGAATAAAATGTACGCATGCCATGTATCAATTGGTAGATGTAGAGATGGAGTTTTGCTAAGCTGGGTTCGAGGTTTTAGCACTTAAAGATAGATCACAAATCAAAATTTAATTTTAATAAATTGCGTACCATTGACTTGCGAACCTCCCCCACACTTGTTTTTGTACCTATTTTTATTTTCTTTTTTGCACAAGGACAAAAACAAGTGGAGACATAGACAATAATATAATAATAAAACTTTATTGAATTTATAAATAATTCAAAGGGGGGCGCACACTTGAAGGAATTACAAAATATTAGAAAGGGAAATACTGAAATTTAAAACTTGTGCGCGCCTAATTATTGATAAGGAGGTAGAGCACTTCTAATTTGTGGCTGCGCGGGGGCGCTCTCTGCATTAGCCGCTCTAGCGACCCTAGCTAGCTTAGTCTTGAAGTTTAGGCGAAAGAGTCTAGTTCTTTCACGATATCGGCGTTCTCTAAATCTGCCCCTTCTACCTCTGCGCTTAAGGTTTTCGCTAGCTTGTTTAGAGAGTTAACTCTAGCGTTTAAGGTTGCTAGCGAAAGGACCTTAGGAACCGTGCTACTCCCGTGTGTGTTTAGTGACGGAGTACCCTCGGAACGGCTCTCGAAAACATTAGGAGCCTTCCTAGGTGCAGACGGGGGGTACCCTCAAAGGACCCCCATTTGCTCGGCGACTCTCAACAACATTCGGGGCCTTTCTAGGATTCGCCCGGGATACGTAGTGGAGCACTTGGAGACGTCGGTTTTGGAGGGGGGGTTGGCTTCTTCATAAGCCCTTTCCCATGTCCTCCTGTGGGCATGTCGAATTCTTGATTGTACGGGTGCTGTAGTCGGAGGCGTGGAAGGAGGACGTCTGTCGTTGAGGGGAGTACGGACGCCACCGCTTAGGGCTCCTTCCTCTTGATGCCCAGGGTGCCCACCGTAGGACGAGGTGGGCGCCCAAGGATACTCTTGCGTGTCACGGATGCGCCCGTGGACACATGGTTGTTCCCTCCTTTGGATGAGTAGCGTGGGGGAGGGAGCACGGCAAGAGGGGCGACGAGAGGATGGTTCCACCTCGTCACTAGGGAAGATCAAGTCATCCTCATTGAGAGAGCAAAGTGAGCGAGAGGAGTTGTAGAGGGTAAGGGCATGGTGCGCCATTGCAGTTGTTCTTGGCTTAGAGGAAGAGAATTTGAGAGGAGGAGAAGAGCAAGAAGGAGAGGTGTGAAGAATGGAGAGGAGGAGGGTGGATTTTATAGGACAAACACTCCTCTCTGTTTTTGTCGAGGTTAAAATCTCGCGGGGCGCACCTCACCATTGCGAGGGTTATGAGAAATAGGAAGGTGATGGGAGAAATCCCGGCCCGAGCGGAGCCGGCCGAGGGTGCGGGCGCACCCGGTGGTGCGCGCGCACCACCAGGCGGCGTCCCCCGGTCGAGCTTTTCGTCCACATTCGTTTCCTTTTACGAAAAGTTTTGGCGGGGTTTGCCGCGAGAAACGTTTCCTTTCTTCTTGATCTCTAATTGATTCTCAAATTTGAATTTTGAAAATAGTTTATGCTTTGATTTAATTTAGAAAGTTAATATTCTTTGTGTTGCAAATGACCAAGCATAAATTTAGAATAAAAGGAAAATAAAAAGGCAAATACTTAATTAAAAACTACATAGATAACTTTTTATGTTTTACTATTATTATATATAAATATAATTATTACTATTATTATTAATTTTTTTATAAATGCTGATCATTAAAAATTAATTCTCAAAGCATAAATCTATTCTATCGAGCTCTTGGTTAAGATCAGTCTTGGTTTGAAGAAAAGCTTAAGGCGTTGACCGTTTACCTTTTGTATCTCACTGCGTCATCTTGAATTGTGATTGCGCGGGTGTGGCGATGTATTGATGACGGTGTATGCGGTCCTTTCCATTTGCTTCTCGGCTTCCCTTCGCCGAATAATTTCGCCATTCTTCTAGTTCGAGATTTGTCTCGGCGGTTCTTCCGGCGAGTTTGGCGTCCATATTCCACTTCTTGATGGCCCAATGAGCTCGGTGTTCCGGCTCAAGCGGTAAATGGCAAGATTTTGCCATAGACTCTTTGGTAAGGTGACATGCCGATGGGGGCTTTGTATCTTTGTCCGATATGCCCAGAGAGCATCGGGTAGCTTGTTCTTCCGGCCTTTCCCCATTTCGTTGACCGTCTTCTCGCGGGATTTTCTTGATTTGTTTGTTGGAGGTTTCGGCTTGCCCATTTGGTTTTGCGGATGAGAGGGGGTAGCGATATTGTGCGAAGTGCCGAGCTCTTTTAAGAATGCCCTG
The DNA here is from genome assembly GCA_015847255.1 of Hyparrhenia diplandra. Lineage (NCBI taxonomy): Eukaryota > Viridiplantae > Streptophyta > Magnoliopsida > Poales > Poaceae > Hyparrhenia > Hyparrhenia diplandra. Next base: position 288,222 of record JADLZK010011058.1, read on the forward strand.
AATGACTTGTCCTTGAAATGCGATCCTCCGTCGCGATCACCATGCGTGGCGTTCGAAGCGAGGGGAAAATGATTTCATGGAACATCTTGCGTGCGTGCTTGCCATCGGCGGCTCGCATGGTATTGCCTCTACCCACTTTGACACGTAGTCTCGCCACCGGGATATACTCGCAATCATGGGACTTACGGAATGGCCCCATGTAATCAATGCCCCACACATCAAATATTTCTATTTGAAGGTTGTAGTGTAGGGGCATTGCATCACGAGCTGTGATGTTCCTCGTCTTCTGGCGGTTGTAGCATCTTCGATGAACTCTTTCGTATCATCGTACATTGTCGGCGGAAGAATCCGCCTTTGCCAAATTTTGGCTTGTGTGCGAAATACTCCCGGATGTCCGTAAGGAGATGCATGACATTTCTCGATGATCTGCATTCCTTCCTCCCAGGGTACGCATCTTCTCGGCAAGCCGTCCGCACACACCCCGTACGAGATATGGGTCATCCCATAGGTGCCGCCGCTCTCCATTTGGAGCTTCCGCTTGTTTTCCCGGATGGTGCGTATCCCGCAACCAAGTAATTCACAATGTTTGCATACCATGGGTTGAAGTGCGACACCTTGAGTAGCATGTCGTCGCGCAGGTAATCGTTGATTGGTGGTTTCTGCATGTTAGTTACACGCATACGCGACAAATGATCCGCAACTGAATTTTCTACTCCCTTTTATCTTTTATTTCTATATCAAATTCTTGGAGTAGAAGAATCCGGCGGATAAGGCGAGGTTTCGCATCCTTTTTGGTGAGAAGGTACTTAAGGGCAAGCATGGTGCGTATAAACGATTATTTTTGCGCCCACTAAGTAGGATCGAAACTTCTCGATAGCAAAGACTCTTTTGCCGGGGAGCTCTTTTACGTCGTGGCATAATTAAGCCGGGCTCTGTCGAGTTTTGCTAGCATATGCGATGGCATCTTTGCTTTTTGTCCTTGGTTTGGCCTAGGACGCACCAACGGCGTAGTCGCTAGCATCGCACATGATTTCAAATGGCAGCGACCAATCCGGGGGTTGGATGATCGGGCCGAGATGAGTGCTTTCTTTAGGGTTTTGGCGTGCAAGCACTCATCCGTGAAGTCAAAGGGTACATCCTTGGCTAGCGGGGGCGTAAGAGGTCTAGCGATTTGCGAAAAATCTTTTATGAATCTTCTATAAAACCTGCGTGGCCTAGGAAACTACGGATACCTTTGACGTTCAGGGGGGTGGTAGCTTTTCGATAACTTCTATCTTAGCTTTGTCTACCTCTATCCCCCTCTCGGACACGAGGTGCCCAAGAACGATGCCTTCTCGGACCATAAAGTGGCACTTTTCGATTAAGTACCGAGGTCCTTTTCTTGGCATCATTTGCAAGACCGGTCTAGGTTCTTGAGACGGCTTTCGAAGGTCTTACCATAGACGGAGAAATCGTCCATGAAGACCTCCATGATTTCTTCGATCATGTGCGAGAAGATAGACATCATGCAATGAAAAGAAGCGGCGCATTACACAGCCCAAATGACATTCTACGGTAGGCATAGGTTCCATATGGGCATGTGAGCGTGGACTTGCTCTAGTCATCGGGGTGGATCGGGATCCGGTGGTAGCGAGAATACCCGTCAAGGAAGCAGAAGAAAGAGTGTTTCGCTAACCGCTCCAACATTTCATCAATAAAGGCGGCGGGAAGTGATCTTTCTTTGTTGCCTTGTTAAGTTTTCGTAATCAATACACATTCTCCACCCCGTGACTTGTCTTTGTGGAATGAGTTCGTTTTTTAGCGTTCTCAACATTTGTCATTCCTCCCTTTTTAGGGACCACTTGATTTGGGCTAACCCAATCGCGTGTGGTGCGGGATAGATAATCCCGGCGTGAAGAAGCTTGAGAACTTCCTTCTTCACGACTTCACGCATCGCATTATTGAGCTCTTATTTGGGGTTCGCATGATGGGGAATACTTGTCGGGGGTCAATAGGTATGCGATGTGTGCATAGTGTTGGGCTTACCCCTTTCGGATCTTGAAGGGAATACCGAAGACCGATCTATGTTTCTCTAAAACGGCTATGAGTTTGGGTAGTCTCACGGTCACTAAGTTTATCGCTTATGATGACCGGTGCTTGTGAATCGCCGTTTAGGAAGACATAAGCGTAGGCACAGGGGTAGGGGTTTAAGCTCAAGCGGAGGCCGAGTTAGCTCTTCCTCTTTGGGAAGTTCTATGAGTTCCCCTGAATCGTCCTCTTCTTCAATGAAGAATTGGGCGTCTTTTTCAAGATACATTTTACGGGTTCTCATATAGCATAACTCCCATGACCTCCTCGGGCGTGTCGTACTCAAGGAAGGGTTACATTACCGAGTTTTTAGCTCGAGTAGCGGGGAAAAACTTTTTCTTCCCGAGTTCGACATCTAAATCCCCGGATATTGGTAGATCAAGAATCTTTTCCAAGGGATGCCCGATTAGGATGTCGAAGTCTTGGATATCAAAAACGTGAAAGTCGAGAGACAACTTGACGTCCTTATGCGGGGAAGATTTGTTCATGTATAACCTCCACGGCATTCAATGGTGGTTCGTGGTGCTATGCGCAAGGTCCGTCTTTGTGGGGGTCCTAATAGCTTCCTCGACACAAGCTTGTGCAAAGGTTTGGACATTATGTTTATCCCCACGGTAGGGTTATACATGACTTCCACCAAACTTCCACGATATACGCAATGGATTGGTGTAGAGGGGCCACTTATCCGAATTTCTTGAAAAGGGTCCTTCCTCTCGCAACCATTCCGTGCTCATTATAGCTGTTAGCTCCTTAATAGACTCACGGAGGAAAGTTTTATCGGGGGGCTGTTCGGGGCTAGCCGGGGCCAGTGGTTTCTTCCATTGTTCGTGCCGAGGTGTCACGAATTGATCGATAAGGTCAACCTCGAAGAACGAGAGATCCGTGCATACGGTCTCCTTGTGTTACGGTTCGGGCGAGGGTCTCTCTATAGGTTTAACGAGGTTCGGCTTTCGCCCGAAGAGACTTCCTACGGTTTCGCTTGGGTTCTACTCGGATGGGTTCTAGCGGAGGAGTATTCTCAAGAATACGGTTTAGGAGAGCTTCCCCTTCCATTTGTGGTTTTATGTGAAAAACGACCCTCCGGCGGCTAAATCAGCGGCGAGGCGTCGCCTGTCAATCCTAGCCAAAAATCTTTGTAAAAGCACGTGGTTTGGTATGGGCCAGTGCGGGCGGATCGTGTAAGCGTGGTAAACCGGTCCCGAGCTGCACCTAAGGTTTCACCCTCTATTTGTCGGAAGTTGAGTATCTCTTGTCGCAGGGCCGCGATTACGGATATCGGGTAGAACGCTACACGAGAATACGCTTTGCGGTTCTTCCCATTCTCCGTTTACCAACCCTACGTTATGGGCGTACCATTGAGTCGCCCTCTCAATAAGAGAACGGAAACAACTTCCACCTCAACGTGTCATGTGTCATGCACGCAATTGTCGGCAGCCACGAGCCGCTCAAACTCCGTAAGTGATGATAGGGGTTTTCATATTCCGAGCCCGAAAAGGCTCGGGCCCTGAACCATGGCTATAAAGCCGGGGGCGGAGCTCATACTCGGAAGCTGTGATTGGCTTCGCAGGTTGGCGTGGTTCTACGAGCTTCGCCCTTGGGAGCGGAGACAAGATTTGAATAGTGGGTTGCTCCATGGGTAACAGGAACTCTTTTTGGTATTTTTGTTTAAAGGATACTACGATCCACGTAGGTTGACTCGGCTCGATATATAACTCACGACAACCGTCCCCCGACAAACGGCGCCCGTAAATGCTTGTTGGTGTTTCTTACGCACCACGAGAGAAATCCGCAAGCGCCGCGGAAATACCGTTGTAGCACTTCACCCGGTGGTAGCGGGGTATCGTATTTTTCACGAGGGACGGTCGCGCGGTGGCTTTTCAGGTCTATGTCAACCTAAGGCAAGGGTTTGTTTTTTAAGAGTAGCGAGGTATATCGTAGGCTAAGTTTTTCGTGCGGTGATTCCTAAAGTCCATTTGTCTACTCACTTCGGGCACCAGGCCCACGCCCAAAGGACGGTGTCCGCAATTAGCTCTACGACACGACCGAACGTGGGGGATTTCAAAGGGCGGACAAGGCTTGTCACGACCAAGCCGCCTACCCCCTCAACCGTGGGATGCACCGCAAAAGGTAGGTGAACGCTAGTCCAAACACCACGTTTGCACTATTGGTAACAGTTCTTGATGTTGGCCAAGGTTCCCGGTCAAAGAGTTCCTCCACCAAGAACTAACGTAAAACGATCTACCAATCCCGCAAGTCTACAACGGTGAGAAATATACGATGGAAATTAAATAGTCGCAAGATAATCACAAAACTCCTTACCAAAGCGTAGCGGCTTGCGCGAGGTACAAGCCGGGCGGGTACCGACAAGTCCGGCACTCCGTCCTCCTAGGAACCGCGAAACACCGGGGGGCGAACCGGCAGCTCTGGGTAGAAAGAATCAAGCTTCTTTCTAGCCTTTCCCTCTCTCACTCTCTAGAATTGGGAGATAGAATAGAAAAAGTAGAAGAAGAAGAAGATCTAATTCTACTCTCTTGCACAAGTGGATTTGGTTTCTCCTTTGAATTTGTATTGCTTTTTTTGAGAGGGAGAGAGAGGGGTCTATTTATACATAGGGGGGGAGGGACCTAAGTGCTAAAAAACACCCAAACCGACCTAGGAAAACCTTCCATGTATGCCAAACCGACCATCCCACGTCGGTTTCACCCGTTTTGGAAGGTAACAAACCGCCCCCGGGCGGGCTCGAACCGCCTCGGCCGAGGGGTGCGGCCGCACCGGGGTGGTGGTGCGCGCACCTGCCCGGCCGGCTTTTGGAGCCCGGCTTCGCGGGCTGGGCTTCCTTGCTTTGAAAAGTTGTAAGGTGGATTTGGCCCGGCACGGTTTTCGACGTTTTGTTGCGATTTACGTTTTGGGCTTGCCATTTGCTCCTTTGGGCCTTTTTCTATTTGTTGATTTTATTTCTTTTTCTTTGTCTTTTTGGCCCAAAGTGATCATCCATGAGTTTGTACCGCAAGTCCAAATAAACACCAAAACTTTGGAATATGTTAGTTGAAATTTCTATTTCTAAGTTGTTTTGGTGTTGTGTTGACGGTATTTAATTTGTCGTTGGTTACCGTCAGCGGATAGTGATCACCTTGGACTAGGGAGCCTGATTTGCCCCGAACCAAGTATAAACATTGTGTCATTGTCTCTAGAGCTAGGCCATTCGGAGAACGCACTAGCCGGTCGACATCTTGTGGCGATGTGGTCGCCGCGATATCGGACCACGACACGCGGTGTTCAAATGGCTTGCCAAAATTTCGCTCCGAGCCACTCACCTATATATATATAGGCAAGGCTGGTTTGGGCGCGGTGGGGAACGAAATGGCGGGAGGTTGGATAGATTTGGAAAATTTCACCCCAATCCTACTCATTTGCTTGGGTTATTACATAGCCGGCGGCGGTGAAATAGAAATCTTTGCCACTTCATGGATGATCATGTACCTTTGTGAAGGATGTGTAATCCTCCATGGTGGAAATGGCTTGATTTTTTTTTTCAGTCATGTACACCTAAAATATGACCCCACACAAGTTCTTAGGTTTTTTTCGATAAATATTTTAATTACTATGATTTTCTTATAACTAAAGCGGCGACAAGAAGGTTAATTAAACCATGGAAACACAAGAATTTTTCTTGGACCTCCACGGTGATTTGCCTCCTAGGGCACATGAGACCCGTGGAAAAGTCTAGCGGCATTCGGCTCTTTTAGGTGGGTACGCTCGGTTCAAACTATAATTACAAGGTGGCGTCGCGAGTAAATTCATATAAGCGGGAAAAGTACCAAATCAACTCCGAAAAATCTCAAACTTCGTGAGTGCTTCCCAATTTGCATGTGAAAGGCTCGAGAAAAAATTTGAGACCACATGGGCCACAAGAACATTACAAATTAATTAGGAAGTAACCATACAACCTTACAAATAATTAACATAGTAAACACACTAATCATCATCGTCGCCGTCGGGATCAATATTGGGTCCGACTTGTGATCCATGCACACGAATGTAGGATTGTAGAAATATCGGGTAATTGATGTCACGGATTAAGTATCCGCTTGAGTCGATGAAGGTCAATGCCCTTATGATTGCACTCTCTCGTCCGTCGCAAGGGCGTAAAAATGCTTTCGACCATAGATATAACCTACCGAACGACCGGTGTCTAAGTTAGTAAACCTTATGCGATATTGTCGCCCTTCCGTAGTTTGCTGGCCAAGGTGTGCCACGAAGTCCCGGTCGTGCCGAAGTCGGGTGCGTAGCTTGGTCGAGAACGCCGCCAAGCCACATGCGGCATAAGTAAGATCGTGGAGCAAAATGCGCAAGTGGGAGAATCAAAATGAATGAGGATGATGTGAATCTATCTAATATATGCATTGCCAAAATGATGAATTTAATTTATTACCATATCATCATGGTTGTAACTCCCAACATATTCGCTATATTGCCATGGGGGGGATATTATCGTGAGACAAGGCAATATCTTGAAGTGCGAAATCGGGCACAATGTAGCAAACACGTCGAAGAGAATCTAAGCACAAAGGAAAGCGACATGGTACTCGGCGTTTTGCACGGTCGTTCTCTCGTTTCCCCTCTCGTGGATTAGGTGATTATTTGTGTCCTGGAATCCTCGAAGGGATGTAAAACTTATTTCACACGTATATAGTTGATGACCGGTGACGATGCTCTAGATGTCGTGGTCTCCACAAAACCAGAGATAGAGAACCGACTAAGTCTTTGTTTCTAGCCATTGTATTGGGGATAAAGTCACGTGAAACATATAAATGCAATAAAATGACGTTAAGTTAAACTAATTGTCCATGTATTTGTTATAGTAAAATAAGAAATAAAAATGTTAGAAAAAAATTACATACGATGATTGGATAAGGGAATGGCCTTGTGTCCACACCACAGGGGCGAATGGCTCATCGCCGGCGTGGAAACACTGGTTCTTGTGGTGGCGGCAAAGGCGGAGGACCGTTCATACCACCCGGTGAGCGATAAAAAAAAAAAAAAAGGACACAGCTCATAAATATATATAGTATATATATATGTATTGTTTATATGCATATATATAGGAATTCTAGACAAGAAAAAAATATCCTTACCAATGAAATATCACGGAGCCATGAACAAATCTCCTAGAAAGAGAGAGAGAGAAGAATTTGAGTGGATTTCGTGCGGGGGTGACCGGAGCTCGTGGGTGCGTGCTTAGGTATGTGTGTGGATGCGGTAGGGCGCCTTGATTTATAGCGGTTGATCGGTGCGGGTACATCACCTGCCGGGTATTAAGATATACCGGTAGTGATAACAACATGATATATTTGTCGGTTATTTGAATGGCGCCGGCAGTGAATACAATATCACTACCGGTTGTTTGTATGTATCCGCAAAGTGAATTCACGGTGTTGTCACTTCACTCGGTTGCATGCATGCATTGTTGATCTTTCTTCTTTGCATATGTACTGAGTAGATGCTTCCACATAATTTGGGGTTTTGGTTATCTGTTCTTAAGGGGATATGGATGTGAATAAAATTCATTATCTGTTCTTTGTTTTTGTTACATATATAACTTTATTTCGTTCACATTAGATTTGGATATATATATATCTGTTGAATTTTTCTCACAATATGCAGCATATTTCATTGGCCAACCGTCTTTATTATGTTCGATGAAGGGTAAAAAATGGGAAGGCGAAAGATATCGACAATCAAGGTTCATAACAAATGAAATACAATGAGATAAGAAATTTGATTGCATATATTTCCATAACAAAGACCTTACATTACATATATTTCCATAGCAAAGACCTTACATAGAACTAAACATACGGTAACAAAGACCAATTCTGAGATAGGTCAATACTACAATCAAAGTGTACAAACACATTAAAATTAAACCACCTCGGTAAGTCTCTTGTAGCACCTCCTCGGATCGAAGAAGTGGCGAGGCCGCTACGTGCACTCATTGAGGAGGTTGGAGGATGAGATTCACCGGGAGCTTCATCGTCGGCCCAAACTTGACCATTGGACCAAGGATGAAATCACAAGTAACTTGGTCCAATGAGGGTTGTTTTTCCATAGATGCACCATATGATTCGGATACTATATGCACATGTGCGGGATATTGGTGAACACTAGCACCCCAAAGCACAAGGACTCCGGACTCTTAATATGAGTCCGAGTTCGATCTTGAATCATGGCACCCACGAAGCTGCAAGCCCCGGTGTCTCTCCTTCATCGTAAGACTCTTCTAGCACCTTTTTTCGTAAACCATTTTCTTGGAGTGGGCATATCGTATGTAGAGGGCTTTCTCCCAAAGAAAGGCCATATGTATGTGGGCTGGAAAGTACCGCTAGCAAAGAAGATCGAGGACGAAGAACAAGAAAAATAAGGAGAAAAAGATTTCCTAGATCCAAAACCCATGACACTAAAATTCAAAACTAAGCCCTCGTATTTTGAGGAGAGGGTTAGGAACTCTTTGGACGAACCAAGAATGCAAGAACGTAGAGAGGAGGCGGGTGCAAAAACGGCGTCCCCCTTGCCGTTTAAATTGGCGAGATGGCGTGGTTGAGTCGACCGCCGTTGTACGGAGGACGTGGCGGAATCGCGCCAACATTGGTGCGATGGTCACCCGGTCGAGTTGAGAACTGTGCGGCCGTTGAATTTTTAAATCAGCGCGGGTCTAAGTTTTCACCCGGATAGGTGATGTCGAATACCACCGGCGAAAAGATCTGCACCGGCGGTGATCTACACATCACTTCGGGTGTGAAACTACGCTCGGCGGTGATCTACATCACCGCCGGGTGTGAAACTACACCCGGCGGTGTTTTAACCGACATTGATTTAACCCGTCGACGCTGCGGTGGTGCCACAGCTTTTCTCATCGATTCGAGACACCGTCGGTTTCCTAACCGGCGGTGAATGCTACCGGCAACGCGGTTCTCCAAGCGGCGGCATGCATGCAGCATGGGCCACTTTGTGAACACGCTAAGTGAACGTGGCGGCTACTGTATTGTGGTAAAAAGAAAACGTTGATGGCTATCCGTTGGGGGGTGCGAAGTTTGATTCTTTAAATAGCCCGGCGGTGTTGTGGGCGTGCTACTGACTTGTTGAGTGTGTCATTTTCGTGCTCCGGCCCGCCAGAAGTCTCTCGTCTCCCTCCCTCCCTCCCCTGCTCCCTCACCCGTCGGCATCGAAGGTACGTGTGGTTGATCTTGTAGCAATGGTAAACAATGTGAAGCATGCATTCCTTGTTTCAAAATAACAATGCTAAACTTCGATCATCGTTCTTGAAAAAATGGTCAAAAAGCGGGTTTGTTGGGGATCGAACCGGGGATTACGGATTGGGTGTTGGGAAGCGCCGTGCCCGAGGAAGCGGCCATTGGAAACGCTGGCAGAAACGCGTAGCGGTCGGCCTTTCGTGGGGAGGCGGGCCGATCGCGACGGCCATTGGATGAGAGCGGTCGTCTTGCTGTTGATTTATTTTCATGGCGCCGCGTCTTGGGAATGACAATGGACTGCATGCATTCCATGGCTTGCTACTATATAATAACGCTCTCGATTTGGTACCATCTCCATCGCTAATTAGCCTCTCTCTTTCTATAAACCCCAGGCAGCTAGCTTCTTCTTCATCGGCGAGATGGCCGGCGTCTACACCAACGAGGAGCTTGTCTTCACCGTGGGCGCCTCCACGACGCCCTCCAGGAAGCTCACCAACCTGGCCGAACAAAGTCGGCCCGCCAACGGTGGCTTGGCCGTTGGTGGAGAAGGCGAACTTCTACGCCTTCAAGGTCGAGGCCATGGCCGACATCCTCGCTAGGGGATACGGCGAGGCGCGGCGAACTCCGGGCGGCCGGGCGGGGAACAGCGGCCGGCGGCGAGGACGAGGCCGGCGGCGACGACGAGGCCTAGCGGCCGGGCGGCGGAGGAGGCGATGGCGGCCGCCGCTTTCTTTTTTTTTTTTCGTTTTGTAAATATATTATCTAGTAATATATAATGACTCTCAAGTCGTTTTTTAATTCATCTCCGTTCTCTGTTTCTATCGTTTGTTTTTTCTTGTTCCTTCTTCATTCAACCCGCGAGCTATCGGTTCCTTTAATTTGCTTCCCCTCCCAAATCGCTATCGGTTCTAATTCAACCCGGTTGTGTCAATCTTCAAATCGCTATCGGTTCTAATTCAACCCGGTTGTGTCAATCTTCAAATCGCTTTTGGTTCTAATTCAAACCCGCGAGTGATGCGTGTCCATCAAGACCCTTTGCCGGGGAACGATTCAACCCGGTGGTGATCCGAGTCTTCACTGCCTGGAATTGGTCGAATCCGTGGAGTTTTCGAGTTTCCCAGCGCCTGAAGCGGTTCATCATGCCGGGCGAGGTTCAACACCGCCGGTGGATTAAATTCAAGCGGTGATGCCGGTGGTAGTGATGAGCGAATCCGTAGTAGTGAGGTACCAATCTGCCTACACATCTTGTGATTGGACCTTGAATGTTCACCGGAAGATCAGCTTGTGTATCCATAGAAGTGATGTCCTCATCGGGTTAGAACTACCAATCGGGAATGGTAGGGACTCGGGACTAAAGCTCCTGATGGAAAGTCTGTATTCTCTACTGCTAATGAGACGTATCCTTATGTTTGGGTTGTACATGCCCTTAGTCATTGCAACACCGGTGGCGCCGACTAGCCAGCTAACAGCAAACAGCCTAATTAAACGTTGGTCGGCAGGTTCATGTACCTATAGATTTTTTTTTTAAAAAAAAATACCTCGAACGACGAAGCCAACATTTAATACTACATATAATACTACATATGTTCACTTAGGTCACGTACAATGCAGGGCGCTTATAGAGTTAGGGCCTATTTTTGGCAGCATGCACTCCACCATGCACCAAACCGGGCGCTTAAGGATGGCAGCGACGCTTCGCCAAGCATCGGCGCCAGGACCGGCTCTGGCTTGATTTTACGGAGGCGGGGCACTTGGATGCCGCACAAGTAGTTAGTTAGTTGAACGTTAAAGATAGCTAAGCGCCTTCAATAAAGTTTTTCCATTGTAGCTAAGTACGCTTATATTTTCTCTCACCTCCATAAGAGCCTCTGCACTGTACATGGCCTTACACAGGTGGGGCGGTGACGAATCCGCGTGCTAGCGTTGTCCTATGTTTGATGACCAGACGAATCATTTCTGCGGTAGTTGTACTACGTTTGATTATCGTGCATGAGCTGCATCATATGCAATGGAAACATAGTTAACATACTTATTCGCGCTAGCTAGCTGTCCCAACTTTGATTAACGTGCCTGGTTACCAATCATAGCCTAGCTAGATTGAAAAAAAATATATATGTAACGGGACCTCTACTTACTAGTATATGACAACATGCGCGGGAAATAATGGATCAAGGACAAGGTTAACGTGCCATCTTGCCTTTGTTTAGACCTAGGTACGGTGAGTATTATTTGTAGTTTCCTAGCCACCACACTCTGTCGCTTGATGTCTATTCAGATCCGAGAAATCAGGTAGTGCATGTGAAGGATCGGAGCGCTCCATGAGCGAGCAACCAAGTCCTGGGCTAGCTAGGTTTATTTTGTAAGAGCATCTCTGAGAGTTTTCGCAAATTTTAGTTGGTAAATCTAGTGTTTTGTCAACTCTCAAAAGGATATGATAAGTAGCAAAAGCCTCTCTCCAACAGTTTCTTATTTTTGACTCGACAAAAACATGACAAACTTGCGTCGGGAACCCTAAGACAAATAAAATTATGTTTTCACCCTTTTACCTCTTACAAAGTTACGTCAAAAACCCCGAGACAAAAACAAAAAATCATGTTTTCACCCTTCCACCTCTCTATGGGTGTAGTAGCGCGTGTTTGCCAAGCATCATAGCGCGCACATATTTCTTGCGAGGATCGGTCTCTTTTATCAACGTTGTCTAATTGCCAACTCCAAATACCAAGCCGCTAGAGACTGTTTTTATAACTTTCGGCAAAAATTTAAGAATGTCAAGTCCAAATGGGAACTGTTGGAGCTGCTCTAACAGGACCTCCATGTCTCATCGCAGATTCCTCTGCCAAGTCCTGTTTAACTATGTAATTCCGCGAGAGAGTGGTTATATTCCAGCTAGGATATAAATTCGATGATCGATCAACCAGTATCCATCAGTTGCAAGGATCGATGAGACTAGTCATTTTTTCAGCACGAATATGCTTCTAAAGTTTTTATATTGTCCTCTTGAGCTTGCTAGTCTCAATGGAAGGTTTCACCTCCCGATTTCCAAAAACGTGAAACTTTGATATGAAATAGGGCTCTCTCTCAATGCGTAGTTTCATGCACACTTTCATAGACTATTTTTAGACTTGTGGGTCTCACAACCTCTCCCTTTTCTCTCTTCCCCGTATGAAGCAACACACGGATAAAACGAACAAAGGTTCTCAATGCGAGTTTCATACGGTTTCATAGGCGTTGAAACAACGCTAGAGAGTTTCACCAAGATGAAACTTTTCCCTTCTCTCTCCTCCCAGTTTCATGCAAAAAGCTATTGTGGCACCCTATTAAATGTGCATGAAACCCTCTATGAAACCCCCCATTGAGACTGGCCTTAATGACCATAAATATAAAAACTCAAAACTACAAAGTTGTAAATCTCATTTAGAAATATAAATTTAGTATAAATAGTATCTTGATTTGAATACATACAAAAAATATATTATTTTTTCTAATATGACAAGTTCTAATACGCAATCATTTTGGTGCTGAAACTTCATATAATTTTTAAGCATCTTAATAATATGAAATGAAAAACTCAAAATTAGAAAGTTATAGATCTCGTCGATATCTACAATATTCGTATATAAATCATCTTTATCCGACCTCGTCTTAAAGAGTTATGATTTTTCAAAAATTTAGTCTTATCACGCTACTCTGGTGGTACGACAAGATTGAACTGTCACGCCCAGAGGTGGCGCGACAAGTTTTTCCATGTTGAAAATGACGTTGAATATGACGTAGGCGGTTAATATTAAAATATTTATTAAAAGGATTATTTTTTTAAAAAATATCCTAACGTGCATGAGCCACTGATAAAGTAGATATATATATTCGACAAGTGGGATATGGCATATATATATATATATATATATATATATATATATATATATATATATATATATATATATAGGGTGCACTTTCTATACACCGGGTGTAGTTACACCCATATTCAAAAAACCACATTGTGTATGTGTTCATACTTGTTTATCGGTTTGAGTATGTTTAGATACTCATATTAAGGTACTCTAAATCTTACTACGCTGAAAAAATTTCGATGGAACCCATATTTTTTAATATATTACATAAAAAATGTCACTACTCACGTATATAAAAAGTATATCCATATACTCAAAGTATGAATGCATACTTAACGTATATACCACCATAGATGGTCTAGTATGATCATATACTTCATCCACATGCCCTTCGTTAGGTCATATATACCATAAATCTTGAGATATACACATGGGTGTAACTACACCTAGGGTGTAGAAAAAATTTACCCTATATATATATATATATTTTCTACTCCCTAGGAGTAGTTACTCCCCTCCTATTAACCATGTATTGTGCGCAGGTTTTCTTGGACGAGGCATGCGGTCCATTAGACGCTATGCCCCTGTTTGTTCGCAACTTTCAAAACTGCATGCATGCATGCATCGATCGGAACTTATCTCCTAGGCTTCATGCCACATATAAAAATGTTGTTAATTACTATATATACGTGGTATATAAACCACAATTCTTGGCAAGTACACATATATACTTTAGCATGCGTCCATACTTTTTTAGTACGCCTTCGTACATATCCACATACTTTTGGGAGTATACACATATACTCAGGGGATTATTCTAGTACATACATATACTTGGACTATTATTATATATATGGTAGTATATCCATATACTCGGGGAATCTATTTCAAAAATTTTGAAGAGGAGTAATAAATACTCCGATCATCATGTGGTTTCCGTGTGCATGCGTATACTATCTAAATCTTGCCGTATGCATGCATACTATATTCAAAAAGTATTTATAAATACTAGTAAAAAGTATATAGAGATCGATAGTCTATTATAAAAGTATGTCCAGATACTTCATTCCAGAAAGTATGAATAAATACTCTGATCATGTGGTTTAAGTATGCAATTATACCATCTCAATTTTGGAGTATGTATACATACTAGATTTGAAAAAGTATTTATAAATTTTATATTCAACAAAAATGTGTGTACAGATACTCCATTCCAAAATGTACATATATAAATACAATATTCTTATGTATGTTCACGTACTCCAAACATGTATAAGCAATAAAATATTTCCCTAAGTATATCGATATACTGCCAAGTACAGGTATGAAATATACTCCATTTTTTTGTGAAAGTATCAGTTCATACTACCGTTTATATATCTTTGATCAGAATATGCGAAATTGCTGGCCTCTCTAACCGAATGCATGCACCATACGTTTGTCACATCACGTGTTTGGTGGAACTAGTATCTAAATTAGCGGATGTGCCTGCATGTAACCCGCTAGTGCTAACCGGATGCCAAGCCTCCTAACACGTCCGTACGAAGGCCGCGGCAACGCTAGATGGGAGTAACTACTCCTCTGAGTAAAAACCCCACCCTATATATATATATATATATATATATATATATATATATATATATATATATATATATATATATATATATATATATATAGTGTTGGAATCTTGGCCGTTGCACGTGACCGTTTATTTGTTTTTCTCTCTACTATATCTCCCTGAGGGATGGTATTAGAAGTCGTTTAGACAGCGACACGATCTTCAAAACACAACTTTAACCTCTTATTATTACAAAAATATTTATGGAGATGTAATATATATATATACTTTTATCAAAGTATTTTTAAGACAAATCTACTCATATAATTTTTATATTTACAAACTCAACAACTTAAAAGTTATTGATGATTTATATTCCCGATGTTTGACTCAAACCTTTTCCAAAACGACTTCTAATACCAAACCGGGGAGGGAGTATCTCGGCTCGGTTAAAGTGAACCTTCGTTTTGGAATAGTATACGTATGAGAAAGAGGCACTTACATCAATCGACGAACAGCAGTATAAATGCAATGCGAAACGCAACCTAAGAGCATATTGCCATTTGCGCCTGTAAATCATTTCGCCAAAATGCAAACCGCCCCCGACCACCAAAGTCTAGCATCGATCCATCCACTCGTTAGAAAGCAAGCATGGAGAGCTCGGCCGAGAGCCTGGTAACCACTGGTTGGCATCTGTTGTCCGAGGGTACCGTCAGCTCAGCGGCGTCGGTGGCGAGGTCGCTGAGCTGCGGGACGATGTGGCCACCATGAACGCTATCCTCCGCATGCTGTCCGAGGCCGACGACGGCGCCGTGGACCACTTCGTCCGGGAGTGGATGAAGCAGCTGCGCGAGCTCCGGTACGACGTGGAGGACTGCGTCGACCTATACAAGCTTCGCATCCAGACCCGGCCGTGGCGGGGGCGGGGCAGCGTACGGCTCTGGTTTAAACACCACTTCGAGACGCTCTTCCCGCGCCACTGCCTCGCCGGCGAAATCCGCACTCTCCGTGCCCGCGCCGTTGCCATTAGCGAGCGCCACGCACGGTACGGCGTCAACCGCGACGCGCTGCGCCGCGCCCCTGCTTCTTTATCCGCGCCTCCTGTGCTGGCGTCGTCGGCGCATGTGCTCGGCCGTGCCAGCGACCCTGCGCGCCATCAGGTCGTCGGCATCGACACGCAGATCGACGACCTGGTTGGGCGGCTCAGGACCAAACGACGCGCGACCTCAGGGTGTTCTCCATCGTGGGGTTCGGGGCCTTGGCAAGACTACACTTGCGCTGGAGGTATGCCGGAAGCTGGAGGCTAATTACCAGGCCCAGGCGATGGTGTCGGTGTCGCAGGCGTTCGAGCCCAGCAGAGACCTCGAGCCGCTGCTCAAGCGTGTGGTTGACCAGTTGGTCACGCAAAAATAAATGATAACAAATTCAAGGAAGCAGCGGCCCAGGGTGAAATCAACGACTTGGATGACAATAATCTGGCGAGAGAACATGAAATCCACAAGTTGGATCAAAATAAACTGGGGAAAAACTCGGCAAGCTTCTCGGCGGCAAGAGGTATATATAATTTTCTTTTTTTGTTAAAATTAAACTGTTTACAAATCTCTATGCACGTATTTTGTGCCTCGCTGTCATTTTTAATATATAAGTACCTATTTACAACCCAATGATGTTCATGCCCATGCATGCACTATGCCTAACACCACACGAGTCTCACAGCCGAAGTGACTGTTCTGAATATTGCATTGACACAGCCTCCAAAAAATTTAGGCATTATAAATTGCTTATTACTGTAGTATGTATTAAGTTCAGATATTTGAAAATACTACAGACAGATTTCATAATAGTTTTTCTTTGCTTTCATAAGTATTTTATTAAGGGTCTTATTTTCCGTAAAAGAAGCGGATGTTCTGCAACTTATCTGTCATCAACAAAATTATCATCAGCTTTCTCTGTGGCCAGAGCGAACATATAGCTGTGCTAATAATACAATAATATCTACTTTCTCTGATCATCGTCAGAAAGATAGATCCATCTATATTTATTTTGATTTTGAGTCAAACTTATTTACCTTCGATTATGGTGAAAATTTTACATGGATTAATACGACAAGATTAGTGTTGCTGGATTCATTATATATTTTTTTTTCCTTAACTCATGGAATTATCATTTTGTTTAAGATAATACATTTTGGTAGGCACCAATAGTCAAATTGTCTTATTGGAGACGACCATGTAGTGGGCATATGAAGTTGTATTTCTTTTATAGCAACAATAAGTTCAAAAAACAAAATTCAATACAATTATCTATATTGCTAATTAACACCAACACAAAACGCAACATCAGTAGGAAAATGATGTTTTCTTTTCAGTAACTCAACTCCCTTTGTCAGCCTTTCACTCATAAACCATCTAAAAACACAAGCCTAACTCTTTGGGGGAAAGAAACCACGTTTGACAGATTCTGTTGCAATGCATGGATGGCCTTGACTTGGTAATATTGTTACTAGAGGTCCTCAACAAAGTCTCCATGTTAATCATCACAAGAATCGCTAATAAAGAAAGATCGAATTTAAAATTTCTCATTAAAATAAGAAGACACAATCTATTTGATAGGCTCTAATTTCTATGTCCATAATATAGTCTGTTCAATTTTTTTGTTTTAAACCCACCTAAGTTGTCTCTATATGTAAGTGTTTTCAGAGGCAATTTAAGTTTCGAGCCGCCTCTGTCTGAAATATTTTCAGAGACGGTTGATACCTATAGATATCCATTTGTCAAGGCAACATATATTTCTAGCTATCTCTATACATCAAATTTTAGAGGTGATTGGACACTCACCTCTATAAATCCTTTATATTTAGTGATAGACAAGTATAGGTGGCAAGCACAGTGACCTCTCTAGAAGATCACCAATCATCTCTACAAAAATCATTACAGTAGTAGTATAAAGAATGCAAAATATTAAAATTCTCATTAAAATAAAAATGCACAATCAATTTGGTAGACTCCAATTGTCGTGTTGAGAATAATAGTCGTAAGATCTATTTGTTAAAAAAACCCACCTAAGATATTATGAAACATAATCTAAATTAATCATCTAAAATTGTACTCCTTCTAGGTTGGTCAAAAGAAGTCATTTTGGATAATTTCACGGTCTCCAAAGCATAACTTCGACTCATATTTGTATTTAAATATTTATTGAAAATTGATATATGCATACTTTTTATGAAACTGTATTTCAAGACAAATCTATTCATATGGTTTTTAATTTTTCAAACTCAACAACTTAAAAAGTTATTCATGATTTATATTCCCAATGTTTGACCTGAACCTTATCTAAAACGAATGCTTTTTACCAACCTGGAGGAGTACTTAATTAAACATCAACCGTAAGGATAAATAATCTAAAATCATGTTCTATAGACTTGCTTCTGCCTTTAATTCTCTACAAAAAAAAGTAGTTCTATTACTAAAATATTTTCTACTATGAATCTATCAACTCTTTGTACAAAGTACTTTTTGTGTTAGAATTGAGAAAGAAGAATCTAGTTTATTAGATTGCAGCCTCCTAAATTATTTTTTAGAGAATCATTCCAGCCTCCTAAATTATTTTAGAGAATCATTCCACATTTTTAGCACACATAATCATCATAGAAGCTATTTTGAGGACTCTTCCAAATAGGCCTCAAGTAACTCCCTTGAATTTACAAATCATCCCTTCTTCAATTAGTGATAATAAACAAAACATCCCCTCAAATATATCTAAATTATCCATATAATGCTATTATGAAACATATTTAAATAACCATAAATTATGTGCCTATATTCTAAATTATTAAAACCATATTACCATCAATGACAACAATTTATAGAAGTTTTTTTACTTTATATAAATTTATACACACTAACTGAAATATTATGACATATCTATATTGATAGTATAATTGTAAGCACTCTTTTTTTAAAAAAAAAATACTATTACACATAAAATTCTTTGATAATAAAATTCAACATCTTGAACAATGGAGGAGAAGTTAGTGCATACCAAAGTCCATGACTTTCGGAGTCTTTTGATATTTAGTTTGGAGAAACAATAGTTATTACGTTTCAATGCATATGCCTTTGACAATTTGTTGTCCTAACTATTTGTGCCATAGCAATAATTAAGAGTGCAATCTATGATCCAAAATCCTAATTTAATAAATATAAAAGGATACATTGTTAAAAAAAGTACAATAAGCATGATTGTTTAAGTATAGTTTAGTATAAAAACTATAGAAACAAATAGAAACAAAGTTAAACTCAAATCTAGATGGTTGACATCATGAGACATAAGCTACAACAAGAACCGCTTTTTACTTAATCTGAAGTTTCAATAAAATAAATATTGAAGACACATAAAATACATATTGAAGACACGTGAGTCTATCATACATAGGGAGAAAACAATAGAAAAATGTTTGAAAAACAAATAGAGTAATTTAAAAGTTTATGGCATCCATCATATACATATTGTGTCATAAAATGATAAATACGGAGAGCACAAATATAGGAATTTTATATAGTTGAGTATTAAGCACAAAATCTTAATTCTCATATATGTTTCTAGCTAGTATCCTAACCCATGGAGCAATATGGAATTGATGGACTAGCGAAAATAGTAGTAGTAAGATTGCATTGGTAAGGGTGGTAATGGTTGGCTCTCTCATATGCATAGCATTATTTCTCATACACTTCCATATTTCGTGAAAAGAGTTAATCAAAAGGTTCTATAAGTTGGGAGCAACAAGGACTATAAATTAGCCATCACTAACCTTCTAAAGTTGGTACTAAACAAAATACATAGGCTAACTAGAACAAATTACTAATGCAGGAGATTATACTCAACACATCCCCCAAAGAGTCAAGCCCTTGTTGGCTCACCACGTATGCAACAGACACCTTAACCATCTCTCGGTACAAGGATTTACCACTTTTACCCCTACAACGATGAGTGTGCACTGTACCCATCTATGGTCAATGTGCAATGCATCAATACATGTACATACAGCAAGGGTGGATGCTCTGAACATCATTATATATAGCATCCATGTCTAAGACCTACATAGGCCTAGCTACTCACGTGGAACAAAGCCGCATACTCACACACCTCTCTTACACCTAGTTTTGAACAAAAGTTTTGGAGCACAAAAGAATATAATCTAGTCCTTGTCTTTCTAAAGTTTGATGTGGTATTAAACCACCACACTGCTAGCCTCACACAAGGGCGGTAGTCGCAAGCAATTTGCACCATTATGAAAGACATTTAAATATACTCCTAAAAGTTGCTTGTAAATTATCTACCTCTATTATTATGAAACAAAATATAAACCGATTCATTTAATTTGTTCTAAATTTAATCAAATTATGTCACTATAAATACAAACAAAACTATTCCTCAAATGTACATCCAAATTACCAATATAAGATATTTCCAAAAAAGAATTATGATAAAATAAACTTTATATAGTTTACAATTATGTAGTTCCACCGCCGCTGAATTCAAAGTAAACATAATGTGTTACCATGTACACCAAGTATAGATTCTGATAAACATTTTTTTGCATAATTTATCAATATTATCCATAACACTAAACCATTCATTTTGATTAGACAAAACTATATGATAACAATTTTTAGAAGTTATTAATTTATATAATTTATACCATTTTTTTACTTAAAGTTTATGACATACGTGGCGTTACTCAAGTATAAAAACCAACAACCATGGTAATATAGAAGCAAATTTGTGTAATCATATATAGTAGTGCTAGTTTATTTATTTTCTGATGCTTTGAAATTTGAATCCAATAATTGATACTCAACCTTCTATCCAACACTTCGACAACATAAGTTATTACAAATTATACTTTCATGAATAGTGTTCTAGGAGACATTTTCATGTACAAAACCCCACGAAAAAAACACTAGATACTATTCTTCTCTCAAATTTGAAATGTCAATCGTTTGATCCCATTCAACACAGCTGTGATATCGAAATGATGTCACTCAAGTATAAAATTTCTTTTCTGGTGCTCTGAAATTTGAGTGCAATAATTGGCTTAGCCTTCGATCTAGCTCTTCGATAACATAAGTACTTAAAATTCCAACACATTTTTTTTTGTACAAAACCCCACGAGCACAGACCTAAAAACAGTATATACTACTCTTCTCTCAAATTTGAAATGTGAATCGTTTGATCCTGTTCAACACAACAGTGATATCAAAATGGTGTCAATCAAGTATAAAACCAACATTTTATTTAGCCAACAACAACCAGATTTGATCTAGGGGTAAATGATTGTAGTCCCCGACCCGCCTTATCACATGGTCAAGCCAAAAAAAATATGATCGAAAATACCCAAAAGAACAAGAATTCATCCACTTTGACTTTTTTGATACATCCATTTTCGCTTTGCGGATCTGGATATAATAATAAGTCTAGATACATAGTAAAATGGATGAACTAAAAAGTCAAAATGACTTATAATTTAGAATGGGAGAATCGACTTTTCGCCTGCATCCTTATTAATCTCTAGAAACTTATTTATTATAAAATTGAGGGAGTATGCTTTCATTATGGCCATGTTTGGTAAAGCGGTAAAAAGGTGCTTCCTAGAGATTATGGCCAGGTTTGGTAAAGCGGAAAAATGGTCCTTCAACTTGGCATGGGGTGCTATCTAGGCCGCCTACTTTTAAAATGCAAATTATGTATCCGTGAACTTGGCCGGAAGCCATATAGGTTCAAATGGGTCCAAACGAGTTCGGATGAAGACAAACTTTTATATCAAAATTGTAGCCCTCAACAGGATCTGCAACTTTGTAGTTGAAAAGTTTTTGAATTGAAACTGTTTAGGGTCCTAAAATACTGTTGTAAGTCGCAGATTTTGAAATTTGAAATTAAAATCATCCAACAATCTTGGATGTTGACATGGTTTATATGAAAGATATAGTTATCAATACAACTAAAAATTTGTAGTTGAAAAAAATTTTTTTATTTGAAGTTGTTGAGTGTCCCAAATATGTGTTATAAGTTTATATATTTTAAAATAAGAAACTTAGAACACATATTTATGATACTAAACAACTTCAAAAAAAACTTTTCAACTACAAATTTAATGGATAAACATAACTTTCATATAGACCATGTCAACATCCGAGAATTTTTTAATAATATTAAATTTTAAAATCTGTAGACTTACAATAGTATTTTAGGACCCTCAACAATTTTAATCTAAAAAACTACTACAAAGTCGTAATCCTGTTGATTGCCACAATTTTGATATAAAGTTTGTCTTTCGTCCGAGCTCGTTTGGACCTAGATGATGATACCCAAAGCCTAGTTCATGAACCTAGAAGTGGCATTTAAAGTAGAGGAACCTAGAGGGCATTCCTTGCCAAGTTGAAGGACCACACACATGTGCATTTTCCTCAATCTAAAAACATAATGTTTGGCTCTTAGTCTCAGCTTATTTTGATCATAAACAGTTTATAAGCTATACTAAACAAGTCTTATGTCATATCTATATTAGTAATTTGAGCGCTCTGTGTTTTATAAAACAATTCTACTAAACATATGGCTCCCTGGTATAACAAATTCAATATGTTTAGTGTTGCCGTGCAAGTACAAGCAAAAACCACTATTTATGTCACTGCATGAACCATGAGGATAACCTAGGAGTCTATATGTACATGGAAAAAAAATCATGTAGATAGTAATTTATAAGTTCATCATATATAACTAGATAGAGACTACAGAGTAGTATATATTATTATGTCTAATGTGCGATAAAATTAACAATGTAAAATATACAGCAGACAATAATTTAATATAAATAATCTTTATTGGTTAATTGTCGTAAACTGTAGGCGATAATTAATAATGACTATTTCCACAAAGATTAGTTGTTATTCCATTTCAGGTGTACAACAAAACTGATATATGGTGGTATGTGCGTGACTAAACTGCAGGTACCTCATTGTCATCGATGACATATGGACCATACCAGCATGGGAGGCAATCCTATCTGAGTTTGAAGATAACAGATGCGGTAGTGCAATCATGGTAACCACTAGGATGGAGAATGTGGCCAAAGCATGCAGTCCTTCTATAGGTGGACATTACATCCATCACATGGACCCCCTCGATGGTGTTGCTTCAGAGAGGTTGTTCATCAGCAGAACATTTGGCAACAAGGGTTGCCCAAAGGAGCTTCAAGGTGTGATGGGCAATATTTTGAAAAGATGTGGTGGCCTGCCATTGGCTATCGTTAGCATTGCTAGCGTCTTGGCAGCCTATACATCACCGGGAAGTGGAGACAAGTGGAGATCAATCTACAGATCAATTGGTTCTCAGATGGAGAGCCACCCTACCCTGGAAGGGATGAGGCAGATAGTCACGCTCAGCTACAATCATCTGCCGCACGAGCTCAAGAATTGCATGATGTACCTTAGCATCTTCCCAGAGGATTATGAGATTGAAAAGTATCGGCTCTTGTGCAGATGGATCGCCGAAGGACTGGTCATGGAGAAGCGGGGCTTCACCCCGATGGAGGTTGCAGAATCCTACTTAGATGAGCTGGCAGGCAGGAATATGATTCAAATCCAAGCCAAGTTTGGCTACTACTGGACATTGGAGACATGTCGCGTGCACGACACGCTTCTTGAGATCCTGGTGTCCAAGTCTCTGGAGTGCAACTTCATCAGCATACTAGGAGGGCAGTATGCTGGGATGTTGTATGATGGCAGGATTCGTCGCCTCTCCATCCAGGGGGACGACAGCAAAAGGCAGACTATTGTAGAGGGGGCCAAGAAAAATTTGGTGGGACGACGACGAAAGGACAATGTCATTGAGGGGATGAATGTGCAGCATGTCCGATCACTGAGCATCTTCCGTCATAAAGCAGGGCAGCAGCAGCTTCTAGATCACCTGGTTAAGTTCACCCTGATGAGGGTCCTTGACCTCGAAGGCTATCAGGGTCTAACTAAGGATCACCTGCAATGTGTATGCAGGCTGTACCTTCTCAAGTTCTTGAGCTTCAAGGGTACATATATCGAGGAGGTGCCACGTCAGATAGAGAAGCTAGAGCATCTGCAGACGTTGGATGTACGTGACACAGGTTGCCACCTGCCGGAAACCGTGAACAAGCTGTATCAACTTGAGCGCCTTCAGACAAGCTACAGTAACAGTGCCGACGAATTGTGGAGGCTACCCCAGGGTCTCAGTAACATGACAAAGCTGCGTGAGGTGGCTTTTCTCCGTCCTCGGCAACGACCTCGTGGCTGCAAGAGAAGTGGGTGAGCTGGAGCAGGTCCAAGAGCTGGCTGTCCATGTCGAAGATGTCCACTTTGACACTGAGGTTCTCCCTCAGTTTGCCCAGTCCCTGAGCAAGTCACACTCCCTCCGGCGTCTTATCATTGGAGACCTGAGCTTTGGCAAGGCGTCACTGAGCTTACTGCTCAGCAAAATGGACCCGCCACCAAGGTTCCTCCGCTACCTGATGATCGCCGGTGGCATCGACAGCTTGCCTTCTTGGTTTGATAAACTCACATACCTTGTTCAGATTAACATATCATGGGCAAGACTCGACGGGGACAAGCTGTTCGACGGCCTGTGCAAGTGCCCCAGCCTCAAGACCATCACCATTCAGCAACACTGCTACGATGGCAAAGAGCTGGTTGCACGCAGTAGGCACACGTTCCCAGAGCTCACCAACCTCAGAGTGTCATGTGACAGTAGGCATCCTGACATTATTGGGTTTGAGGAAGGGTCCATGAAAAATCTCCAGACGCTTCTCGTTAACATGCCTGATAACGTGGACAAGAGGATCCAGGGCATCGACAACCTCAACAGCATTAAAGAGGTAGAGCTCTGGGGTGACAAGGACAACAGAGCCATAGGCCATGCACTGAATGAGCTGAAGAATGAGAACCTCAAGCGCCACCAGGAGTCTAATGAACAGTTTCAGATTGTCGTCAAATATTCAGTTCAATTTCACGATTTATTTCATCCTCCCGGACATTATTAGACTTCGCATTCGATTTTTTCTGTGTTTGGGTTGCTCGTTAGACATGTTTCCTATTTTTTTGGTTTTGCATGCGCCGAGCACCAACATGTGGTTTGCCGTGCGCTTAGGAGGCAGTGGCGCTGGATTAGCTCGCCCACGAACCTGGGCTAGTTTTCATTTCTACAATAAATTGAGAAAGAAAAACAGAAAAGCTGCGCTTTCAGGCAGCACCAAAATACTCTCGCGATCCAACTTCTAAGTGTTCACGTGTGTGTGAGTGCTGTGATCATCGTTACAATCGTGTGATCGTGATCACACCGGTGGTGAATAATGCTGGGAGAAACATGATATCACCGGCGAATAATGCCTTTGGAGGCATCTCTCCCTTGATCAATAGTGGTCTGCGGTTCAACCCCAAGTCCGTCTGATGCAGAGTGCCACTTGTTAGTGAGACACTTAAGAGCCTGGTGACTCAGGGAATGGACACCAGCACAACTATGAGCATTATTGCCGAGTCCACCAAAGTCACCACAGAACCAGTCAATCAGGAGAAGTCCCACACTCCTATGTCGACAACAAATCAGCTCAGAATAGGACGAATTTAGACGCCTCTTCATCACCCCAGAGTTGACACGCAAGCTTCACCACCGTCTGAAACCTCTGTTGCTCAGCTTAGGCTTAGGTCTCCCTTGGGTGCTTGGATGCCAAAGGGAGAGTGATATTTAGGGGGAGCTTGACACGAAGGGTAGCTTATTAAAACTTGGTTTTAATTGCATTACACTTTGTTGATATTTTTGTGTGATTGGTTGTGCTGCTCTTTATGTTTTTTTTTTTTTTTTGACCAAATCAGCTGGGAGCCCCCTACCTATTTTTTTCTTTTCAATTAAATAAACGAATAAGAAGTACAACAAGAATTAAAAGGCTTCTAGGCCCAAAGCAAAAGAAGCAAAGGTGTGCTCTTTAAGTTTAAGCTCGCCTTTGTGTTTTGGTGACAAATTTTGAAATTGATTGATTAGCGAGCACGTTCGTAACTCAATTGGGCGAATCATCGGCGCCGACCAGTTGGCGCGAGATGTCGCGCCGACCACCCTTAACAGGCCGCGGCCCACGGCCTGCTATGAGACCCTTCGCCCGGCGCCATTTGTCTCCGGTCCGCTCTCCAACACACTCCCCTCTCTACCCTGTTTACAAAGTAAGCCGGGTCACTGACACCGCCGACGATCGACATGGCTGCCAACCGAGCGGAGAAGTTCACCGTGCGGCGCCTCGGCGCCGCCCTCAACAAGCTCAACAGCTGGCCGACCAAGTTGGCCTTCCAAGCGGTGAATCTCCCTTTCGAGGAGAAGTCCAACTTCATCGCCCTCGGATCAGTACTTGGCGATACCCTCGGCCGAGGGGATACCGGCCAAAGCGGAGGAGATGGAGGAGGCCAAGGAGGCCGCCGGGGAAGAAGGCCGGCGGGCGGCCAAGAAGGCGGCTTAATTAGTCCGGCCGCTTTCTTTTTATGTTAATTTATTATATCAGTAGTTTGTATGACAGTTTAATTTAGTTTGTGTCATTTGTTAATGGATCAGTCATTTGTTAATCGATAAGTGTTAATCTTACGCTCTGTCGTTTGTTTTTCTTGTTCCTTGTCATCGTATTTTACTTCCCCTGTCCCAATATGTTGATTTTGTCAATTTTCAAATCGCTATCGGTTCTAATTCAAACCCGGTTGTGATCTGTGTCCATCAAGACCCTTTGCCGGGGAGCGATTCAACCCGGTGGTGATCTAAATCTTCACTACCGGAATTAGTCGGGCTGTGGAATTTCGATTCGTCCCACACCCACTACCTAGGAATCTGCTGATTTCCGTGGGTGAGTGTTTTCCGTCGGCAGTACACGGGGGAAAGGAGTCTCTTTCCGTGGCGTTCAAAAAGCATCACGAAAACGCCCACGGGATAACAAATTTCCCGTGATGAACGATTACGTAGTAGTGCTTAGCAATTTTAAATCTCGGTGTAATTTGCGGGCAATTAGATTCAAGGATGATTTGAGATCATCCTTTTGTGTTTGGTCAGATGCTTTTAGCTAGAAACTATTCTCTGAACTTTCTTAAATTTTAATGAAATCCAAATTGTGGGCACCTCCCCACAGTCTTTTCGGTTAAAAAAGTCTTAAATTAACTTTATCTTTCACCTCAAGTTCAAATTTTCTACTCAGTATAATGATTTACAGATTGAATTTGTATATATTCATAATTTGTTTTATTTCTCAATTGTAGATTGCTTCGAGAGACAAGGGATTAACTTGTCAAGAGAAGGTGTTATTAAAATCTACTCCCTCCGTTTAACTTGAGTTTGTCACCACGGATTCCGTGCCATCTTATTCGATGCTTCGTCTTATTCAAATTTTTGCACAAATATAATTTATTTTGGTACGACTTATTTTATTAATGAAGATACTTGACTATTAATTAATTTATTTTATAATTTGCATAAATATTTTGAATAAGGCGGATGGTCAAACATGAAGTTCAAAAAGTCAAAAAGCCGAACTCCATGAGCAGAGGGAGTATTGTGGACAAGTGTGGTGGGCTGCCCAAAGTTGTAGGTGCCATAGGTGAAGCGTTTGTATCAACGAGAAGGCAGTCCAGCTATATGCAAAGCCGCTGGCTGGAGGACCTGAGTAATAACTTTATGGCCATTTTGGAGATGGCTCCAAAATTCCATGGGTTAAGACCCCTGTTTTATTGGATGATGCTTGCCCAGATTCAATCAAGCCATGTATCTTTTACCTGTCAATATTCACTACCGGATGCGGGGATATCCCGTGAGCACGAAGCTCACGGGGAAAGGCCCTTCTACTCGCGGGATAGGATATCCGGGTGTAACACCCGGGATATCGTTGGCCGGGAACGATTGCGGCCGGGAAATAAGGATATCCCGTGAACACCGACGTTCACGGGATATCCTTTCCGTGATCCACAAAGCTCACGGGATACCTTTAGCGGGGGTTGGTGGTGCCGTCAGCGGGGAGGTAAAAACCCGTTATGTGGCCTCGTGGCCGTGTGGCGGGAGCGGGGTTCTCGAGAGATATCCCGTGAGCCTAGCGGTGCGGCTCCGCGGGATATCGGGCTCTTTCCGTGAGCCGTTTTACGATCCGCGGGATATGTTTGGCGGATATCCGTGAGCGTTTTACGCTCACGCGGGATATGTTTGGCGAGATATCCCGTGAGCGCCCACTCCTCACGGGGAAAGGTTTGGCGGATATCCCGTGAGCTACTCACGGGAAATCTACCTTTTTTTCTTTTTTTTTTGTTCCGGCCACATAAATGAGCGGATATATATATATATATATATATATATATATATATATATATATATATATATATATAGGGTCATTCTATTGGGGCCCAGGGCTTCCAATACCTATGGAGAGCCCCAGCCAGTTTCCCTAGCCAGCCCAACCATTCGGGTCCGCAGTGATGACGCGCGTCCCAGGTGGGGAAGACCACTCCAGACCCAGCTGCCAGGATGCATAAAATCCCATTCGACGCTGCGTAGAAACATATTTTTGGCGACGATGCATAAAAAACAATGGTTGAGTGAATTAAAATCAGTTCTCCATCGCATAAAAACCTCTCCACAATTGGTTGTTCCACCTGACACCACCTGACACATGGTGACAACGGGTGACGCGTGCATGCAGACATGCATCCCATCTAATCTCTTTCGTTTTTTTGCTATAATTTTTCAACGAACCATCCGATTCAAAAACCGTTTTCACCATTGAACTCCTAACAATTTTGTGCACAATTCAAGATCCATTGTGAATATTTTTTAAAAATTTTTGAAATTCAAAAATTGTGCTTTAGGATAAAAGAGTTTTATGCTACTGTCAGCGCATAGAATCTTGTGAGCAAGTGCATATCAACATGAAAGGCGTCCTTGTCTCCTCCAAAAATTTGAAATTTGAATCACCATACTTGAATCGCATCAATTGAAGGTCGTTTGAATACATAGAATCACTTGTCAATATGCATAGAACTATTTTTGACACCGGCTTTACCACGTAAAACCCTCTTCACAAGATGAAGAGAAAGTTTTGTGAGCAAGTGCATATCAACATGCTATCTGTTATGCATATAGTCTTGTGAGCGAGTGCATAGCAACATGGTATGTGCTCTCATCTCCTCTAAATTTGAAATTTGAATCACGACACTTGACTCGTAGCACTTGAAGGTTGATTGGATGCGTAGAATCACTTGTCAAGGTGCGTAGAACAATTTTGACACAAACATTGCGTAGAACTTTGCTGATCGAATGCATAACAGTTAATTTTGTTAGCACGTAAAAACCTCTCCACAATACACTCCACTTAACACAAATCATGATTATAGGCAATCATACTCGTGAATAAGGTGATGCATAGTTAATATTGGGACAATGCATACAATATGAGGACTAGAAGCTTAAAAACATGGAGACAATCTCATCTTCTTGAAAATTGAAATTTTGGAGAAAAAAAACACATGATGGGCATTTGGATGCATAGAATAATTGGTCACGATGTGCATGGTAGTATTTCACGCCGACGTTGCATAAAAAATTTATGGTCAAGACCTGCCTAACACAATAGCCATGCATAGAATTCTGTGAGTGAGTGCATAGTAACATTTTTGGTGCTCTCGTCTCTTTTAAAGTGTGTAATTTGAATCAGCGTTCCACAAAATCTTTGACCATGCTTCCCTCCGTGGGGATGTTGCATAGAAATTACAATCCTTTCACATTTTATATCAATTAGAATCCTTTGACATTTTAGATTGTCGATAATGCATATAAATAAGTAGTTTGTTAAATAGAAGGAACAATGCATAATGACATTTGAAATTCAAGATCAATTCGATGGAAACCTATGCAACTAACCATAATCACATTAACACGTAAAACATAGCGGCAACTAAGCAGAATTCGCATTTGAAAAATAAAAAATCAATTTAGATGGAAACCTATGCAGCTAAGCATAATCGCATTTGCTGCCCATTTTCTTGCAAACCACATATTCATAAGGCATAGAAACTTATGCAAACAAAGCATCAAAACATGATATCAACATAACAAATTTATAATTATATGTATAGAAGCCTACATATAATTGTTTCATCAATGTATGTCAAAAGTGTTCTAACACTACATAAGATTTTGCTCCAACAATGTATACAGACTTCTTTGGAGTTTGAAATTTGAATTGAATTGGGTTGGAAACCTGTGCAACTAAGCATAATCATGGTTTCACCATGAATCTAAACCCTATGTTTGTTACCCAACCAAATGCAATATGCCATCCTTGCGGTCGCCATCGTTCGAGCACGTAGCTCTTCATTTCCTGAAATACAAAGCATACAAAAGTCAGATAAAACATCACTGAAAACATTGTCGTACAAAATATCTCACTGAGATGCACGTGGATCTAACATCAGTATTGCATAAAAAATAGTTGAACAAAGGCATATAAATTCAAGAAACACTTGACGTGTAGATACATCAAGCTACAACACCATCAGCTGGACAAAAACATGAGACATGGCATGCAATGACTGCACCTACAGCATGAGCATACTTATTGAAGCTCCATAATTTTTTATGCATATTAATCAAACCAAATATACTAATGGAGCTCGCAATCAAGATTGGGCCACAAGGTATACTTTATAGAACTAGTGTCCGGTATAATTTCTAAAACTAGTGTCCGGTATAATTTGTAGGGAGCCAAAAATTTCTATGCATCCAGAAAAATAAGATTCCAATTTCCATTCATTAAAAAATAATGTTTCAATAGCATTCCTATTATATTAAATGATAAAGCATATAAATTGATGCATAGAATCATAATTGCCTATGCATAGAAACTGATGTATGCATACGGCAAGAGGAACAAATTTTGACCGAGATGGTCACACTAACAAAGGCATATAAACATATTATGGTCACTAGTTAGTTTGATAGGCTTTGATTTCTCCAATTCCTGCACAATCCTAAGAGATGCGTATGGTCATATCACAACTTAGCATGCTGTAGGCGTAACTGAATAAGCACCTGAAAGCTAAATTTTTGTTCATCCAAAAATTAACATTTAAATTTGATTGCACATCATATCACGGAGGTGCATAAAAACTCTATCAAGCGCATGAAATTATGCTTTCTTGTGCTAGATTACCAGACAAGTAGTTGTTGCTGCAATCTTGAAACATGGCCATTGTGAGAGCTCGCTCCTGCATCCACAAATGCACAAAGCACAATCTGTGACCAAAGAAACAAGAAGCTATCAAGATGCACTGACATTTCATCATGCGTGCATACAGACCACAGAAATAAGAGTAGAAAAGCACAAAAAGACACATGCAGCTTGCTGCTCACCATTTAGGATCATTTTTTTTATCATATCCACATTCATTAGCGTTCAACTTAAACAATCCATTTAGCAACTAGATTTGTTTACATAGGGTTCAACACATGCATATGAATCATAAAAAGAGGATTGAGGAGGCTAAGATTAGAGGAGCATCAACCTTGGGTCTTCAGCCACCATGATGATCAGCAGTCACCACTAGAAGCAGTAGTCAGCAAGAGCATGATAGTCACCACGCTAGTACCTCACCTCCATTTCTCCATGAAACTGAACCTGTAGAAAGCATCCAGGCTGAATCTCAAATCTAGATCATGCGTGCATAGAAACATTCCAGGTCCAAGAAAATTATGCATGCAAACATAGTAACTTATGACCACAATCCTCACTAGAGCCACCGCATAAAAAAAAGTCTCCTAACAATGCATGGATAACTGCTCAAAGCGGAGCACAGAAAAAATAATTTTGACCGAAACAATAAATGGTAAGCATAAAACGTTCGCTTCAAAATGCATAAATAGTGTTAAGCAGTCACATAAGAGATAATCTCTCAACATAGCATAATTTTTCAAATTAAAAAATCAGAAGTTCAAGCACAAGGATCTTCTATGCAGAAGTTTGAGCACAAGGATTCAAATTTTTATTCTAATAAGATCTCAAAACTCTATTCCACCATGCATATAAATTTATGCATGCAAGCATAACCAAAGGAAAATGAATAAATTTAGGGAACCAAACTAACATTGATTCATTATAGTGTTCAGGTCATTCGTGTCAATTGGCTCCTTGATTAGTTTTGAAGTCAGCTACCAAATTAGCCCTGCAAGGAAGTTGTGTAAGAAATCTTAGCACAAGAAGCATAGAATCCAACTTACTGCACTCAATCAATTTAGCAATCAGTAGACAGGCTATGCATTTCTATATCAAAATAATTACACTCAGACTGGCTATGCTTTTCTATATCAAGATAATTGCCATCTCATAGAAATATATCCATTTCATAGACAGACAACTGCATAGCATTGCAGAGGGATGGCTGCATAGAAATGTGCTCATACAATGCCTATAGACTTCTTTGAAATTTGAAATACAAATTCAATTAGGACTCCACCTATGCAATTAAGCAATCCTATTCCTACAATAAGTGCATAGAACCTTGTTCTTACAAGCATAGAACTCCATTTTTACAAGCATAGAAATTTACAGTTTAGCCATGCATAACTTTTGTATGCATTTGAGATTGCTTAAGTATGCATAGAAATTTGAGGCAGCTTAAGGATAGTTAAATATAGACAATGCATAAGACAATCAATATAGGAATTCATTATGCAAGCACTGGTTTATGATTTTAATAGAACGTAAATACGTAATTATTGTTGAATTCTAATACAAGAAAAAAAAAAGCTCTCATAGCATGGTACGAAGAGTGGCATAGTTATTCTGGTATTACTTCCATGCTGCTATTGATTTGGATGATAGATCGTGAAAAGCTAGTATAAAAAAAAATAACTTGATGTGAAAAGGAAAACATATAGAGTTTTAAGTTCAAATCTGAAATTTTTCAAGGTGTGCATAGACGATAGAGACAAATGATGGGTAATTTTTGAGCTTTCACTTGCCATTTTGATATGCATAAAAAATCTATAGAAACACAGCTTGTACAGATGCGGGTCTCATACCAATTGGGAAGACGTGCAATTAATAGAAAAACAATGCATCCTTGCTTACACGGTTGGCTCAAGAAGCATGGAACTGTTATTACCTTTGAATTTTACTAGAAAATTCAAACTTTGATTCATACAACATTTTGCTTATACGCATATAGTTCACAACTTCTGCATATAAATCTATGTTTGCAGAGAGTAAAAACTATTGTTTTCCTTTCTTATTTGAGTCAAACTCCACATAAACAAATAATATGCACACAAACTCAAGAAAGAAAGTGTAGAAAAATGACATGCTTCCCCCCCTCTATTCAAGATTGTATCCTGCATTCTGGATCATGCATGCATAGAAACATCCAGGTCAAAGAAAATTATTCATGCAACCATAGTTACTTATGACCAGTCCTCACCAAAGCCACTGCATATAAAGTCTCCCAAGAATGTATGGATAACTACTAAAATTAGAGCATAGAAAATTTATTAGTCTTGCATGCATCGTCTATTTATTAAGGTATGCATCACATCAAGAAATGGATGGCTTGCCAAGAAACAAGGAATTCTAAAAGCTCCAAATGATTTTCAATATACTACACGCAAAAGTAAAGGCCTCTAAATCGCTTTGGACCAACTCTGTCAATGAACGAACAACTGCAAATCAGGATGAAGCACAAAAACTCTAAACGCAATACTCAGTCCCAACTCCCAATATCAAAGTTATTAATTGATTGAACAAGCAACCAAATCTATAGGTCCCGAGGCAGCAATGAATCAGTCCACCACCTGCCGGAGCCCCATCTTCTACTTGTGCCCCGCTGCTCCTCGGCTGTAGAGTCAAGAAACACCGTAGGTATGCCAAAAATTAGATCTTGGGAAAGCAACAGTAGATCAGCACAAGGAGGAGAGAGGTGTAGTGACTGCGCTTGCCTAGAGGAGTGTCTTGCCTGTATCCAGCGGCTTGCTGCCTCCCACCTGCTCAACCTGGAGCACGCACACGAGAAAAATAATGCTTTTGATCTTGGCCGATTTTTCTCCACTAGTGCTGAAATCAATTTCTGAGGATAGGAATCGAAGGAGGAGGGAAGGGGGCTAACCTTAACCAGTAGGACTGAGGTTGGGGACAGCTTGCACGGCCTGACTGCAACGCCGCCAAGGTTGGAGAGAGCATCTGCCTCCCCTGCGTGATGATGCTGGTGGGGTATGATGCAGGGGACCGTCGTGTGCGTGGAGTGGCTTGCATCGTCGGTGTTGAGGGAGCCAAATCACGAACTGGAGCCGCAGTGAAGGCCTGTACCACCGCCGGTCGAATAATGCCATGCCTTTAGGCCGGGCAACAACTCCCTGCGCTCCCGAAACACATGCGCCGTCGTGGGTGCCTGCAGGTTAGTCCATACCACTCCCCTGCGCGCTCTCCATGGGGAGGGCTGGATCCGTCGTCGGTGCGGCTTGGAGGTGTGGATCCACCGTGCGCCGCCGTTCCTCTGCGCTGTCCATGGGGAGGGCCAGCGCCGCGCCATCGCCGGCCAGAGAGGGTTGGGGATGAGTCGCAGCAATCGGGGAGGGCATGACCACGCCGTCGCCGTCCGGGGACGGCCGAGACGTGCCGTCGCCATGGGGAGGGTTGGGAGCCGATCCGGGCATGGGGTAGGGGTGGGCGGTGGGGGTGGCAGCCAGGATGGACTGGATGGGTGGGGTTAGGGGTTTTTGAGGTATATATGGGGCCCAACAAGGTGGGACGGTGGATGGGTCGGTGGGCCCGGTCGGTTTGGGTTGGTGGGGAGCTGGTTAGGTGCAACTAGTTTGGCCAGTTTTGGTCAGGGCTTTCCCTGGTTATTGAAAGCCCAAGGCTCCTAATAATATATATATATATATATATATATATATATATATATATATATATATATATAGCAAAGATTGCATATATCACAAATATACCTCGATAAATCCATAATACCACATATATATTACATAACATCCAACAAAGTCACAAGTTCAAGCACATGTCCATGAGTGCAACCATAAGTTCACAAACTCACATAAAATCGAAGTTCACAAGTTCAAGTGCACAAGTTTTCAACCTAAAACATGACAAATTTACGCCACGGCGTCCAACCTCGTGGCCGCGTTCCCAAGCGTCCGGTTGAGATTGGTTGGAGTTGGGTTCGAGGCATGAGAATTTTCCGCAAGTAGGCAAAGATAAATAGTTAGAAATTTGTGAGACAAAATTCAAGGTAGAATCTATTAACTTGAAAAAGAAGAGAAATAGTTAGAAATTTCGGCAAAGACACCTCCCCGCACGGAGGGCTTTCCAACTTTGCAAAGAAAACAACGGCTCGATGGCCGGCAACCACATGTTCACGTGCACATCTCATGGTGCATTCAAAACTCCGGATCATATCCATTCACATTCATATATGCATATTTCGAAGTTACGGAGACAAACTCACGGGAGAGGCTCCATGCGGTGGAGGGAAGATCGACGGTGACCGTAGGCGGGCGGTGGGGACTAAGACGGGCGGTGGCGGGGGAAGGCGATCTCCGGTGGTATTTGCACACCAACACGGCCACCAACATTTGGAGGTGCGCTAGGAGAGCTTCCATGCTCTTACGGTCTTTGCTCGCCCTCTCTTGCTCGCTCGAGCCCTCTCTTGCTCAGCGAGAGCCCTTGCGCTCCCTCTCCTCGGCCTCCTCCGTCGCTTCCTCTCTTCCTCTATACGGGCCTATTTCAACACAAAGTTAGAACACGGAGAAATAGTATTCAACGATAAATGAACCTTAAATAAAAATATATAAACCTCAAGTGGAGGCAGGCCACGGTAAGTGGTTGGCCGCTCGCGTATCACCGGGCCTCCCCGTGTCGGAGCTCGAGATAGCCTCTTTGTGTTGTCTTGGGTTGATAACGCTATCACCTATGTAGTACCGCCCGTGCTTCTTGCCTCCTCCGGCGATCATGGCGATGTCCCCCTCAATGTCGTGGCTGCGGGGATGAAGCTTTCTCCATACACCTCCCTCGCGACGGTGTACCTCGCGATCTTGTCGTGGCGGTCGGGTTGGTGTAGGCTTCGGGCCCGACCTCGGGGTTGAAGACGACCGCGGGATCTTTGTACTGCCCGTGTGGGAGTTAGCAAAGGCCTCGAGCGAGCTGATTTGCGTGCCATGTTCACGCTCCTGTGTGAGAAGAAGAAAAGTAGCTACAATGGTAAGAAAGTATTGAGTTGCACATCGAGAAAATAAGAATTGGATAACACTTACATATCTAACTTGGTAGGTTGCGAGATTAAGGTTGCCTTGATGGTGTGGTACACACGGCATCATGGCACGCCGCTCCGGTACTCGTTGTGGGTCTCCTCATAGTTCGTATCGACCCACTTGTCCACCTGAAGCTCCCAAAGAACGCCTATGGTTCAAGCACCACCCGGAATGACCTCTGAGGATACCAAGTATAACACGCATTATAAAAATCACAATAAGCATAATTAAACTTAGTATGAGCATTCAATATAATTTACCTCCATGTATTGTTCTTTTTGGTCGATTCGGCGTTTTCCATTCGTGCTTTTGGAGCCTTCTCGTTCTCCTTTAGCTGCGTACCACACCCCGGACGGCATTGCCACGTGCCTCGTACCACATGTGCGCCACATGCTTGAAACAGCGTTTAGAGCCACTTCCTCCCCTCGGCCTCGTATCCCTCCTCGCACTTGAAGTATTTACGCACATAGAAGCAATGTAATAAGTCATTATTTCTAACATTAGAATTTAGAGCGATGTATTTGTGCAGTCGCGACATAAACTTACCCAAAACTCTTTGACCACACGAATGGCCTTGTTAGCATATTTCATGCCATCCTCATCATAGTTGTCCGGAAAGTCCAGATCGGGTGGAACGGCGTGACGAGGGGATACTCTTCTCCGTCGATTTTAACAAGGCCGGGGTAGTGCTTCCTCACCGAGAACACCAAGAATCTTTGGAGGGAAGGCGTCCTTCAACCGAAGTTCGCGGTGCGGTGACAACAAAACCCCTGCCCAAATGATCAAGAATAACTATTAGTTCCTATTACGATTGTGAAACCCGAAAAATAAGAAAGTAGTGCTAAAGTGTAAAAAGTAAATTACCTTGGTTGTGATGGTCTTATGGTCGGTTTACGCTCCTCACTGGCCGACGATCCGGGAGTCCGGAGGGGCCTCGCAAGTAGACACGCCTCGGCGGAGGAAGAGGAACCCCCCTCCGAGGAACCCCCTCCCGCACCCCGGCTAGTCCCCTCCTCGTGGTGCGACGCCGAAAGTGGTCGGCGTGGTGCGGCACGCCGAGGGGTCCGCGTGTCGCGACGCCGAGAGGTCCTCGCCCCTCCCGCCTCCTCCTCCTCCTCCTCGTGCACCACCGGTGGTGGCGACGGTGGTCGGGGTGCACGACGCCTGCCCCGCCCCTACCCCGTGGGCGTGGTGGTGGCTCGGCGCTTCGCTTCGTCTTGCCCTTGCCCTAGCTCGGATACACTTTTGAATTTCCGCCTTTGGTTATTTTCTTGAGGACATTCGTTCGAGGCATCTTTTTAATGACTGTAATTAGATGTACATAATTAGTAAAAATGCAAAATTAAATAAAACATAGTTATAAAGAGATGAATAATCAATAATCGAACATAGTTATAAAAGAGATGAATAATCAATAATCGAACATAATTATGAAGAGATGCATAGTATTACATGTATTAGAAATAATCTTCATCCACATGCCACGATTTTCGCTTTGTCGGATCATAATCCTCATGATCACTATCATCCATGTCTACGTCTTCCAACATATGAAGATTGGCGGGGATCCATGGGAGGAGGAACGACCTCAACACTTTGCATTTGTCCTTAAGTAATTTTTCAAGTGGTGTAAGTCCTTCGCATCTCGAACCTCCTCCCCCCTCATCATCATCAACAACACTTTCATTGTCTACTTCCATTTCATTGGGCCCGGTTATTTCTATCACAAATTTACCTTGTAGCCCATCTTCTTGGAAGAACTCTCCCTCATATGTGTTTGCATTAAAATGGTAATCGTCCCCGTTTGGCACGGGTAGTCTACCGTGTGGCAATACCTTTCGCACAACATCCCAACCCTTAAGCCGCTCGTCGTCGGCAACACCATGGGAGATAATAAACTTGTGTGGCATGTTGAGCCACAATGTAGACATCGATCTCCGGCCATGTGAATCTTGTCGAATCCGAACAATCCCAAGTTGTTCGAGGTCCGAATTTGTTATTTCGGGATCGAACCAATGGCACTTAAAAACACGACGAGGAGCAAGCCGTTTAGAGCAGGAAATGGAGCTCGTATATTTCTTCAATTCTTCCATAATAACCTTTAGTGCTAGTTCCATCATCACCTTTAGTGAAAACTCCGGTATTTGTGGTTTTTCGGTTTGGTCGATTACGCTCATAGCTAGTTGTGTGGTACCGATATCCATTCACGTCATAACCGGTAAATGACCTAACCCTTGTCTCAAAGCCATTGGCAACCTGTATGAGCTCGGGGTGCATACCCGGATCGGTCTGTGCCTGCAAGCTCAAGCAGGATAAATGAAATGAGACACCGTTAGCATATCAAAGCGAGGCGTTATTTAACACGAATTGGACAAGACACGGCGTTTGAACCAACTAATGAACTCGGGTTTTCCATTGCCGGCACCCTGTCTAGCGAGGGTGTCCAATTCATGTGCTTCGGGCGGCGTTCGTTGGCGCCCGAGAATTGCCTTTTAAATTTCCTATACAAACGAGAGACAAAAGGGTTGGATGCGGGATATTAAGTACTAGAAGACAAGTAGTTTCTATGCTTAGAGTTGTGACTTACTGTATGTAAGGAAGCACTTCGTCCAGGTTGAAAAGTATATAATTCATTATACTGATCCACTCTGAATTTGTCAACATCTTTATTTTTGAACCACTTGCACGTCCTAATTCTCCTTGGAAAAGGCTGAGGGTTGATTCATTTCATCTCGACATTGTAACGAGGGGGTGGATAATGCGAGCTAGGAAGGTTATCACCATAGTATTTTGATGTGAAGTCTGACACCTCCTGCCGAACCTTTGCTTCTGCGATGGAACCCTCAATCTTACACTTATTTTTACAGTCGGCCCGAACATGCTTCAGAACTCTCTCAATAGCATAGCACCAACGAAACTGTGCAGGGCCACCAACCCTAGCCTCATATGGAAGGTGCAAAATCAAATGCACCATCGGAACGAAGAAGCCTGGCGGAAATATCTTCTCCAACTTACAGACCAACACAGGTGCCAATGTTTCCATTTCTTCTAGTGTGGTCCGAGATACCTCTTTAGCACAAAGCTGCCGAAAGAAATTGCTCAACTCTGCCATCACATGCCAGACATGATCGGGGACATAGCCTCGAAGCATCACTGGAAGAAGCCGCTCCATCCATATGTGGTAGTCATGACTCTTGAGCCCATTGATTCGCATAGTAGATAAGTTCACTCCCCTCCTCAGATTTCTTTGCATACCCATCGGGAAACATTAATTTAAAACCATTGCAAGTACTTCCCTTCTTTGGGGCTTGCTCAACACGTAATCGGCCTTAGGTTTTTTTTCCATCTCTTGCCATTGCTAGGAGGCTTCATTTCTTGCCTGGCCGTCACACAACTCGCCGGATCAATTCTAGCCTTAACGTTGTCCTTTGACTTGGCCGTTTCCATGAATGTTCCAAGAAAATACTCGGCAATGTTCTTTTCAAGTATGCATTAAATCAAGGTTATGTGGAAGAAGAAGGTCATCATAATAGGGGAGCCTCTCTAATCGACTTGTGAGTCCATGCATGATCCTCGCCATAACCCACAAAGACACCATTTTCATCGACCACAAGAGTCTCCACTTGAGCACATACCTCGCCAGATGTCATCATCTCTCGGTTTTGGGTCCGTAACTTGGAGACCTTTTCGTAAAGTTCTTCTTGTCTAGCCTGAATGCATGGTCGGGAGGGAGGAACTGTCGATGCTTGTCGAACGCGAGAATACTTGCCACCCTTCTTCAACCGGGTGAACCTTACGACCGCCTTGCATCTTGGGCAAGGGAACTTGCCGTGCACACACCGACCCACAGAATATCCCATACGCCAAGAAATCATGCGGGGAGTAGTGGTACCACACGTACATCCTGAAATTTCTCTTCAAAGCTCTAAATGACGCCCAAAACCCTTCATTCCAACCTTTGATCAATTCATCAATCACAGGCTCTAAGAACACACCCATTTTATTTCGGGTGGCGGGAATTATCAAAGACAAAAGAATGTTCTTACATTTGAAAGCGCAGACGCCGGGGGAGATTCAGTGGGATAACGAATACAAAGGCCAACAAGTGTATGGGGCAGCCATCATTCCATAAGGATTGAACCCATCATTTGCCAAGAACACGCACATTACGAGCATCCATAGCTTTGTCGGGATGAATATTGTTGAAATGGGTCCATGCTTCGCATCGGATGGGTGTACCATCTTATCGGATTGTAGCGGCGTCCATCTTTGTGCCATGTCATCTGTTTCGCGGAACTCCTCGGTCATGTACATCCGTTTGTAACCTAGGTGCAAAGGGAAGGTACCGTAGGATTTTCACGGGGATCTTAAGTGCCTCTTCTCACCGCGTCTTCACCGGGGTCTACCTCTATGTACTGGAGGATTTAGACTTTGGACGGTGTGTATCATCTTTGTAGTCTTTCCTAAATAAGACGCTTACCCGTTCTCACAAGCATGTATCCGCTCGTAAGGCAACTTGAGTACCTTGAGGACTTTTTCTAACTTCGTACATGTTCTTTGGCAGCACGTGACCTTGCGGAAGCAAACCCCCCAAAGACCGTCAACATGTCGGTGAAGCCGTCTCGACTAATAATATTGCATCGGGCCTTCAAGTCCATAAGGCGTGAAATGGCATCTAGTTTGGAGACCTCACAATAGTCATGAAGGGGTTTTTGTGCCTCCAACATGTTATAATAGGCCTTTTGCGGTTTCTTCTGGCTCCTCCTCCCCCCTCATCCCCAAGTCCTTGCTCAAAGTTTCCCGGCATGAAAGTCATCTACCATGTCTCCTATCCCGGCATCGAAGCAAGATCGCCGATCGCGTTGCCTCACGACCTCGTCTCTCATACGCTCCAGTTTCACCATGGAAGACCACCGCTTATAGCCATCCGTCCATCCAAACTTGGGAAGATGTTTAGACATGTCCTCCTTACTTTGCCTTTTTTTATTGCCACAATTCTTGCATGGACACCAAACCTTACTCGCACCTCGAGCATTCTGAAATGCCTTCTCAACGAAAGCACCGCTCTTCCTAACCCATTCAGGGTCATAATCTCCAAAACTCCTCCAGCCATCGTATATCCACGCACGGTCATCCATTCTCTATCATTTCAGCGAGAATATAAGAATGCAGTGCATCTACACAACGATCCTACCATCTAGTAGGTGAAGATAGGTCCCTAATCCCACCGAGGATGCGTAGATGAGGTCGGTTCCATGCTCCACTCCTATCCGAGACAGCAATTTTCGTGACACCTCCCAATTTGTTCTCCCGAGATACACGTCCTCCCCGAGAGGAGCTGTGTATTCGAAGAACAACGGGGAGATGCCGCCTCAACTCTGAACGGGCGAGGGGAGTGGGCATGGAACGACCTCATCTACGCATCCCTGCTGTCCAAAAACGTGGACAATTCGGAAATGATACGGTTATAGGTATGCAGGGGATGCGATACTTCCAACCGTATCTCTTTCGAACGGGAGGACGCCCTAAGCGAAGCTGCGCAATCTAGCTCGACCATGGCACGGAAGGAAGGGATATACCTAGGGTCGCGGTGGAGTCGGGGCTACCCGACGAGGGGAAGAAGATCGAGGGCGCCAAGGGACTCCTAAGGGTTCGGCAAGCGACTTCGGCCCGGAGGGTTCCTCTCTGCATAAAAAAGAACCACGAGGGATAAGTTCAAAATTTTTGTGAACCTCCCCACGGGACGGGAGGTTTCAATACCCGCAAACAAAACACACGGCACGATGGCCGACAATCACATTCTCATCAAGGGCCGCGATGGCGACAAAACGATTGAGGGGCACAATGGCCAACAACGAGGCGAAAGGCGGCGGTGTCTTTGGATGGGCGGCGATCGGCGGTCCTCCTCCCCTCTTCCTTGCCGGCGGGTGGCAGCGGTCTGCGGTCGCAAGGGTGGCGGACAGCCGAGGCGGCGTGGGGCGGGCGTCCTCCTCCTCCTCTTCCTTCCCTCCTCCCTACTCCTCCTACTCCTCCTCCTCCTCCCTTTCCTCCCTTCTCCCTCCTTCCTCCTCCTCCTCTCCCTTCCTCCCACTTCCCCCCCTCCCCTCTTACTTCTTCCGGGCGGGGGGTCGGGCCGGGGGGCGGGCAGGCCCGGGCGGGCTCCAGCAGGGGGCGCCGGGGGCGGGCGCCCGCCGGGGCCGGGTGCGCGGTCGGGGCCTCCGTCCGGAGGGCGCATGCGGGGCGGCGCCTAGCGGCGAGTAGGCGCGGCTCAGCCGGGCGGCGCGGCGCCTTGGCCGAGCGCGGCCAGCCGCGCCCGAAGATCCGCCCCGGCGGGGGGTAGCGGGGCGGGCGGCGGGGTCGGGGTGTCGGGAGCGGGCGGAGGTGAGCGAGCGGCGTGGCCAGCCAGGGGCGGGCGGGCGGCCGGACGGAGGCGGGCTGTGACGCGGCACCGGCGGCGGCGTGCGGGCGGAAGTGCGAGTGTGTGGGTGTGTGTGTTAGAGTGTGAGGTGGGGAGATGGTCGTTGTCTTATTTTTTTTTAAAAAAAATATCTTTCTCGTGATGGATGCGGGAGGATCACGGGAAAGGATGGGTCTTTCCGTGATCCTCCCGGATCCATCACGGGAAAGGGGATTTTTTTTTTTTTTTAAATTTCCCACCGACGCCACTGCGGGGGCGGGTCCCCCGACCCTTTCCCGTGATCCGCTCCACGGGATATCTGCGATATTTCCGTGAGCCCCCGGATCCATCACGGAAAGAGGGATTTTGTTTTTTAAAATTTCCCACCGACGACATCTGCGAGGCGGGTCCCAAACCCTTTCCCCGTGATGCGCTCATGGGATATCTCACGCCTTTCCCGTGAGCCTCTCACGGAAAGGGGTTTTTTCGTAAAATTAAATATATTACTCCCCTCAAAAGTTTCTAACATATATATTTTCAAACTTTGATCAACATTACTTCAAAAATACCTTATCATATACACCCCCATACAGAATTGATCCTTTTCGCGAAAAAATTACCATTATTTCATGTGGTTCTATCTCCTTTTTTTTTCAAAATTGTATTTACTTCACTATAGCAAAAAAATTATAATAATTACCAAAATAACACAAAAAATTCGAAAGTAGACATGACACGATTTCAGGTGCATTTGCATGTAGAAAAAGTTTTGAGCCAAACCACAACTTGACCGCCACATCGACATGAAATGATACGAGATCATTCTCAACAAACATGAACCTTCTACATAGATGTTGGAGCCAGCGTGAACATCGTGCGTGCCAACTTGTGCGAAACGTTCCAAATTTTTATCATAGCCTCGGCATAAGATATCATGACAGATTATCAAATTTCATGATTTTTTTGCACATCGGTTTATTTTGTACAATTTTTAGACCACTCGAACGAGGGGATTAGAGTTGATGATTTCGTACTAAGATGTTTTGATTTCATTATTTTTTAAAATGCAAGGCCTTACATTGTGTTGAGTATGAGGAATATAAATTTTCTACTAATTTGTTTCAAAAAATTTCCCGCACTTGTAGTTCAAATTTGGCCTCATTTCATAAATTCCCATAAAAAGAGAATAATTAACTAAATATATCAAATAAAGTCAATAATTAACCAAACTTTAATATTGAGTGCCATATGGTATGGAAGAAGTGTACAAAAAGTTTGGAGATGAAATTCCAAAAAAAAATGAAGATATCCCGTGAGCTTGGAGGTGCTCACGGGAAAAGGATATTTCCCCGCGCCTACTATTTGGCTCACGGGGATATCCCGCGGAGCCGGACGGTGCTCTCACGGGATATCGACACGTAGGTGACGCGGGGCGGGGGCTCACTTGCCGTTAGCTTTCCCGCGAGCCCCTTTCTCACGGGAAATTGGATGGGAATTTCCGCGAGCTATGCCTCTCACGGAAATACGTTTTCCCGTGAACCGATTCTTTCCCCGTGAGCTATGCCTCACGGAAATACGCTTTTCCCCGTGAACTGCTTTCTTTCGTGATGGTTTTCGTTTGGCTCACGGGATAGGTGAACTGATTTCCCGTGTTTTGTTCCTCTTAGCTCACGGAAACAGCTTTTTACACACGGATAGCGATGAAATCCGTAGTGATTTGATGCAGAATAACATTAGGTTGCGGGCGCTTGTTGTGGCGGTGGATTGCGAGAGGGTTACCGCAGAGACACGTCCGATGGTACAACTTGTGAGGAGCATGGGATAAAATTTGTCTCTGAGCTTGTCAAGTTGAGTATAATCCAAGAGTCATCAAGCAGGAAGGTGTTTTGTCAAATCAATGCTTTCTTCCATGAGTACATCATCTCACGGCCAATGGAAGATAACCTTGTGTTTGCATTGGAGAAGGGCTGCAGGCTCAACTTGGCACGTGCTGGTCAGCACCTCACTATAAGGAGCA
Organism: Hyparrhenia diplandra; assembly: GCA_015847255.1. NCBI lineage: Eukaryota > Viridiplantae > Streptophyta > Magnoliopsida > Poales > Poaceae > Hyparrhenia > Hyparrhenia diplandra. The sequence continues at coordinate 332,701 of JADLZK010011058.1, forward strand.
CCTGGGACAGAAGTGATAAGGTTGTGTACAAGAGCATTGAATCTTCACGGCTCCAGGTCCATGACCATTTTTGGGGAGTGGGAGTCATTCTTCATCTCTAGCAAAAAAAGTGAACATGAAACTGCTTAGGGCTCATTCGTTTCCGTCGGATCAAGCCGGGATTGGTTCCGACCGATGAGATCTTACACAAATATAAACTAGCAATCCGGTGGGAACTATTCCGGCAGGCCAAACCTCTCAAAACGAACGAGGCCTTAGGGTGTTGGATCTTGAGGATGCAACTCTTGTGACTAATGAAGACCTTGAGCAGATTGCCAACCTATTGCCTCGCCTCAAGTTTCTTTCCCCTACGAGGACATAATAAGATCAATTGTCTTCCGATTTCAATGGGTGGTCTGAGGCAGCTGCAGACCCTGGATGTTAGACACACTTCCATAGCAACATTCCCACCAATTATCACCAAGCTACAAAAGCTACGGTACATTCGTGCCGGCACAACTGAAGTGTGGGATTGGGAAGGTGATATTGTAGCAGCAGATGGAGAGGAGAACAGGGCATCAGCAGCAGCAGCAGAAGGTGATATTGTAACAGCTAATAGTGAGGACATGGCATCATCATCAACACAAGTAAGAAACTTACCAGCAACACCAGCAGCAACACCAACAGAACGGGGTACCAATAGCACTGGCCCAGTCCTACCAGTAGATGCAGTAGGCTCGGCAGTGTCATCCAACAATTTGGTATCCAGCTTGTTGTCCAAGTGTAGAAGCGGCTGGGCGCCTGATGATGATGATGATAATAATAATAATGGCGGTGTTAAGGTCCCTACAGGCATTAAAAAGCTGGCTTTGTTACATACTCTTGGTGTTGTCAATCTGAATGTTAGTTCTTATGCTAAATCCATCTTCTTCGAGGAGGTAAAGAAGCTTACCCATTGCACAAGCTTGGTGTGTTCGGCATCAATAAGGAAAACATTCACGACTTTTGTCGTGCCATCTCTGGTCTTGGGTGTCTCAGATCTTTGTCAGTGGAGCACGACAAAGATGATAACTTAGATGGTTTGGATGACATCCCCAGCCACCCAACACCCTACATAGCCAAAGCTGTACGGGCGTGTAAAAAATTGCTTGTCTGGACCGGGCATCATCAGCTTCCCAATCTGAAAAAACTCAAGCTTGATATGACTATAGCAAATCAAGAGGAGTTGGGAGCCCTTGAATCGGTGGGGTTGACTGTGGTGGGTCATCTTCGGATTAAGCCTATTCTAGACGGTGACCTCCACTTTTCGGGAACGGGCGGCTGGGCATTCGCCCGGGTTGTCGAGATTCAGTGCGGCTCCGCGCTACATATAAATTTTGATGCTGGTTGGTTTAATGTTGGGGTGCTCAAGGTCCGCTTCTCCAGGGGGTCACAGTCATCCTTGAAGATTTCTGGGCTAAGTAACTTGGGGAAGCATCTCAAGGAAGTGTGGCTCAAGGGATACACCGACGAGCACAGGCAAAAGATGCAGCAGCAAATTGACGAGATGCCGCTGCGTGAGGATCAGGTGAGACCTGTGCTCAAGCTTGTGCAAACACGCTCGCCCTGATCAACTGTTGCCATTTGTAAGAGCTTATACTTTTTTGAAACTGGAGGCCTGCGTGCCGTGGGACGCTTAAATTGCATTCCTGGTGCTTCGTCTTCTTTTACCCGATCAGAAATAGTACTTTCAGTATTTGTTTGCGAGACCTGTTGCTCTTGCAGTCTTCTTTTATCAGGAATAGTACAAGTACATTATTTGTTAGCGTGATCTGTTGCTTTAGCATTGTTCATAAGCGGACTATACATGTACACTTGGGAACGGACTCTTGGGAATCTATTCCATGCAAATATCGATAGCCAAAGTTGCAATCGATCATAACGCTGAGACTATTCACTCAATTCATTTTTCAGCTTCAAGGCATTGGCACTTTACATAATCACAGAGTATTAATTATATCGCACCCTCTTTCGATAATAGCTGCAGATGAACCTCAAAATAAAACTCGTATTCAGAGTTTGGCTGCATACCGGAATTAATATGCACGTAGTCGGCTAAAACTAAATAAGTCTGCTGCAAATCAGGTCCTATATCCACAGTTGAGAGAGCAACAACAGGAAAATTCTTCAGGCTTCGTTTGGATAGGCTTGGATCGGTGGGGATTGAGTGGATCCCGGCCTCCCATGGAAGCGAACCCACGCCGGGGTTGCACACACGTGGATGTACAAAACATGCATTTGGCTAAGCCGGGTTTGCAAAAAAACCCGCTCCACCCAAGCCGATCCAAGCGTGAAGAAAAAATCCTCACCCGACGCCGGGACTGTCTCTCTCGCGACTCGCCGTCTCTCGCGACTCGCCGTCTCGCTCGGAGTCCGCCGCCGCAAGCCCGCCTACTCCGCCGGCGAGGGAGCCACCACATCGGCGGGTACGTGGCGTCCGTCTCCTCCTCGGCTCATCCCCACCTCCATCCCTTCTCTCACCTTGCTTCGTTGTTAGGGTTTGGGAACATGGCGGCGGCGGCAGCGGCATGGGTTCCTGCCGGCGGCGGTTGTCGAGCTTGAAACGGGTATGTTCTCCGCCTCTTCCTCGGCCTCATCCCTCCTCCATCCCCTTCTCACCGGTTTTTTTTTTTTTTTTACACAGAGGCGGCAGCAGGGCACCGGTTTCCATCTCTTTTCTTGCTCCTCCTCCGTTGACGACTACAGTTTAACTTTTACTGCTACTACTCTGGCAAGTTCGGGACCTGTTGTGGTCTAGGATCCATCTCGCCAAGAACGCTTTCTTTTCCAGGTTTGGCTAGATCTCCTCCCTCTCTCCTAATAGGAAAATAATTTATCCCGTTGGTGGATTATGTCTCTTGCATTGTTTGCTGCTTACATTTTCTAAAATAAATTAGCTAGAATTAGTAATTGCACTATTTACTGGATCAATTATTTATAGCATACATGCATGATGTCACTATTTATAGCAGTACAAATTTAGTATACTCCTATATGTCAATTTAGTATCTCAGAGCTGTTAAGTTCATGATAGAAAATTTTTGGAAAAAGGAAAAGGTGCTTCCTAGAAATTTTAGCCAGTTAAAAACTTGGCATTGGGTATACCACGACATGAATGATGAAATGAATTTAAGCATTGAGCAATTTTCTGAAGATAGTTAGTCAGTTCTGAGGAAAAGTTACTGCTAGAGGCAAGTGCACCCTAGCTTGTCAGTTTCATTTATTTATCTCTTCTTTGTTGGCAATAGCAAACTAGTATGGCAACTCTGTATGCAGCAAACTGATGCATATATATGTACATATATGATGCATATATATTTATGATTCATGCTATGTCGCCTCGCGATCTTCCTTCTTTGTTGGACCGTTAGTTAATCTCTGCCCTATCATAGGTTAATGGCCTTATCTGTAGAGTGTATCTTTGGTCTGCTAATTCATTGAGCAAATTACTTCTTCTTATTAGTATGCCTTTGCCGCTAGTCCTACAGGCAACATCACTTCACTGTGAAAATAGTATCTGACTTGCTGCTAGGAAACCAATTTGTACATTTCTGACTTCACTGAATGGCTAACATCACTTCATTTGTTTAATGCCTGACAGAGCTTGTAATATGCAATAGTAATTTGTATTATTTGATTGTTAGCCATTCACTTTCTTGACTAATTTTAAAAAAGAGTTATTAGTAAACTAAAGTATCCGACGCATCTCATGTGATGTGACCTTAAATTTGAGAGGCTGTTAAATATCCTACAGTTTTTTATTTTGGCAGTAGGACTGCATTCTATAGCATGGTCTGAATGTAAATCAGCTCACTGGTCAGAACTAACAAAGGAAGTTTAGGACAAAACTAATCTGCATTATTCTGGGTCTAGCAGTTATTTATGTTTAGGACAAAACTAATCATGCTCTCTGCAGTTAGATTTGCAACAGGTTGGACAACTACATTATTCTGGGTCTAGCAGTTATTTATGTTGGCAGTAATGCAGGAAACTTGTTTTTGATCCAATGGTCTCAGCAGATAGGATTGTTTATGCTTTACAAATTTACATTCTGTGTCTTTACCAGTTGTAAAGCAATTCTATGAGCTGTGAGCATGTAACGGACTGTATGTCCTTGAGTTTGAGAACGGACTGTATGTCCTTGAGTTTGAGTTTGGCAGGATGCATGTCAATGATGTTACATATATGTGAAATTTGATATTCTATTGGTTTTTTACTAGTTTTTCCAGTATCATCTTGCTCTTTGAATTGCCAGTTCAAATCTTTACTGTATCTTGTTGCTTCTTGGTGAACCTGCTCTCCTGAAATAGCTCATGAGCATCTGCATTCTGTTGATTGGCCATCAATTTCTTATGTTTATTAGACAATTTTATTTTTATAGACATTTTTTATTTGATCTACTTACAAATGACTTCTATGTTATTGTAGCAGGTTCAAGTTGGAGCTGAGAGTTAAGATGGTAATGGTACTCAGAGTTCACATGCCCAGTGTAGAATCAAGATTAATGTTGATTTTGTTTGAGAGAACTACTTGAGATCTTGCAAAGCTCTAGTTTTAGTTACTTGAAATGCTTTGTTCATCAATAGTTTCTGGAATGACCCAATGCGTCATTTAAGATCATGTATAAATAAATATATAAATGTTTCATATACTACCGTTTTGCTCAAGTCTGCAGTGGTTTTAGTTTCAGATTCTATTTGAGGTTTTTTGAATTGTTTTTTTAGCATTTTATTTACTTGATATACTACCTTGGTAAAGGACAACTTGTTCTATTCAATTCAGCAACTAGCTACTAGCGGCCGGACAACTTGTTCAATTCAATTCAGCAATTAGCTACTAGCGGCTGGCCAACCAAATAAACTGGCAGACCATGAACCCTCGCGTACTATCCAAATGATTCAATTAGCAAAGGGCTCTTGTCAAAAAAGAAAAAAGAAAAAGAAAAGAAAAAAAGAAGAAAAAAGGGGGTGCATGCACCAGCAGGACGGGGATTGGGTGGCCCCCGTGGGTCAACTCCAAAACACGTGTGGGTCTCTCCCTTGGGTAGCGATCCACAGTTGCCAAACGAAGCCTCAGGGATCAGGTGGTGACGTTATGTATCCACTGCTGCTGCTATGATTAAACACTGAAAATAACAACGGCTGCGACAAAGGGACAGTTGCAGACCAACTCTGTACTGATCAATCCACCACGGCTGCGACAAAGGGACAGAGTTACTTGAACAAAAGGGTCGGACTAGGAGGGGTCAGCATCCAAAATGTTTGCTTCGCATGAGAACACGACATGAATGAATGAATGACCAAACCTAGTCTGTAGTGTTCAACACCAAGATGATCCATCTTACACGACACCCTGCTGCAAGTTGCCATGTTCATTCATTCATAACATCAGTTTCCATTACTTTGAACAGGAGAGTTAGTTGAACAAGTTCTTGTTAAGTCACTGTGGATGTGGGCCTATTGGTTGGAGAAACACGAGGAATAATAATAAAAAAAAAACTGTTAAGTCACTGCAGGTGTGGGTCCATACGTCAGTCAAGTCCCCTTCTGCTCTCTGTTTCCTTCACCCCGCAACAGCCGACGACCCGCCCCCTCGCACGGGGCGCACGGGCACGGCCGCCTCTGCCCACGCCGCCCCCCTCCCGGCCGCCTCCACCTGTCCCCGCCACTGCTCCGGCCGGGCCAGTCACCACCCCTGCACGCATAGCCTGACCGACCATGGCCCGGACGTCTCCGCCCGCCCCGCACACGGCTCCGACCGACCGTGGCCACGGCTCCGATGGCCCTGGCCTCGGGTTCGGCCACCGCCATGCGTCCGGCTGCTCCTCGCGCACGTGCGAGAGGGAGACGGCGAGCGCAGTCCAGAGTGGAGCGACCTCGTCTGGCTAATTTTCTTGGACGAGCTCGCTCCGAATCTGCGCAAATTTTCAACCCAGCGGAGCGCACCATCACTTGGTCAACGTCAAACCAAACATTGGTAACAAAAAAAACTGCTCTATTCTATCAGCAATTTTCTATGACTTGGGACTTTGCGTCTATATATATATTTTTTTCTTTTGTTTCATCAAACCGAGAAGCTTCGCATGCATTGTCTGAAGAATCCATCCATCGATCTAATCCCCCATTACGTCTCTTTTTTTTTTGTTTTCTTTTTCATCAACCCGAGACGCTTCACATGCGTTGTTGTTCTGAAGAATCCTTTGTTCTTGTCAATCTTACTGCAATAGCTCCACATGAACGCATCAGCTATCATCACACACTGGAACGTTAATTTCTTTTCAGAATCCAAGGCTGGTTTAACCTTTGCAAAGAAGTTGCTCCACTGTTCGTCCTTATTATAGTTTCAAATGGCTAATAGCTTTGTGTTGTTCGGTGTTACCGATGAAACCCCAATTAAGCTTATAGCTAGATTCTTTGACTTGAGCTGGCACATATTCATCTATTGCATTGGTGTCTACATTCCAGTAACGTGAGCGCCCCCTGCACAAGATTAAACTATACTGACATATTGATCTCTTTTCAAGACTTGCTCGAAATCTGGTTTAACCACGATTGACTTTGCTATATATATAAGTAATCACAGAATTGCCATGTTCATTCGTGAATCAGTTTCCATTAATTAGGAATTAACTTTGAACAAGAGATTTCAACAAAATCTGTTTTCCTTATTCAACAACTTAACAGACCAGAGATCGGCCTCCCTGCAACAGCTCTGTCCAGTCTACGCCACGGTAGCAGTGGCAGCTAGCAGCAACTTGCATTAGGCTACGACCTATGACCATGAAACAAATTAAAGTGCACATACACGGCCAATCTATCTGCCTCATTTTGCAAAGGGAAAAATGGCACACAGGCCACAACAAATCGGGCGTGTACGACTGAGTCTTTACTGTTCAAGGATTGATTTTTCTGCTTCTCATCAGTAGATATACAAGCTACTATGAGTTTAAGGAGCGTCCAGATTGCGTCTCATCTCAATATGACCGCAACAGGACTTAGCCTAGGTAGTTGGTGTTGTTTGGTGCTATCGATGAAATGAAACCCATGTTAGACTGGCACACATTTCACTACTGTGATATTGGTGTCCGCATCCTAATGCAAGAACGAGGGTGGTATTCTTGGATTCACAAGACCAAGTTATTATAGTACTGGATATGTATCGATTTCATTTCAAGACTTGCAAGAAGTCAGGTTTAACAATGCTTCAATTTGCTATTCTAAATAGCTATATTGGTCTGAATTGAGCTGTTACATTCAACTTTTTTGGTGTCCATGTGAACGCCAGTTGGCAAAAGGTTAAGTAATACGTACTCGGGATTATTATATTGATTGGCTTCTTTTCGATATTTTCAGGAAGTCTGGATTTTCTATTCTAACAGCTCGGCTCGCTGATCAATCTCAGGTTCATATATAATGTCATGTCCAGGTTCACAGCCAGTACACAAAACTCATAGCAGTAGCCATAACCACATACACAAGCACAACAGGAGAGAGCCACCAACCAACCAACAATGGCGGGGTTCACTCTTGGGTTGACCAAGACGGCGGTGGAGGGAACACTGAGCTTGGTCAAGTCGGCTGTGGAGGAGGAGAAGAAGCTGAGGGAGGCGGTACAGAACGACCTGGTGTTCATCACCGGGGAGTTCGAAGTTATGCAGTCCTTCCTACAGGACGCCAACAGGGAGCGCGCAGCGAATGATAAGGTGGCGCTGACCTTGGTGAGGCAGCTCCGCACACCGGCCTTCGGCGTCGAGGGCTGCGTCGAGTGCGTCGTCCACCTTGACCTTGACAAGTCCTCCATTTGGGGGGCTGCGGCGCCTGTGGCAAGCGGTGAACTGCGCGGCGCCACCGCTGCCCCTCGGGCGTCGCGGTGGCGAGATCAAGCAACTCAAGGCCAGGGTCGAGGGGCGTGACCCGAGAGAAACATGCGCTACAACAGCCTCATCCACCCACGGCTCGACAACAGCGTGGCGGCAACAACAAGCGGCAGGCAGCAAAGCGGGAGGAGCTGTCACGGTTATGCCACTTGCCCGGCGATGCCACCACCCTTTGTCTTCGACCCATCATCAGTGGCGTTCCATGCCCTCACGCGAAGCATGGGAAGCAACTGGCAAGTGGAGCAGCAACATTTGTAACCTCCAACAAGAGTTGTTGATCGCCTGTGAAGGTGAAGGTGACCATGACCTACGCGTTATCTCCGTTTGGGAAAGCAACAATATAGGAGGTGGAGGTGGAGGTGGAGGTGGCGGTGGTGCTGGTGCTGGTCCTAGGACGACCTCCATCCTTACTAAGGCCTCTTGTGACCTAGAAATCTGCGGAAATTTCAAAATCCGCGCCTGGGTGAAGCTAAGATATCCCTTCAACCACGATGAGTTCGTCAAGAGCTTGCTGACTCAATTATTTTGCGACCTCTCACCAAGAAAATCCAGAGTTTACTGGAGGCAATCTTATGAGAGCTAAAAGGCCATGATGCAGCAAATGAGAAGGCAAAGGTATCTCGTTGTCTTGGAAGATGTATTGACGATGGCAGAGTGGGATGTGGTCAGAATGTACCTGCCGGACAATAAGAATGGTAGCCGTATACTCCTGTCAACGCCACAGTTAGGCATTGCCCGTCTCTGCACTGGGGAGCCATACCAAGTATCGGAGCTCGAAACTTCTCGGTGATAATCAATTTCTTTGTGCCTTCTCCAAACAACAAAAAAGGTAAGATATGAATTCAAGCAATATATTGTTAGCTAGTAGTCATAAGTACCTTTGACATATTTTCTCATACAATTTTATTTATTTTTTTTTTTTCTCAAGACTTGTTTAAAGCTGTCCATGTCTATTAAATTTGGCTTCCAATTTTCTATTAAGGTCAAACAACTCGGACAATTTTTAATTTCCTCTTAGTGAGCTCCATTGATCATTATCATCCAAGTCTCTCACAAAGAGTTACATTACTTGGCCCCTCATAGATTTTCAATCAAACTATACTTTCTCTCACGAATTTATAATTATCCTTTTTAACACTAAAACATCACTAGGTTTACCACAATCATACTCATGTCTAACTTGGAACTAAAATATAGTAATATATTAACATTAGATTTTTATTTAAGTGTCTATAGAAACTACTATACTTTTCCTGTGCCTTTCAACGTGGAGTTTAACTATTTGCAAACTATAGTCGATGTGGGATATTATATATTTTGGTAGTTATTCCTTGTAATACGTTTGGAGACCAAGCCATTAATTTGTCATAATATTTATTCAATATCTTGTCTTTACTGATTGTGTTTTACATGGACTCTTTATTTAAATATTTTTCGCTCATCTAGTTTATAAATCAATATCAATCGACTATAAATATATTATATATTAATATAATTACATTGACCGCCCTAAGAACATGTTTAATAAACTTCACAAAAGACAAAATAATAGAGTTAAATGCAACATCGCTACGATCAATTTGTTGGTTTTGCGTCACCACTTAGGTCCATGAACTTTGAAAATTCATTTCTGATTTGAGTGCCTAAAATTGTTAAGTGGTGCACCATTTAAATGCACTTTAAAGTTCATGGAATAAGATGACACATCTTTAGAAGTTTAAGGGTCGATGGTGTATTAAACTAAAAAAATAACATGGATACCAGTTATCCATTTTTCTCCTTGCAACGGGCTAGCACGCATTCACTGTGGTTCCATTCCTATGTCTCCCAAGACCAATGATCGTGTCGGACTAGAACGTAATAGGAACTGACCTTTTGTCCTACTTAATTTATTTGCTGGGTCTTATAAAGATACGATATATATGGTTTGGGTCCAACATGGACTCAAGACGAAACATTATGTAGACTATATATATTATATAGATTTTTCTATCAGCTAGATCTTCAAAAAAAATCCAATGGTACATATTATTTTTTTCAATGAATCCCTTAATTTCTAGTAAATGCAAACCATAAGATTGTCATAACTCATAAAATCCGGACGATGCATATTCTTTCTTTTTTGTCGATGAATCTCGTAATTTCGATCATCTCAGCAAACATGGGGTTCATCTTGAGGATATAATCTTACTATTAGAGACACCAATAGAGGCACCACGTGAATTTACCGGACACTTTGAAAAAAAAAAGATGAATCCTAGAAGTTCTCTCAACAATTAGAAACATCTAGTCTTTAATTCGGTATGCTCAAATCATCATAGCCGATAATAGCCATTGGATTCATTGCAACTATAAAAAAATGGCCCACCTCTGGCATTCTGAAAAAAATATAAACTAACCTCCTAATTTAGCATCTAAATTATCCACCTCTGCCATTACGAAAGATAATTCAAAAATAATCTCTGAATTTGTATGTAAACTATCCACATAGGTCATGAAAACAAATCAAAATAAAACATAAATCTACATCTAAGTTTCTATGTAGATTACCCACATCTATCATCTGAATTTACAATCAATATATCCATATATTGTGTTATGGAACATGATGTAAAGTATTAATTTTATATCTCTGAAATGTGAAGTATCTATGGGCACGAACGTAGGATTTCAAGTGAGCATACAAACACGAGCAGTAAAAGGTTGGAAATGTGTACTTCATGCATTATAGAGCAATAAGTTGAAAGGGGATTTGATGAGTTTAGTATTATAATAATACAACCTAGCAATCATAGGGTAAGACATCATTGCTAAGATGTTTAATTTGCATTGTTGATTGGATAGACTAGGTAATAGTTTTGTTAATTATAACGTCATCTAATTTTATTAAACTCTTTGTTCCAAATGAGATCGGGGGTGGACATAAGATTGGTTTTGCAAACATGTTAACTACTGTTGTATTGTAATTGGATTGCATCTAACTTACCAAATCGGTTCTTACTTGCAGACGTCAAATGATACGGGCTTTTACCGCCAATTTGTACAAGGTCATGGTGTGATATCCGTGGGGGCCTGATGACAATGACAAATCAAATCTCGTTGATATATTGTATAGGGGCATAATAAATGGCTGGTTGGAAGAAATATGGGAGATTCTTGCTGAAAAATTAGACCACGTTGATATGTTGTATGAGGGCATAAGAAACAGAAGCAGGAAATTTGGGTGGTGCCACAACAGCTGGGTCGATGTACCAGACCCGTTCGATTTGAAGGTCTTTGCTCAGCGTTTATTTCTGAATTTTCATTCAGATGATATTCGAGCCAAGGAAATTACTGAGGTTGGTATGAAGGGAGAGACAGGCTTAATTGAGTGGTGTCGTGAGTTTCTGTCAGCACATATGGACTTCGTGGTTATTTACGGTCTGCAGTCGAAGGGCGTCTGGGACTTGATACAATCGACCTTCCTCTCGCCCGAGGCTACTATGGTTAATAATGCAGGTTGTATCCTTGTCATCACAAATAAAGAAACAGTGGCCACACATTGTGTGAAGGGTCAAACACATCTAGCGTTCAACACCAAAGACTTGAAGGCGGACCCATCGATTTCTGCCTTGATAAATAAGGTAATAACAACAGTTGTACATTACTCAGTATGTAGTACTATTACTCCCTCCCTCCGTATCGCATTAGAAGACATTAGAAATATAAATAATGAATAACTTTTTAAGTCGTTGGGTTTGGAAATATGAAAATTATATTAATAGATTTGTCTTAAAAATTACTTCTAATGCGACACGGATGGAGTACTAGTACGACATGATTTATATTCCCAAAGTTATTCATGATTTATATTCCTAAAGTTGTTCATGATTTATATCCCCAAACACAACTTAGTATGTAGTACTCAGTATGTTAGTTTTGGACAAGGTGTTGTCAAACATTGAGAATATAAATCATAAATAACTTTTAAGTCGTTGAGTTTGGAAATATGCAAATTATATTAATAGATTTGTCTTAAAATTACTTTCATATACATATATAACTTTTCAATAAATATTTTTTTTATGGAAAAGAGAAGTCAAAGTTGTGTTTTGGAGACCGTGTCACTATTCTAAATGTCTTCTATTGCGATACAGAGGGAGTGTATATGTTGTTGGGACGTCCTCCTTGTCGCCACATGCTCCTTCATCATAACTAACTATATATTTGTATTGTTTATTACTCGCAGGGTTGTTGGCACTATGCAATTAGAGGCAAAAAGGGTCGTTTGTTCTATGACAGAAAGAAAGATGCACGAGAATGGGCCAACAAATTTGAAAAATGTTGGCGGTAATATTCTAGATCCAGATGTAGGGAAAAGACGAGGAGGGATTTCATGTATTTGCGGTGAAGCGGAATGAAAAAGATCAATTCATGGTTAAGCCGGATGGGGATTCTGGAAGATCTGTAACACTGGTGCCGAAGGGTGGGAATTTTGAAAAAGGTGTCCTCAGGCATGCGTACTATGGTGCATTATTTCAACAACAAACTGAATGCCGCTGCAGCTGGGTGGAGGTCCCATGTGATGAGTCATCTTTTCTCTTTCTCAATCTGACGGACTTCTTGTGGCGCTTACTTCTGGATTTTTATTCGGATGATCCTCAAGCCAAGGAAACTATAGCAGTTGGTCTGATGGAAGGCACTATTATTGACCCGATTGAAAAGTGTCGTGAGTTTCTTCATAATAAAAATGCTTGGTTGTCATCCATGGTCCCCCCCCAAAACTGGGATTCGATCAGCACCATCTTTTCTGAGCAGCATATTCAAAGCATTATCTTCGTTCACTCTAGATGTGCTTATAATATAACTAAGGTGCAGTGGCTGGATACCCGACAAGAAGGTTGTCTTATAGACATGGTTAGTTAGTTATCTTGGACCTATGTCAGCAGCTTAATTAATTCATAATAAACAATACTGTATATATAGTTGGTCACCTATTTAATTTGTTTGTTTCCTTGCTGCATTTAATTGATGTTTAATTACATGAATGTAATATTTTTTAACAAAAATTATTACAGTTTCTTGTCTGTTTATATATTTGGGTGGACGTGGACACCCATACTGTTCCATGCATATGCTTCCCGGCCAATATAACACCGTACGTTGGCTCTTATCGTCACCTGCAGGAATACGCCGTATATTTTCTACCCAAAAGAAATACCAAGAGGCAATTCAATGGCTCAAAACATGCCAACCCATTGGGCGTGACAAGGAAGTGAAAAACATCAGGTACGAAGTACTCAATGAGAATTTGGTCTCGGTATGGGGATATCCGGTGTTGGCAAATCAACTCGTAAGGACGGTTTATTACCAACAAATTCTTTATTCATCAGGAGTTGAATCATGGTACGGACTTGGTCCTACCGAAGCATTTGCTTGGGTGGACGTTCGAATCCGTTCAATCTGACTGATTTTGCTTGGCGCTTACTTCTCGATTTCTATTCTGACGATCCTCATGCCAAGAAAAGTGCAGCAACTAGTATGATGGAAGAAGATCGCCGAGTCCCAATTCTAGAGTGTCATAAGATCCTCCGCCTTTGGAAGATCTTTGGGTTGTCATGGATGGTCTACACTCCAAGCAAGACTGGGATTTGATCAAAGCCACCTTCTTAGCCGAGGATATTGAAGCCACTATTGTTGTCATCACAAATGAAGAAGAAGTTGCAATGCATTGTGTGGAAAATGACAAGAGACGAACAATCAACATCACACGTCTAGGAGCCAATGACGCACTTAGCCTCTTCAAAAAGGTGTGTTTACTCCCCCAAGCTAGCATTAATTGAGCAGTCTTTCTAATTTCGATTCACTTAATCATGCATACTAACAATATAATGTTCACCGTCAACATCTCATATTGAGGTCATCCAACATTATCTTATTAGTGCTAACTATAGGCCCCAATAACATAGGGTGTGTTTGCAACGCGGCTAGAGCCGGGCTGGAGCCCCCAAGCTACAGTTGCCCGTGTTTGATGCAGCTGGCCCGGCATTGGGTTCCATGCTACATGAACCTAAAGCAGCTTGGGCCACTCTAGAGAAACTATGGGAGGCGTTTTTTTTGGGAGCATGGCTCGACCGGGCGCACTGGGCGTGAGGTGCGCGATCTTGGCTTTGCTCACCTCCCCGGGCGTGAGGGAGCTTGGGCCTCACCTCCTGGCCTCTCACCTCCTCCTCCCTCCGTTCGCTGCTGCTCACCTCCATGGGGACTGCATGGCGCTGCAGTGTTTGTGTCGGCACGGTGCCCGTACTCCCCGACCCTCATCCTTCTCCTACACCTCCACGCCGCGACGCAGTGGAAGGAGACGCTCAAGTCCGACGCAGTGGACCTCGCCGCCGCCGAGGACCTCGCAGCACGCCCACATCCTCCCCGGCGACTCTCCTTTCCGCGTCGGTTTCGGAGAAACCTCACCTTTGTCTTTGGCATGGCCGCACACGATTTCTACACACGAGCTGCTCGCAGTCGCACCCCGGCGAATGCCGACGGCCCCACACTTGTCGTTGCCTCCCATGGCCGCACACGGTTTCTGCTCGTGCGGAAGGCATCCTCCTTCTCCAGTCATGGTGGAATGGCGCAACTACCATCAGTATATACTAGGTCAATGCACGTGCGTTGCTACGGGTTTAAAAACCATGACAAGTACATGCATACTTAAACCATTATAACAGAATGGCAGTCACATGAACAAAGCACTTCCTTTCAATGAACCTTCCCCCCACCTGTGCAAACAATTTTCCTTTAGGTATAAAACATGGACAAAATAACCCGTTGAAAAGAAGAAAAATAGAGTGGCGTCAGTCAGTCTTATATGTCCATCTTCATGCAATAGAGAGCTCTTTGTTTTCTTCTATATACAGTACCTCTGGGACTGCTCTGTGCTCCACCGGAACTCCGCTCTATATATTTGAGCATAAACCCTAACAAACATGATATAAAAGTTGCAACAACAGCTAAGTAGTCAACAAACACACATCTCACAGTAGAAGGCAACGACAAAAATTTTTTGTCCTAGCACAAAAATCACATGATTTTTTAATTGCAACAGCTGTGATTTGACATTGTAGGATATAAACAATGCTTTTAATTTATAAATACAAGTTCTTATCGATGCTGAATGAAACTACATACGGCAAAAAAAAAAAAAAAAAAAAGGAGCTGCTGAGCCTAGGTTCAAATGTCAAATTTTCATCACAAGAAACATGTCCAAATCCAATCTTCATATCATGCACAATTCATTTTCCAGAACACACCCTATAAAGACTCATGTCTAAAACCTCACCAGTTTATTCAAGCCGAACACTACCAGAAAAATCATTGATAGAAAAAACAATGACATGCCCACAGCTTAACAGGATTGTCTTCATGAGAAAAATCATTGATAGAATCAACTGAAAACACTCATATTACTCTCCACAGCATTGCTAGAGAAATTAAACGTGTACTGCAAGTCTGCATCTTGTACCCAAAACACTCAGGCGTACATAAATTAACAGGAATGAGTAAAACATTTTAGCCTGTCTAGCAAAACCAGGACAAAGACAGGAGGTAGGATTAGTACCTAGAGCATGTTGCCTCATGATAATTAAGGTGGCATATAATCATCCGTCCATCCTTCACCACTTCCATCTTTTACTATTTGTTGTACATGACACTAATTAGATCGATCAATTATTTATTATGCCCAAATGACAAACTGTACAAACATTGTAAAAAATAACAAAATAATCACATCTTATTTTAATGTCAAATAAAAATGGAATTGACATTTTGCATGTTTGTCATAGAAATACGTATCACTACAGTGTACTTTAATATGCTATTCCCATAATAAATAATTATGATCGAACAAGTAATAAATGCTTAAAGGATTGATTTGGATCTAAATGTTTTGACTGTGACCAAACAATTCACTATAAATCCCTCTTGGAATTAGTACATTTCAAAAACTAAGGGATTTTTTTTTTTTTCCACCCACGGCAAAACCGAATTTCATTACTTGGCAGCAACGAAATTACACACTTGTTCAACAACACATGATAGACTACTGCAGTAATGTAAACTACAATATGCTCGAACACATGAGCACCAAGGGCCCAACTGAGCAAGCACACAGAATGCTACTACCCTTACATCAAAGACATTCACTGAAGCTAAAGTGATAAGGCTAACAAAACGTCACAGAAACACTCCATGACAGCAGACTTCGCCTAACGAGCCCTCATAGCCTACCACCGTCTTCTCCACTAAGGTTCAGCCAAAAAAACATCAGTCTACTGGACGCCTACTTGATTCATCCGGTGAATGGTACTAACTGATGACCGACCTGATATTGATTTCTTTCCTATCCATGGAAGAACAAAGCTCCCGCCTTCACTGCATCCCGAGCCTTTGCTCACCTGGTCCTTCAAGTCTTCCTTCACCAGCCCTGAGCAAATCAAACATACAATCTCGGTTGGTGATTTAATTCTTTTCTTCTCAAAGCAAACGTCGTTGCGTATTTGCCAAATGCCCCAGCATACTGCTGCCAGCCCCACAACATGCATGCTAGGACATTGTGGAACACAATTCTGAACCCAAAACTAATACTGATTAAAATCTCTCCAGGCCTACAATCAGCTCCCAAAGAGTGGGCAAGAAGGCTCCACACTGATTAAAAACTAATGGAATTAGTTGTAGATTTATCTATTCTGAAAATAAATCTCCGAACATGACAATATATGCTTCTCAGAATGAAGAAACAAGGCATTGTAATTATTCCAACACACAAATCGCTAGCTAGAACAGATGGAAGTGCATGCACAAACCTGATGAGCAAATAGAAGTCCTAGTAGTAGAGCTCCCTGCAGGATGCACCAGCAGCTTGTGCGCCGCGATGACGGCGGCGCCACCCGCCCGCGCCAGTTCCGTTCACGGCGTGTGCACCTCCGTGCCCAGGTCTAATCCCCGATTGCCCTCCACCTCGGTGGAACCCACGAGGCAAGGAGCACATCCACCGGGGCGCTAGGTCGGCGTCAGTTGGGGAAGAAATCGTGGGGACCGGGCGCTGGGTCGCGTCGGTTAGGGGGACGAAATCATGGGGCCATGGAACTGGCGGTTGTCGGCCGGGCGGCCATGGATCCGGTGCCCCAAGCCCCAGCAGTTCGACCTCCATGTCCGAGCTTTGAGCCGGCGCGCCGTTGGCTTGCCGGGCGGGCCACTTCGTCCCGCAACTTGGGATGCCTCGCGCCAAGCCATGGCGGCGGGGGCGCCTCTCCTACGCGCGCGGCGGCGGGCGGAGGAAGGCGAAGGATGGGGCGGGAGCAGCGATTTTCGGGCCGGGATCGGGTGGCGCCGATGCGGGCGGGCCCAACCCGGGCCGAGCCTCGGTATGCGGCCGGGCAACGGCGTCGCCGCTGCGGCCCAATGCTCGCGGGCCGGGCTCGCTGCCAGGCCCATATGCGAAGGAGAGAAACCGATAGTGCTAGAGGGAAGGAATCGGGGAGCCACAGTCATTGCCGGAAGTCACGAACTCACGACGACGGGCGGCCGGAACCATCGCGGAGTGGGAGGGAGGCGCGTGGGGAAGGTGTTGGGCGCAGCGCGTGCATCGGTTTCGCGATCGTTTGAGGGAGCGGTGGTGCGGCCGCATCGGCCGCGAGTGGTTTCTTGCGAGAGCGGGGTTGGGGTTAGCGCGGGCGATGATTCCTTTTGGGGTTTTTAGTAGTGAGATTAGTAGTGAGATGTGTCTCCTCCTTCCTCTGGAGTTCTGGTGCTTGAGGTGCTCACGCTTGCAAGGTGTTCGATGGATTGCCCATGAGAGAAAGGTGAGGTGTGGTAGTAAGTCTACCCCTAGTACAGGGCAGACATACTCAATTGTATCCACAACCACACATGATTTGTGCTTAGCCTGGTCTAGCCTAGACTGTGAAGAAAACACGGTAGGTTGCACCAATTTAGACAAACTGTGGCTAGCATGGGCATGGTCGTCATCTCCACGTATCCTCACCATATGTGCCAAAAAAAAAAGTTTAAATCCTCACAATAATAAAAAATAAAAACTTTTGCCTTTAATGTGGTGTCTTCTAATCGTCATCATTGATTGATAATCTCAAAAAAATCATGCTAGGGAAAAAGATAAATCCTAAAATTCTCAAAAAAAAATTTAAAAACATTTGGCCATCAAATCACTATCGATCAATGATAATAGCGATGACATCAAAAAGAGATTGACTGTAACAAAAGCCACCATACTTTAACCAAAGATTTCAACTAAATGTATACGGAAGATACACATAGATGTTACAGAAAGAAAAAAGTATATGGATATATAAAAATTACATATAGATCAAATAATTGACACAATATGACAACTTAATAGAGGTTATAGAGTACAACTCAAAAAAAAAAAATAGAGATTATAGAGTATCTACTATGACCATTGCGTGAGAAAATTTATGAAGAGAAAAAAAAATAACATTTTTTAAAAAAAAAAAAAGATACAAAGCTATCAACAACTATTATTAGTGGAATACAGCTTGGCTTCCTTGGTTGCTTGAGCACAGTGTCTACTTTTGCTGCTGAAGTGTATACAATGAGAAGAAGCGGGCAGATTGCCAGGGCCTTTGTTTATGCCACATCCACTCTCCTGCTTTCTTTTGTGCTGGGAATTCTAGTGTATTCTGTGCCAGTTTGGGAAAAGCATTATACATGACCTCTTGCAACTTCCAGGTCAACATATTAGCAGATGGCTAAAATGTGCAATGGGTATCTTTCAAAAACATACTATTTTTTTACATGCGGTATTAGTTGTCCTAAGTTAAATTGATAGTCAAAGTTAAGATTTAATAATGTTTAACTTAAGAAAAAAACAAATACGACATGTAACATAGACAATTTCTTTTGGTATTTGTCTCCTAATAAATATTATAGCTCGTGTGGGAGCATGGGTTGATGGATTATTGAATCATAATTTTTGTCAAGTCCAAATGTGTAGCTGACGTACTCTTCATGCATTCTAATTTATGCAAGATGTCCCCCAAAGGATTTCTCCACCCTAGCTAGATGTTAATTGAAACCAAAGATTTACATATATTAGTGGTTGTTGAAAAGCCTGCTATCACATTACTTTCTCTAGAAAAGAAAAATGCTTAATGCATAATCGAGGTGATGATTTTGTTATAAACGCGATGCGATATGATGATGAACGAAACACAATCAAACCACCATAGAGAGATACAAGATTTAACGTGGAAAACCCTCCCAATGCGGGAGAGTAGAAAACCACGGGCACTAGCCATTCCTTACTATTATCAAGAGTCGGGTTTGCCTCCGGCTTTGAGCGGGCCTCCTTCGCTCCGCAGAAGCCGACCTTCCTTATGGGCTTGAATTTGGAACATACTCAACAAACTCCATCTTGAGACAAATTCCTCTTGTAGCATAGAACAACACCTTTATCCTAAACAGAACAAAGAAAAAATACTTGTAGCACCACATAGCCTCTTAGACTATTCAACTAAACCAAACTTAGCGGGGAACATGCTTAGTCATCATATCGTGAGTAATTATCATGAGTACCGATCTTGCATACCTTTAGCTTACCATCATCAATCCTTTAGCTTACCATCATCAATCACATCACGGACAAAAAATAATACTTGATATCAATGTGCTTAGTTCTCTCATGGAATATCTGATCTTTAGTAAGGTAATTGGCACACAACTATCATAGAACAAATTAATGCAAAAATTAACTCCACATAGCTCAACGCACAAACCTTTCAACCAAATCAATTCCTTGCATGCCTTAGCAAACAACCATGTATTCTCGGTCTTAGTAGTAGACAAAACAACAAATGCATCAAAAGTAGCCTTCCAACTCTCAAAGACAAGCGCCAACAAAGTGAACACATAACCAATAAGTAGTGACCTTCTCCTATCTAGATCGGCAAAGATAATCGGAATCTACATAGCCAATAAGTCTCTTCTCGTTTTCCCAAACTCTAAACAAGAATCTACCGTGCCTCTGCCTCCTCGAGGTACTTGAAAATCCACTAAACCGCTGCCTCTAATGTTCTTTACTAGGATTAGACATATATCTACTAACCAAACTCATAGCATATGATAAATCTAGACGAGCAAACCATGGCATACATCAAAGACCCAACAAACACTAGCATATGGAACTCTTGACATGTACTCAATTTCGCAGACTGCTCTAGGACTTCGTGCAACTAATAATTTAAATGAGGTGTAATAGGAGTACTAACGGACTTTTTGCATGATGCATGTTGAAACGCTGAAAAACTTTCTTAATATAATTATCTCGACTAAGAAATAGCAAAACCGTAATCTCTGTCTCTAGTAATTTCCATGCCTAGAATTTTCTTAGCGGCACCAAGATCTTTCATGTCAAATTTACTACTCAACAATTTCTTGAATTTAGTGATTTCAACCTTACTCTTGGCAGCAATCAACATATCATCAACATATAATAGCAGATATATAGGTGATCTATTAACATGCTTGATGTAAACACAACTATCATATTTAGACTCGTTAAAACCATGTGACCGCATAAATGAATCAAACCTTTTATTCCACTAACGAGGGATTTGTTTTCAAACCATACAAGGATCTCTTCAATTTACAAACAAACTTCTCCTTACTGTGCACTATGAACCCTTCAAGTCGGGTCCATGTATATGTCCTCCTCAAGTTCTCCATGCAAAAACACAGTCTTCACATCTAACTGCTCAATCTCAAGATCATGTGAAGCAACAATACTAAAGAATGTACGAATGGTGCTATGCTTTACAACTAGAGAGAACACATCATTATAATCAACATCAGGAATTTGACTATATCCTTTTGCTACTAACCTTGCCTTATACTTTCGAGGCTCACTTGGAGATAAACCCTCCTTTCTCTTGAAGATACACTTGCAAAGTTGGACTATCTTCTTCTTCTTAGGCAATGGAACAATATCCCAAATACAATTCTTCTCTAGAGATCTGCATCTCCTCATGCATAGCTGAAACCTACTTCTCACAATCACCATAACCAATAGCTTCATTGTAAGTCGCTGGCTCATGAGCATTCTTCACTTGTTCAAGACAACTCAAAGAATAATAAGATAAATTACATTCATCAATAAGACGAGATGGAGGTCCACAACTTCTCTTTGATCCGCGCTGAGCAATAGGCAGATCAAGCAGCTCCTTCTCAAGCTGCACAACAGGAGTTGTGTGCTGAACATCACCATGATCATCATCAGCAGCAACTTCATTTTTTTAATCATCAATAGGCTCCACCTGAACGCCTGTCTCATCCTCCTCATTCTCCACATGCACGCTTGATATACGATTCATTGAAAACAACACTCCCCGCTCATAAAAGTCTCTCCCGTTTTGGGATTCCACAATTTATAGCATTTAACTCCCGAACTATAACCAAGAAAAAGTCATTTAACGCCTTTTAGGCTCTAACTTTCCATTATCAACATGAGCATAAGTAGTGCAAAATGAAAACTCTCAAGCGTGAATAATCGTAGGTGTACTAGACCATACCTCAATAGGAGTTTACTTATTAAGTGGAATAAAAGTCGACCTGTTTATCAAGTAACATTTAGTGTTTGCAACTTCAACCCAAAAACGCTTCCTCATCCTTGCATTGGACAACATGCAATGAGCCTTTGATATGATGGTTTTGTTCATGCGCTCGGCCACACCATTCTGGCTGTGGGGTATGCGATATGGTGTGATGCCTCAAAATGCCTTTCTTCCTACAATAATCATCAAAAGCATCCAAACAGAACTCTCCACCATTATCAGTACGAAGCAATTTTACCTTCCTATCAGTTTGTCTTTCTATCATTACTTTCCAATCCTTAAAAACAATAAAGGTATCATCTTTATTTTTTTAGAAAATAAGGCCAAACCCTTCTAAAGTTGTCATCAATAATAGTAAGCATGTAACGAGCACTACCAAGAGAAGGCTTATGAGATAGACCCTATAAGTCAAAGATGCAAATTGTACCTTTGGTGGTATGAACTCGAGGTGTTGAATTTTACCCTTTTATGCTTCCCGAAAAATACAATGCTCACAGAACTTCATGCTACTCGAAGTGCAGCCATCCGAAGGTCTCTCTTCATCAATTACGCCATACCAAGTTGACTCATATGTCCCAAACGCATGTGCTAAAGGTTAGTCTTACTAGGTTACGTATTAGAAACAAAAGTAGCAAAGAAGGAAACGTAACCATGTAAAGTACTTCCTCTAAGAACATATAACTTGGTAGAATTCATATCACCTTTCAAACAAATAAGAGAACCTTTTGATACCTTTAGAACGTCATTGGAACCGAGTAACTAAAACCTTCTCGCATCAAGCGTCTGCCGAAGCGAGATAAGAGTTTTTGGACATCCCTAGTATGTACCTCACATTTCTCGAAAGTGTGTGCCATGTCATCATGTGCCTTGATCCGAACTGGTTCGATTCCTGATCGCCTCACACGGGTTATCGCCTCCCATACACATAAAATCTCCTTTCTCGCATAGGCTTAAACCAATCTCTGTTAGTGCAGATATGAAATGAACATGCTGAATCAAGTATCCATTCATCATGACCGAAACACAACCAAAGAAAAAAACAACCGGACAATCTCCATCCGAATCGAATTTTCAAAGACTAAAACAACAAAAACCTTACCATCCAAATTATATTTCTTTTTTTCTTGTCCTTTGCCCGCGATTTATTACAATCCTCAATACAATGAATTTTCTTCTAACAATACTTACAGAACTTCTTAGGCAGTTTGGACTTTGAGCGGCTCTTGTCCTGATCGTTGTAGTCATTGGAGGATCTCTCGCCAGATCCGCCTCTCGCATGCAAAGCATCGCCCTTGGAGGACGAAATACCATCGGACACCATGCCTTTCATCTTCTCCCTAAATTGGAGTGCCTCATAAACTTCGAAAAATGGTTAGTTCATCATGACTCAGCAATATGGTGTCACGAAAATTAGCATACGAAGTGGGCAATGAACATAACAACAAAGGACCTAAGTCCTCATTATCATACTTAACCTCCATCGACGCTCGATCTCCTTGAACACGGATATGTGGCTCATCACCGAATCACCCTCCTTCATCTTGAGAGTGAA
Organism: Hyparrhenia diplandra; assembly: GCA_015847255.1. Lineage (NCBI taxonomy): Eukaryota > Viridiplantae > Streptophyta > Magnoliopsida > Poales > Poaceae > Hyparrhenia > Hyparrhenia diplandra. The sequence goes on from JADLZK010011058.1 coordinate 355,769, forward strand.
CAACTTCATCTTCATGTGCATCTTAGTGGTTAGATCCTTTGACATAAAGATCGGCTCCAGTTTCGACCAAAGTTCTGCATCAGTCTTTTCCTGTAGCACCTCTTGCAAGATATCATTATGGAGATGAATTTGAATTAGGGACAGAGCCTTACGATCCCTCAACTTCTCCTCGAGAGTGCAATCGGTAGACGTCTTCTTCCCGAAACCTTCCATCGCCTCATCATAATCATCCTTTTGCGCCAGAATCACCTACATCTTGAGTCTTGACTTGCCATAGCGAGAACCTCGTCTTGTAATCCAGCGGCGGCAAATCGAACTTCATCGACGTCGACATCGAACCCTAATCTGAGAACCAAAGCTCCGATGCCACTTGTTATAAACGCGATGCGAATACGATGATGGAAACACAATCGAACCACAGAGAGACACAAGATTTAACGTGGAAAACCCTCCCGATGCGGGAGAGTAAAAAACCACAGGCGCCAGCTAGCAAACACTCCTCACTATTATCAAGAGTCGGGTTACACGCCCGGTGCGGCGGCTTACAAGAGAATGAATGAATCTGTACTCGATTGAAAACCCTAACGGTATATGTGCCTCCAGCCTTCACTCCGCCCCTCGCCTCCGGCTTTGAGCGGGACCGCCGCTCCCTCCGGTAGAAGCCGGCCTTCCTTATGGGCCCGAATTTGGAACATACTCAATGATTTGGCTCACATTCGCATTCGTTCTTAGGGAAAAAAAAAAACACTACCTAAAATGGTAACCCTAAGAGTTAAACCTTTTTTAGCAAAACCTTGCGGGAAAATCCCCCCCAACACCGTAAAAAAAACTGCATAACAAAACAAAGGAACATGTACAAAAACGAAGAGTTAAATCTTGAATTTGCTATCGACGATTAATTCAACTTAAGTCTTAAATTTAACTTTCGTCACCTCGGGTTCAAAATTTCTTATTGTGATGATTTACAGATTCATTATGTTTATATTTCATAATTTGTTATATTTGTGGATTGCAGAAAGGTTCGAAAAGACAAACAATTAACTCCTGAAGAGAAGGTGCTATCAAAATCTATTGTCACCAAATGTGGCGGGCTGCCCAAAGTAATAGCTGCCATAGGTGAAGCGTTTTTTTCAATGAGAAGGCAGTACTGGAGAAGCGATCCAAGAAGGTGGTTGGAGTCCCTGAGTGATAACTTTATGGTCAAATTGGAGATGGATCCAGAATTACATGGGTTAAGACCCCTGTTATCTTGGATGAAGTCATACTTTGATTCTTGCTCAGATTCAATCAAGCCATGCATATTCTACCTATCAATCTTTTCTGCAGAGAAGAACATTAGGTTGCGGCGTTTGCTGTGGCGGTGGATTGCAGAGGGTTACTGCAGGGACACTTCCGATGGTACCACTTGTGAGGAGAACGGGATAAAATTCATTTTTGAGCTTGTCAAGTTGAGTATAATCCAGAAGCCAGCAAGCAGTAAGGTGTTTTGTCAAATCAATGGCTTCTTCCATGAGTACATCATCTCACAGCCAATGGGAGATAACCTAGTGTTTGCACTGGAGGGACATTGCAGCCTCAACTTGCAACGTGTTGGCCAGCACCTCACCATAAGGAGCAGCTGGGACAGAAATAAGATTGTATATGAGAGCATCGATTTTTCATGGTTGCGGTCCTTGACTGTTTTTGGGAAGTGGGAGTCATTCTTCATCTGTAGCAAAAAAGTGAACATGAGACTGCTTCGGGTGCTGGATCTTCAGGATGCAACAGTTGTAACTAATGAAGACCTTGACAAGATTGCTAAGCTGACTCGACTCAAGTTTCTCTCCCTGCGAGGACATACAAATATCACTTGTCTACCGGTTTCAATGGGTGGTCTGAGGCAGCTACAGATCCTCGACATCAGAGGCACATTCATACTGAAGTTGTTTTTTTTTTTTTATCACGAAGCTGCAGATGCTACGGTACATTCGTGCTGGTATAACGACTGAAGTATGGGATTGGGAAGGTGATATTGTTGCAGCAGATGGTGAGGAGGATAGGGCATCATCGTCGGCACAAGCAAACACAAACTTACAAGCAGCAGCAACACCAACAGAAGGTGGTACCGATAGCATGGGCGCGGTCCAACCCACAGAAGCAGCAGATTCATCAGTGTCATGCAACAACAGGGCACGTGCTTCGGTATCCAGCTTGATGTCCAAGTTGCGCAGAGGCAGTGGCAGTGGACTTGATAAAAATAATGGACCTATAGCTGGTGTTAAGGTTCCTGCAGATATTGGAAACCTGTCTGTCTTGCATACTCTTGGTGTTGTCAAGGTTAATGCTCAATGTGGTAATAAGGCCATCTTCAAGGAGCTCAAGAAGCTTACCCAATTGCGCAAGCTCGGCGTGTCCGGCATCAACAAGGGAAACATCCATGAGTTTTGTAAAGCCATCTCTGATCATGCCCATCTCAAATCTTTGTCAGTGGAGCTCGATGAAGATGATAACTTGATGGTTTAGATGACAACATCCCCGAGCCACCCAAGACCATAAAGAGCCTTAAACTGCACGGGCGTGTAAACAAATTGCTAGTCTGGATCGGGCAGCTTTGCAATAATCTGAAAAAGCTCAAGCTTGATCTAACTATGGAAAAGCCAGAGGAATTGCAGAAATTGGAAGATCGACCTGCCATGGTTGGTCATTTTCGGATCAGGCCGATTCATGGCGGTGACCTCCACTTTAAGGGCAGGGGCCGGGTATCGGGCTGGACATCTGCCCGGATTCTTGAGATTCAGTGCAACTCCGTATTACATTTAAAATTTGGTGATTTTTATCCGTCGTGGAGAGTTAAGGTGCTGAGGGTCCACTTCTCCGGGGGCTCACAGTCATCCTTGGAGATTTCTGGCCTAAGTGAGTTGGAGGATCTCAAGGAAGTGTGGCTAAAGGGATACACCGACGAGCACAAGCAATACATGCAGCAGCAAATTGACCTGTTGGACGATCAGAAGAGACCTGTGTTGAAGCTTGTGCAACCATGTGTCACCAACTCCACTTCTGAACCTGAAGCCCAGGCCAATGCGCCTGAAGCCCACACCTGTGTGGATGCACACAGCAGGTCCAGACTGGCTGGTGTAGTGACATGCTGTGCAAGCGTACTCGGTGATAGAACCACCGAGTGAGAAGCGAGGCAACAAGAATATTCACAGAAGCCATTTGTAATCTTGTCTTTGTTAATCGATATCGTCCGAACCTGTCCTCTGCTTCTTCTTCCCATCCCCAACTTCTATGATCCTATCTAACACCATGTTTGTCGTGATCCACTGTTTTCTCTTCCGTTTTATTTCCATCCTTGTAATATATCTACCCTGCTGATGCACCAATATTTTTTTTCTACGTCCACACCAAAAAGTGTACCCCCCAACCCAACAAATGTACCCAGAAATGGACACTCTAGATCTAGTCTCAGTCCTCTCTCTCCTAATCTTAATCCGAGGGTTAAGATTGTGTCACTTTCATCACTCATGCCTCTTGCGCTGCTGCCCGACTAAATAAAGGAGGAAAGGCGCGTGCGGCACGCCGCTAATCACGTGCGCAACGCAACATGCGACTCCTCACCCCTATTAAACGCAACACACCAGCTCTCAGATCCGATCGATTCACTAGCACCATGCCAAGGAGCGATGGCGAGGCGCGTTGGGCGACTTGGCCCAAGGAGTATTGGCAGCGTGCCTGACCGTGCCAGGACACGATGACGGGATTCGCCGCCGCAAGGAGATGTTTTGGAGTCCAACCACGGAGCCGGACACGGCGCGTCGCGGTTCGAGTACGAGCTCGGTGAGGGCGGACCGGTAACTGCGATACAAAAACGAAATGCTCTGTTCCTCTCCCTCCGAGTCTCCTATGCCCGCCCACACACATCGCCTGCAGTTCGCCCGTGCCCCTTCCGATGGCGCTGAGTTGACAGCGGGAGTGCCTGGGCCGTCGATCAGGCAGCGGCGCTGAGACGGGAGTGAGCTGCTGCGCAGCCGCCGCACTGAGGGGCGACGGAGGCGCCTACGGTAGCGCAGCCACTACACCCCAACCCTATCCTGCTGCTCCGCTCCCTTCGTGGATGTTCATATTTTGGGCTTGACACAGGTTAGATCTTACTTTTTATTGCCTAATAAGATTGATTTTGTAATGCAATAAAACTGTTGTACCAGACTGACCCCTCGGGGACCTTCCATTTGTAAGGCCAATGCCACCAGCCGCAGCTGAACTCCATGCGGAGTTTCTCGAGAAGAATTACAAGGAGACGTGTGCAAAAGAGACCATCAGGCTCGCCGCCATCAGAGCACTCCTTGTTGAATATACACACTCGGCACTTAATTTCCAATGGAGTGTTGAAATCAAGACTGGCAAAAAGAAACATATTGTCTTTTTGTTTTTGCTGTAGCGTAATGTTTTGATGATAACTCATTTATCTTGTTTTGTGTTTATCGTAGCCGTAGCACGCCACGAGCTACGCTGGATGAAACGCCCATATCACAGTTGTACGAATTCTATGCCGTCACAATGTGCAACTCCCAGAGACTTACTGTTTTTCAGTCAGGAGGTCGTCGTTCTTCAAGTTGCCTATCGTTAGCTCACTCAGTGTTACTGCATGTTCTTATACTTAGCAAAATGTTTGAAGGTTACCAATTTGTGAAACACATTTTTGGTTTGCAGCAAGGCATGACCATTGTTTTTTTTTTGAAAGAAATTTAAGTCAATTTCTATGAAAAAGATTTACTGATCATATGTTTATTGCAATACGAAATGTTCCGTAGCATTAGCACGGGCAATATACTTAGTGTAAGTAGTTGAGCTTCAACCGTGAAAAAAAATTAGGGATCAATTGAGTCTATTGGCGTGGAAGATTTCGAGGGGTACTCACTCTCGACTCCTCCGCTTCCCTGTTGCGCGTCACGGCAGGCCCCGTCAGCACGTCGTCATCTCCCTCACGCCCTTTCTACAGGCTGCAAGAGCGACCATGACAGAGGCGACCCGTTTGTGAGGTTTGATTCAATGAAGAGCAGTGACTACAACAGCCGGGGCTACTCGTTTGACGACGAGGACCCCTTCGGAACGGGGCCGTTTAAATCGACAGAGACCACGATAGTGATTGAGCTTACTGAAACAGTCAAAATCAGCCATGAAAACGATCAGCCGAACGGCTAACCACGTTCACACCATTGTACTGTGAGTCATCTTTGTTTACACGAGGATTCATACATGGCTATCGCAGTGCCAGCCAAGCAGTGGAAGGGTAGCTGATTGAGATGAGATCCAAATCAACAGCACGTACTCCCTCCATAACCATAACCAAAATTCTTCCGTTTAGGATATGATTGTGGTAACCAAAGAGTGATTAATGAAAGGTTAGTTTTCATACGGAATGTGGCTGCGGGTGCTCTTAGTACAAGAAAGGAAACCAAATCAACTGGGTAAGGGCGTCCCCAACGGGTCCCAAATCGCTAGCTGACTAGACTTGGGTGGAGGTTCGGACTGACGTGGCTGCAAGTTTTCGAGAAAAAAGCAATCGGCCGACAAAGCGCTAGCGCCGAGGCCCCGCAAAAGCCCATGCAGGTTATTTTTTTTAGGGGCTGGTTTTGTAGGGACTAGACTTTTTTTTAATTAGGACTAAAAAGTTAGGGACTATTGTAGGGACTACAACCAAACAGGTAGGGACTATTGTAGGGACTAAAAGTCAATGATGCTAAAAACAATTTTTACAGTTTCTACCATCTGAACCCAGCTGCATGTTTTCAGATTATTAGTTTGTGGCATCAAACGTGCACTGCAACAGGCAATATTCAGGGCACGATAACACAGGCCGATTAGCTAGCATGCACCGCATAACCAAAATACATAAATATTACACAGCTTGCTGCATAACCGAAATATTACAATTTACACACATGAGCTAGCACCGGATCAACAAAAAACACAGATTGAGATCTAACATAGAAGCAGAAGTCACAACTGAATGAAAACATATCCAGCTTGCTGCCCAGTTTGCTCCAAAGAATATTACAACTGAGATACACAACAACCTGTTTGCACAAGCACGGTTTCAACTGAGGCCAATCCTTTGTCAAAAAAAAAAAAAAAAAACTGAGGCCAATCTCTTAGAAAAAGTGGGGTGGGCGATGGGCGCAGGGCCGCCCCCATGTGCCCCCCCACGCCTGATGTCCGCCACCTGGCCTGGGTGACCATCTTACGGTAACGACGCTGGATGGCAGAAGCTTGGCTCGGTCGGCTCGTTTTCCCGCACGCGGCCGCGGCCCGGCTTGGCTCCTCGCGAGTTTCATCGAGAGGACCGGTCCAATCCCGCGGCGGACAACAACGCTGCGCCGGGGCGCCGGGGGGCGCCATCGTCGACTTCGCCGCAGTCTCCGTCGCCGCCCCCAACCCTACTGCCCCATCCCGCGGCTGCGCGCGCCTTCTGCTAGCCTGCTGCCCCACGGCGCGCCGCCGCCTCGATGGCCGCGTCCGCCCCCAGGTCCGGCGCCGCCGCCACCTTGTTCCTCGAGCACCGCGAGTCCGAGCGCGCTCTCCGCTTCTTCAAATACCAGGGTCTTGGCAAAGACGTCATCACGGCGACTTGTGTTCCTCTGCTTTTGATGATATTTTGGTTTGCTTTGTTGATTCCTGTTTCGATTGGTAGGTGGACAACAGGGATTCGAGGCAACCTCCAATGCCCAATAAACTGGTATGCGATAGAGTGTTGTCAATTGTTTCATGGTGCGTGTGTGCGCGCTCTGCATCCACTAGCTTTTGTGCGGCAATTTGGTCTTGAGGTAGCAAATCCTCTACTCGTTTTGCATAATTTAGCTAAGGTCATACACTGGAATGAACTATGATGGCTCTGAAACTACTCTAATAACTGGAATTGATCCTCTTTCAGAAATCAGAATCTAGGAACATGGAGTGGGATTTTCGCTGAGAAGAGCGAAAATGGCGATTCAGAGGCTTCAAATCCTGCTAACAAGACTTCCGTGAGGATGTACCAGGTACTGGTCCTATTCAGATCCTTCAACTGAAACCTATTCTCCCGTTCTTAACATTACTGTGCTGATCCATCCCAGTACATTAATGGAATGCCAAGTTGATGCTTACATTTCTGTTAAGGAAAATGCACTAGGACTGATATTTCAAAGGATCTGCATTTTCCACTCGGCATCATGAACTCTATTTGTATTTGGATTTGGTTTTCTCCTCTTAATGAAAAACGGGTGAATGGCCCGGTCGCGAAAAAAAATATGTCTCTCGTTGTGCTAAGTTTAGCTTTATGTATCTTGTACTAGTAGATGGCGCGCCTTTGCGCGCCCATTTTAGAATAACTATATACAGATGTCTTTAGCTATCTTTAGGGAAAAACATGTTTGTAAGAGTAACTCTCAAATGTTATTTAGAGGTTCAACACACGTTTCATAGAGGCCATCCAGAATTCTTTATCATAGGAATAGATAGATTATTAGGTGTTCTTGTGAAATCACATTGCAGAAACTATAATCATATAAATGGTCATAGATTTAAGCATGCATACTCACATTACACCATGTACCATAATTGTCGCCATAGAATATATAAGCACGAATATTTATATTGCATCAGAACTACTATAGTTACATAGTTATAGAGTAGGTATTCTATTACATAACGGAGCCTTGATCATTGTCGGTGGAGATGTCCATGGAGGATTCTGAACCATCATCTGCATAGAGACACACATGATTAATGGTTTGTAGTGTTAGGATATGTTGTGCGTGATAATAGAAAGACATGCAGGTACATTTTTTCCCCATTAGCAATTATAATTAAAAAAATCCTAAATAGAGAATCTAGTGACAAACAAAATCTAAATTCTGGGTTGAATTATGGAAGGAGGAAAATTCTTCATCTATATTCAATATTTCAGCTGCAATTATTTGTTACTACAAAACTGATTTTCTTTTTGGCATTGTACTTTCGGTGACCTTGTCTCCCCATACGTCTCTCAAGTGGGGGCAAACCAAACTTTCTTAGCCAACAGGAATTTTACCCTGTTACTATTTTAGAATGAGAGTTCAGACATCTGCAGTAAAGCTCTCTCAGTAAAGTAAGTCTGGACAGCCAGCTTTTTCTTGAAATGAACATAGTTTGAGACCATAAAAGAATATTCAGGATTGGCTTTAGTAGGTTTTGCAATCAGAGTTTTTACACCTGTGTTGTATCGCCATTAAAATATCTACTCCATGAGTGCTTCCATGGTACCAGTTTCCTTTCATGTTGGGATCTCACAGCCGCTCTCACTGATCAATGAACTGGTGTATCTTGGTTAATTACAGAGTCTTCAATCTTAGTGACAACTAATAGGCCTGTATATGTTGTTTTTTCTGAAATAACCTTAATATCTGCTCTAGTACAATTGATACTGAAAACAATGTGATTCCTATTTTTCCATAAAGGCTAGAAAGCTGCTCGACCTAACATTATCCAAATTGCATAGAAATTATAATAGATCATGCAGCGTTACAAGAAGCGCTGCTGTTTTGCACGAGCCTATACTATTTCAAGAACAATGTACGTAATGAAATTAAATGCAAAAGTTTGTATGTGCATACATACCTCAAGAAAAGGTTAAAAATGCTATTATAGTAAATTAGAATCTCATTGGCATTTATCTGAACACTCCAAAAAAAAAAAAATAGACACGTAAAAGTCAGGCCATTACTGTCGGTTCAACGAGTAAAAGAGTAATTATTTGCCCGACTTGAAACAACAATGCTACTATGCTAAACAGATGCAAATTGCATGTCCAAAAGCATCCCAAGTGATCTTATTTCCATATTGTTATAGGAATATATAGATGAGTCTTCAAAAGTATTGTTCTTTCCTAGCTGAATCAGCTGTGGCATTAGAAGTCTGATATAGTTGCCATTAACGTGATTTTTTTTTTTTTTTTTTGGTTAGATGGAGGTAATAGAGGCAGAGAACTGACCTGATCGCTTCTTTTCGGAATTGAGGAAGCTTCAAGCCAGAGTTGTTTGTCCCTCGGTGAACCTGCAACACCCATGTAAACCTTAACTGGACACGCATTGGCCACCTACTACTTTAAATTTTAACCCTACTGTTGCTGGCTTTGCTAAAATAGATTCTGCTTTGCCAGTGACCTCCAAGAAAATATTTCAAGTTCAAAGATCTGCAGATAGCATATTTTATAAACTTAGCAAAGACTCATATCTTTTCCTAGAGCCACAATGAAAGTCATCATGAGGCACTGTGGTATAGCAATAATATAAGATAAGCATAAATGTTGTATGAGTCAAACTGAACATGCATAAACCCATAGGAGGACATCAGTAGGGAAACTGCTTTACCAGGACATTAGCAAAGGAAACTCCTCTAGCAGAAGAACATCAAGAAGAAAGTGAACTAAAACTGGAAACAAATGCACAGGTTTAACCATAAGAAGGTTAAAAATAAGCACTAACAGACTATAGTATTCAGAGACTAAAATAAGGGAAATCCTAGATTAAATTGGCATAACATCTAGGCATGCAACAAAGGTACTGAACATTTAAAATAGCACCAGTTTCACTGCCCACTGCAACTTTTAGTAAGGAGCAGTATTCATGACTTGGATTAAAAAGAAAAAGAATGGAAAAAGGGAAAGAAATGAGCCTGGTATTTCTGAGATATGTTATTTTTGAGAAATAGACTGACCTTAAATTACTGTAGCACAGAAAAAGCACCAAGCATGTGAATATTTTTTATTAAGATCTCTACCTAACAGAGTATGCTGGAGCAAACCACCCGTGCAGTTTGCATGCAGAAGCAAGCAGTGGTCATAGGAAGTAAAAATCAGAATGGTACCCCTCAGGAATTGGCTGAACTCTTCTTGTTTTGTCTAGTCTGGGAATCAGAACATGCAAGGGGAAAATACATAGTCAAGGCCAGTACATACATCAAGGTTTACCGAGAAACAGACCTATAAGCACAACCAGTGACACCTGTCTGGTGACAAGAAAACACAGCAAAATCGTCTGGTTTTCCTAGCGGAACAAAAGATTTATAGTTATTTATTGGAAGAAAGGTCTTCTCATGGTACCTCTCAACTTTAGCAGGAGGAAAAGCACCATCCAGTTGAACGAACCTTGGAAATAAATGTAGGCGAGCATTGGATACGAAGGAACTCTAGTATATATCATTGTCTTTTTGCAGGGCTGTCAAAAACATATGGCAGGAACCAAAATTATATAGCTTAGATTAAATTATACTCTAGAATATGTACTTTGTGGCTGTAAAATCTCAATGACCATTTTATAAGGTTGCATAAGTTTGTAATAAGGCATGGAACATGGTAAAATCGTTTGACCCCCCTAAAAATTAGATGGGCAGCAGAACCACATTATCTATACATCAATGTAACTTAACTTCAAACAGTAAACTGATTCACACGGAACTACCTCTTCCATGAGAAGCAGTCAGGAAGAGCACAGGAGCCAGTACGCTCGTATCCACCCTTCAAATCTGCATGAAGGTGAACCACGGTCCTACACAGCCTGCATATCTCCATGAACGTGAACCTGTACCTGCAGAAGCACATAGAGACATCGATCACACGAAGTTTAAAGCGAGCAGAATAATTCGTTTTTTTTTTTTTTTTTTTTTTTTTGAAAGAAAGAGAGCAGAGCAATTCCACGGCGTGGATGGGGGGATTTTTTTCGAAGGAATTCCGACCGGGCAATGTGTGCTTTTTCATCCTTGTCATGCAACCCCAAGTTGAATGGGAAAAGTGTGCTGGTGTAAAGGATGTGCACAAAACGATTGAAAAAAAGACTCAGTCGAAAATGCTAAAAAGGAAAAGCAAAAATGTTTCCCGAAGGCTCTGATCAGTTCATCGCAGGGACTACATTGTCTTGCATGATATAATATGTTAGTTTGAGAAGCTCAAGGTATCACCTCATGAAGCAAACTTCAGGTGGTGTTCAGTCTCAATATAAAACAAACATGTCCCTTTAGATAGGTAGCCTGTTAAAACAGGATACATGGCTACGTACTACTGTGTTGTAAACTGCACTATGCTTGTTCCGTATAATCCCATAAGAGGCCTTGTACTTTGATGAACCTATACTCAAGCTATTTTTTATTATTTTAATTTTGGTAAAAAGTGTGTTGCACTATACTTTATAATCATACTTCTTTGGGGGCTTGGCTAAATGACTTGCCATATGGTATATGTAAATTGAAAATGGCAAAAGAGGTTCATAACTAATTTAGAGGTTCATAACTAATTTAGTTACTAAGAGCTAAAGAAGAGGATACATGACCTGGGAATTGCAGTCGGCCTGCCTACTTGGTTGTTTGTTCTCTGAGACACTGCATGGCTGTGGCAGCTAAAGGGCCTCCGTCACCATGCCTCAGCCTCGATGCTTCTATAACCAACGGCACCAGAAATCCTAGCAAACCATCTGAGTTAATCTACGAACATATATAAGAATAATAGGGGGAAAATCTAAATCAATACACACAGATGACATTAAGATATGACCTCTTTTAGAAGCCTGATGTGTTGTGTGAATATAAGGGCATCTTTTCTTTTGAACCCTCACAGCAAAATGCAATATGTTGTTGAATCAAGAGGCTTCAATCTGTAGGAACAGTGTTGTAGCAACCAAATAGAGTTACTGTTTTGAACAACCAAATAAAGTTGACCTTAGGTAACAGAGGGATCCAAGTAACATGATAAAACCTCAGGTAGCATATTTGTTTTTTTTAAATAGCAGGAGTGCATCAAACATATATTTTTGTAAAAAAAACGCATGCGCCTTATTTCACATCTGCATCCTAAATCATACCCAATCTTAGTTGAATAGAAGAAATGCAGGGACCAGAGCACATATGGGGGAAAAACAAAAATTTCTCTGTAGACACATTTATTTAACTAAATAGCTCCACAGATCAGAAGGCAATGCTTGTGAGCAATATTAATTAGGTTATTCAATTATTTTGTTAAATAAACTTACACAAAGAAAAAACATGATGCTAGATCTTAACTGAATAAATACACAATACTCAAGATGACATATAGTAGTGGTAGCACCTAGGCAAACAATTTGAAGGCTGGCCTTTCTGTCCTGTGCATGGACTGTAGGAGGCAGGATCTGCACAGAATTCCAACAGGAAACAAACCCTACACAGGAACAAGGAAACCAACAACATAGGAAGTTCTAGAAAGCCTGGCTTTGAGAACTGAAAGGGTCCAATTATGAAACAACTGAAGAAGTGGTAGTTCAAAGAATTTGAGGTAGCAAACTAATTTTGTCACTGGCTTTACCCTTTTGGTCTATCGCCTGGCATCACCTGTTTTTGACTGGACCTAAACTACCATAAGGTGTATTCTAAATGAAGCCTAGCAGAATAGGCAAATTGTAGGGCAAGCCACAGCAAAATGTCGTACTGAAATGCTATAGGAACAACCATCACTGAGCCTCCAGACGAATGGAAATGACATATATAAAGATATAAAGGATCTATTTCACCTTGGTGCTGGCGAATATATCACCTCATTTAATTAGGCCTAATAATCTTTTTTCAAATAGAATAAGAAACTGAAACCCTCCACTCAATTTTATCCCAAATTTCAAAAAACACAAATGCAATAGTATTAACTTAAAGGTATGGGACTCGAGCATATCAGAGCACAACAAAATTGACTTACAGATGCATAGCGTTAACAGAAAAAAGTAATTGTTAAAAACATGGATGGGCTTAGAGCTGACATCAACGGAACCAACAGCTAGGGTTTGTTGTGGCACCTGCAACAACTGAGCACACGCTGAGTAGATCAGGAGGAGGCAGCGGTGGGAGGCAGGGCGGCGGCCACCAGTGGGACCTGGCACGGCAGGCCACGCCATGCCATGGCCGGGGACGGCCACAGGCCGCCAGCCGTGCCGACGCCGGGACTGCACAGGGGTGGAGGAGGAGCAGGCGCCGCAGCCGCGCCGACGACGGTGGCTGCCGCGCTAGGGTTTCGCCGAGGACACGCCCTCGGAGGTGACGACGATGGGGAAGGCGCACGGGGAGGAGGAAGGGACGGGACGCGGGGGGAGAAGGGGAGGAGGTGGAGGGCGGCGCTGAGGGAGGAGGAGCCCGCCGCCATCGCAAGGCGCCTCTGAGCGAGCGAGAGAGAGTTGAGGCGAGCGGACGAGGGAGTCCTTTTTTTTTTTTTTTTTTTTTTTTGGAAAGAGGATTTCTGTTTATATTTGGTGGGATGGGGCGGGGGTTTTTCGTGAAAAATCGCAGGCAGGTATGGTAATCGCAAAACTGCCACGATTACGAATTTTCTCTTCTTCGGGCGTAGGATTCTTATAATACGAGGGCCGGGGACTAAAAATAACCCGAGCGCAGGTACTGTAGCTGAGGGGCGCCGATGGATCAGAACGAGATTTCGCAAAGCGGAGGGGTTGGACATAAAAACCAGTCCGATTTCACACCAATCACAGCGCCGTAAAACCTGCCCGGCATAGTAACTCCTTTCGTAGCTGAGCCAATCAAATAAAAGGAACGACGTGGATAGCCTCCCTGGGGGCGAATCATTTGGTCCTTACAGGTTTTAATGCTTGCCTATAGATTTTTTATCTCTATTTATATTGCATTGATTGATTCCATATAACAGAAGAACTGTTTTCTTACTATGTGATTCGCCTTTTCTGACAGCAAACTGTGACTGGAATAAGCTAGATTTCATTTAGCGCTGATGGAAGTGTTTCACCGAAGAAGCCATCGTCGATACCTGAGGTGGCTAAGCAGCAAGAGCTTAGTGGTACCCTGGAAGATGCTAATGCTAAAATCAATAAGCAGCTTTCTGAAGCAAAGACCAAGGTATAGTTCTGTAACTGCCATGTTCCTATTTACCGTAACTGAGAAATAGCCAGAGGTGACGTATGCTATGTTTGTTGACTCTACGTTGCAGCAGTAATCCGCATGTCCAAATGGGCGAATGCCACCAATGATGAAGACGACTGTCGGCTAAGAAGAACAGAAATAGACAGACAGAAGCAACCATGGCTCATCTTTTTGGCACATCGAGTTAAATTGAGTTTAACTCAATGTAATAGATCATGTAATAGGGTTGCTCATGTAATAGCAAACTATGTTTGTACCCATATTAGAAAATAATAAAGCTCAATTTTGGAGGACCGTTGCATCCTTTTTTTGAACAGCAAACATCCAGCCATGATGTTTGCACATCTAAGAGCATGTTTGCACAATAATAAAGCTCAATTCTGTACTGCAAGCTGTTGATGACTTTCTGAGCTGAAGAGGAACTTAGATGGATGTCTCGAGAAGCTCGTGGTTATGTTGAGGCTGCTTTGAATAGTCTGGCAGCAAATGTTCCCAAGGTTCATATTGTTATGACAGATGGAAAGAAGGGTGAGGGAGCCATGGCCACTACAACAAAGGACGACTGGAGGCTAAGAAAAAAATAAATAGATCATGTAATAGGGTTGCTCATGTAATAGCAAACTATATTTTGTACCCATATTATAAAATAATAAAGCTCAACTTTGGAGGACCATTGCATCCTTTTTCTGAAATGGAGAATCCTGATACTCTGTATTATATGTGTGGGTATTGGCAGGCAGCCGCAGCGCTCTAGCCATGCTTCAACTCTGAATATTATATGTGTGTGGGTTGTTTTGTGTAAGTTAAAATGGTGGAGATCCATGCCTTAAGAGTTTCCCATAGATGGGTATATAATGCAATTTTCTATGAATTTTCCCCTCAAATGAACATATGGAATACAGTGATGCCACATTTACATTCTTTTGTATATGAGAGATTCATAATGGACAGTTGCCAAGTGGTCTCTAGTATTGTTGGATCATCTTTTGGTTCGGTTTATTCCAGTTTGATGACTGCATATTTTCTTTGGTCGTCTGACTTGTTGAGCTGCTTCAGCACATCAGTTGTGAACTTGTAGTCTTGTAGATCATCGGAATCTCTGGATTTTGGCGCTTCAAATCTCGCTTCCACAGCACCAGATGTAGTAAAACATCTGAAAATCAAGGATCCAAAAAGAAACGCTTTTCAATTTTGATTTGTCCCATAACAGGCACACTATCTAAATTTAGAAATACACATTCTACTTCATGGGCAAGTTTGAACTTTGTCAGTTCTTAGACTACTGATGACATGCATGAATTCACATATTCCCTAGTTCTATAATTAAGATACCAACCAGAGTGGTGAAAAACACAATGATGATTGTGCTAGTAATGATGGTGGCCTGAACTAGATCCGATGTTGCACCTGAAAATGTGAACTGTAATAATACAAGGTTGAGATGCCGATGGATGTCTTAAAACTGGAAAGAGTAAAAATAAAATAAAAGCTTTGAGACATGATTTTAGCTAAACTAGTAGTGAAAATAATGAATTCTACAAGCCAAGGTTTGACCCTGTCACAACTGAATTCTACAAACCAAGGTTTGACCCTGTCACATAAAGCGCCAGATAGTGCACCAGACAACACAATTGACTTGGGGTGCCAGATCGCCATCAGCGCAGCAATGATAAAGGTCTCATCTCCAATCTACATCACCACGGAAGAAAATTTTGAACAGCTTGTTAAGCCGATGTTGTGGCACTACCATCGAAGGCACAATCACAAATCCAAATATCACAGCCAACGCAATGCAGTAGGACAGCAGCTACATAGAGGTCATTTCCCAGTACCTCACTGACCAGTATCATGGAGATAGCATGGAGCGTCGACCGACAGCATGCTGCATCAATTGAGGAAGGAAGATAGCAGGGAGAAGGGACCAGCAGCATGCTGTGCTGTTGCTTGACATCTAATAAAAATGATTCAGCAGAGGATCATTTTAGTGACCCACATATTCATCGTCTCCAAGAATGATGCAGCTTTACATCTATCATATAATAAGCTAGATAGTAATACAAGTGGTAACTGAAACTACATCCAAACTGATTCATACAAAGAATATAAAACTGAAAACTAAGTTAGGTATGGAAAATAAGCAGCAGAGACCTCTCTTAACGATATGAAATTTCCATCCAGAAAATCATAAAACAATACACAGGAGTGTATTGAAGCTAATTTATATTTAGTTGGACCAATTAAATTAATTCTACCTACTTCCATAACACATTTGTGAAAATGAGAAAAAGGAGAGCATGCAGATGTGCAGAGAACTTCAAGCGTCGCTTCAGTGCTCACCCCAGTGGTCTACACCGATATGATTAAAGTTAGTCCAATATGGAAAATAAACCTGGTAGAACACTAATGTAGTAACAAGCTACGCTTTCGGTTCTGTTTAGTCTAGTTTCATATATTCAGTTTCGTCAGACATCATGATGTGCTCTAACACATGCCTGAAACACTGTAAACTTTAAACTATGGCTTTCAGAGCCAATTGATGCAATGCAATCTCAGTTGCTTTCAGCAGCCTGCATAGAATTCGGAGAAAAATAATGAGGATTCAGAAAGCACGAAGTCGAGGGACTATCACCTTGCAGTCTGTGCCTGCTCGCTCTTCATCCGTCGAAGCTCCCAAGGACGCCACCGCCGCCATCGGGGAGGCAGCACCGGCCCAGGGCCTCGTCGCCGCCCCAGTCGGCCAAGCTCGCAGTCCTCCCCATCGCCGTCATCGACGAGGCCGAGCTCGGGAGCCAAGAACCTCGATTTCGCAGGGCCGCTGCCGCCGGTCCTGAGGAGGGGTGGCCGCCGTGGCCCAGGTCCAGGGCGCCGTCGCAGGGGGGGGAGGCGTGGTGGTCCGCCGCCGCTGCTCGGTGAGGGGAGGAGCCGTGCCCCGCCCGGCTGAGAAGGGCGGACGCTGCCGCCGCCGAGGGTCGTGGCCAGCAACCAGCGCTCAAGCCGCCGTGGGGGATTGAGGGGGGAGGTGCTACGACGAAGAGCCGAGCCGATTGAGCCGCGGATGTTGGGGGAAAAAGAGAGCTGATGAGCTGAGCATTCGCGGTGAAGCATCAGAGTCGTAAGATCGGTTATTTGGGCAGGTGGTGGCCATCGGGCGTGGGGTCACACGGTAGCGCCCTGCACCCATCGCCCACCCCAATTTTTCCTTGCCACCTTACTTTTTTCCCACGCTAAGCCACTGCATTCAGCATGAAGGCCAAGTGATCTACGTAGCTAGGTAGCAAAAACTGAAAGTAACCTTTTTCCTGAAGTAGAACAGAATGACCATTTTATTTTTCACATCCTGCAGAAATGGCACCAACAGCCAATTAGAAAGTATCCTCAGAATCATCTATTATCGAGCAAATGAAGTGTAATCTTTCATCAATAAAAAAAATGCACTGTATATTAGAATATGAAGGTGCCACAGAGATCCACATGCAAATTAGCAACCTGTTTGTACAGGCACAGTTTCAACTGAGGCCAATCAATGCTCTTCGCCACCTTACTACACATATAGACAGTTTCAACTATTTTCACACATTCAAGCTACATCAAAATCAAGCTGCCATATATTAAACCATATGTACAAATCACTTGAACTACTTGTAGGCAATTTACAGGTATCTGTACATATGAACTGAATATATTGCAGGAAAAAATTTGCTGGATTCAAAATCATTTGTACTAAACTATCTGTTACTAGGTTCTATCAAGAGGAAATAAGAATAGCTTAGTGAAGTAAAGCACAAGAAGCTCATGGCCAAAAGTTCAATATATGTGCTATACGGTTCTATTCAGTAGCAGTGGGAAAAGCCACAATGATTGGGAATGACTAGGTAGGAATAACCTTCATGGCCAAAAGTACATCTACACTGCTGCTTCCACTTCCATCACCAATGTTGTCAGCAACAAAATTAGTAGTTAAAAAGATATTCTCCAACAATGAAGACCTAAACATGCAAGCTATATTGTGGTTTGGGCTGTGCACAGGAAAGGGTAGACAATCTAAATTTAGTCCAACTCCAACAAACAACGCAAACGAACGGCCACGCATCTCCGTCCCCACGGCTTCCCCGACTCCGCCTCCGCCTATCCGTCCGCCGCCGCATTCTCCATGCAGCCGAAGCGCCCCGCAAGCGCCGCATCGGGCTGCTTCCCCTACTCCGCCTCCTCCATGCAGCCGAGGCGGCGCCCTATCGCCCAGCCGAAGCGCCGCCAGCCTCGCCGCGTCGGGCTGCTCCCTGCTGGCCGCGGGCTGCCATGGACCCACCTCCACGCCGGCCGCGCGCGCGGGGGGACCCGCCTCACCGCCCCGGCGGCTCCCGCCGCGGACCCACCCACACCCCACGGTCAGCCACCGAAGCTGCGAACCGGCGAGGCGCGACGGCATGGGCGGCTCGAGCGGACGCGCGGCCCGGTGAGGCGCGACAAAGATGGGCGGCTCCAAAGCCTGAGCACCGGCGAGCTCAAGGCGCCGGTTCCCCTCTCGGGCGACCATCTTTCTCCCCTCTCCGGGCGCGGTCAGCGCCCTCTCCTCCTCTCCTCGGGCGGGTGCGGCGGGGGGGGTGGCGGCGTGGAGGAGGCGGGCGCTGGTGCCTCCGCCACCGGCAAGGCCACGCGGGCGCTGGCTTGGCAGGGCGCGGTTGCCGGCGTAGGGCCCTCCACGCCAGATTTGGCTACGAGCGTCGACACCACCGATATTTGCGCTCCCTCTCTCCTCCCACACAAAATCGGTGCTGTGTTTCCATCTTCTGTTGGAGAGCGTTTTGGAGGGCGTAAAAGCACTGTGAAGGACCGTTTTTTGGTTTGGGTTGCGCTTTTGGTGCTCTGTTGGAGATAGCCTAAATCGGTGAAGAATGTGGATAGCATAACTGTTACTACTTAACGGACTCCCAAAGCAATGTAAGCAGACAAGCTTGCTACTGCTCTATGTATGCATCATGAAGCCCACACAGGGCATTTGCACATTGCAAAGACGAAGCTGGGCAGCCATAGTACTAGAGTATACTGGCCACTCTGGCAGCAGAATTGGTAAGAACATTGCAAAGTGGGTCTATGGACAGTAGCGAGGGAAACCACGGGGACATAGCTAGCTGGCTGCCTGTACCTGAGAGGAACGCGACGGAGGAGCTGCAGTCCCGGAGGTAGAAGGCGAGTGCGATGAGCCCGAGCATGGCCTAGGCGATGGCCAACACGACCACCAGCCGCGCGGCGCCCCCTCCGGGGCACCACCCGAAAATCGCCGCCGCGACCGCCTTAGATGCCGCCTCCGTGACGATGCCGCCGCTAGAGACGGAACGGAACCGAGACATCAGATCCAATCAGGGGTCAGTTGGCTGTGTGGTGCGGGTGTGGCGCGAAGAGAAGAGAGGGTGGCTGCCATGGCGTGATGCAGCAGCAGGAGGAAACAACCACGACGGGGCTGTGGCGGGACGGTGGCCGGTAGCACGGCGGTGGGGCGGCGGCGGCGGCGGCGGCGGCGGCGACGGGGTGGGGCGACATCGTCTGAAAGAAAGAGCGGTGGAACAAAATAGTCCCAAAAGACCCTCCAAAGGGTCTTCTTCATTTTTAGTCCCAAATGATATTTTATTCTTAAAAAGTCCCTCCTGTTTGGTTGTTTATTTGAGACTAAAGGGACTATTTTTAGTCCCGGGACTAAAAAAATCTCTAAACCTTTAGGGACTTTTTAGTCTACGGGGAAAAAAAGTCCCTTTTAGTCTATGATGAGTAACCAAACAATAAGGACTTTTTGGGACTAAAATGTCATTTGGGACTAAAATTACAAAAGACTGTTTGGAGGGTCTTTTGGGACTTTTTTTTTCTCTTCCCGTTCTCGCTCCTCTCTTCCCAGATCCTGCTCCCGCCTCCTTGGCTTGCGCCGCCGGGCAGCTGCGACGCCGACGAAGGCAATCGTCATCCGGGCGGTAGGGGCGAGGCGGATGAGAAGCTCGCGGGCGGCCTCGCCTCGCGCCCGCGGCCGGGCGGCTCGCTCCTCAGCCCGTGAAAGCCGCCCTCACGCCCGGAAGGCGCCGACGGCCGGCCGGTCGCGCCACGGTTGTCTCGCCCATCCCCGCGGGTCGGGGTTGGTTTCGTCTCCAAAGGCGGCACCTCCGCCAGCGCTCCACCGGGTGAGGAACCGGGCCGCTTGCTTTCCAGCGATACAGGCAGTCCGGCGGATCGGCGCCACGGTCGGTCGACTCCGTAGGCAATTGTACAGCGCGCTAGCAACGCTCGGCTCGCCGCCGCGCACAGCGGGCACCGTGCTAGGAAGAGGAGCGACCGCCCCGCGGCCGACGGTCGGGCGACTCCAGCGGGGTCGGCCCGGCATGTCCACGCACGGCCGGTCGGGGGCGCGCGGGCCCAGCCGCTAGCAGCGTCCGACCGCACCCGCGGGATGAAATCGGGGCGTCGTCGCCCGTGGCTCGGTGGTAGCGCCCGTGGAGGGACAGCGAGGAAGAGGAGGAGGAGGCGCCCTCACGCCCCGCAAGGCGCCGATGGCCGGTGGAGGTCGCGCCGCGCGAGCCGCGGGCCGCCGCTGCGATCGCTCTCACAGCCGGGAGCATGGCGCTCTCCCGTTCCGTCTGGCGAGCTCGTGATGGAGGTCCCATGGCGGCGCCCCACTCACACCGGCTCGTGCGACGCGGCCGCGCACCGAGAAGAAGGCCAAGCCGAAAGTGTCGACAGTTACTAACAAATTTTAGTCCCCTTGACTAGTCCCTAAACCAAAACGGGTTGGGACTAAATAATTTTAGTCTCAAGTAAAAAAAGTAGTCCCTCAAAACCGAACAGGCCTACCAATGGGATGCATGTAGCAGGGAGAAAAGATACCCTTAATTAGCTCTGACGCATGGGCCTACACTTGGACCATTCCAGTCAGCTGGCCATTTCAACTGTTGCGGACGGCCTAGTGTGTGGAGTCTTGAGTGCTACTTTTCAGGTTCATTATCATACCCCCAGCCCCAACAGCTCGGCGTTATTTGATCACTCGCATTATTTACATTTTTATATAAATATTATTTATTTTGTTATGACTTAAAGATACTTTAATAATTATTTATAGAAATCTTTTTAAAATAGAATAAATGGTCAAACTCGATAACGAAAATCAAAAACGACATTTTAGAAAGGACGGAGTGAGTAACAGCAAGCGCGGCCATTATTGGTCCTAGGTTTTTAAAACAAATAGTATTAATATTTATATTTTATGGTAGATTTCTTACAATACTTATTTTTTATTATAAATTATCGTATTTTTATTACTTTGGTCAATTTATACATCATTTAACTCTTTAAAAACAAGAATCGCATTTTTTTAACCACAAGGGAGCAAAGTAGAATTATGGGGAGTTTATAAACACGTCGTCTGAAAAAAAAAGGTGAGACTTCAGACGACCAGGAACCATTGGATTCAGATCCGGGCCGATGGCCCCAGATCTGTTTCTCGTTGTATCTCTCGTGGATGGCCTAAACGGGTCCCGTGATTCAACCCGCAAACCCAACCCAGGCAGCTACCGGGCCCGCCAAATCTTAACGGGTGCAAGATCCAAAATCCGGTAACTCAAGTTTGTGCTCATTGGGGCAACAATGCACAGTTCGTCTCAATAAAACATACACAGAAATTTACAAATCTGCCATTGCACCCTCTAGCAGGACAGAAACACACCCATTTTGATTTAAAAAACTGAAATTTTGGTAACATCAGACAAAAAACAATCAAGATTCTCAAACTAGACTGACCGTTTATCATATGATCGATCGATATACATACATAAATACACAAGTTTATGCTTGAAAATCACAAAACTTAGGAGTGAACATCGCTGCTACACCTACAACTTAGGTGGGGCTGGCCTGTTTTATGCTTCAGCTAAGGCCCTCTCCTGCATTGCACAAAAAAATAATCAATTAGGTTCCTTTAAGTTAGCATTGAACCACATAGGTAGCAAATCAAACTGAATATGCATAAAATAATGCATGCCACGTCAATGCTTCTAGCACAGAAAATTTCATCATTATTACCTTTAAGGGTGTTGTCGTGTTGGCCTGCAGCGAGCAAACTAAGGCCATCAAGTTCAGCACTAACACCACCTCTACTAGGCATCTGACATGGCGTCTCCTGAGGATGAACAAAAGGCTGAAGTTTCATAGCTGATTTAGAGCAGCAATTGCACAATAGCTAGTAGCTAATGCCACTGACTAAGAAATCAGTAACGACACAGTAACTAAGAGCAAGTGGACAATACAAATGGTAGAAAAAAATGCAGATCACTTAAAATGTACAATAGCTCTAAGGAGGTACACTAGGACTATTAAAGTAGGGAGTCTTCTTAACAGGTGCTTTCCCTTTCCTTGCTTGATCAATAGAACATGGTAAACAATTTGAAACTTAAAGGTTGACAACAGATATTCCACATGTCAAATACTCTAACTTCAGTATTTCAAATTTGCAATTTACTCCTAATAATACAGGAACTTCATTAAGGAAACCAATTTTTGTCTTCAGTTTGTGTCCGGTCAGTTTGGTCTTAGGTTGGTAAGTCCGACAAATCACCTTGAATACCAATCGATAAGCATAATTGGGTTGTTCAGGTTTCTTCAGTTAGCTCAAAACATTGAATTTGTTCAGAATATTGATAAGTTATGATAAGGGAGTGGATAGGAGGAAACTAGGAAGCATCAAGCAAAGTTTCAACTTTCAACCGTTATTCTCTTAGACGAAGGGGAGAATTATACCAAGATAAAAGACAACATCCTGTGCTCATCCTCCAAAGCATGTTCCCCTCTGCAATCAATCACAAATCGCTATTAGTGATCAAATGCCAAAAATAATCTGAATCAAGAGCTGTAGATATCTTTTTTTTAATCAAGAAAATACTCAACGAAGTTCTTTCAAAAGAGAAAAAGAAGACAAAAAATGTATAAAGTAGGAACAAAGGATAGGATTCAAGTTTAAAGGTCGTACATTCCTCTTGGCGCATTCTCTAGTGATCCATCTGCAGCAACAGTGGAATAAAACCAACATCGAATCGGAAACACAACTTTCTCCTAATGAACTATGCCTCGCTTTGGCGTCTTTGCAAGCAATAGAGAAGCTGGGGAGCAACCGGATGAAGAAGGATTGCCCCGCTTGTCATGCATGCCGGTCCGCCCATTCTCGTAGACCCTCTTCAATGAGGGGCAACTCCCCGGGCTCTGAGGAGTTTAGGTTCTGACCTTCATATGCCTGCACATCACAAGTTACAGACATGCTAGCACAATCACGACATGAAAAGACACATCACAAGTTGTTAACTATATCAATTGAGCTTGAAGGGAAAACACCTCTTACAGGAATGTTTCTCCAAGTATAGACAATTTTATAATTTAGTTTTAATCCATAATTTAAAAGGAAAACACCGTAGTTATTGAATGTAAACGATGTGAGCAAAATAACAGAAATGGAAGTGCACATTATTGTTAAATTTATCCAATGTCCAAATCAGCATGAGTACAAGCAATTTATTTGAGAAGAAGGGTATGCGCAACCCAAGTTGATAGTAATTGATACCCCAGAATTGGAGATCAAAGTGAACTAAATAACATGGGGAAATGACAGTTGCTACGAGAAATGGGTCTCAAAATAACATGTGAGATCTGAATCTAATGCAAACCTCAGCTGCCCTTAGGACATCCTCAAAGGCACCATCCTTTTCTCTTACTCAGCCTGCGGGATGTCACATATCACAATAAACAGATTTCAAGATGTGTTTAGGATCAAAGAAAAACAAATCAAAGAGGATAACACAGATCATAGATCACAATTTAATTTTATAGAGAGACAAGCTTGGGCTAGGTAACGGAGGCACCAAGGTTTTTTCATGACTGACCAAAGCATAGGTGAGATTAAGAACAAGAGCAGGGAGATAGAGGTTAGGGATAAACTTCTTGCTTGCCTTCATTCATTAGTTCGACTGATACATATAGGAGTCCAGCTCCTCTAATAATAACCGGTGGTCGGCCATTAACTACTAGCCGGCTAATATCTCTCCTAATCTCCTATGCTTTAGCGGCCTAAGCCTCATCGGGCTGAACCAAGCCATGCACATCATTGGAAACGGGAAACGGCTTGGCGGCTCCTCGTTCCCGCACCGACGACCGTAGTGTCGCCCCCACATGATACAAGCACAACTAACAGAATACAAGCCACTCACTCCCGTCGTATTTTTGCTAGCCCACCGCAGCGGAGTTAAAAGCTGTTTTACCACCCTCCTCCCTTCGTTTCGCCACTCACTCCCCCGCCAAGCACCCACCACCCGCCGCTGGCGCCTAGGGGTTCGCCAGAGCTCCAGCGAGCTAGGGCCCGGCGAACCCTAGCGCCCGCGGTGACCACCCTCTTTCCCCACAGAGTCCACAGATCTTTCTATAGGAAGGACAAATAACAAAAAGAGGAGGAGATGCTAGTCGAACCCTAGAGGAGGAGAGGCGGTGTTTACCTCGCCGGCGATGCCCTTGCTGCCGCCGAGGAAGCTCGCCCTTGCGTGCGGACAAGCGTGGTTTGGTGCGGAGGCGCGTCGCGTGAGGAGTCCCCCTGGATTTCAGGCAACTAAACTATAGGAAATGTGATTAAATTATGCATAGATCTAAAATTATAAATGCTGAGAACTACAATTGCAAAGTACCTAATATTTGCAATTTACATTATCTGTGACTGCAATTTGTGTCAACCCCCAACAAAGTTGGAAGGATTCTAGTGGAAGGCATGATAATAAACACAATAAACAGATGACAAACACTTGATGAAAGGACAATAAGCACAATCACAGATGACAGAGACAAAAACAATCTTTTTGATGAGAATGAGGGCTCATCTTGAGGAACAAGAAGAAACTTCAGGAACACAATCACTTGACGAACAGTGGCTCACACACCTGCACCTTGAGGACATCCTCCTTGCTCATCTTGGAGCTTGAACTAGAAAGAATGGGGCATAATACCAGTACAGTACTCAAAGTTTCTTCTTGTTGTTCCCGAAGAGAGCAAGCTGCAAACAAAGATTCCCTAGTTATGAAAAATTAGTAGGGACAATGACAAGCTACAATAGTACAGATCTAATCTATACAAGAAGATCCTGCTGAACATTCTTACATGATCCTGTCTATATCAACATGCATTAGCTGGCAGAAGCACATCCTTCCAATTAGAGATCAAACTAACACACAAAACTTTGCACAAACAAAAACTAAGTCCTACAATTAGTTTTTTTTTTTTTTTGAAACTAGGTCCTACAATTAGTTGTGACAGCAGATATGTGTGTGGAACTGAGACTGAAAATCCTTCCACCAGTTGCATAATCAATATTGTTCTACTATTTATACCAGGTCGATAATTTCAGACAGTACAAAAAAGAAAATCGCACGTTTCAATTAGTGTAATTATTACTTTTTGAAAATGCAATTTCTACTATATATGTGTGCAATTAGGGACAGTGCTAATCTAAAGCCAATGTTAGATCATTTCACACAGGGTCTCACCGTGGGCACGCAAGCACCATCCATGCCACCTGAATTTTGAACTCGGTCTCAGCCCTGTAACAATGTTTGTAAGATTATCATGTATGTCCAAATAAAACAATTCAACATTCGCTTCAAAGTTGTATTGAGCTCAACATTATTGCACATTAATGAAAAAAAAAAACTCCACACTGATCGGAGAGCTGTTGGGTGTTAAAATGAACTTCACGTGAGCATTTCTTTAACCAGCTAGATCAAAGAGAAACAGGGCAAATCTTGCAAAACATATTTATGTAGATACTGCAGGCTCACCAATATTCCTGTGTGCAACAGACAATGCTTTTTCCCAGGACAGACTATTGGTTGCAAAAAATACCATAGATTATTGGTCTACCCTAACACAGATAATAGATTGAGCAGAGTCTTGGTCTACCCTAGCATAACAACTTTTTTTCGATGGAAAGACAAAGACAAAAAATTATGGTGCTTACTAGCACAGATTACAAAGTCACAGACCACATAGTCTTGGTCTGTCGTTGCACCGATCACAATTAACATTATTTTTCTACGGAAAGACAAAGACAAAAATCATGGTGCTCACTAGCACAAATCACAGATCACAAGTCACAGACATACATGAGCAAAAGAGGAACAAAGAGGAATGAGATGCAATTTACTACTTAACTGTGCAATCAAGAAATAGATACCACTTACAAATTGTGATATATGCTTGGTATACTTACACTTATCAGAGCGATTGCACCAGCTCTTGTAGGTCATCAGGATTGAAGTCTATGTCATCACGTAGGATGTGATAGGTCTCTGGGTTGCGCTTGGCTTAGTAGTCCCCCTGGCAAAACAAAAGCACGTACTTAGATCATCAAATCAGCTAGAATGGCTGCAAAAAATGCAAAGTCACCAGCCACTAAGATCATCTAATAGGAAAAAATGATGAGGCAAATAGTTTAGTATCAACATATTGCATATACTCAAAGCTACAATTGCACTCCTAGAAACTTGCAATTTATATTATTATAGGCTGCAATTATGTAACTGATTCTTTTATTTGTTTGGTTTTGATAAACATAAAAGATTAATAGGAACAAAGCAATACAAACTGCTATGCAAAAGAACAAGCTAATATTTAGTTAACCACAATTGTTCCAATCAAGCCACATCTTGCAAAAAAAATCAAAGCTACTATCAGTCTTAAAAGGATGGAGTACCAAGCACAAGAGAAGTTTACCATAGTGCAAAGGACAACAAAGAGGCAATCAATTTGAAACACTTTCAGATCATGAGGAGTTCAGTTAAGCACGGTGAACAGATTGAGAACTAGCAGGAAATTGACATTGGTACTTGAAAGCAATGGATAATGGCTACCAGGAAATTGACATTGGTACTTGAAAGCAGATTCAGAACTAGGAAGAGCATTTAAGACATGGGCTCATGCTCTGTGGCATAAGAGATGAACAGAGAGTATGCGCAACCAATAAGTACAGATTCTGCACACCAACTTTGCATTCGAGAAAATATACGTTTGTAAGAAGGGAGAGAAAAAAATGCATTTATGAGACTAAGCCAAGCTAACAAATCAGTGCACATGTAGGCACATTCCCAATGACGTTCAGTAACTAATCAATTCACATGTAGGGATATCAATTAGTGGTATATATCATGCTAATTGGGAGAACAGAATGGAACAAAAGTTTACTGGCTATGAAACAACTAGTAATTCAGAATCTATATTAAATAAACACAGTTGATCTGGACAAAGTTAACCAAGAATAGAATGGAACAACCTTAAGGGATAGCTGTTGACAGAGTACTGAAACTTGTGAAGGACAGAGCATACATATAAGCAACATGTTGCAGGCAATCACAAGCCAAAAATAAAATGATTAATACGATGATTGAAAGCTCAGAATGGTGGTTACTACTCTATTGACCTGAAATGACACTTCAAAACTTAGATATTCACTAAACTTTATTTGGTTCATCAGCTTGATTTGATGCTTACAACAAGAAGCTACTGCAACTAGCCAAACTGAAAAATGAAAGGTGAAGGCACCTATATTGCTTACCTGGACAAACTAAGGGGAGAACAACCTCAAGCTGTTGGACACCGGCTATTGTACCTAAGATCGATTGTCATTGAGCTGCTGCCAGAGAAACTGAGCTGCATCAGTAAGAACATATGAAAGGCAATTTAACGTATAATCTAAGCTAGAAATAATTCCAACAGAAAATGGAAAAACCCACCATGTCTTAGAAGCATGTCAAACTTGCTCTTTCAATGCCAACATCAAGCACGACACATCAATTCAATGCCATCACAGGTCACAAATTCTAACCCCCACCACAAGCTGTCTAGTTTAGACCTAGCCAACGTTGGATTCTACAACAACTAATAAGGTTTCAACCTCTAGACTGACAATAGAAAACCTCCACAACAACTCATGGCTAGCCGAGAACCATCCCTCCAGAATACATTTCTCCATTCTCAACAAAAGCAAGCATCGGTGAAGCTCCTTTCTCTAAAATCACAAACACAGAGGGGAGGGTGGAGGAGGTCCTACCCCCACCACAAGCGGACATAAGATCTACAAAAAGCGCTAAAAATAGACCCAAAAAAGCCAAAAACATGATGGCGCAAAAAAAATTTGGCGGCTTCCAGATCTATTTCGGGAATAAAATCAACGAAGCATAGCCACTCACAAGTACCATGCAACCGCTCCAGCGACGAGAGGACAAACGCGAACACGAATGGAGGAAGCCTCCCCCGTAGCGGAGCCCGCTGCCCTCACACTCGTCATGACTGTCGTCCCAGCAAGCAACCAGGGCCACAACAAAATCCAACGCCAAAACCAAATCTAAGACATGCCTGTGTAGGTGAGGCAAGGAGACTCTATTCGACATGAACTGGAACCAGATCTACTAAGAATCCAACACACAAGGCAAATCCCTCACTACAGCTCAAATCAAACAGAGAGGGAGCCAGGAGCCACCGCCGCTGGGGGAAATCGCCGCCCGCACTACTCCACCGCCGCAGACTCGTGCGTGCGCGCGTTGCTCCTCCCGCCGCTCCTCCACTGGGGACACTGCGGTGGAGAAAGGGATTTGCTAGCTCCATCGGCTGCCAGGGATTCGAGGAGACAGAGGACATAGCAGTGGGCGTCTAGATCTGGGATTCGGAGAGGAGAGTGAGAGTGGGGGAGAAGCAGAGAGGAGCAGGTGACGAATGGTTGGAGGCTGCCTTAGCGGGTGCTCTTCTCGACCAAATAAGAAGGACACACCCGACAACAACCGAACCATTGGACCGACGCCGACGCGTCGCCTCCCGCACGGCGCGTGTCGCCTGAAACCAGAGACAGAATTCAGACGACCAACAGATAGGAAAGATGTAGAATTATTGAATTGGGGGTAGGTAGCACGTGCTACCATTATTTATTGGTCCTTATCAGTATCGGATTTATAACCTCATGTTCGGTTCACAGTGGGCACACACAACTCGGAGCATTAGCCAAACACAAGAGCACACAGGAGCAGAGTGAGACAAGTACTACGACAATGGCGGAGTTCGCTCTTGGGTTGACCAAGACGGCGGTGGAGGGGACGCTGAGCTTGGTCAAGTCGGCCATAGAGGAGGAGAATAAGCTGAGGGAGGCGGTACAGAACGACCTGGTGTTCATCACCGGGGAGTTTGAGGTTATGCAGTCCTTCCTGCAGGACGCCAACAGGGAACGCGCAGCGAATGACAAGGTGACCCTGACCTTGGTGAGGCAGCTCCGCACCCTGGCCTTCGACGTCGAGGACTGCGTCGAGTACGTCGTCCACCTTGACAAGTCCTCGGGCTGGGGGTGGCTGCGGCGTCTGTGGCAAACTGTGAACTGCCGCGCGCCACCGCTGCCCCTAGACATCGCGGTGGCTGAGATCAAGCAGCTCAAGGCCAGGGTGGAGGACGTGAGCCAGAGAAACACACGCTACAACCTCATCCTCCACGGCTCCAACAACAACAACAACAAGCAGCAGCAGCCTGTCACAATTACGGCGCTACGGGCAGAGGAGCCGCCGCCGTATGCCACCACCACCACCTACCCGTCTTCCGTGGCGTTCCACGTCCTGCGCGATGCGTGGAAGGCTACTGGCAAGTGGAGCAGCAACATGTGTAACCTCCAACAAGAGTTGTTGGTCGCCCGTGAAGATGAAGATGACCATGACCTTCAAGTTATCTCCATTTGGGGAAGCGGCAGTATAGGAGGAGGAGGTGGCGGTGGTTCTGGTGCTGGTCATGGGATCCTTACCAAGGCCTACTATGACCCGGAAGTCTGTGAAAAATTCAAAATTCGTGTCTGGGTGAAGCTGACGCATCCCTTCAACCACGATGAGTTCGTCAAGAGTTTGCTGGCTCAATTCTATGCGAGCAGCTCTCACCAAGCAAAGAATGCAGGTTTAGCTTTCTGCGCATGGATGAAAGCAGAGGTTATAGAAGCAGACAACCTCATGATGAAAGCCAAATATCTCATGCAGCAAATGAGCGAGCAAAGGTATCTCGTTGTCTTGGAAGATGTATTGATGATGGCAGAGTGGGATGTGATCAGAATGTACCTGCCCGACAGTAAGAATGGTAGCCGGATACTCCTATCAACACCACACTTAGGCATTGCCCGTCTCTGCACTGGGGAGCCATACCAAGTATTGGAGCTCGCAAACTTCTCCGATAATAACCAGTTTCTTTGTGCCTTCTGCAAAAAACAAAAGGTACGTAAGATATGAATTCCAAAGCAATATATATAATATTAGCTAGTCATAAGTACAGCTAGCTGGCTCCATAATCAACGGCATTCACATAATACTCCTATTCCACGAAGGATGCAATTGCCATATTAAATTCCGACAAATTTGTATCGTGGTGAAAATACATATATTTCGTCCTCTTATAACTAGCAAGTTGGCCCGTGCAAATGGAGTGGGTACCTAGCCTTTATTTATTTATTTGTGTCTAATTTGAGATATTTTATATTGATCTGTCCATTGTATAAACTCCATAAGATATATTTGATCTGTTCATTGTTCAAAGCTATCCTTGTCTATTTACTTTTCTCTTGTTTTTTTCCCCATTTTTATCCTATGTCTTGCAATTTTCTTTTGAGGTCAAAACAACTAGGACAGTTTTCAATTTCCTGAGCAGTGAGGTCCATATATTTAACCTTTCAGTCAAATTGTACTCTCTCACGAATTTATATTGTTCTTTTTTTAACACTAGAACATCACTGGGTTTACCACAATCATACTCATGTCTACCTTGGAACTAACATTATAGTAATAAATTAACTTTAGATTTTTATTTAGGCGTGTCTATACAAACTACTATACTTCTCCTGTACCTTTCAACGTTGAGTTTAGCTATTTGCAAACTATAGTTAATGTGGGATATTATATAGTTCGGTAGTTATTTTGTCTAATTCGTTCGGAGACCAAGCTTTTAATTTGTCATGATATCTATTCAATATTCTGTCTTCTAATTGTGTTTTAAATGGAGTCTTAATTTAAATATTTTTCTCTCAACTAGTTTATAAATCAATATCAATCGACTATGAATATATTATATATAATTATAATTACATTGACAGCCTAAAAACATGTTTAATTGCTTCACAAAAGATAAAAATAATAGAGTTAAATGCAACAACGCTCCATCAATTTATAGGTGCGTGTCGTCACTTTGGTCCATGAACTTTAAAAATCATTTTTGGGTGCCTAAATTTATTAAGTGGTGCACTAGTTAAATACATTTTAAAGTTCATGGATTTAGGTGACATATCGTTACAAATTTAAGGTCCGCTACTGCATTCAGCTAAAAAAATATGTATACCAGTTATCCATTTACCCTTGCTACGGGCATGCATTCACTGTGGTTCCTTTCCTGTCTCCCAAGGCATAATAAGAATTGACCTTTTGGCCTACTTTATTTATTTGTTGGGTCTTATAAAGATACGATTTATATGGTTTGTATCCGATATGGACTCTAGACAAAACATTATGTAATTGGTAACATCCAAAAACTATATGTAGACTGATGTATATATATTATATATGGATTTTTCTGTCAGATAGATATTCATAAAATTCTGTGATTTTTTCAATTAATCCCTTAATTTCTAGTAAATACAGACTGTTAGATCATCACAAAATCCGACGGTGCATACTTTTTTTTTTTTTTTCTCGATGAATCTCGTAATTTCTGGGTCATCTTAGCAAACGTGGAGTTCCTTTTAAGGATATGATCTTGCTATTACTAATTAGGTACGCCGATAGAGACACCATGTGAATTTACCAAACACGCTAGAAAAAAAAGATAAATCTTAGAAGTTCTCCCAATAATTAGAAACATGTGGCCTTTATTTTGGTAGACTCCAATCACCATAGCTGATAATAGCCATCGGATTCATTGTAATTTATGAAAAATTGGCCACCTTTGGCATTATGAAAAAAATACATAAAGTAACCCCTAATTTTGCATCCAAGTTATCCACCTCTGCCATTGAAAGATAATTCAAAATAACTCCCCGAATTTGTATATAAATTATCCACATTGGTCATGAAAATAAATCAAAATAACCCCTAAATTTGAATCTAGATTACCCACATTTTCATCTGAATTTACTATCAACCTACCCATATATTTTGTTATGAAAATATTATATAATATTACCTTTATATCTCTACCCATAGATATGCATTTCGTCTAGTTAATTTAATTCTTTTCATTGGTCAAAGCAAGATTAATATGTCTAAATTGTGAAGTATCTATGGGCATGACGAATACATTATTATAGGCTTTCAAATAAACATACAAACATGAGCGAAAGCAAGGTTGGAAATGTGTACTTCATGCATTATAAAACCATGAGTTGAAAGGGGATTTGATGAGTTTAGTGTTATAATACAACCTAGCAAATCTTAGGGTAACACATCCTATATTTCTTTGTTGCTTAATATGCTTAACTTGCATTGTTGATTGGATAGACTATGTAAGTTGTTAGTTTCGTTAATTATTACATCATCTAATTTTAATGAACTCTTTGGCCGCAAACATGATAACTACTTTTGTATTGTAAATTGTAATTGGATTGCATCTAACTAACAAAATCGGTTTCTTACTTGTAGACTTCAAGTGATATAGGCAAATTTTACCGCCAACTACTACGAGGTCATGGTGTGATATCCGTGTGGGGGCCTGATGACGATGAAAAATCAAATCTTGTTGATATGTTGTATAGGGGCATAATAAACGGTTGGTTGGAAGAAATTGAGGGGTTGTTGCTGACAAATCAGACCATGTTGATATGTTGTATGAGGGCATAAGAAACAGGAGGAGAAAATTTGAGTGGTGGCACAGCAGCTGGGTCGATGTACCAGACCCGTTCGATTTGAATGTCTTTGCTCGGCGTTTATTTCTGAATTTTCATTCAGATGATATTCGGGCTGAGAAAATCACTGAGGTTGGTATGAAGGGAGAGAAAGGCTTAATTCAGTGGTGTTGTGAGTTTCTGTCTGAAGGAAAGGGCTACGACCCCTACATCGTGGTTATTAACGGTCTGCGGTCCGAGGATGACTGGAACCGGATACAATCGGCCTTCTTCTCATCCAAGGCTACTACGGCTAAAGCAGGTTGTATCCTTGTCATCACAAAAGAAGAAAGCGTGGCCACACATTGTGTGAAGGATCAAACACATCTAGTGTTCAATGCCAAAGACTTGAAGGCGGACCCATTCATTTCTGCCTTGATAGAAAAGGTAATAAGAACAGTTGTATATACATTATATATATGTTATTGGGACGTCCATGTCGCCACATGCGCCTTCATCACAACTAATTATATAAGAAATTTGTATTGTTTATTACCTGGATGCAGGGTTGTTGGCAGTATGCAATTAGAGGCAAAAAGGGTCGCTTGTTCTATGACAGAAGGAAAGATGCAAAAGAATGGACCGACCAATTTGAACATGTTGGCAGTAATATTCTAGACCGAGATGAAGGAAAAGACGAGGGATTTCATGTATTCATGGTGAAGCGGAATAAAAGAGATGTATTCATGGTTAAGCCGCCTGGGATTAATGAAGGTGTATCTCGGGTGAAGGAGGGTGGGAATTCTGAAAAAGGTGTCCTCAGGCATGCTTACTATGGTGCATTATTTCAACAACAAATTGAACAGCGCTGCAGCTGGGTGGACTCGCCATATGATGTGTACTGGACAGGGAATTTCGTCCGTATCAATTTGACGGACTTCACATGGCGCTTACTTCTGGATTTTTATTCTGATGACCCTCAAGCCAAAGAAGAAGTAGCAGTTGGTCTGATGGAAGGCACTATTATTGACCCACTTGAAAAGTGCCGTGAGTTTCTTCATAATAAAAATGCTTGGTTGTCATCAGTGCTAGTCTGCAGTCCGACGAAGAATGGTACTGGCATCGGATCAGCACCTTCTTTTCTGAGCAGCATACTCAAAGCATTATCTTCGTTCACTCTGATAACACTTACTATGATACAATTGAGGCGCTGTGGCTGGATACCCAAAAGAAAGGTCGTCTTATAGACATGGTTAGTTAGTTATCTTGGACCTATTTCATCAGCTTAATTAACTCAAAAAGAATATAATAGGACTACCTAGTCTAGTCTAGCTATTAAAATTTGGTTACGGTTTCTTGTCTGTTTATATGTTCGGTGGATGACATCCCCGAAATAAAAAAAAACATGCGTGCTTCCAGGCCAATATGTGCTCCTGCGGTCCTATCGTACGTGGACACCATAGGTCACGTTGGTTGTTATCCTCAACCGTTGTCTCTATCTCATTACTGGCAGGAATACCGCCGTATATTTTCAACCCGAAAAGAGATACCAAGAGGCAATCAAATGGTTCGAAGCACACCACCAACCCGTTGGGCGTCACAGTGAAGTGGATGATATCAGGCAACAAGTACTCGATGAGAATTTGGTCTCAGTATGGGGGATATCCGGTGTTGGAAAATCAACTCTGGTCAGGACGGCTTATTACAAAGAAATTATTTATTCATCAGGACTTGAATCATCGTACGGACTTGGCCCTACCGAAGCATTTGCTTGGGTGGACGTTCCGAGTCCATTCAATTTGACTGATTTTGCTTGGCGCTTACTTCTCGATTTCTATTTTGATGATCCTCATGCCAAGGAAAGTGCAGCAGTTAGTATGGTAGAAGAAGGCTGCCAAGTCCCAATTCTAGAGTGCCGTAAAATCCTCTGTACTGGAAAATGCTTGGTTGTCATGGATGGTCTGCGCTCTAAGCAAGACTGGGATTTGATTAAAGCTACCTTCTTAGCCGAGGATATTGAAGCCACTATTGTTGTCATCACAAATGAAGAAGAAGTTGCAATGCATTGTGTTGAAAATAACGAGAGTCAAGCAATCAACATCACACGTCTAGAAGCTAATGTGGCCCTTAGCCTCTTTGAAAAGGTGTGTTTACTCCCGATCGAGCAGTCGTTCTAATGTCCATTCACTTAATAATGCATACTAACAATATATTAATGTTTACCATCGTCTCATACTCTATTGTGATTACTCATGCTAGAGGTTTATAGGTTTCATGTAAATACATATCAGCGCAGAAAAATGATTAATTCTAGAAATTCTATCTAGAGGTCACTAGTAGAGTCCATGTTATTACTCACGAGACATGCTAGGGAAAAAGATAAATCCTAAAATTCTCACAAAACATTTAAAACATTTGTCCATCAAATCACTATCAATAATAATAGCCATGACATCAAAAGAGAATGACTGTAACAAAAGCAACCATACTTTAAGCAAAGATTTCAACTAAATGTATACGGAAGATACACATAGATGTTATAAAAATTACATATAGATAAAATAATCGATATAGTATGACAACTCAAAGAGGTTATAGAGTATCAGCTATGACCATTGCTTAAGAAAATTTATGAAGTTTTTTTTTTTTTTTTAACATTGGTAATTTCTTTTTAGTATTTGTCTCCTAATAAAGATTATAGCTCATGTGGGAGCATGGGTTCATGGATTATTGAATCATAATTTCTGTCAAGTCCAAATGCATAGCTGACTCTTTGTGCATTCAATGTTCCCCAATGGAATTCTACACCCTAGCTAGATGTTAATTGAAACAAAAAAAAAAATCATATACTAGTGGCTGCTGAAACCCTGCTATATATCGCATTACTTTCTCTAGAAAAGGAAAGGCTTAATGCATAGTCTGAGGTGATGATTTGGCTCACTGCATTCGTTCTTAGAAAAAACACTACCTAATCTCGTAACCCTAAGAGTTAAACCTTTGTTTAGCAAAAACCTTGGGGGAAAATCCCCCGGGCATCAGAAACCGCTTAACAAAACAAAGGAACGCAGCGTCGAGAAGAAGAACGTGGCCACGCCGGATCGCACTCTACGCCTACACACCGAGCTTCGCCGCCCTGGTTCCCAGCGGCTTTTAGCACCCCGACGCAGGACGGCCAGGGGACTCGAACGCCGGAGGACCAGCGGACGACAAAGAATGACAACAGCATACCACCGCAGCGCCTACCTCCCTGACCGCAAAACTGCGCCGGCGGGGCGTGTCATGAAGAAGGCGACGACCCTCTTCTCCAACACAAGATCCACGACTCGTCTGCAGCCAAGATGCCGCCTGGAGCAGGCGCCGCTCAGCCGCTGGCCAAGATCCCGGTGGCCAAGAGAGGTGAAGTACTCGCCATGCAGCGACCCAGTTTCATCAAGGCAACACCTACGAAGGAAGGCAAGCAGGCGTACGAGGGAATGTTCGTCGACAACCTCGGTCCTTCTCACAAGGTCGCTGTCAGGCAGCTGTTCCCGGATGCAGATCAGCCACCTTGCGCGACGAGACGTCGGGCGTCCACCTGGAGAGGCCGCGCTTGAGGCACCGGCTGCTCCCCTCCGAGTTGTAAGGTTAATGGATAATACGGCCATTTTGTGCTGGAACGCACGGGGGCTCAATGCGCGAGCCCGGCGTGATGTTGTGCGCACCTTGGTGCAGTGCGAGAGACCACTGTAAGGTCCTAAATGGCTAGAGGGGGGTGGAATAGCCTAATAAAATTTCTACAAAAACACTAGACAAACTTGTTAGAATATAAATGGCGATAAATACGTTTGCTCTAGGTGCTTGCTTCAAGCCATATAATGCCTTCTTCAACTTGTAAACATGGTCGGGATGATGATAATCTTCAAAACCGGGAGGTTGCTCAACATAGACAAGCTCATTGATGTAGCCATTGAGAAATGCACTCTTCACATCCGTTTGATAGAGCTTGATGTCATAGGCACATGCATAGGCTAATAGAATTCTAATTGCCTCTAATCTTGCCACCGGAGCATATGTTTCACCAAAGTCAAGACCCTCAACTTGAGTGTACCCTTGTGCAACAAGTCTTGCTTTGTTTCTAACCACAATGCCATCTTCATCTTGCTTGTTCTTGAACACCCATTTGGTTCCAATGACATTATGATCGGTTGGCCTTTCCACCAACTCCCAAACTTCATTTCTATCAAAGTTATTTAGCTCCTCTTGCATTGCCAAGACCCATTCTTCATCTTTCATGGCCTTGTCTATGTCTTCGGGCTCCTTTTGGGATACAAATGTATAGTGCTCACAAAATGCCACAAGTCTTCCTCTTGTTTGTACTCCACTTGCAATATCACCAACAATTTGATCAATTGGGTGATCTCTAGCAACACTTGAATTTTGGAGTATTGGTAGTTGATTGCTTGAACTTGGTTGATCACTTGATGTGGCTTGCACTTGAGATGATGTACTAGCTTGTTGATCTTGCACTTGAGAACCACTAGCTTGAACCATTGGAGATGGTAGCACTTGATCTTTGTCATCTTGGACATCAATCACTTGAGTTGGTCTAATATGTCCAATGTCCATGTTCTTCATTGCCTCTACCAATTTAGTTCCACCAACATCATTGAGATTTTCTTCTTCATCTTGGGACCCATTGGTTTCATCAAACTCAACATCATGCACTTCCTCAAGATGACCACTAGTGCTATTCCACACTCTATATGCTTTGCTTGTAGTGGAATAACCAAGCAAGAAACCTTCATCACATTTCTTGTCAAACTTGCCCAATCTAGTGCCTTTCTTCAATATGTTGCATTTGCAACCAAAGACTCTAAAGTAAGCAATGCTTGGCCTTCTACCATTCAATAGCTCATATGGTGTCCTATTCATCATAGGATGGCAATACAATCGGTTGATATAGTAGCATGCGGTGTTGATTGCTTCGGCCCAAAAAGATTGACTCACATTGTACTCACTAAGTATTGATCTTGCCATGTCCATGAGAGTCCTATTCTTTCTTTCAACTAGGCCATTGGATTGTGGAGTGTATGTAGGTGAGAATTGATGTATAATGCCATAATCATTGCAAAGCTCTTCAATTCTTGTATTCTTGAACTCACTTCCATTGTCACTTCTCACTTTCTTGATGGTAACATCATATTCATTGCACACTTGCTTTAGAAATGTCTTGAAGATGGAATAAACATCACTTTTGTCATTGAGAAAGAATACCCAAGTGTACCTAGTGAAATCATCCACAATCATAAATCCATATTTATTGCCACCAATGCTAGTGTATGTGGTTGGTCCAAATAGATCCATATGCATCAACTCAAATGGCTTGCAAGTGCTCATGATATTCTTCTTAGGATGAGTGTTGCCCACTTGCTTTCCCGGCTTGACATGCACTACAAAGTTTGTCCTTCTCAAACTCAACTCCATCCAAGCCTCTTACAAGATCATGCTTCACAAGCTTGTTCAATTGTTTCATGCCAACATGACCAAGTCTCCTATGCCATAACCAACCCATACTTGACTTTGAGATCAAACAAGTACTTATCTTAGCTTCACTATCACCAAAGTCAACTAGATAGAGATTGTCATGCCTAAAGCCTTTGAATATCAACTTTGAATCATCAACACTAACAACCTCAATATCATTGACACCAAATATGCATTTGAATCCAAGGTCACATATTTGTGCCACCGAGAGCAAGTTGAAGTTCACCTTGTCAACTAGTGCCACATTGGATATAGTCAAGTCATTTGTGATTGCAATCTTGCCAAGTCCTCTCATCTTGCCTTTGCTATTGTCACCAAATGTGATATTGCCACCATTTGATTTGCATTCAATAGAGTTGAACATTCTAGCATCACCGGTCATATGTTGAGTGCATCCACTATCAAGAATCCAATGCCTCCCACCGGCCTTGTAGTCCACCTACAAAACAAATCAATGAGATTTAGGTACCCATCCTTGCTTGGGTCCTTGGAGGTTAGTCAACAAAGACTTTGGCACCCAAATGGACTTCTTCTTTGGTCCCACAATTGGTGTACCAATGAACTTTGCCTTCACACCATTCTCCCTCTTGGTAAGCAAATAGCAAGAATCAAAACAAACGGAATGCACTTTATTTGCTTTCTTGTTGGTGTTCATTTTAGTATA
Organism: Hyparrhenia diplandra; assembly: GCA_015847255.1. Lineage (NCBI taxonomy): Eukaryota > Viridiplantae > Streptophyta > Magnoliopsida > Poales > Poaceae > Hyparrhenia > Hyparrhenia diplandra. Next base: position 394,729 of record JADLZK010011058.1, read on the forward strand.
TTTTTGCTCTTGATGCCCCACTTGCTTGCATCTTTGGCAATAGGATCCATTGCTCCTCACAAAGCTAGGCTTTGGGGTCACAAAGGCCTTTTTGCCCTTCTTGGGGATATACCCTAGACCTTCCTTATTAAGAGAAAATCTTTGGCTACCCAAGCACTTAAGCAATTTGGCATCCCCACCATATGCCTTTCCCAAGGCGTGGGTGAGCTCATCCACCTCTCTCTTGAGAGTCTCATTCTCAACCAATAATGATGAATCTAAAATCACTTCATCACTACTAGTGGAGATAGAGTGGGTTGATGTGGATGTGTAAGGTATGCATGGTTCTTCAACATCAACTACAAATGGTTCATCTATAATGTCACATGTTGAACCAACATCCTTCTTGTAGATCAAGACAACCTTGTCACTCTTAGCAACCAACAAGGAATGAGCTTTTTTAAGCTTTGTGTGAGCAAGTTGAAGTTCCTCATGGTCTTCCTTTAGACACTCATAGGATGCTTCTTGCTCCTTAAGGCTCTTTTCAAGAGATGCAACTCTCTTTTCCAAGGCCACACATTCCTTAGCTTTTGCTATGAGAACAATGTTTGCTTGCTCCGTTGCCTCAAATATTTCATCTTTAGTGGGTTCATTTAATTCATCATATTCACCATCACTATCATATTTTACTTCATTAGCACATGGTTCATCATCATATAATACCTTAGTGGCCTTAGCCATGAAGCATGAACCGGAGGATGAGTCAAAGAGAGATGGCTTGTCATGATCCACCAATGCCATCATAGTCTTCCCTTCTTCTTCTTCTTCGGACTCATCACTATCCCAAGTCACTACATAGGCACCATCCTTGCCTTTCTTGAAAGTGGCCTTATTCTTGGGCTTCTTGTTGTCCTTGGCATTCTTCTTGTCCTTCCTATGGGGACAATCCTCAAAGATGTGATCCGGACTATCACACTTCCAACATAGCCTCTTATCATCATTGCCCTTTGGAGTGTCCTTCTTCTTGTAGTGCCCAAATCTTTTCTTGTACTTGAGCATGGTGCCAAATTTCTTGACAACCAAAGCAAGAGCTTCATCAACCTCTTCTAGCTCGGATGTATCACATTCTTCTTCTTGAGCTTTTGCCTTGCCCTTGCATGAGGAAGAGGATGCCTTGAATGCTACGGCTTTCTTTTCCTCAACCTTCTTCTCCTCAACTTTCTTGTCCTTGGCATCAACATCATGATCATACTTGTCAAATGTCAACACCTCTCCAAGCAAGTCATTTGGCTTCTTTGAATCAAGCCCATCTCTTTGCAACATGAGGATCAACATCTTGAATCTTGAAGGTAGGCTAATCAAGAACTTGTGACAAAAGTCTTGGTCTTGTGTCTTGTAGTCCAAAGTCTTGAGATCATTCACAATCACTTGTAGCCTATGAAACATCTCTAGGATTGTTTCACCTTCCTTTCTTGAGAAAGTCTCAAACTCACTCTTGAGTCCATATAGCTTGGCACTCTTGACAACCTTGGTGCCCTCATACATTTCACCTAGTCTTATCCACACTTCACTTGTACGATCCAAGTCCTTGATACTCTCCTCATCGGTGAGCTTGGTAGGATCAAGGATGACAAAGTCATTCTCGGTCACATCCAACACTCTCTCATGTATCGATCCAAGGTACATGGTCATCCTTCTCTTCCAATGCTCAAAAGAACTCTCACCATTAAAGTATGGCGGCTTTCCCCAAACATGGTTGAACGAAATACTAGCCATATCTTACACCGAAGGGTGTTAATCCTTGCTCAAACGGTGACCACGGCTCTTGATACCACTTGTAAGGTCCCAAATGGCTAGAGGGGGGTGAATAGCCTAATAAAATTTCTACAAAAACACTAGACAAACTTGTTAGAATATAAATGGCGATAAATACGTTTGCTCTAGCTCTACTTGTCGGCAAGCCACCTATTAACAATTCTAGTTGCTATAGTCTCTAATCCACACAAGAGGCTAAGTCTCTACTTTACAACTAGGTGAACAAGCTAATTACTCTAGCAAACTAAGCAATTAAGCAAGTCTACTCAAACTACACTCAAGCTCAAGGTAAATAACAAAGTAAAGCAAGGTAGGATGGATATGTTATACCGACTTGTCGAGGTTGTCAATCCAATCACCGAAGATGATGAAGCAATATAATCAAGATGAAGCCAATCTTAGGGAATCAACAAGCACACAATGGAGAGACACAAGATTTATCCCGAAGTTCACTTGAGCACCACTCAAGCTACTCTCCGTTGTGCCGACCTTCTCACGTGTGGGTCAAGATGGAGCTCACTCCAAGCCAATTGCCTTTAGGCTTCTTGCACCCAAAGCAAATGAGAGGTACCCAAGACACGAGCAATGTATTACTTGCAATTTGTCGTCCCGATGAGGATGCACGGCCCTCTCACAAAACACCGGAGGTGGCCAAGAACAATCACCAACTCTTGCCAACGCCTCCAACAATCTCCAAACCGGCTAGGAGTGGTGCTCTACAAGAGTAATAAGAAATCCACAATTGCAATCACAATCTAGTGCCACAAAATCGAATCACAAATGCATGCACTAGGGTTTCACACCTCCTCTCATGAACAAGCAACCACCATAGAAATGGAGAGGAGATGGAGGAGATGCTCTTGGAGCTCTCAAATCGATCTCTAGAGCACAATCCCTTACTTGATTGGAGCACAAATCAAAGGAGTGAAGGGATGGAGGATTTAAGCTTTTTCTCTTCTAGGGTTTGAGATGGGGAAAGAGGAAAGGAGCTCTGTTTCTTCAAACTGACCGAGAGAGAGTGAGAGCTGAGGCACAGCTCGGTCTTATCCCCTACAACTCCTTGGCCGACGGCGTGGGCTTGCCAACGGTCGGCAGCCAGGCACCCTTCTCACGTTCTTTGCTCTGGAGGCCAACGGCAGGAAATGTTGTGGCTCAACACGGACAGCGAGCGGCGGCGACGATTTCCAACTCGTGGAGCAGCTTCAGCACTAGTAGCAGGCAGTGGCAAACGACGGGCAGCAGCTGGCCTCTTCACACGTTCCCTCTCCCTTTCGCTGACCTGCGGGCCTCCAACTTGAGCAACCAAGAGTAGATCGACAGCGCAGCATGGCGCACTGCTCTCTCTCACAGCCAGGAACGGCAGTGGCCAATGCAAAAACGACAACGCATGCATGCATTCATTGGCCCACAACAGCCGCTCCCTCTCTCTAATTTTAGCACATGCAAGCAGGGGCCCACGAGCTCTCACCCTTCTTTCTTTCACACGGACGACAACAGCAAGCTGCAAATTCCAGCTCGGGCACGTTATAATTCTAGCAGGACGCTCTCTGTCCCAAGCACGGCCGAAGAGCAGAGGCTCCCAAACTGAGCAACCTTGGCTGGAATTAAAAGCGGAGTGAAGAGGAAATTCCAGGGGCAGCTCCTTTCTTCTTTTCTTTTCATCTCTTTTTTAAGTGCTAACTCCACAAATATATTCCAAAATAAATTGTGCACTTAAGTTAGCTTTTCACAAATAATTTTTTTAGGATTCTCTCATGCATTCTCACCACGTCACTAAGCGTTAAGTATATGCAAATGAGACTCACACTTAGTGGCACTAGTAACCATTGCAATTAAAGATTTTCCCTCTTTATAGTACGGTTATCTATCCTAAATCACTCACACCCTCTATGGTGTCTTGAGTGCAAAATCAAAATGGCCCTATAGATATACCTTTGCCTTGAGCCCATTTTGATTCTTGAACCACTTCAAGTTGAGCACTTGATCATCTTTTGGATCACCTCGACCCATCCACCATGACCACCATGCACCAATCTTGGCTTGACCAATCTCCAACTAAATCAAACACTTAACATAGAGAGATTAGTTCTAAGGATGTCATCAATTAGCCAAAACCAATCTAGAGATTCTTCAATCTCCCCCTTTTTGGTAATTGGTGACAACCCGCATAAAAAGATTTTATGATAAAAGATTTTTGAACTTGTCATGGTTGTCCAAGCATTTTGCTCATGATTATAGGATTGGACAATCATCATAAGTTCGTTTTTTGGTAGCATGAGCTCCCCCATACATGTATGCCGAGAGATTGGAACGAAGCTTTGCATACATGTATGAAAATTAAAATTAGGGAATGAGCCATGTTACCAAAATGATGCTACGGTGAAAGAATGGACCTTTGAAGCGTGATACCAATCGAGTTGCGCCTTTCTCACCATACAAGCATCATGGATAACTAGATATTTCATCAAAAACTCAAAGTACCACGTGAGATCATATTATATGGCAAGGTACTTGATTTTAGAGCGGAAATCAAAATATCTACTACCACCTAAGCATGCTAGTTGATCATTCATCATTCAAAGTATTACTAGCATACACCACACAAGCATGTATATATGAAATTTAAATACATGTGCAAGAGCAAGTCATATGTTAATGCACAAACAAATGCAACAAAGGGCTTATGAGCTTGCTCCCCCTACTTGTGTGCTTTCACAAAAATTTTGATCCCTTTCCAAACTTTATGCACTAATCTCTCCCCCTTTGTCAACAATTGACATAAAAGGATTGATCGGGTTCTTTTGATATTGGAAAGATTAGTTTTCAAATTAGGTCAAATTTGGATAGCTTGCCATGCATGTAATTCGGTTTGAACCAAAGACACGCTTCTTCACACCTCATGAAAGGGTTATCATGTCTATGTTAAATCACATATTTGACAATAATCCAAATTCAACACTTGAGTTTGCAAGCCCACAAGCATGTCATATGTTATCACTAGATCAAACAAGCATAAAGAGCAATGGCGTACATACATTGAAATCCTTTGCTTTTTCCATGAATGCAACCTAAGGAACCAAGTTGTATGTCTATATGATCTAACAAGTCCTTAGATATCATGATGACATGTCAATCAATTTTACCTTAGCTTTGGCTCGGTGGAGAGGCATGTCACATATGTGGGGTGCATTCAACTCATATTGGAGAAGTCAAGAATGTTCAATTCATTTCTTAGCTTGCAAAATCTCTTCTCATCAAGTGGCTTGGTAAAGATATCGGCAAGTTGATCTTCGGTACCAATAGGATGGATTGCAATATCCCCTTGTTGTTGATGCTCACGAATGAAATGATGCCTTATATCAATATGCTTTGTTCTTGTATGTTGCATCGGATTTTTTGAGTCATCTTGCAAGCACTCTCATTGTCACAATACAAAGGGTACTTTGTTGAAGTCAAATCCATAATCCTTCAATGTGGACCTCATCCAAAGTAGTTGACAACAACAACTCCCCCGCACTAACATATTCGGCCGGCGGTAGAGAGTGTCACACTTGTTTGCTTCTTTGAGGACCATGACACAAGAGATCTTCCAAGGAATTGACATGTGCCACTAGTGCTTCTTCTATTGATCTTGCAACCACCATAGTCGGAGTCCGAATATCCAACATCTTGTGTATGCTTCAAATACCTCAAAATTCTCTTAGCGGCCTTGAGATGACTCTCTCTTGGAGAGGATTGAAATCTTGCACACAAACATACACTAAACATGACATCCGGTCTTGATGCGGTCACATAAAGTAAGCTTCCAATCATAGACCGAAATAGCCTTTGATCAACCATATCGCCTTTAAGATCTTGATCCAAGGTACCACTTGTACCCATTGGTGTAGTAATGCCTTTTGCATTTTTCATGTCAAACTTCTTGATCATGTCTCTTATGTATTTGCCATGGCTAATGAAAGTGCCATTCTTCATTTGCTTGATTTGAAGTCCAAGGAAGTATGTGAGCTCTCCGAGCATAGACATTTCAAATTCTTTGGTCATCATTTTAGCAAACTCTTCACAATAGGATTGATTTGTTGATCCAAATATGATATCATCCACATATATTTGCAAGATGAACAAATCTTTACAATTTGTCGTCCCGACGAGGATGCACGGTCCTCTCACAAAACACCAGAGGTGGCCAAGAACAATCACCAACTCTTGCCTAACGCCTCCAACAATCTCCAAACCGCTAGGAGTGGTGCTCTCCAAGAGTAACAAGAAATCCACAATTGCAATCACAATCTAGTGCCACAAAATCGAATCACAAATGCATGCACTAGGGTTTCACACCTCCTCTCATGAACAAGCAACCACCATGGAAATGGAGAGGAGATGGAGGAGATCCTCTTGGAGCTCTCAAATCGATCTCTAGAGCACAATCCCTTACTTGATTGGAGCACAAATCAAAAGGAGTGAAGGGATGAAGGATTTGAGCTTTTCTCTTCTAGGGTTTGAGATGGGGAAAGAGGAAAGGAGCTCTGTTTCTTCAAACTGACCGAGAGAGAGTGAGAGCTGAGGCACAACTCGGTCTTATCCCCTGCAGCTCCTTGGCCGACGGCATGGGCTTGCCAACGGTCGGCAGCCAGGCACCCTTCACGTGCTTTGCTCTGGAAGCCAACGGCAGGAAATGTTGTGGCTCAACACGGACAGCGAGCGGCGGCGACGATTTCCAACTCGTGGAGCAGCTTCAGCACTAGTAGCAGGCAGTGGCAAACGACGGGCAGCAGCTGGCCTCTTCACACGTTCCCTCTCCCTTGGCTGACCTGCGGGCCCTCCAACTTGAGCAACCAAGAGTAGATCGACAGCGCAGGGCAGTGGCCAATGCAAAAACGACAACGCATGCATGCATTCATTGGCCCACAACAGCCGCTCCCTCTCTCTAATTTTAGCACATGCAAGCAGGGGCCCACGAGCTCTCACCCTTCTTTCTTTCACACGGACGACAACAGCAAGCTGCAAATTCCAGCTCGGGCACGTTATAATTCTAGCAGGACGCTCTCTGTCCCAAGCACGGCCGAAGAGCAGAGGCTCCCAAACTGAGCAACCTTGGCTGGAATTAAAAGCGGAGTGAAGAGGAAATTCCAGGGGCAGCTCCTTTCTTCTTTTCTTTTCATCTCTTTTAAGTGCTAACTCCACAAATATATTCCAAAATAAATTGTGCACTTAAGTTAGCTTTTCACAAATAATTTTTTTAGGATTCTCTCATGCATTCTCACCACGTCACTAAGCGTTAAGTATATGCAAAATGAGACTCACACTTATTGGCACTAGATAACCATTGCAATTAAAGATTTCCCTCTTTTATAGTGCGGTTATCTATCCGAAATCACTCACACCATCTATGGTGTCTTGAGTCAAAATCAAAATGGCCCTATAGATATACCTTGCCTTGAGCCTATTTTGATTTCTCGAACCACTTCAAGTTGAGCACTTGATCATCTTTTGGATTACCTCGACCCATCCACCATGACCACCATGCACCAATATCTTGGCTTGACCAATCTCCAACTAAATCAAACACTTAACGCGTAGAGATTAGTCCTAAGGATATCATCAATTAGCCAAAACCAATCTAGAGATTCTTCAACCACACATTGCGTGTATGATCGAAACTAAGCTACAACGTGTACCCCAAATGTTGATTGCTTCGATGCTTGGAATGAATTTCATTGACTATGCGTATCTCCCTGCGGCGGGCACATGCGGTGGCATTATTATTGCAGCCCAGCAGCCTGATGTGCGCTTGTCCGATGTTCATATTGGTTGTTTTTCGGTCACAGTCCCCGTCCACACTAGGGATGGCGACTTGGAACCGCCGTGGTGGCTAACCGTCGTGTATGGCCCGCAAGAGGATTGGAGGAAGGAAATCTTCGTAGATGAGCTGTTAGCCATCAGGGACACATGATCTGGCCCTTAGGTCGCCATAGGGGATTTCAACCTCATCCTAGACGAGGCAGACAAAAGCAACGACAAATCAACAGGGCGAACTTGAACCGATTCCGAAGCGCAGTTGTGGAGCTCGAGCTACTGGACATTCACCTGCACGGGCGCCGTTACACGTAAGAACAGCGGCCCCGATCGCCCACCTTGGTGAGGCTTGACCGCGCATTAGGGTTCTCTAGATTGGGGGCGCAGCACCGGACTGTCACGCAGGGACTTTCCTCCGACGCTTCGGATCACTGCCCGCTACTGCTTCAGACGAACCTATCCTTACACCATAAGAGGCACTTCCACTTCGAGGCGTTCTGGCCCAAGATCGTCGGGTTCCAGGAGACGGTCACTAATGGCTGGGTATGCGCCCCTTCGATCTCCGACCTGCTACGTCGACTGGACGCCCTGCTGCGCAACTTCAAGAGGGATCTTCAGTCCCTAGCGGGACAGCAGAATCGACAACGTCAAGGCGCAGTTGCTGCTAGCGCGGGAACTCATCCTCAAGCTAGATCAGGCAGCCGAACGGCGAGGCCTCGATGACGAAGAGTTCGTGCTGCACAGACGAGCTCAAGCTCAAGTGCCTAGGACTTCATGGTCGCTCGAGCGGACCATTGCAACGGCAAAGGTCGAGAGTGAGATACCTAGCGGAAGGAGGCGCCAACACCAAATACTTCCACCTTCTGGCAAGAGGAAGGAAGCGCAAGAACTCCATCCACAGGCTCAGGAACGTGAGTGGGAACTTCTGCACATCCACTGACGAAATGGAAGACGCCATCCATGGGCACTTCACAGTAGTGTTTGGCCAGCCGGGAACAGCTGCAACACGCTTGGACTTCACGGCGATCGGTATCCAGCCAGCCGACCTAGCGGAGCTCGACCTGCCTTTCTCGGAGGAGGAGGTGACAGCGGCTGTACAGGACATGCCAGCGGATCGGGCACTGGACCAAACGGTTTTTACAGGCGCCTTCGCAAGTCAGTCAACCTGGGCAGATCATCAAGCAGGATGTGTTGGCGCCATCAACTACATCTTCTTCGGGGGCAACCGGGAGTTACGGCTGGCTAAACAACGCCTTCATCATCCTTCTACCAAAGAAGCCGGACGCCGACTCCCCTGCAGACTATCAGCTGATCACGATGATCCACGTGCCTCGCACCGAAGCTGACGCCCTCGTCTCACCGAACCATAATGCCTTCATTAGAGGGACGAACAATCCATGACAAATTCAAGTTCATGCAGAGCCGCGGTCTACCTTCGCAACAAGAAAATCCCAAAGACGCTCCTCAAGCTCGACATGTCCAAGGCATTTGACACGGTCTCACGGCCATTCCTACTTGATGCCACTGCGTGCTTTTGGGTTTGGAGAGCGGCGGGCGCAGATGGGTGGCCTCGCTGCTGTCCTCGGCCACGTCACGGATCCTTCTCAATGGGCGACCTGTGAGGGCCATCCAAAGACATGAGAGGCGTCCGGCAGGGTGACTCGCTTTCACCGATGATCTTCGTCCTTGTCATGGAAGTCTTCGCTCGACTGCTTGCAACGGCAAAGGAAACGGTCTTCTCCACCCAATGGGAACACCAGCTATCAGGCACCACTGAAGCCTCTACGCGGACGATGTCATCATTTTCTTACAGCCGGACCCGGTCGATGCACGGGTGGTCAAGGAAGTACTGAGCATCTTCGCAAAGACGTCCGGCCTAACTACCAACCTGGCGAAGTGCTCCATCACGTCCATCTTCACGCCCGATGACAACTTGGAGGAACTAACGGAGATCCTTGGGTGCCGGACCGCCGAATTCCCCATCACTTACCTAGGACTGCCGCTAAGCACCAAGAAAATCCCCAAGGCATGGACCCAGTCCATCGTCGATGCTTTGTCTCTAGAAAGCTGCCGGCTTGCCATGGGCCGCTCATGGCAAGGAGCAGAAGACTAATCTGGATAAAATCCATCCTCTCGGCAATCCCCATCTACACCATGTTGGCGGACGACCTACCCCCATGGGTAGCAGAGGAGATCGATAACATCTGCCGGCGGTTCTTTTGGGCCGGAAAAGACGTCTCAGTGCGAGGGAAATGCATGGTTGCATGGCCTACGGTATGCCGACCCCGGACCTCGGGGGCACTGGGAGTCCCGGACCTGCGGCTCACCTCCATCGCACTTTGCAATCCCGGTGGGCTGTGGTTGCAACAGTCAGACGAGAACCGGGCATGGACAAGCCTTCCGCTAAGTTTCTCCAAGGAAGTCCAGGACTTCTTCGATATGTCCACCTTCACGGAAATTGGGAATGGCCACTCCATGTTCTGGACAGGATGATGGATACAGGGACGAGCGGTCCGAGACATAGCGCCGGCGGTGTTGGCGTTCGTCGGTCGCAGATGTATCGCCACCACGACCGTTGCCGAAGGACTGAGCGGGCGGGCATGGACACGACAGATCTTGGGGACATCCCCATACCGGTCATACACAACTACCTTAGACTCGGGACCTCATCGAAGCGGACTCGGTTGACCGATAGCGAGGACCGATTGGTGTGGAAGTGGGCTGCGAATGGCGTGTACTCATCCAAGTCGGCATACAAGGCGCCGATGATGACCTCGCACCCGATCCGGGATGTAAGAGGATCACGGAAGACTTGGGATCGCTACGGGTGAAGATCTTCATGTGACTAGCGGTCCGGAGGAGACATTGGACCGCCGACAGGAGACGACGGCACAGACTACAGGCGAACGACAACTGCTTCCTTTTGTGACCAGGAGCCGGAGTCCATTGACCACATCATAGCTTCCTACTCATTCTCAAGGCAAATATGGTGGACAATCCTTGTGGTCCTTGGAGTGGATTCGTCGCAGGTGGGGGATGCCACGATGCTAGTTTGGTGGGATTGTTGGTGGCTGAGATGGCAATGGCAAAAAAGAAAAGGGGCCGACACCCTATTCATGCTAATAGCTTTGGCTCATTTGGAAGCAAAGAAACGCCCGGATGCTTCCGCAACGAGACCTCCAATACCAGCCAACTCCTCGCCCTCATCAAGTGCATCGCTGACCTTTGGATCGACGCCAGAGCACGCAAGCTTAGCTGTCTCATTCGCGAGTAGTCAGCTTAGAATAAGGAAAGGGGAGGACGTGCTTATTGTAAATCTTTTCCTCCCATCCGCGCTTCGGGCGTTGTAAAAAAACTACGCTTAAATACAATGATGCGCAAATCTTTTGCGTATTCGAGAAAAAACAAAACAAAGGAACAGGTACACAACGAAGATGTTGGAACTCGATCAGCTCTCGACGCCCGAGCGCCGAACCCGGATGGTGACCGCGGCGACTAAAACCCTAGGGAGCGTACAACACAAGATCGCAAGAAGATATGACGCTGCAACCAACCGCAGCCCTGATGGCCTTGTGTTCCTTGTATTTATAGGTATGCTTGAGGCTTACAGACTCCAGGCCCCCCATGCCAAGTCCAGCAAAGATCGCACCGCCGTTGCACCACGGCCTGCGCTACACGCGCTCTACAAGACTTGGCGTAAGGCTGACGGACACAACCGGGTGCACCGTGATCCCAAGACGCCTACTATCTCGGTTACCCTTACCTGACCTTTACACACTCTTTAACTGACTAAGATTACATAACGATAACGCATCAATTTAGCTAACAAAAGAGCTAAACATTGAATTTGCTATCAGCGATTAATTCAACTTGTCTTAAATTTCACTTTCTTTCACCTCAAGTTCAAAATTTCTTACTCACTATGATGATTTACAGATTGAATATGTATATATTTCATTTATTTTATTTCTGGATTGCAGATAGCTTCGAAAGACAAACAATTAACTCTTGAAGAGAAGGTGCTATCAAAATCTATTGTCGCCAAATGTGGCGGGCTGCCCAAAGTAATAGTTGCCATAGGTGAAGCGTTTGTATCAATGAGAGGGCAATGGTGGAGCGATCCAAGAAGCTGGTTGGAGTCCCTAAGTGGTAACTTTATGGGCAAATTGGAGATGGATCCAGAATTCCATGGGTTAAGACCCTGTTATCTTGGATGAAGTCATACTTCGATTCTTGCTCAGATTCAATCAAGCCATGCATCTTCTACCTGTCAATCTTTTTTGCAGAGAGAAGAACACTAGGTTGCGGCGTTTGTTGTGGCGGTGGATTGCCGAAGGCTACGGCAGAGACACTTCCGATGTTACAAGTTATGAGGAGAATGGGGAAAATTTCGTCTCTGAGCTCATCAAGTTGAGTATAATCCAGGAGTCAGCAAGCAGTAAGGTGTTTTGTCAAATCAATGGCTTCTTCCATGACTACATCATCTCACGGCCAATGGCAGATAACCTTGTGTTTGCATTAGAGGGATGTTGCAGCCTCAACTTGCAACGTGCTGGACAACACCTCACCATAAGGAGCAGCTGGGACAGAAACGAGATTGTATTTGAGAGCATCGATTTTTCACGGTTGCGGTCCTTGACTGTTTTTGGGGAGTGGAAGCCATTCTTCATCTGTAGCAAAAAAGTGAATATGAGACTGCTTCGGGTGCTAGATCTTGAGGATGCAACAGATGTAACTAATGAAGACCTTGACAAGATTGCCAAGCTACTGACTCGACTGAAGTTTCTCTCCCTACGAGGACATGCAAAGATCAATTGTCTGCCGATTTCAATTGGTGGTCTGAGACAACTGCAGACCCTCGACATTAGAGGCACCTCCATAGTAACGTTGCCGATGATTATCACGAAGCTACGGTACATTCGTGCTGGTACCACGACTGAAGTATGGGATTGGGAAGGTGATATTGTAGAAGCAGATGGTGAGGAGAACGGGGCATCATCACCAGCAGAAGAAGGTGATATTGTAGAATCAGATGATGAGGAGAACAGGGCATCATCATCAGCAGAAGAAGGTGATATTGTACAAGCAGCTGGTGAGGAGAACAGTCCATCATCAGCAGCAGCAGAAGGTGATATTGTACAAGCAGATGGTGAGGAGGATAGGGCTGTATTAGCAGATGGTGAGGAGGACAAGCCGTCATCATCAGCACAAGCAGACACAAACTTACCTGCAGCAGGAGCAACACCAACAGAAAGTGGTACAGATAGCACGGGCCTGGTGCTACAAGCCGAACCAGGTTCCTCATTGTCATGCAACAACAGGCCTGGTACTTTGGTATCTAGCTTGTTGTCCAAGTTGTGGAGACACAGTGGCCCTGAACATAATAATAATGGACCTGCAGCTGGTGTTACGGTTCCTGCAGATATTGGAAAACTGGTTGTCTTGCATACTCTTGGTGTTGTCAAGGTCAATGCTCAATGTTGTAATAAGGCCATCTTCCAGGAGCTCAAGAAGCTTACCCAATTGCAAAAACTCGGCGTGACCGGCATCAACAAGGAAAATATCCATGAGTTTTGTGAAGCCATCTCTAGTCATGCCCATCTTAAATCTCTGTCGGTGGAGCTCGACAAGGATGATGACTTGGATGACAACATCCCTGTGCCACCCAAGACCACAGAGAGCCTTAAACTGTACGGGCGTGTACACAAATTATTGTTATTCTGGATGAAGCACCTTGACAGTCTGGAAAAGCTCCATCTAACTATAGAAAAGCCAGGGGAGTTGCAAGACCCGAATGAATTGTCTTTCATAAGACTACGTCATCTTCGGATCAGGCCGCTCCAAGAGGGTGAGCTCTTCATTGGCCGCTGCTGGGACTCCACCAAAGTTGTCGAGATTCAGTGCCGCTCCGCATTACATATAAAGTTTGACTCTATTGAGTGGAAGGTTGAGGTGCTCAAGGTCCACTTCTCCGGGGGGTCACAGTCACAGTTATCCTTGAAGATTTCTGGGCTAAGTGAGTTGACGGAGCTCAAGGAAGTGTGGCTCAAGGGATACACCAACGCGCACAAGCAATACATGCAGCGGAAAATTAACAAGATGAAGTTGAAGGTGAGACCTGTGTTGAAGCTTGTGGAACCACGCTCGTCCTGAACCATTTTTTTTTTCTTTGGTGGTCCTGATCAATAAATAACTGAACAATCTTTAAAACCGAAAGCTCCGCGTGCGTACATGTTTGCACAACTTGGACAAGAAGCATAAATAGTGCACTATGTATTACTGTTTTATTCCGTCATCTGTCGCTTTAGTAAGATTATTTATTAGTATATTTGGTTGCATGACCTGTATTGCATATGATGATCACCACCGCCTTGCCTTGTTAAGCCAGGTGGTGAGACTTGAAATCTTTCACCTCCTTCTCAATTCATCCGACCCTGTACACTGTACGTGGTTCTACTCCAGCAGTGCCCTTGCTCCACCCAACGCGTGTGCGTAACTTGAAGCTCCATGCATGCGTGTCACAATTCACAGAAACTTTTTTTTTCTTCAGAGATCACGTGCTCACGGCAATGCCATCGCTACTCAGATTAAACATTCAAATTAAGTAGCTGCAGGACAACGTGCGGGTTACAGACTTCCACGTTAGAGCAGACCAACTCCATACTGATCTGTTGTAAAAAAAAAAAAAAAAAAAAACCGCACCTCATCAATCACACAAGTAACAAAACTAGTACATCCAAAGGCTAGGAAGGGTCAGCATACATGTTCAAACCCGGCTGGATGAGAATGGAGGCCATCTATTTTGTTAATTGTAAATAGCTAAAGAAGATGTGCCAACATGCAACTCCTCTGTTGTTTTCGTAAACTCATCAGTCTGTGTTTGAACGATAAAAAGCAATTTCCTCTGGGTTTCTCCTCCGTTCACCTCCTCTAACTCTGTTTCGATCACACCACCAGTGCCAAACAAGGTTTATACTGAGTAGTTGCTCATTCTCTTTTCGTGCCTCAGATCAGTTCCAACTTCCAACCACTTTTTTTTTTTTTTTAGACTAAAGGCAGGAGCTCTGCCGCTCAATTAAAACGATAGAAAAATCGTGGAATAGCACAAGAAGGGTAGCCAAACCAAGTGCAAGCCCACCCGAAAGCCCAGCCCACCCACACGACGTGGAATAGCACACAACCGCCATGAATCATCGTTGCCAAGCATGATTGCAAAGCAACCCGCAACCGACATCCCATGGCAGACCCAGACAAACCAAACGAACAACAAGCGCAGACGAACCGAAGCAAAGGCCCGAACCGGTCATCGTTGCCCAGCTCAGAAGTGGAGCAGCTCCGACTTCCAATCCGAACCTCAGCCCCTCCCCGGTTAATGAAGCAAAAGGCGAGAACAGGTCATCGTTGCCCAGCTCAAAAGTAGAGCAACTCGACTTCCAATCCGAACCTCAGCCCCTCCCGGTTTTTGCCCCGACTTCCGAGGCAAACCAGTCGACGAAGAAAGGGGTTCGCCTTACGTCATCATTGCCGAGCCACGTCCCCCAAACGCAAAGCAGCTCCGACTTCGAGCCACGAGCTCCCTCCACCACCCGCACATCAGACGCCGAAGGGATGACATTGGAAACGCCACTGCCGCTCATCCAAGATGGATGTTGTGGCCTGGACGAAAGAGCGACGCTTTCGGGAAGGGGATGACGTTGGAAACGCCACCGCCGCTCGTCCAAGATGGATGTTATGGCTGGACAAAAGAGCGACGCTTTCAGAAGGGGATGACGTTGGAAACGCCACCGCCGCTCGTCCAAGATGGATGTTGTGGCCTCGGACGAAAGAGCGACGCCAGAAGGGGATGACGTGGAAAACGCCACCGCCGCTCGTCCAAGATGGACAGGCTTTTCGCCCAAAGGGACCTGGGGAGCACGACGCCCTCAACGGAAGCGACGCCCACGGGCGCCGCCATCGTGGCTTTCGCCCAAGGAATCCCCCAGCACAATGTCCAGCCAGGACCCGGGGCTATGCCGTTGTCGTCGTCGTCGCCGCCGCTCCGGCGTACTCAAGACCCCATCCAGAGGGGCATCGACGCATCGGCTGCACGCGATAGCCGCGAAGGCTGCGTCGACCGCCACCCCTCTGGTCAGCCCGAGGAACCGAGCCTCGCCTTTGCCGCGCGTGTGAAACCGCCACACGCCGAAGTCCTGAAGGCCCTCGTCGCCGGCCCGGCACGCCGCCAACGCAGCCACCACCGCCGGCCGGCATCGGCCGCGCGCGCGGCCCGGCCGTGGGTGCTGCCTCCAGCACAGAGAGCACGGGACCCGGAAGTCCAAGTCTCCTGCCTCTGCAGCTGCTCCCACCCATGGCCGACGCCACCACCCATGGCCGACGCCACCAAGGCCCCCCGCCCCGACCGAGGACGCCGGATCCGGGCCACAGGACCCCGGATCCGGCCGCCCAGGCCCCAGACGAACCTAGGCCAGGCCCCACCGGCGCCACCAGCGAGGAAGAGAAAAAGGCCAGCGACAGGGAGGAGCCGCCACACGCCCAGGCCATCGGCCGACGCCGCCACGGACGTGGGAGGGCGCCCGCCGCGCCTCACACGCAGCAGCGGACACGACGAACCTCCCGGAGTTCCACACTACCAGGAGAAGTCAGGGCCCCGCCGCCGCCATCCCTGTCGGGTCCGCGGCCTTGCCGACGGCTACTCCGGCAGCGCGGCCGAGAGGAGCGAGGGAGGGGGTGGAAGACGCCGGTGGTTAGGGTTCCGCCCGTGTCGCCCACGTGGGGGCGACAGGGGAGAGATCCGGTTTAAATGATACTTCCAAGCACAAGCACTCTCTTGGCGACTTCTGTTCTAGCAGAAACACAGAGCAGGTTTAATGGAAGGAAACCATCGGCTGTAGCCTGTAGGTTTCCTGAATATATCAATAGTGATGGCTCTTTCAATCCGCATACGAGAGAACAGGGGGTTGGGGATTCGTAATCAGTGATCATGGTCATGAAGGAATGGTTGTTCAGGCTGTGGCAGGGAGTTCGCTGCACCTCATGGATGCTTTCCATGTAGAGCCCGTTGGCTGCCCCTGCCCTGATGGGTCTCCAAGCATCTATTAGTTCAAGTATGAATGAGCAATATAATTGCAGAAACATATTCGACCATCATGGTTGAGCCAGCACTAGAAAACAAGATCTTTTGAATTAGCAGCAGACGGTGAAATTATTTTGGAGATGAAGAACCGTATTTCTATAAGCTTTTAATAATTTTTGTGTTGAGTTCTGCCTCCGAGATTGTAATAAGGTAGCTCATGCCCTAGCGGCAACTGGCTGTAACTGTCCTGAAAATTTTGTTCTAATGGATAGCACACCAGGAATCAAGTACTTGGTGGAGAGCGATTCTGCTGTCTCTAGTCTCATGGAATTAGGAATCAAGCTAAAAAGAACACACAATTAAACTGATCTTACAGACAGTGTACCTTTGCTCTGAGTGACCAAACCAGTGTTCAATACAAAATTGATCTTACAGAGAGTGGAAGTTTGCTCTGAGTTACCAAACCAGAACTTACAGACAATGTAAGTTTGTTCTGAGTGACCAAACCAGTGTTCAATACACAAGTGATCTTATCTTACAGACAGCGTAAGTTTGCTCTGAGTGACCAAACCAGTGTTCAATACAAAATTGATCTTACAGAAAATGAAAGTTTGCTCTGAATGACGGAAACAATAATGTTACACATACACGGCCAATCTCGCTACCTCTTTTGCAGGCAAAAAATGGCAGGCACACTGGAAAGGGGGCAGTGTGCCACTTGAGTATCTACTATTCAGGATCAATCAATCTTCAGTCAAATTAGCTGTAGACGAATATCTGGTTGGGTTATTCGACTTTACACCTTTATATGGCACGAATCCCCTTAATGGTTGGTCTCTGCTGCTGCTGCTGCTCGGCTTCACTCTTACGAAGGCTGAGTTCGCGCTCGGTTTGAGCTCAACACTTGGACCTGATTCTGAATCTGAACAGACCCAAGTGAGTCCTTGACAACTTTGCAGTTTGTAGGGATCATTGTGCCGGTATCACTCTCACCAGCACCTTCGTTATGCAGCCCTGTGACAAAATTTCTTGAATGGCCGGCTGGAAAACCTTAGTAAGGCCACCATATGTGAAGAGGGGAAATCCTAGCATCCCCTGACTCATACCATATGAAGAGGGAAAGAATGGAATGGAAGAATCCATCCATTATGGGAACCGAGGATTACTTCACAACGGCCAAGCCTCATTTCTTCTTCCGCCATAGCTTGTTCCTCCTCCTCGGTCAAGGCGGAGGTCGATCCGCTCGAGCAGCATGCATCTCTCCCGGCCCGTGCCTCGATGGCCATGTGGGATCGATCGCAGTCCACGCACGGTGAGGGAGGGGCGTGCCCCTGCCGCCGCTGCTGTGAACCGCGGCCATTGCTGGCATCGCATCGGCGACCTGGCAGCAGCTGGCAGGCAGGTGGGCCGACGGCCGAGCCGAGTGGTCGACTAGCCGATAAAAGAAACATAATTCTTGTCTCTCCTTGCCGTCGTTAGTTGGATTCCTTCTACTGATCGAGACGTACTACTCTACTCCATGCCGAATCCTTGTCTGTAGTAACAATTAACCAAAGGATATGGATGGATGCCAACTAATAAGGAGCTAATATATCTCACTCTAGTTGCAACACTAACAACTCCTATAACTAATGAGATTGATTAAACTTAGCCGCCACAGATTTGTCTAACATGAAACGTACGTACATACTCCACGCTGAATCGTTCTTGTCTGTAAGAATATAATCAACTTGGAAGCTAGCTCCTCTGCCAACTCTATATATCTATCTCCCAAACACGAGTGCCGCCGGAGCAGTTCCATATTATAACGTCTTAATTTGTTATGGTTTCTTCAGGCCGGCCGCGACGTTTCACATGTTTGTCGGTAAGCACCTTGATAAGATAGTTGCTTGGCACCTAACGTTCTTCTAAAAATTACGTACTAGCAACTTGTAAAAAAAAAAACACAAAATTTGCTGTCGTTTGATGTTATCGATCAAGAACCTCATGTGGATATGTATATGCTACCTATATATGTTTAGAGCTAGGTTGGTTCTTTCTTGTTTTTATATATATAATATAAGGACGATATGATGGCTACAGCTTCTTTGAATCAAGCTGACACATTATTATTCACTTATTGGTAATGCTCCTGAAATTTAAAAACATCTTCCTCTATTTTTCAAATAAAAACATTCAATTATTGCAGACCAACGTCACACCAGGCCAACGGGAGCGATGGCTTACCAAATAATTGATCAGGCACGTCATACTGGCGAATTTTTTTTTTTTTTTTTTTTTTTTTTGACACTGTCATACTGGCGAAATTGATTTCATTTCAAAGACCACAACGTTCAAGTCTTCGATTAACAATGTTTACATTTTATATTATGTTGCTGATACATCCCCCTTTATAATCACCTTGCCTGGGTGCTCAGTACATCCACAACCCTGAGCATTAGCCATCATCGGTTGCTAGCCAGGTACACACCGCATCACAATCACAAACAACCTTCTCAAAAAAAAAAAAAAAAAAAAAAAAAAAAAAAAAAACAGAGGAGAGTGAAACCAGCCGTGAGAGCAACAACAATGGCGGAGTTTGCTCTTGGGTTGACCAAGACGGCGGTGGAGGGGACTCTGAGCTTGGTCAAGTCGGCCATAGAGGAGGAGAAGAAGCTGAGGGAGGCCGTAGAGAACGACCTGGTGTTCATCACCGGGGAGTTTGAGGTTATGCAGTCTTTTCTTCGCGTCGCCAACAGGGAGCGCGCAGCGAATGACATGGTGGCGCTGACCTTGGTGAGGCAGCTCCGCACCCTGGCTTTCGACGTCGAGGACTGCATCGAGTACGTCGTACACCTTGACCTTGACAAGTCCTCCATTTGGGCGGGCCTGCAGCGTGCGTGGCAAACGGTGAACTGCCGCGCGCCACCGCTGCCTCTGGACGTCGCGGTGGCCGAGATCAAGCAGCTCAAGGCCAGGGTGGAGGACGTGAGCCAGAGAAACACACGCTACAACCTCATCCTCAACAGCTCCGACCACAACAACAACAAGCAGCAGCAGCAGCAGCCTGTCACAATTACGGCAGAGGAGCCGCCGTATGCCGCCACCACCGCCTACCCATCATCTGCGGCGTTCCACGTCCTACGCGATGCGTGGAAGGCTACTGGCAAGTGGAGCAGCATGTGTAACCTCCAACAAGAGTTGTTGATGGCCCGTGAAGGTGAAGATGAAGGTGGTCATGACCTTCGCGTTATCTCCATTTGGGGAAGCAACAGTACAGAAGGAGGAGGTGGCGGTGGTGTTCGTGATGGTCATGGGATGGCCTCCATCCTTACCAAGGCCTACTATGACCCAGAAGTCTGTGAAAATTTCAAAATTCGCGTCTGGATGAAGCTGACGCATCCCTTCAACCACGATGACTTCGTCAAGAGTTTGCTGGCTCAATTCTATGCGAGCAGCTCTCACCAAGCAAAGAATGCAGGTGTAGATTTCTGTGGATGGATGAAAGCAGAGGTTATAGAAGCCTGTGAAAATCTCAGGAAGCAAATGAGCGAGCAAAGGTATCTCGTTGTCTTGGAAGATGTATTGACCATGTCAGAGTGGGAAGTGATCAGAATGTACCTGCCAGACAGTAAGAATGGTAGCCGGATACTCCTGTCAACGCCACACCTAGGCATTGCCCGTCTCTGCACTGGGGAGCCATACCATATATCGGAGCTCAGAAACTTCTCCGGTGATAACGAATTTCTTTGTGCCTTCTCCAAAAACAAAAGGTAAGATATGAATTACTAAAGCAATATAATGTTAGCTACTCCCTCCATCCAAATTGTAAGTTATTCTAAAAATTTGGGAGAGTTAAAGCATCTGAAGTTTGACCAAAATCATAAAGAGAATTTCAAAGTTTGACCTAAACTATTCTAAACGAACTCTTACTCTAATTTCTGAAAAACCCGCGGAAGGGCAGCAGCGGTGGGAGGGCGTGCGCGCCTGGCCAGGCGCCCCCTGCTGGCCGTGGGCCCCTTAGGCCGGCCCCGCTGGCCAAAAAGAACCTATGGTAAACATTCATTTCTTTTTCAATTAATCCTTAAATTTCTAGTAAATGCAGACCATTAGATTATCACAAAGTCGGACGTTGCATACTCTTTCTTTTTCTCGATGAATCTCGTAATTTTTAGGTCATTTCAGCAGACGTGGGGTTCCTTTTGAGGATATAATCCTACTATTACTAATTAGAGAAATCAATAGAGTCACCACGTGAATTTACCCGACACGCTAGAAAAATGATAAATCTAGAAGTTCTTCCAATAATTAGAAATATCTCTAGCCTTTAATTTTGTAGACTCTAATCAGCATAGGCGATAATAGCCAACGGATTCATTGTAATTTATAAAAAAAATTACCCACCTCTAGCATTATAAAAAAATACAAGTAACCCCTGCATCTAAATTATCCACCTCTGTGATTACGAAAGATAATTCAAGATAACCCCTGAAATTGTAAATAAATTATCCACATAGGTCACGAAAAAAAAAATCAAAATAACCCCCTAAATTTGCATCTAAATTACCCACTTTGTCACTATGAAACATAATTTAATAACCCTCTTAAGTTTGTATCTAGATTACCCACATCTGTAATCTAAATTTACAATCAAGCTACCCATATATTTTGTTATGGAATATAATATAAAGTATTACCTTTATATCTCTACCAATAGATATGAATTTCATCTAGTTAATTTAATTCTTTTCCCTGGTCAAAAGCAAGCTTTTATATGTCTGAAATGTGAAGTATCTATGGGCATGAATGAATACATTATTACATGATTTCAAATGAACTTACAAACACGAGCCGTAAAAGGTTGGAAATGTGTACTTCATGCATTATAGAGCAATAGGTTGAAAGGGGATTTGATAGTATTGTAATACAAGCTAGCAATCTTAGGGTAGCA
The DNA here is from genome assembly GCA_015847255.1 of Hyparrhenia diplandra. Taxonomy (NCBI): domain Eukaryota; kingdom Viridiplantae; phylum Streptophyta; class Magnoliopsida; order Poales; family Poaceae; genus Hyparrhenia; species Hyparrhenia diplandra. The sequence continues at coordinate 416,322 of JADLZK010011058.1, forward strand.
CATCTTATATTTCTTTGTTGCTTAAGACGTTTAACTTGCATTTTTTATTGGATAGACTATGTAAGTTTGTTAGTTTTGTTATTTATTACTTCATCTAGTTTTATTGAACTCTGTTCCAAATGGGAGCTGAAGTGGACACAAGATTGGTCTCACAAAACATGACAATTACTTTTGTATTGTAAATTGTAATTACAAAATTGGTTTCTTACTTGCAGACTTCAAGTGATATAGGCAAATTTTACCACCAACTACTACGAGGTCATGGTGTGATATCCGTGTGGGGGCCTGATGACGATGAAAATTCAAATGTTGTTGATATATTGTATAGGGGCATAATAAATGGGTGGTTGGAAGAAATTGAGGGGGTTGTTGCTAACAAATCAGACCATGTTGATATGTTGTATGAGGGTATAAGAAACAGGAGGAGAAAATTTGAGCGACGGCAGCAGAGCAGCTGGGTCGATGTACCAGAACCGTTCGATTTGAAGGTTTTTGCTCAGCGAGTATTTCTGAATTTTCATTCAGATGATATTCGGGCCGAGGAAATCACTGAGGTTGGTATGAAGGGAGAGAAAGGCTTAATTCAATGGTGTTGCGAGTTTCTTTCTGAAGGAAAGGGCTACGACCCCTACGTCGTGGTTATTAACGGTCTGCGGTCCGAGGATTGCTGGAACCGGATACAATCGACTTTCTTCTCATCCAAGGCTACTACGGCCAAAGCAGGTTGTATCCTTGTCATCACGAATGAAGAAAGTGTGGCCACACATTGTGTGAAGGATCGCATACATCTAGCGTTCAAAGCCAAATACTTGAAGGAGGACCCATCCATTTCTGCCCTGATAGAAAAGGTAATAACAACAGTTGTATATTATATATATGTTATTGGGACGTCCATGTCGCCACATGCATTCATCACAATATATGAAATTTGTATTGTTTATTACTTGCAGGGTCGTTGGCACTATGCAATTAGAGGAAAAAAGGGTCGCTTGTTCTATGACAGAAAGAAAGATGCAAAAGAATGGACCGACAAATTTAGAGATGTTGGCGGTAATATTCTACATCCAGATGAAGGAAAAGACAAGGAGGAGGGACTCTATGTATTCACGGTGAAGCAGTATCAAAAAGATGTATTCATGGTTAAGCCGCCTGGGGAATCTAGAAAATATGTAGCACACGTGAAGGAGGGTGGGAATTCTGAAAAAGGTGTCCTCAGGCATGCGTACTATGGTGCATTATTTCAACAGCAAATTGAACGGTGCTGCAGCTGGGTGGAATCGCCATGTGATGTGGACTGGCCATGGCGTTTCGTCCCTCTCAATTTGACCGACTTCACCTGGCGCTTACTTTTGGATTTTTATTCCGATGATTCTCAAGCCAAGGAACAAGTAGCAGTTGGTCTGATGGAAGGCACTATTACTGACCCGATTGAAAAGTGTCGTGAGTTTCTTCATAACAAAAATGCTTGGTTGTCTTCAATGGTACTCTGCATTCCGAAGAAGACTGGGATTCGATCAGCACCTTCTTTTCTGAGCAGCATATTCAAAGCATTATCTTCGTTCACTCTACTCAACACCGCCAATATGATAAAACTAAGGCGCTGTGGCTGGGTGCCCAACAAGAAGGTCGTCTTATAGACATGGTTAGTTAGTTAGTTATCTTGGACCTATTTCATTCATCAGCTTAATTAATGCATAAAAATATAGTTAGTCACACATTTGTTTGCTTCCTTGGCTTATATTAAAAAGAACTTAGTTACAGTCTCTTGTCTGTTTTTTAAGGGTAGTTGTTTTTGTTTCCTGATATCCACCTAGTCTAGTCTATTTAGGGCGCCCGCAACGGGCTGTCTAAATTGCCAGCTTACCTCAAAATCCTTCCGACGTGGTAGTGAGAGAGTGTAGAAAATGCTCTCGCTAGCGAGGAACCAAGCGATAGACTCGCACACCTCCCCACGAATACTGTGTCTTTGCATGTTCCGTATTTCCAGGACATGCAAGGAGAGCTCACCGTGCCTTCTTTTTTTAATTTTTCTTGCAGCCCGTAAGCCGGCGATTTCGACAGCCCGTTGCGGACGCCCTTATTAGGGCATCCCAAACGTGCATCCTAAACGGTGGTGAAATCGCCGGCTCTCCTCTCTTTCTATTGGCTGCAGAGCTACGTCCTCAACTAGCTAGCGCTTCTGGGGAGATCGGGCGATCTCGAGGGGCCATCGCCTCCGCCGTCGGCGACCCCCTCCCTCGATCGCCCCTACCGGCCATGGCCGCCACCACCACCACCCCAACTCACCTCCCCGACTCCTTGACGCGATCGGCTGCCCGGTCTCCGTCACCGCGCGTCCGACGCGGCTGCCCACCCGGCCCGAAGTTCACCTTCCCGTCCCCATCCACAGTGTTCCGCACGAGGTCACCTCGCCCCCCGGCGCCGACATCGCCACGCAGCTCCTGGCCCTCAACGCGCTGCGAGGTGCCCTTCCGCCGACCCTCGCGTAAGCCGCTGCTGCGTGTCTTGGCGGTGGCTGTGGAACCAGCACGGCGACGCCGCTAGGCGCCGTCGCGGACGACGATGCTACGGCGTCGCGCGACGCCGCGACCGCTCGGCGTCCCCGCTCACGCCGCGACCGACAGCTCGGTCTCTCGCGTCCGCGATTCGCCCGACGCGGCTGCCCCGGTCTCCGTCGTCCCGGCGCGGCTGCCCGACGCGGCTGCCCACCGCGAGGCGCCCGACGCGGCGCCCCACCGCCCACTCGACAACCGCAGCCATGGAGCCGGGTTCGGATCCCGATGTTGGGCGAACATGGTGGAGGAAGATGAGGAGGAGGAGAGAGTCCTCGCGTCGGCCGTCGGGCTCGCCGGCACGCTAGAGGACGGGCGGTCGATGAGGCTCTGTGGCCTCTGCCATCCCGCTTCTGAGGAGGGCGATGGCGCTCCCTCCGTCTCCTCGGCCCGGCGCCCATTGCGCGGATGAACCTCTCGGCCGTGGTCCGAGTGGATGCTGTCCCTCGTGACTCGGAGGGTTCTCCGACTCCGGCTCAGTACCGCCGTCGCCAGCGGAGGCGCAGTCCACCGCCCCCTGCGGCCGCCGCGGGTCCTTCTCATCCTCATCGGCGTCCCGCACGCCACGCAAAGAGCGCAAGCGCCCGCGATGGGCCGCCCGATCTCGGCACAATCCCGCCTGCGCGCCCGAAGTCAGATCACCGCCACCGGTCCCATCCGGCTAGGGTTCGTGGGCACACTTTGACACCGGAGGTTTCTTTTCGGGTGGAGAGCCGCCCGGCATGGCAGGGGTTCGACGCCCGCCCGAGGTCGCCCGGGGCCGTGCCGCGGAGTTGATCCGCTTATGCTTCAATTGCCTCCGATATTGTCATGTCAGAGGCGCGATGCACCTTCTGGGCGCGATGCTATCGTTACCCGGCGGAGGGCACCGTCGCGCAGGCTTTCCCCATGGTGTGCGGCGGGGACGAAGCGGCCGCGCGAACGGACGACCTCTCAGCGCCGCTGTCTCCGCCGCAGCGCCCCACGATCGCCTCCATTGTGGTGCCACCGCCCCCACCTCCGCCACGCCTCCACCCACCACCGCCGCCGCCTCCACCACCGGGAAGAGAGCCTCGTCAACCTCGCCATGCTACAGCCCCCGGGTCGAGGCCGCCGTCGGGCACGATGGCCGCTGCCCCGACGGCACAAGAGCGGCGGTGGAGCCACGCCCGCGACGGCGAGGTCCATCCCGAAGCAAAGGTGGGCAGCGTCCGTGATGTCGAGGATCGTTGGCGGCGTGCACCCCCCGCCCCCCACCCCACAATGGCGGGGGCGCCGGCGGCGAGCACCCCCTCCGCCCCCCTCCACCGAAATGACAACCGTTTGTACACCCGCGCGTGTGCGGCGGGGCGCGACCACCTCCTCGGTCTCATCTTGAACATGGGATTGGTGACTCACCACGGAGTTCGACCGCGCCGACACCCTGTTGCGTGCGGCCAGCGGGGAGCTCCGCCCCATCATCGTAGTGCCACGCTCTCTCGACCTGCAGAACGAGGAGGATATCACAGGCGGGCTTTGGTGGGGATGGTGGGCGGCCCCGCTCATCCGTCTCATGTCCACCGCTGCGGTATATAATTACCTGCAGTCCCCGCCGACATCGGGGCTGAGGACGTCAATGTGCGGCGACACGAGCGAGCACTTCCGGTTCGCCGGGGAACATGGCAGATCATCAACGGGTTCTACGGGCCCCTCTTGGCATCGGGCTGACCCCGCTGTCTGGCGACTTTGGCTGCGCACCTCACAGTCCGCGACGCGCCTTTCGATTCAGCGTCCTGGTGGGCATTCGCAGGTTGCCCGCGCGACGCCAGAATGCGATGTTCGGCCCAAGCCGTGCTTGGGCCATCTTGCACGGGAATCCTGCTGGCTCGGCCCCCTGGAGTGCCCCTCGATGATGACCGTGAGTTGTTTGTTACCGCTTGGTGCTGGCACCCGCGTACATACCTGAGGAACAGCTCATTAACATCCCGGAGCCTGATGTGGGGGCGGCGACGGAGGTGACCGGGCAGCTCTACCTCCTACAGCTCCGGATCCTGGAGTGTCAGGACTTGCGCGCCCCCCTGAGGAGGAAGCTGCTCAGCCTCGCGACGACGTCGACCGGGGAAGATGGCAGGGGTGACGGAGCGGCCGGACCGAGGGGCGACGTCCGCGACCACCGTGGACGCCGCTGGACCGAGGGGGCGACGTCGCGACCACCATGAGCACTCCCCGGGGCCAGCGCGCGGCGTAATCGCGACTACTCGGGTGTCCAGCAGCCGCCCCACCATGAAGCTATCAAGGTGGGCGCCATCTCCGCCCCTATGGCATGAACTACAGTTCGTCGGGGCCCGTTGGCGTTCCTTTGGAGGATCGGGTGGGCACCTCCTCCCCGCCACGCACACCCCGGTCGAGGGCTCCTCGACTCGGCGGTCGAGCCCTTCCTTGTGGAACCGGAGGGTCTCTAAACACCTCCGCCAGCGGCGCTACCCGGACGCCCTACACCGGCTTCATCCGGCAAAAGGTTATGCATGCCATCCATGTTCGTGCCGATGACCGGAGATAGTTCGCAGTACACTATGGCCCCGTCGGGGCCTTCATCAATGTCGCTCCACACTTAATTCAAGACGGACGCGGACTGCGGTGTGCACGCAGCCCCCGTCGATTGGTGGCGAGGATCTAGTGCGGTGGAGCTCGCCGGTGTTCCGCCCTCACATCCCGTGGATGCACCCGGTGATTGGTGGAGTGAGCTTCGCCAAAGACGAGCTCCTTTCATAGGAGATTCCACGCCAGGAGGTGGCTTCACGGCACCGGCGAGGAGGGGGGTCACGCCACCGCGGCCGAGTGCGGGGTGTCGGGCACCTTGTAAAGAGCCCACCCCCTATGCGTTCGGGCGCCCGCAGGGGGCGGAAACGACGGGCGCGTCGTCGAGGGGGACTCAAGCGTCGCGGCCAGCACAGCTCGAGTCGCCCGTTCGCCGGGCGCCCGTCGTCCGGGTGAGTGCGGTCGTGCCCCGACTCGTCGGTGGCTCGAACACCACAGCTCCACCGCGCCGGCCACTACGCCGCCTACGACACCGGCGGACACGCGGCCGCCCTCCATGTCGGATGTGGATGACTTCGTCGACTCTCCCTGCGCCCCTAGAGCAGCCGGTGGCCTCACCACCTCGCTGCGCATCTCACGGGGCGCAGGGGAGGCGGGCGCCAAAGCGGAGTGTCCGTTTGGCCGCCAAGTCCTCCCTAGGGATCCCAATCCTGAACGCCAGGGCTCGGCGCGTCCTCCTTAACAAATGGGAAGGGAGGGCGGAGGGTGCTTCATCTCAAACCCCGGACTCCACCGTTACTAAGAGATTCCAAGATCATTTCGGCGGTAATGTCCCATAACACAAGCGGGACATGGTGCAGATCCTTGTCCCCCATGGCGCTTGCGCGGAACCGCCTTGGCGGCGGCGGCGAACACCGAGCGGGCGGTTTTCTTCTCGATCGCAAAATAGGTTTCTTCCTAAGTACAACTTGTTAGCTCCACCGTTTTAGCCGGTGCCTTTTGTTAATGTGTCGCCTGGTATACCCGGCATCTCGCCGATTGTATATCTAGGATGTAACTAAACTATCTCACTTCTCTTAATGCAAAACGGGCAATGTCCCGGTTTCGAAAAAAACTAGCTAGCGCTTCTCTCCTCGCTAGTCTCAGCACTGCCTCCAAGAAAACTCTCTCTCACAGCGCTTCTGTCCATGTATCTGACATCTCCGTTCTTCTTCTTTTCTTTGTATTGTTTGTCTGTTCAACTAGACCGGAGATTTGGAAAGGCCCATTGCGGACGCCCTTGTTAAGACATATAGTTACGGTTTCTTATCTGTTTATATGTTGGGTGGAGCACCCGACGCTGACAAATGCATGGTTCCCGGCCATTATATGCTCCTGCAGTCCTGTCGCACGTGGACTCCATAGCACGGGTCACGTACGTTGGTTTTTATTCTAAGTGTTGTCTCTATCTCATTACTTGCAGGAATACCGTCGTATATTTTCTACCCAGAAGAGATACGAAGAGGCAATCGAATGGTTCGAAACACACCAACCCATTGGGCGTCACAGTGAAGTGTCTAATATCAGGTATCAAGTACTGAATGAGAATTTGGTCGCAGTATGGGGGATATCCGGTGTTGGCAAATCAACTCTCGTCAGGACTGTTTATTACCAAGAGATTCTTTATTCATCAGGACTTGAATCATCGTACGGACTTGGGCCTACCGAAGCATTTGCTTGGGTGGACGTTCCGAGTCCATTCAATTTGACTGATTTTGCTTGGCGCTTACTTCTCAATTTCTATTCTGATGATCCTCATGCCAAGGAAAGTGCAGTAGTCAGTATGGTAGAAGAAAGCTGCCTAGTCCCAATTCTAAAGTGTTGTAAGATCCTCCGTACAGGAAAATGCTTGGTTGTCATGGATGGTCTGTGCTCCAAGCAAGACTGGGATTTGATCAAAGCCACCTTCTTAGCGGAGGATATTGAAGCCACTATTGTTGTCATCACAAATGAAGAAGAAGTTGCAATGCATTGTGTCGAAAATGACAAGAGACGAGCAATCAACGTCACATGTCTAGAAGCTAATGTCACCCTTAGCCTCTTCAAAAGGTGTGTTCAATTACTCCCCAAGCTAGCATTGATCGAGCAGTCGTTCTAATGTCCACTCACTTAATCATGCATACTAACTATATAATGTTTACCATCATCTCGTACTCTATTGTGATTACTCATGCTAGAGGTTTATTTTCATGTAAATACACATCGCTAGAGAAAAAAGATTAATTCTAGAAATTCTATCTAGAAGTCACTAGTAGTCCATGTTATTACTCAAGACATGCTAGGGAAAAAAGATACATCCTAAAATTCTCACAAAAAAAAAAATACTATCGATAATAATGGCCATGACATCAAAAAAAAAGAGATTGACTGTAACAAAAGAAACCATACTTTAAGCAAAGATTTCAACTAAATGTATACGGAAGATCCACATATATGCTATAAAAAATACATATAGATCAAATAATTGATATAGTATGACAACTGAATAGAGGTTATAGAGTATCAACTATGACCATTGCTTAAGAAAATTTATGAAGAGAATTTTTTTAACATTGGTAATTTCTTTTTAGTATTTGTCTCCTAATAAATATTATAGCTCGTGTGGGAGCATGGGTTGATGGATTATTGAATCATAATTTCTGTCAAGTCCAAATGCGTAGCTGATTCTTTGTGCATTCTAATTTATTCAAGACGTTCCCCAAAGGATTTCTACACCCTAGCTAGATGTTAATTGAAACAAAAAATTTCATATATTAGTGGTTGTTGAAAACCCTGCTATCGTATTACTTTCTCCGGAAAAGAAAAGGCTTAATGCATAGTCTGAGGTGATGATTTGGCTCACTGCATTCGTTCTTAGGAAAGACACTACCTAATTTGGTAACCCTAAGGGCCCGTTTGGATCCTTTGAATTTGGGGAATTGGAATCTACTTAATAAATTAAGCTATTTAGTTTGGAATTTGAGATTCCCTAACTTTCCAAAGTTCATAAATAAGCCTATCTCAAATTCATAGGGTGGGAGATAGAATTGAATTCCATTGATGGCCGCGAAACACCCTTTGAGATAGGCTTATTTATGAACTTTGAAAAAGTTAGGGAATCTCAAATTCCAAACTAAATAGCTTAATTTATTAAGTAGATTCCAATTCCCCAAATTCAAAGGATCCAAACGGGCCCTAAGAGTTAAGCCTTGGGGGCCCCGGGCACCAGAAAAATTGCTTAACAAAACAAAGGAACATGTACACAACGAATAGCTAAAACTTGAATTTGCTATCGGCGATTAATTCAATTTAAGTCTTAAATTTAACTTTCTTTCACCTCAAGTTCAAAATTTTTTACCCACTATGATGATTTACAGATTGAATATGTATATATTTCATAATTTGTTTGATTTCTGGATTGCAGATAGCTTCGAAAGACAAACAATTAACTCTTGAAGAGAAGGTGCTATCGGGAATCTATTGTCGCCAAGTGTGGCGGGATGCCCAAAGTGATAGTTGCCATAGGTGAAGTGTTTGTATCAATGAGAAGGCAGCTGTGGAGCAAGCCAAGAAGCTGGTTGGAGTCCCCCGAGTGATAACTTTATGGGCACATTGGAGATGGATCCAGAATTCCATGGGTTAAGACCCTGTTATCTTGGATGAAGTCATACTTTGATTCTTGCTCAGATTCAATCAAGCCATGCATTTTCTACCTGTCAATCTTTTTCTGCAGAGAAGAACATTAGGTTGCGGCGTTTCTTTGTGGCGGTGGATTGCAGAGGGCTACTGCAGAGACACTTCGATGGTACAAGTTATGAGGAGAATGGGGAAAAATTCGTGTGCGAGCTCGTCAAGTTGAGTATAATCCAGAGTCGGGAAGCAGTAAGAAGATGTTTTGTCAAATCAATGGCTTCTTCCATGAGTACATCATCTCACGGCCCATGGAAGATAACCTTGTGTTTGCATTGGAGGGGACGTTGCAGCCTCAACTCACAACGTGCTGGACAACACCTCACCATAAGGAGCAGCTGGGACAGAAACGAGATTGTATATGAGAGCATTGATTTTTCACGGTTGCGGTCCTTGACTGTTTTTGGGGCGTGGAAGCCATTCTTCATCTATAGCAAAAAAGTGAATATGAGACTGCTTCGAGTGCTGGATCTTGAGGATGCAACAGGTGTAACTAATGAAGACCTTGACAAGATTGCCAAGCTACTGACTCGACTGAAGTTTCTCTCTCTTCGAGGACATACAAAGATCAATTGTCTGCCGATTTCAATGGGTGGTCTGAGACAGCTGCAGACTCTTGACATCAGAGGCACGTCCATAATAATGTTGCCGCTATTTATGACGAAGCTACAAAAGCTACGTTACATCCGTGCTGGTACAACTGAAGTATGGGATTGGGAAGGTGATATTGTAGAAGCAGCTGGTGAGGAGAACAGGCCAACATCATCAGTAGAAGGAGGTGATATTGTACAAGCAGATGAGGAGGAGGATAGGGCTGTTTTAGCAGATGGCGAGGATGATATTGTACAACCAGGTTCCTCAGTGCCATGCAACAATAGATCAGGTACTTTGGTATCCAGCTTGTTGTCCAAGTTGCGCAGATGCGGCGGCGGTGGAGTTGATAATAATAGAGGACCTGCAGCTGGTGTTACGGTTCCTACAGATATTGGAAACTTGTCTGTCTTGCATACTCTTGGTGTTGTCAAGGTGAATGCTCAATATGGTAATAAGGCCATCTTCCAGGAGCTTAAGAAGCTTACCCAATTGCACAAGCTCGGCGTGTCCGGCATCAACAAGGGAAACATCCATGAGTTTTGTAAAGCCATCTCTGATCATGCCCATCTCAAATCTCTGTCAGTGGAGCTCGATGAAGATGATAACTTGGATGGTTTGGATGACATCCCCCGGCCACCCAACACCCTAAAGAGCCTTAAGCTGTACGGGCGTGTAAACAAATTGTTAGTCTGGACCAAGGTGCTTGAGAATAATAATGCGAAGTTCAAGCTTCATCTAACTATAGAAAAGCCAGAGGAATTGGCCCAATTGGGAACCTTTGCAAAGGCACGTGGCAAGGGTGGTCATCTTCGGATCAGGCCGATTCAAGGTGGTGATCTTCGCTTTCGGGGCTGGGGTTGGGGATCCGCCCGGGTTCTCGAGATTCAGTGCAGCTCTATACTACATATAGAGTTTTATTTTTGTGCATGGGAAGTTGAGGTGCTCAAGGTTCACTTCTCTGGGGGCTCACAGTCATCCTTGGAGATTTCTGGGCTAAGTGAGTTGGGGAATCTCAAGGAAGTGTGGCTCAAGGGATACACCGACGCGCACAAGCAATACATGCAGCGGCAAATTAAAGAGACGGAGCTGAAGAGGTCTAACCAGGTGAGACCTGTGTTGAAGCTTGTGCAACCATGTGTCACCAATTCCACTTCTGAACCTGAAGCCCAGTCCAATGCGCCTGAAGCCCGCACCTGTGTCGATGCTGCACTGGCTGGTGTATTGACATGCTGTGCACGCGTACTCGGTGATAGAACCACCGAGTGAGAAGTGAGGCAACAAGAATATTCAGAGAACTCAATTGTTCTGAACCTTGTATTTTGCTTTCTCAATAAATTCCTGCCCCTCCAGTCCTCTTCAAAACAAGAATATTCAGAGAAAGTCAGTTGTAATCTTGTCTTGTTAATCGATATCGTCCGAACCTGCCCTCTGCTTCTTCTTCCCGTCCCCAACTCCTGTCTAACACCATGTTGGTCGTGATCCACTTTTTTCTTTCTCTTCTTCTTTTTCGGTCCTTGTAATATATATCTTCAACAGTGAATAAATTGGAGATCGATTGATGAGTCTCGTGTGCGTAGCTTCAGACGGGAGCGACAGCGACGGAGGCCGGGTCTATCGGCGTGGAAGATTACGAGGGGTACAGCCACCGTTCTCGCTACCTACTTTTTCTCCATCCACGATCACTATCAACCAGGATCATACACACTGCAGTGTTTGCTTCATCGCCTCAACCAACACAACCTGGTCCGGTTAAATACTAGTTATTTTACTTGCACCTTGGTTTCAATATCGGTGCTGGAGGGATGCCGAGTTACTCAGTCACAAAATGTGTTCTGGTCCTCTGCATTGGCCAGCACAGAATTCCTAATGTGAAGACAACAAGCATCCCAAACATGTTTCTTTTGGTTCCTTTGAACAACTATTTGAAATAGGTAACCTTATTCTGAGAGCTACACTGTTAAGGGTCCTTTTTCTAGCTTGCTTCTTTTCTTCAGAGACCATATGCATCCATTGCCAAGAAATTCCTCTTTGGTAATTTCCCGTGGGTCCTATTTGGGCCTGGCCTTAGCCCATCCGGAGCTTGAATTGTGCCCAGCCGGCCTCTGGTTTCCGATCTGTTCATGTGTTGCCCTGCTGGTGCATTTCAGCGAGACGAAATGAAAAACGCCATAACCCCCGAGTAAATAAAATAAATGGCAGACAACTAGGGCCCACACGTCATAGACCAAGCGAAACTGCGCGGCGAGAACACGAGACTAGAGGCCCAGACCATAGACCGAGTCGCTATAGGGCTCGTGCTCCTCTCCGCGCATCACTCTCAGGCTCAGCCGCCGCAACGACTCACGAAACCCTAACCCACAATCTCGCTTCCATGGAAGGGGCCCGGGGCGGCGGCCTCGGTGACGCCGACGGCGGCCGCGGCCGGGGCCGGGGCCGGGGCGACGGCCTCGGTGACGGCGACAGCCGACGGCGACGGACTCGGTGACGGCGACGGCGACGGCAGCGGGCTCCTGGGGAAGAGGAAGCGCAGCGACGACGTCAAGCCGACTCAGAAGCAGAAAGGTTTGCTCGATCTGCCCGAGGATATGCTCTTAAACATTGTTGGCCGACTTGGCATGGTGGAAGGCATAAGGAGCAGTGCTGTATGTGCCCAGTTGTTAAGCTATGGCGGCAAGCGCCCATTAATTTGGAGGATGCATGTCTGAAGAAGGCTCTGGGTCTCTACAAGTGGACCCCGCGGGAAGTGGCCGCCTGCATTGTTAGGGTTTCTGATTTTCATGGGGTCCCATGAGAAGTACTAGGGAACCTCACCGTAGCGTTCTTTGCGGGAATTAAGAAAAATGCAATGATTATAAGGGAAATTTTCATGATATCTTAATAGATAAATTTAAATAAAACAAACTGAACACAATATATATTTAAGAGGGCTCACGATCAATTTTAGGCTCGGATGAGAGTTGTACAAATTATGGAACAATATTCAAATTTCAATTTCAACAAACAGAACAAATTACAAAAAAAGTGGAGGAAAATTATTGAATTGCCATGTATCCACAACCACGTTGACTAAAATTAGATACAATGATGTTGGAAGTGAATATTGATGGAAGAGAGCAGTAGATGCACCAAACAAATGTTATGAGCATTTCAGATCATTGCTTTTCGTGGATGCGGCATCAGTAATTGGAAGATAGCAAGAGATGCACCAAACAATATCTAAGTTGCTAGAGACTCAACACAGTTTGTATAGTTGGCCCCATGTTTTTGGGAAGACTACCCTAGCTCAGTTGGTTTTCAATGATGCAGCAACTTTAACGAATTATTTTACAGCTAGATTATGGGTTAATCTGTCACTGGAATTTACCTATCTTGGACTAATGCTGAGTGCATAGTTTCTATAGGTGGAGGGGTGCTTGCTGAGTGTATGGTTCATGTAGGCAATCCATCGTCCACCCTAACATTTTTGTGTATCTTCCAACTCTCTCAAGTCAGCTGGTCAATAAAAATAAGTGAGCATTCACCGTAAAATAGTGAGGGCAAACTGAATGCAGAATCAAATTGAAGAAAATAAATGATTATGTAATACTGAAATAAAGGCTTCTTACCAAGATCTTAGAAAAAGGGGAGAGAAATTTATGGCCATGATTTGTTGATAATATAATTTCTAGACGGGGAATTGATTCTCTAGAAACAGAGGAAGAGAAAGCATGTGCTGCTTAAAAATACATATGGATATGATCTCATATCAGATATGGTAACCAACAGACCCTTTTCTATAAATCAAAGATGAACTTTTATACAGGCATGGTGACAAAGAAAAATACCAGCAGCTAGAGATATCATTAAACGACAGACAATAAAAATATAGGAAGAATGTTTTGGAGACAAACCTGATTTGAAGAGAGAAAACCTCAATAATTATCCATGGACTCTGAACAAATTTGCAGTGTAAGATAATATAAAATCAGTGTTGCTTCATTAGTAGAAGTCACATGGTCATGGCGCGAGACATTAGTGCTAACAAATAGGATCAACTTTATATAGGCATGGCCATAAAGTAAAATACCAGAAATCGGTGATGCTGCACACATGACATATTCCACTGATATAACAACATACTTGTTACTATATGAAGGTATGGATTCAAGAGGAACCTGATCTGATGGACTTTGAAAAGAGACGAAGCACCAAAATTGGCACCAACGAATTAGTTCACAGATCCATATGATGTCACCTGCATGGAATTAGCGATGCTCCACACATGATATATTCCATCGATATAACAACATAACAACATACTTGTTAATATATGAAGGTATGGATTCGAGAGGAACCCGATCTGATGGTCTCTGAAAAGAGATGAAGCACCGAAATTGGCACCAACGAATTAGTTCACAGATCCATATGCTGCATGAAATTAGAGGCTAATTGCACATGAGAGTGGATGAGGAATTATTTCGAAATCGAAAATACGGCACCAAAGAAGAATAATGCACCTGTGCCTGCGTTGGGAATGATAATCTGGGAGGGCATGGCTATGGAGTGTATCATATAAATCACGAAGCCATACGGTCAATTAGAGAAAAACAATTTATTCGACAGCGTTTGATCCTGATACGATCCACGGACCTTGAGGATGGCGAAATAGGGCTTCCTAGAGCTGTCCTCGGGCGTGAGCATCACGGGTCCTCTGCAAAATTGAGCACATAGTGATCTCCGACGGTAAGAAAACAATCCGCCCCTCCCGAACCTAAAAATCCAAATAGCGAAATCGGGGAATCGAGAAACGGAGGAAGGAGGCTTACCGGCTCAAAGGTGTTGTCGTCGTACTTTCGAAGGAAGCATAGTGCTTCTTCTTCTTCCTCCCTTGCCGGTGATCTTGGCCGGGTCCCCCCGGCTACGGACACCGCCTCCGTGTTCTCCTCCTCCTGCGGCTCCACCTCCTCGGGCTCCTCCTCCTCGCTCTCGGGTCACGGCGGGCTGCGAGTTTTTCGTCTCGACCTCTTGGCGGCGGCGCTCCTCCTCCACGACCCGTCGCATCGCCTCGGGATCCTTCTCGTCATCCTCCTCCTCGTCGTCGTCGGTGGCAGCTCGTCCTCCTCCTCCTCGAGTTGGACTTCCTCCTCGTCGTCGTCGGCGACAGCTTCGGTGGCGGCTAGCGTGGTTGTGACGAGGGGGCTTCACAGGGGTTGGCCAGGGAGGAAGAGCCCGACCACGAGGGCTTGAACTTGATGGTCACGTCCTCTTCGTCGTCGTCGTCATTTTACACTGAGCCGGCGGCGCCGCCCATCTCTCCGCGGTGGTGGTCGGAGGACTTTTTGTCGGCGAGGAAGGACCGAGGGGAAGGGGAGGGGGAGGGGGAGGGCGGCCGGTGGCGGTGGTAGGTGAGGAGGCCGGCGGCCGGTGGGTAGCCCTAGGGGAAGACGGGGCGGGGAAGACCGGCCGGGGGATAAGGGAAGGCGCGCTACAACGCTGGGTAGGGAAGAGGGCGCGGCGCCGAACGGTAATCTGAGAGGAGTTTCGGATCGCGGTGGGGGTAGGGGGAAGAGGCGTAATGGCGTCGTAGTGTCCTCGGTGGGGAATGCGGATTAGATGTTACCGGTGACGTGGACCAATCACATGCCCGAGAATTCCTTAAGGATGGCTAGTGGGGAGCTCATATATAGGAGTTTTAGATTCGCTTTAGTTTCACATGGCTGGAGTTTCTCTTAGCCCAAGATCACCTTTGGAGGGAGGGTGGGCAGATTCTCGTGTTTGGATGACTTGAGGCTTGACTTCACTGGTGGTCACACAGTGGACCCTCCGCTGGTTCCATCTTGTGTGTTTACCATGGATGTGCTTCGTTCGGTCTTCTTGAAGAACTGCACCATGGTACAGAGATTAGTATTCTCCTCAAAAGAGCTGTCACATCTTGAACTTTGCAATATCATTGCCCCAACTGGATATATTCGGGATATCCTCGCGAAGGCTCGTGACTGCAACAAGCTCGAATCATTCATTCTTCGAGGGAGCCCATATTCTGAAACACTCGGCATTACGGATTTCCCATTTCTGCGAGAGGGTGCTCGTTTATCTCCACCCGGATGAGGAAGAGCTTACAACCGTTGTACTTGAGAACAACACCAATCTTGTGGAGCTTTACATCACACAACCTGCCTACGGTCCCCGGCTGATTCTGAGTGGGGCGCCGAAGCTCAAATTTTTGGGTTCCGTGGGTTGGACCAATTGGAGTCTTGAGATCGATAACACACTGTTTCAGGTAATATATTGGGTCATTGGTCTTGATCCATCTTCTAGTTTTTTTGTTCTTGAGATTGATATATTGGATTGTCTTGTGTAACTTTGTAGAGAACGATGGCTATATCCCTTGGTACTAAACTGATGACCGTAAAGATGTTGTGCCTTCAATTTCTGGTGCGAAGTTAACACCCGACGAATGAAGGATTTTCTCTTCTGCTTTCCCTCCTTAGAAACATTGCATATTAAGGTACTTTCTAAGCTGTAATCTGTTTCTCCCTCTCAATCTCTCCCTGCTGCATTCTGGGTTCTCTATATATTATGTATATTTAGCACACAGTAAGTTGTCACTTGTCTGAATGATTTCAGCCACCTCCAATCCTTGTCTTCTTGTGTATTGGTACATAACTGATGACCGTAAAGATACTTTGCAATATCAGTGCCCCAACTGAATGATTTCAGCCACCTCATTATGTATATTGTTTGTCTACTAACTTTTTTCCTAATGTAGGAAATATCATCTAAAGATTCACAAGACGTTAGATATATTGAAGACAATGGTCCCGGTATGCTTAATGATGATGCAAAGCTTGAGTGCATGGAACATAATTTAAAGGAGGTCTTGCTTTGGAATTTCACTGGGCTTCCTCAAAACCTATGCAATTTTTTTCTGAGCACAGCAAAGGTGCTACGCTCTGTGGTGTTTGTTGACGCGTGGGGTTCAATCCCAGCGCTTGATTGGAATAAATGCCAAATCATCGATTTCATCCCAAGCCTTGATCTTATGAATATAGCTTCAGCTGACGTGAAGCTGAATTTCTGCAATGATAAGATGACAGAACATGATTTTGATTTCGACAGTGCTCACTTTACCCCATACAACAATGACCCATGCAAAATCTGGCTGGGATCACGATACACTTTTTACCATCATCAGGTACCACCCTTAGCAATGACAATGACAAGCTGCATTCTCACAACTTGTAAACCACCGAACTAAGTTGCTGCTAGTTTGTGACACACATGTTTTGTTTTCTTTCCGTTATAGTCAGTTGCCTCATTTGTCTTCTATTGCTCTCAGATTGATTTCAGAGGTGGTCCAGGTGCTGCTGTTTTCAATCCAGGACCTCATAACATAAATTTTCCATCTGATTGTGATTCTGACACTGATGATGAAACTGCTGAGGTACATCTGAAATTTTTCCTGCGTATGTTCAAAAAATTTAATGCCAAATTTTTGTCACGCTGCGGCTTATTTTGCTTTTTCTATGCATAAAGGAGACTGAAAGCGAAGTCAAGAGTGAAAGCAAAGACTTGAGACAACCGGTATGTTCATAGCTTTTTTTCTAATTTAGTAACTATATATGCCCATAGCTTCTCCTGTATCACTAACAGGCAGCCAGTATGTTCATAGCTTTTTACTGATTTAATAACTATATATGCCCATAGCTTCCCCTGTATCGCTAACAGGCAACCAGTATGTTCATAGCTTTTTTCTAATTTAATAGCTTTAACATAATTCGATTGCACTGAACACTGAAGCAACACCGCATTCTACAAGGATGTTTCCGTGTTATGAGCAGTGTTTACATTTCTTGTCAAAAAACTTAACTCATTATCACATATCTATTCATGTTTCAGATATCTACACAGACTGTGAGTGGAACACCAGTTAGAAACTATGCTAGCAATGAAGGAAAACCTTGAAAAGGTAAGACCCATACACTCTATTTGGCTGCTGAGTGCTGACAGCCTCATACATTAATTAGTTTATTATTCATTGGCCTGTGAAGTCAAGTAATTAACAAAGTCCTTGCTGTCTTTAGGTACACAGACGTATGTTCTGGAGGAGATTTGTCTGACAAGGATAATGAAACTGCTGAAGTACCTGAGAACTTAGCGGATAAGGTACATCTGAAATTTTACTTTTTCTATATATAGGTACACCTGAAACATTGTACTCATGTTATACTGTAACAAATGTAACTATCACCACCCCCCCTCTCTTGTTTTTCTTGTTCTCTGTAACATTACCCTTGTTTGATGTTTCCATTTAACTATCTGAAACAGTCACTTGTGACTAATTAGCATCAAATCGATTACCCTGTAATTTGCATTAGTATTATAGCTTATATACAGCAGTTAGTAGTACATAAATACCATCACTTGATCCACTCACTATTATCAATAAAATCAAATAATTATTGATTCTAGGACGCTAGAAGTTGAAGAAGTATTGAACCTTTTATGAAGCTTGAATCTGCCCAAAAGTTGAGAAAAAACTTAATTATTTTTTCTGTGTCTGTCAAACCTTCATGTCTCAATCTTATCGGCAATGTGTTGATTTTAAAACAGGAGAAGACTCTTGATGAGGCGGAGGTGGAGGCTTGAACAGGCTTTAAAACGTATGAGGCAGACAAGTCTTCACCATTGTGCTGAGGCTTGAACAGTTAGTTGTATAAAATCTTAGCATATCCTCGCGTAGAACCCAACTTTTCTAGTTTAGTGCGGCATGGATTCTTGAAGGGGCGACATGCACACTGAAGGGTGATGGTAAACTCTTTCTTCTTCTGTCAAATAGTCAGACAGACATGTCTGGATGGGACCCCTTTCCATTAGAGAATGCTACTATGGTGGTTGATGTTTTTCATCAAGACTGAGTGTCTTGTTTCTCTGGGTAGATTCTCACTGATCGATGGGTGCTGTAATCATCGGAAAACGTGGTTCTCAAACTGTGCCCCACATAATTTTGATAGTTGAGTGACGGGGAATCTTATCTCCTGGTGTTCTTTTATGCTGCCGTTATTCAATTTCAGTACACCGACGTATTGCTGTCCTGCTGCTACTAGTTTGATAAGTTCGATTCAAAAGTTCTTTCTTATTTTGAGAATGTCTGCTATTGCTTTTGGAGAATGTCTGCTATTGCTTTTCATGCAAGAGAGGGTTTGCTTCTGCTGATTCATTTTGCTCAGTCTTTTATTTTCCTGCGTTCTGATGACAGCAGCAGTGAAACTAAAATGTGGCTGCCTTGCTGTTGGCCACAGCTGAAGTATGCGATGCTAATCCTCATTTGATTATGAACGGCAAGGTCCGTGCTCTCCCGCCCATCTTCCAAATCTATGGAAGGTGCCAAGTTTTCGCCACGGGAGGGTCATTGTGGTTGATGGTGGTGGGAGCATGCGCTGTGCCATACTTGGTGGTGACCCCGTCCAGCAGGAACAGAACAATGGGTGGGCTGGTATTCTGGTCAATGGCTGCATCCGGGATGTCGATGGGATAAATGGCTGCGACATTGGTGTGCGAGCTCTGAGCTCGCACCCTATGAAGGCAAACAAGAAGGGGATCCCCGTCAACATTGCTGGAACCAGGATTTGCGACGGCGAGTGGCTCTACGCTGATACGGATGGCATTCTGGAACTGACCGTGTAGACCGGTTCTGGAGCCTATCTGCACGTGTGTCTAAGAATCGGGTGCAGGGCTTGCTGTTAAGCCCGGGCTTGCAATAATGGATTCTCGCTGGATCACACATTTACATATACTTTGAATAATCAAATGCTTCCATGGTTACAAGATGTTCTTGGACAATTTTTTTATCTTTGTGAACTTTCTACTCTGGTGATGAAGTTTGTTCAACATGATTAAATTAGACCCCTTGTTGGTGCAGTTCTGAAGCTGAATGTTCTGTGTCTTTGCCTTGTGGCAGGGTGCTGCTAGTACCTTGTGCCTTTCTTGAAGTATGTATAGCTTTGGACTATCATGATTCTAGGTCCTCGTGGTATATTATACCTGTACAATTGGTTTATAACTGCACTTGTTTCTTTCTTCTTCGTCACGAATGAACAGATGATAAATACCTGATGATGCATTTCAATCCGCTGTGACGCAGCAGGAGCCACGACTTAGTCGCACACATTTGGTTATTGTAATGCAATCTTTCAATTTGAGCTCCATATTTTAAAAAGTCGTGTATGAACATTTGGTCATTGTAATGTAATCTTACGATTTCAGCTCAATATAAATGCCCTTTTTTTAAAAGAAGAAGAAGAAGAAGAAGAAGAAAAGAAGAAGAAGCTATATAATAATTAAAGGATACAACGGACAAATTTAGATGAAAATCAGGCTTTCTGTGAAGTTACTCTCCCTCCTTGTCCTTGCTAGTGAGTACTGTAGTATTAAAGGATGGCAATTGACCGTTCCTGTTGAGCAGCGTGGCAAACTCCAAAATTTTGCAACAAAAATCGGAGGCCCTCTGCCTCTGCGTTCACGTTTACCCCCTCCTGGCTTCTCCCGTTCATTTTGCTTGCGCGCGCGCTCTCGCCCTAGGCCAGGCACACAGGCGCTCGTTGGTCGTTTTGCCGGCGACGAGTACCCACTACGTACGTACGTGCACCCTTCTCTTCTCTTCTCTTCCCTTCTTACCTGCGATGCCATGCGATCCATCCAGTTAACTGAGTAGCAGTCAAGGTGTTCGACCAAATGCCATTGAGACTTTCCGCTCAAATGCCGCTGTGTCCAGGACGATGGTGGGTCTTTCTGAAGGGGAGAAGCACTTCATCCGCGGCGGCATTGCGCAGGACCTTCGCACTGATGGACGTAAGTGACTGCAGTTCCGGGCCCTCTCCATTCAAACCGGAGTCATCCCACAGGTGGGTTTCACAGCTTTTTTTTTTTTTTTTTAAGATTACACAGTACAACGCAGATACTCAACACGCACGCACACTCACCCCTTTTGTGAACACACATACGCAAACCCTACCCCTATGAAGCACCTTCAAAGGATCGGGCCGGCAAATCTTGAGATTACGAGAGTCACCACGGGCGCCTCGCTATCGACGGGGGGACGCCGCCAACCACTTAATTCATAGTCTTGGGAAAATCTGAAATAAATCCAGGATTTGAACCGCGGGTGGGAGCCACCCAACCAATGGTTTTTGCCATTGCGCCGTGAACCCGTTTCACAGCTTGTTTTGGGGAGGCATCCGCATGCCTTTCTCTTTTCCTCCTTTCCTGGAATGTCCCTGCGTGTTTATGTTACTTTGGATTGGTGATTGTTACAGGCGAATGGCTCAGCGCGTGTTAGATTGGGGCCACTGAAATAATCGCTAGTGTCAAGGTAAGAGACCATCCTCATTATCATTGTGCTGCAAATAGGGGCAGAGGGCAAGGCGAATGTTTTTACATGTCTAGTTCAATCCTCTTTACGCCATCTTCTATTCTCGACTTAGCTTCAAAATTCCTACCAGGCAACTCTGATGTTCCTAAGACACTAAGGTTGTCAATTATTGATTGTTATTAAGCATTAGGCACCTATGTTGCAAAGCTAATGCTTTAGTTTCACTTTTATTATGTAAAGCTGTGAACCCTGAAATCACAATACTAGTTTTGTTTAAGCCGTTCTGAGTGACAATATGTAACACCCCAAATTTTGCACTTTTGAAAATAGAATAAAAATGATTTATGTATGTATTTTTGTGCTCATGAAAATATAGGAAAATAAATATTTTTTGTCAAAATAAAATCCAATATAAGGATAGAGACATGTTTGTGCATACATGCTGGTGCATTTGAATCATTGCAGTGAGTGGTTTGATACAAAACTCAAAATGTTTTCAAAAAGATTTTAAAATGTTTTTAAATTGGTTTTGGAAAATAAAAAGAAAAATAAAATAAAATATATTTAGAAGCCTGCCCTCTAGAGCCGAAAGGATTAGCTAGCTTGTTTCCTGTTGTCCGTACGCCCAAGGGTCTGCTTGTCGATTTTCCTTTTCTTCATGAATAGCCGAATCCATATCAATCTCCGGGCCCTCATCGTGTTTGCTATAAATGGATCTGTTGCCTATATATACATATATACGTCCCGGCTAATTTTATCTTGTCCAAACCCATGCAAATCCCACACATGTCTACGCTACCACCGCCGCCTCATGTAGCTTTACTGGCCGCATGCCCAGGTCGCCAATTGGGCCTAGTGCCGCCGTGGCCATCCAGCGCAAGTGCCCACATCCTTCCATATATGTTGGGCTGACATGCAGGACCCGTCGTATAGCACCGCCGTACGTCGTAGTTTTTCCTTTCTTGATGAATTGCCGTATCCATCTCAATCTTTACCTTTGGCCCTATATAAAGCTATGCACCGTAACCTGAGCGCTGCCTTAGCCCTAGCTGCTCCCCGCCGCCGTTTTACATCTCGCCCACAAAAAGCACCGAAGCTGCTGCAGCCGTGAACATCGTCGTCTGCTGCCTTGCTGCCGTCCCTACCGGAGTTCTGTGTCGAGGTGGTCACCGTCCGCTGCCTCTCTGCTGCCGGCAAGTAGCTTGTGCCGCGTCCTCACGTAAGGGAGCTGCCGAAGCCTCCACGACATCTGATCCGGTGTTGTTTCTCGGTTGTCCCGAGCCCGTTGCCGAGCTTGACACCAAGGAAGCAACAGTTCATGTATTATTGAACTGCACGCCCTCACCGTGCCTTCATCGCAGTCGTTGAGAAATACCTAGGTGAGCTCACATGATCCACCTCTCTAGCTTCTTGTGTCCCCTCCCCGAACAAACCGAGAGATTCATGTACGTTGTTTCCGGCGAACTCGAGTGAAGCTTGCATGGCCTCCATCGTAGCTTTCTGACATCATATTAGCTTGATGACATCATGCATAGGATTCCTGGCCGTTTTCCAACAATTCTGAAAATACTTGAGTATTGTGTGTGTGTACATCACCAGCTAGCAAACCGAGCAGCCTGGCCCTACCTTTGCCATTTAATCTTGTTAGCTTGCTGATGCCATCATATCACATCATGCATGCATTATGGCCGTTTTTCTTTAGAAAAATAAATCCATAAATACAGGAAAAATACACCACGTAGCTAGCCACCTCTTGCTGGTTCCTGTTTTGGCTTCTAAA
The DNA here is from genome assembly GCA_015847255.1 of Hyparrhenia diplandra. NCBI lineage: Eukaryota > Viridiplantae > Streptophyta > Magnoliopsida > Poales > Poaceae > Hyparrhenia > Hyparrhenia diplandra. Next base: position 438,802 of record JADLZK010011058.1, read on the forward strand.
GGCACGCTCATGCTACTCACGTCATCCACATGCAATGTTTCTCTCAGCAATCTATAAAAGTTCCTAGCACCAATTCACATTCGGCCAGTTCCAAAAGCTTTGAATGTCCATATATATCTTTCAGCTATGCCTTTGTTTAATCAACCTTATGCTCACGTTTGTAGCTAGGCTGACATGGTATTGGTGTAGCGTTGTGTAGACATTTTATAAATGTTTCAACCTGTTTTCTCTATTGGTGTATTGTTTTAATTTAGTTCTACTGTTTGCTTTGTGTATGATTGCCGGATGCTTGTGTGGTGCTTTGTGTCGATGTCAGTCGGTGAGTTTTACGTGGTGTTCGGAAGAAGTTGTTGAACAAGAAGGTGTTTTGGGGAAAAGCTTTGGACTTGAAGAAGGATATCTATTTAAGGCAAGTATAGTTTTGGGATATGCTATCTTTAAACCATGATCTTATGGCTTGCTTAATGTTTACGCACTGAACGTTAAACATGAATTGTTGATAACATGGATCATAGGGCGAAAGAGCTATGTTTTGTTTATGATGCTCTTAGCTCTCCATAAGGACTTATTCATTTGTGATCATCCGGGATATCTGATACAGCTATGGGGGTCACATGGCTCGACTCTCTAGTTGTTCAAGGGTTTTACCTAACTTTTTGTTGGTGGTTTGCGAGGTGGGAGAAAGCGGGGTTGTAGCTCTGTTGGCCATTCAATATTGTTAGGAGGGTCTTTGAACGACTTTATATGGTTTTCATTTGTTTAGGGAGTCGCGAACCTACTACGGTGGAAACCATGACCCATAGTGAAAGTGTGTCTGCATGCGCGAGTTAAAAACTGTTATAATGACCGTGTTCGTGGTCATGAGCGGCCTTGGAGACATCTATGAATAGAATCACATGCTTAATATGTTGATAATTAACTTGATGTTTATAACTGTTGGCTATACATGCTTATTAAATTGTTCATGATTTATCGTTTCATGCTATTCATTATTTATGTTATAATGATCATGGGTTTTTGGGTAGATAATTCCTAGCTATATTTGCGGAGTTCGACATGGACTCACTCTTGCTATTCCCCCACACCTCAGGTGAAGTTTAGGCTTGTGATCAACCAGTCAGTCGGTCCCTGTGGAGTCCACACTAGAAGATCAGAGTGTCTTTCCGCTGTCTGCTAGCTGAGGTTATGTCTTTTATATTATGTTCGTTATATTTTAAGCATTGTGAATTGATACTACCAGTTATTTGTAGCTATATGTGAGATTTGACTTCCAGGGCTCACATATGGTGTACTATTTGGTTTTGTTCTTAAAACCGGGTGTTACACAATAAACATTACGTTAGAGAGTCAACAAGTTGCTGTCTATCTGTCTGTTGATATTGTTACTACTTAGATAAACTTGATTAAATAAAGTCGTTACAACTAGTGTGTTGTACCTCTTCCATGGTGTCATTTTATTTGACTTTCTTTCTTTTTGATGGCTTGGCATCTGCAGGCTCAACTTGGAAAACCAAGCATTCTCACCCTGACAAAGGAAAAGTTTCCACTTTTTTTGCTGACTGTAGTCCAACCGCGGAGCCTATGTTTGAGGTTAGTGATTTGAATCAAATGAAAATAACCATCAGTCTGTTACATTACTTGTGTTCATCATGTACCCAATGTTTGGCACTGTGGTCTGGACTCTGGACTTTATTCAAACTCTTTTAGATCTTCTATATGCAGCTGCATATAGGCTTTTGCTGAAATTTTGTGTTTGAATGCTAATGATGTAACGTTGAATACAAAGAAGCAAAAACTTGTTGAGTATGAAAATAAAGAAGTCACCAGGATGCATTTGAAGAAGCATGTCTCTAATTGTTTTTCTGATAGTAGTTACTTTATATTTTATTACTAGTGGCCTTTATTATTTACTAGTGCTTCTGCAGATATGTTCCTTTTCTAAATGTGCTCATTTGATTCCAGTTAGTAGAAAAACCGTATTTTCCTTTGTACATAAAACAATGCTTCTAGAAAGGAATATATAGAAAGGAAAACTTTATTTTGTTCCTCTTAGTTATGGTCTGTGTACACTGATCTCCTTTAGTCTGATACTCCTAATATCTTCATTGTTTCTCTGTATCATCTGTTATAACTACTCTTTGGACATGGGTCATCCTTATTTGTGTCGTTAAGATTGGCAATACAATTAATTAGATGTACCTTCCTTAGGTTAAGCTTTTGGTGCCCAGTGAATTATACCTAGCAATTTGGATGTAAGGTGTTAAGCATGTTGCTTAGATACACCAACTAGAGTGGCATCACATATCAGTACTGTGATTACCATTTCCATGCCTATTTAGTTGCAGGTGTAGTACATAGCAATGCTGTAAGTGTAATTATGGACGATGTATACTGAAAAATAAATGCATGACATGATTTCTGCCAGTCATCCTACATTTCATATAAAGGTGATTTTAGTGCGCTGTAGTTGCTGAACTTTCATATCTGTGACTGTTCTTCAAATTTCCAGGTTATGGGGGAGATCTCATTTAGAGATTAGTGTGTTAACCAGTTTCAGCTCTTCTTTGATCGTATTGTCAGTTATAGTGAAGAAATGTTTAATGAGAAATTGATTCTCGTGTTGTTATCCATATGTTTGCTTGTATACAGTTTTCGTTCAATTCAAACTTATGCCAACAATGTTTTGTTGCCATGTACTATACTGCATTGAATTGATAACGCATCTGTCAGTGTCAAGTAACAACATTCTCCTTTTCAGGTGCTGCAATTGATCTGTCGTCCCTAATTGTTGTTGAGGGAAAGGTTTGCTGGGATCTGTACATTGATGGGCTTGTGGTCAGTTCTGATTGTAATTTGCTTGATGCGCTAGCTGCTGCAATAAAGGTGACTTTTGACTAGTATTGCTTGTTAATTGCAGTTTTAAATTTCATATTTTTCTTGCAACTGTTTGAATGGAACCTAGACTTTCCACTTTACAAATGTATTGGTGGAAACGTGTCATCTGTGTCCTCATAGAGAGCTATCAGTGCATCTGATATGGAAAAGATTAGAAATTGAATAACAAAATTAATGCAGTAATTTTCTTTACTCTGTCACTAGATGGAGGTTCTTCCATGATACACATCAATTACCTTAACATGATTTGGTAAATGTTATGCATGGTTTCAAATAATTTCATTCGACGTCTGACAAACTTGAAAGAGTGTCTCCAAGCAAAGGAACACAAATTGATCTATACATCCCGGTGTTGAACTGCCACTGAGGACCAAGCTTTTGTCAAAATTTTGTCTTTTGATTTACTTATTGATAAATTCAAATGGATCCCTACATCCCGGTGTTTAAGCTGATGTTTCCTTCCCTCATAAAATGGTGTTTCCTTGCGCCATATTCTCTCATGGCTGCCCCGCGCCGCTCCCACGCTGGTGGCTCAGGTGGAAACCCTAGCCGCCGCGAAGCTCTTCCCCCTCTATCCTCCCGCCTCGCCCCCGCCGAGCGGGCCGCGCGCCGCGCCCGGCGGGAAGGTGGCGGCGGGGGCTCCCTCCCCTTCCTCGGTGGTGGCGCGGGCGCGCCAGGAAGCGAGGGCGCGGCGCCTGCCGCAGCCGCGTGGGGCTCGCGGCGAGGCCGCCGCCTCCGCCGTGGCGGTCACGGCTGGAAGTGGCGGCGGTGGCGGCGGTTTCCTTCTTCTTCCTCCATCGCCCCCCCTCCTCTTCCCTGCTGGTGGCGCCGCCGGGCTCTGGGCTCCCCGGCCTGGGCGGCCGGATCGAGGGCCCTAGTGCCTCGCGCCCGCCATGGTGGGAGGGCCCCCGTGGTGCCGGCCATGGTGGGGCGGCAGTACTGGCCGGAGACCTAGAACCAGCCGGGATCCATGGTCCTCCGAGGCCGGGGCGCTTCATCGATGGTGAGGAGCGCGCGTGACCGTCGGCAGCTGGCTGGCACGGTGGTTGCCAGGCCGGCTGGGTGAGGGCCTTCTTGGACTTCGGCGTGCGGCGTCGGACATCTTGGCGAAGCGGGCTCGGTTCCTCGGGGGCGGCCGGAGGGTGGCGGTCTTCGCGGCTGCCGCCACGCAGCCGGCGCGTCGATGCCCCTCTGGATGGGGTCCCGGGACGGCGGAGCGGCGGGCGGCGACAACGACAGCAGCATAGCCCGGGTCTGGCCGGACATGGCCGGCGAGGGGTTTCCTTGGGCGAAAGAACTGCGGCGGCGGCCGTAGCGTTTCCCTCGTTGAGGGCGTCGTGCTCCCGGTCCCTTTTGGGCGAAAGCCCTGCCCATCTTGAACGAAGCGGCGGTGGCGTTCCCAACGTCATCCCTTCTTGAAGGCGTCGCTCCTTCGTCCAGGCCACGACGTCGTCTTCGGTTGGTGCTCTTCTTCTTGGCGTCCGTTGTGCGGGTGGAGGGGAGTTCATGGCGCCAAGTCGGAGCTGCTGTGTTAGAGGGACGTGGCTCGACAACGATGACGCAAAGGCGAATCCCCCTTTCTTCGTCGACCGGTTTGGCGTCGGAAGTCGGGCGTGAACCGGGGATTGGTGCTCTTCTTCTTCGGGGTCCGATGTGCGGGTGGGGGAGTTCGTGGCGCGAAGTCGGGGCTAGCTGCGTTGGAGGGACGTGGCTCGCAACGATGACGCAAGGCGACCCCCTTTCTTCGTCGACCGGTCTGCTTCGGAAGTCGGGCAAGAGCCGGGGTGGGGCTGAGGTTCAGGATTGGAAGTCGGAGCTGCTCTACTTCCGAGCTAGGCAACGCGATGACATGTTCTCGCCTTCGCCGGTGTGTTCGCTTTCCGCTTGTCCGTCGGGAGTGCGCCATAGGAAGTCGGAGCTCGGGTTGCTTGCAATCATGCTTGGCAACGATGACTCATAGCGGTTGTGTGCTCTTCCGCGTCGTGTGGGTGGGCTGGCCCTTCGCCGGGTGCGCTTGCACCTTGTTTGGCTACCCTTCTTGTAAATACTTTTTCTACCATCTTAATTGAGCGGCGAGCTCCCACGCCTTTTGTCTAAAAAAAAATGGTGTTTCCTTCAAATGGAATCTGCATGCACCATCTCATTGAACGACATGCAGCTGTTTAAGCTGATGTTTCCTTCGCTCATCCCGGTTTGTTATACTAATCATTTTTGTCTAAGTGATTTTGTAAATTTTAATCAGGCTATTCACCCCCTCTAGCCATACTCATTGATGGAGTCCTTTTAGGTGAACATGTAAGTACAGCAATGTTATTCATCATTCAATTTCCAAATATAGGCATAAGGCAATACCAATTTACACCACCTCATCAATTATTGTGCTATTGCAGGGGTAATATGGCACAGATCAGTGAGCCAAAAAAAAATTGAAAAGCAATTTCACCCTGTTCTCACTGAAGGATATATGTCTACATTTTTACTGATGTTGGAGCTGTTGATGTAAAAAATAAAACACATATATATCACCACCAGATGCTCCAATTCATACACAACACCAAATATACCAAAATTTTCATTCAGGTTGCCCATTTGATAAGTTTACAAGAAAAGGAAAATAATGCAAAGCCACTGCAAGGTAACAATTACATTTCTTTCCTATTTTGCATACGACTACCTATAACATGTGAGCAACTTAACATGTGAGCAACTTAACATGTGAGCAACTTCCTTTTTATCCAGATATCATAGGAGTCATTCGCCATGTTGGGCCCTTTTATTATGCAAGCCTGACATCTCCAAACAAACTTGGTATGTTTCGCTTACTACTGCAGTTAGTTATAGCTTCTCAATATCAACCATATACAACCAATTCTAATCCACATATGTAGGAAAAAAACACAAGAAATACGTCTAGAATTTTTCAACTTAACACATCCATAAATATATTCTGATAGAAAATGGTCAATGGCAGCTCAAACAGTACAAAAATGAAAAACAAAAATAAAAAGATTTTTTCTTCACCAGAGACAAGGGGCAATAAAACAGAATCAGGTAAACACACATAGTGCAAAGAGTATTTGCACAGCACAACACTGATATCACTAGTTCGCAATCGGTAAAACAACAAAAGATGTTGATATACCGTTGCCGATCTGCTGGTAGAAACACATAAATAAATTGATACAGAATTAAAGAAAACAACGTCATCGTTGGAGCTGGCTGGAATTAAAGAAAACAACGTCATCATTGGAGCTGGCTGTACATTCCACTCGAGAATCTGAAGCCATCATCAGGACACACAGTCCATGAAGGGGTCTTCTCTGGAGAGGACACCATCCATCCAAAATAAGACGGGCAACTCCTTCTGGGGCACAAAAGGGAACAGAGCAGATCTTGAGGCTCTGTTCTCAATATTGAGCTGATTGCAATGGTCTTGAAGCCATTCTACATTGCAAGCTCCACGTACCAAGAACCTCATAACCTCGAGGATCCTGGCTCTCTCAACAAAGAACTTTGCGAAATCAACCTGAGGCTTCGCTCCTCTATACGATTGCAGCACGATAGTCTTAAGGCTGTGATCAAGACACTCAATAGGAGCAGCTGGGTCACAGTGCACAGCGTCTTTTGGACCAGTGGTCTTCCAGCTGGTGTAACAGTAGAACTGAAAAAAACGCCAGCATATCATACAAGCCAGCAGCGGGTGGTGAATTAAAAGTAACTTAATTAAACTTGTTCCAAGGTGTCACTTAGGTAGGTGAATCAATGTTGCTACTAAGAAGAGCAAAAGAAAAGTTCATAATCCTACATTGGGGATGTTCAAGGACTATATATATATGGTGTATTTTATACTAATGAATATAATTAAATCTGGCAGTAAAAAAAGGGGCTTGCAATAGGAAATAAAGGCACCCTGATCTTGAGCTTCTCCAAGCAAGGAAAGCATCTTAAATATGCTATGACAACATCCAACTTTGGCAATTCAGGCATCTGTAATGCCAAGATCTTGACAGTGGAGAACCGCTCCGCCAAGCTGACAGGGACCATGCTCTGGTATCGATCGAAAGCATTAATGCAAGTAGTGAAACAAAATAAGGGCAGATGTGTAAGGTGTGAAATATACAGCTGTCTACCTTCCACTTGTATCTATCTACCTTGTCTGAAAAACACAAACTTGCAGGGAAGGAATGAAATGTTTTTACTATATACCTTAAAAAATTGACTTTGTCGTTGAGCGCAACAATGGGGAAGTCAGTTGCGAGGTAACCTATCATCTTGAGGTTTGTTGCACCAAGTATCCTTACCGACGGACCAGTACCAGTGTCCATCGCATCCAGAAAAAGACGTTCCAAGCTTGCAGCATCCTTGACGACTAGATCGGTCAGGCCATCGCTGCTTGGCATGGGGTTGACCCAGACGGCCAGGTACCTGAGCCTCGGTAGGGAGAGGTGCAGCCGACGGTGGCCGGAATTGGCGTGAAGCACCGAAGTCTGGATACCGGGGCTACTGGAGATGATGTGTTGTAGGAGGTCCTAGGTGATGTCAACGTGACGGAGCGAGAGGTAATTGAGGCACGGGAAGGCCGGCTTCTCACAGTCACCGGACGGGAACGAACAGCCTCTCAGGTCGAGCACTTGGAGGGAGGCGAAGCGGAGCGCGGAGGCGGCAGCTGACCGAGTAAAGATCGCAATTGATTACCAGTTCCTGGAGCGCATCGAACACCGGCAGGCAGAACCAATCGTGGTAGATGCGGATGTTGCGCCTGAGTTGGATGTTTGTGGTAGCGAGACGCCCGACGGGGCCCGGATGAGCAGCAAGGAGGTGGGAGATGATCCGATCCGATCTCGCTTCCCGCACGCCATGCTGAAGCTGCTCGCCGAGGTTGAGCGGGCGCTGAGCGCCATTACCGGGCGCCATGGGCGGGAGAGGACGGTTGCGGCGGGCACCTCGCCGGGTTTGAGGAGGGTGACTATGGCGCCGGGGACTTCATCGGGAGGCCGCCGATGAGATCCGCCATCGTGACCGGGGGTTGCGCCCGCTCGCCCGCGCTCGCTCCGCTTCCCCGCCCGCTTTGTAGGGGAGAGGAAGATGCGGTCCATAGTGGTACGGGAGATCGATCGGCATCTAGTCTAGGATGATATATGAGAACGGAGGTCAGCCCGGTCCCGGATTTGAGTCCTAGGGTTTGGGCGCAGGAAGGAAAGGGGCCAAAGGAAGGATGAGCGAAGGGGGCAACAGCGGAGGCCGGGCGCGCCGGAGGAACGCGACCGGGAGGCGGCTAGCGTCGCCGGAGGAGGGAGGAGGCGGGCGCCGCCGAGGATGACGGAGGTTGCGGTCATCTCCGGAGAAGGAGGGAGGAGGAGGCGTCGCCGGAGAAGGATGGAGGTGGCGGGCGTCGCGGAGGCGGAGCGGAGGAGACCCAAACTGATCCGTCCGGTCGGCCCAGGACAACCACTTTTTTCACCTCCTTTTTCTTTGGAAAAAGTCTACTTTCAGTCCTCCAACTTTTTGCAAAAAAGTCGATTTTTGGTCCCTCAACTCCAAAAACCCGGATAAAGCAGGTCCCTCAACTTTTCAAACCATGCAGATTTTCGTCCCTCGGCGGGTTTGGCGGTGGTTTTGCTACAGTAACTCGGTTTTGCTACAGTTGCCGTGGTTTCATTTTTTTCCCTTTTCTTATTTATTTAAAATTTTGAATCTTTCAAAAATCATAGTAAATCATAGAAAAATCATAAAATAGAAAATCTAATTTTGTTGGACTCCACATAAGTAGAGCTACGCAAATGAATATATAATATGGTATACTTTAATATAAAATTTTTGCTATGAAGGTTTTGCCTTTTTCTTTTTATTTATTTCAGCTCAATATTTAAAAATCATAAAAAATTATAAAAAATCATAAAATTGAAAAACCAAATTTGCTAGACTCACATGAGCATATTTACACAATAAAGATATATAAGTGTACTATTTAATTCATTGGCGGGATCCATCGATCAAGGTTCACGGCTTCGATATGTATGCGTATGCGGTCAAAGACAAAGAAACCTAGCTAACCTAACCCGGCTTTAAAGAGCCCAAAGTAACTACGCATTGTGTTATTAAGGGCGCCTCATGTGGAGTCCAACAAAATTGAATTTTTATTTTATAATTTTTCTGTAATTTACTATGATTTTTTTAAAGATTGAGTGAAATAAATAAAAAAGAAAAAGGCAAAACTTTGTAGTAAAAACTTTGTACTAAAATATACCATATTATATATTCATTAAGTGTAGCTCTCTACTCATGTGGAGTCCAATAAAATTGATTTTCTATTTTATGAATTTTACGTGATTTACTATGATTTTTGAAAAGATTCACCGAAATAAATAAGAAAAGGGAAAAACGAACCAGAGTTACTGTAGCAAAACCGGAGTTATCTGTAGCGAAACCACCGTCAAAACCCGCCGAGGGACGAAATCTGCACGGTTTGAAAAGTTAAGGGATCAGTTTTGTCCAATTTTGGAGTTTAGGGACCAAAATCGGACTTTTCGCAAAGTTCGGGACCAAAAGCAGACTTTTTCCCTTTCTTTCGCTCTTGTGTCCGTCCCGGCCCCGGCCCAAACTGATCCGTCGCACTCCAACTCAAGAGTCTCGCGCTACGCGTCCGCCTCCGCCTCCGCTGCGCACGTCACATGTGACGGTGGAGGAGACCCACCGTACGTACGACGGCGCGGGGCAGCTCGAGCTCGTCATCTTCCTAGCAATCTCAAGGACGCCTGCTCCGTAGAGCTCTCCCCGATCTTCTGCGATGACGTCGTCTTCCTGCTCAGGGGAAGGTGTCCTGGGGCCGTGAGTCCTCTGCGTCAAGGTCGATCGAAACCAACACCATGCGCCTCCTCGTGTGATGGGCATCGCCGAGTACAACCGGTATAGGTTTGAGCAGTACATGTACAACTAGCTGAAGTCAGCCTTCATTCATTTGCTTATATAGAGGGAAGGAGCTAATGAGTCTTTATTCAAAGTCTCTCCTTTTCACACTTGTTCCTTGACTTGTATTCCACCTCATTTAATTGGCCACCATTCTTGACTTGACTTCATAACAGAGCTCAGTTTTGTTTAGCCCAAAGGCAGTATTCGAGCTATATGGAGGACCTGAGTAATAACTTTATGGCCACTTTTGGAGATGGCTCCAGAATTCCATGTCCCTGTTTTATTGCATGCAGTCCTGCTTTGATGCTTGCCCAGATTCAATCAAGCCTACCTGTCAATCTTTGATGCAGAGAATAACATTAGGTTGCGGCGTTTGGCGTGGCAGTGGATTGCAGAGGGTTACAACTTGTGAGGAAAATGGGGACAAATTAAATTCATCTCTGAGCTCGTCCAATTGAGTATAATCCAAGAATCAGCAAGCAGTAAGGTGTTCTGTCAAATCAATGCTTTCTTCCATGAGTACAAAATTGATCTTACAGACAATGCAAGTTTTGCTGACACAGTGTAACTCGTCGAAAGAAGCACACATAACTGTTCATTCATAAATCAGTTTCCATTAGGAATTAATAACTTTGAACAGGGAAGTTCAACAAAATCTGGTTTCCTTATACAACAACAATAACAGGCCAGAGATCTGCATCCCTGCACAACATCTGTCCAGTCTACGCCTAGGTAACAGCAACAAGCTTACAGCATGTTACATTTCGCTGCAAGCAAAAACAATAGTGTTGCACATACACGGCCAATCTCGCTACCTCTTTTGTAGGCAAAAATGGCAGGCACACTGGAACAGGGTTCAGTGTGCCACTTGAGTCTCTACTGTTCAGGATCAATCAATCTTCAGTCAAATTAGCTGTAGATGAATATCGGATTGGGTTATTCAACTTTACATCTTTTGTACGGCATGAATCCCCTTACTGGTTGGTCCCTGCTGCTGCTGCTGCTGCTGCTCGGCTTCACTCTAACGAAGGCCGAGTTCGCTTCGGTTTCAGCTCAACACTTGGACCTGACTCTGGCATCTGAACAGGCCCAAGTGACTCCTTGACAACTTTGCAGTTTGTAGGGGTCATTGTCTGAACATTACCCATGCAATCTGAACTAGATTCAACCGATGGGCTTTTTGCGGTATCACTCTCACTAGCACCTTCGTTATGCAGCCCTGAGCTAAAACTTCTTGGATGGCCGACTGGAAAACCATAGTAAGGCCACCATAAATGAAGAGGGAAATCCTAGCATCCCCTGATTCATACATATGAAGAGGGAAAGAATGGAATGGAAGAATCCATCCATTGTGGGCAGGGTATGCTGCCATCCCTCCAACCGAGGATGTTTGCAACACTTCTTGCATAGAAGAATGAGAGTCTTTCTCACCATCTCCAGCCACCATATCCGACGAGGAAACTTTCTTGGAGTCTGGGATGATAACTGTCTTCCCAAAAAGCTTCAAACAGGTTTTCTTGGACTTGTGATGAATCTTCTTCAGACAACTTCGCTTGCGTCACTGTTGTCCTCCTTTAATTCCTGAAATTTGGAACATATCAGACCGCATAAGCAAACATGCTCATTTGTCAAGTTAGCTCGTTTGAAACAACAATCCATAGGATGAGTGTTTCTTTACCTGACGGGATTGATCATCTTCTATTTGCTGAGTGAGTATATTTTCCTCCCCATTCACTACCTCAGGGACATTATTCCCATCATCTGATGACACAGGGGACGTACACCCCGTTGACGGGTTTGATACCGATGATCCGAAAGCATCCAACTGCATCGCAGACAACACTGACACAGGGGAACCATTCTCTTGGTCAGAACCGGATGACGATGAAATAGGAGCATTCTTGAGTTGGTCCATTGGAGGATTTGCCATGGTGGTGGAGTCAGCACACTTGCGAGGGGTATGGGTGCAGTGGTTTTCTCTTTGGCCTAGGGGGTGGGATCTCAATTGCATTACTTGCCCCAGGTTCACGCACCACCTGCACAGTTAACAACTCAGCATGAGAAATGGGATAGAGAAATCAGTAGTTCAAGGTTAGCTGATAGAAAATCACACTGTACAAGCACATGTAATGGGATACTGATGTGAATGCAGTAATAGCAGCCAAATTGAACAGAGCCACATGAAGGTTAAGCACCTTGGAGAAAAACTTCTGAGCATGGCTCCGAATCTGGACGGCAGTCTTTGTGCCAATGTGTTCTAATAAATGACAGCTTGGACAAATCAGAAAACTAATCACCAATGTGCTCTAATATAAGGTCACATATGATGTCTGCACACACCTTGTATCTGGCGCCAAGACCGACCATAAAGCTTCAGTGCCTCCAGGAACTTGCCGTGCTCTTCCTCTGTCCACTTCTCTCGCTGTTTGGTGATCGTGTAAGGCTTCCGAGGCTATTTGAATCAAGGCAAGGCAGGTGTGCATCAGGCATGGTGAATTGGTGAATGTTGTATAGGTAGCTCGCGCTCACACCGATAACAAGCAACTAGCATTTGCGTACTGATGAAAAGTGGGACAAGAAATGGGTACCTTGACAGGGTACCCATCCGTCCCCTCCTTGGGTTGCACTGCATCATCCATCAGGGGAGATTTGATGGCATCAGTGCCTCTTTCCTGTAAGCAACAACAGGAAACAAATATTAGTGCTCGTATTTCAACAGGTCAAAGTCATGCACTCATGCTAGATTTTACCATGGAAACATGTCCAGATTTGAGCTTGCAATGTTTCTGATCCCTCAAATGGCATGAGCTCAAGAGTTAAGACATGTAAAAGAGATAGTACTAATAGGATAGGATGGGTGGGAACTGCTAGAGCTGAGCTTTGCCTATTTTGGCTTGTAATGAGTCAAGGATGGATTAAATGGAAGCTAAGTTACCATAGTAAAAAGGGACATGAGTACAACAAACTACCATAATTGGTAAACATCCATTATGATTATTTTTTCCGAATTAGGCATGGTACGCTTACGAGTGTGCTAGATATCTTTAATTAATTATGTAGTAGGCTAGTATTGGCTATCTGGTTCTAGAACCGTCTACAGATACATACCATGATTGGCGTGCAACCCAAACCCGAAGGAGAAGCATCTAGAAACAGGACATTATTTAAAGATGGCGATAAAATACTGGCATTAAAAAAACACTTTTCTTGACCACAAATCCACATGGGAAGGGGGAAAAAACTGAAACTCAATCGGCGCCCCAAAAAAGCACCGCTACTTGTTGTTCATTCACCACGCTAAAAAAAAAGGTGAGATTTACACAGCAGAAGCGAAGCTGGCAACACCGGCAGGGAAAGAATCGATCAATCGAAGTTGGGGAGCTCAAAAGGAGAGAGAGAGATGTTCACCTCGCCCTGCGCCATGGACGCCATGAAACGTGCCCCCGGAGCTCGAATCTCCGGTTCCTCTTGCTTCCCCTTGGCAGGCTCGTCCGCACGGAGGAGAGCCCAGCGCGGGAGCAGAAGCGGCGGCAGCAACAGAAACCGGAGGTGGAGGTCGCGGAAATTCGCTGCCGGGATCGCCAAGGAGGCACTAAAAATCGCCTTCTTGGCCAGTTAGAAAACAAGCTCCGCAGGACAAGGTGGAGAAATGGATAAACTCCGGCAGCCGCGGGGAGAGAATCCGGAGGCAGGGAGGAAGACGCGGCGGAGAGGAAGCAACCGGAGCCTCACCCTGGGTAGCAAGGCAAGGCAAGGAAAGCGGAAGGGAAGGGAAGGAAATGGCGAGAGAGAGGAAGGAGAGGAGTGGGAGCGGCGAGATTTTTGGGGGCAGAGGGAAGGGAGGGGAGGGAGGCGGGCCACGTCGGATGTGGGGTCCTCTTGTCAGGGCCGGAAATTTCCAGAAGGCCCTGGGATCTAGTGGCTGGCGACGCCCCGCCACGGCCTCCGCTCCGTTCTCGGATATTTTTCCGTTCTGGCCCCTCTGTTTTTCGTTTTCGAGAGAGGGTCCCTTCTTCCCATATCCGGTTTACTTGGTTGGTAGGTTATATTATCTTATCGCCCTGCTAATACGGTTTATTAGCACGAGAATTTTTCCAACGAAATTCATTGAGTTGTTTACAGAGCAGTAGAAGAAGAAAATGCAGCACAATATAGGGTTTCCTATTGAAAAGTTAAAGTTATCAATAAATTTTCAAACCAAAACAAATATAGACACTCTATATATAGGAGTACTATATATAACCTACCAGAGAGCATATATAGGCTTCTCCTGTGTTCCACATGTTGAAAATACAGCAGGAAGCACGCAGGGGAAAAAAAAAAAAAGAAAAAAAACCTTCAAATATCTGCAGCCGTTCAAAGAGGAGAGGCTGTGTGGGATACCTATATCACGGGCATCCTAAACACACGACTAATCGCGGCAAAAACAATGGCGAGCGATTCGACCTAACTCCGCCTCGGGCAAGCTCACGGGCGTGGTTCGATCCCCCACCTCGCTGACGAGCTCAAAAGACGGAACCCCACTGTGGGAGATCCGTATTTGAACAACTCCGCCTCGCTCGAGCTCTACCACCATGAGCTCTCCACCCCCGTACGAGCACGAGCGCTGGTCGAGGGACCTCTCTTTGCCTCGCATGAGCTCGCCCTCGTCTCGAGTAAGGAGGAGCTCGAGCTCATTCGCCCTGCACGAGCTCAAGCTCAGCGGCGACCCGGCGGCTCGTCCACTGTCTTCTCGAGGAAGCCATCGGGTACGAGGGTTGGCCAACCACTCTGCCTAACAAGTACTGTAACCATACCGAGCCACGGTGGCGGGTTAAAGGTGAGAGATTCACCCGCCATACCCTACAGCAATCAAGCTGCTCCTCTACAATCGAGATCCGTGTACACACGACATAAAACCACCTCATCCAAATACAGCCCCGGGGAGCCTCGAAGCTGCGCCACACGCCGTGTGCCCCTTTCGCCACACCCACGGCTATTAAGTAAAATGGCACATGCACCGAGAAGCAGCAACATCGAGGCGCCCGTGCCACGCCGCACTTGGCGAGGCCACCGAGCTTGGTCGTGCCCCGACGCTGCTTGGCGTCCAAGGTAGCCGCTTCGTCGAACTCTGCAGCTCACTCGCTACCGCCCCAGGAAGGCCAAGCCATGTATGCATACGTACATATACAAATGCGTGCACAAAGACATGCAAAACTAGCAAGCAATGCTAGCAGCAAGCTAGCAGCTCGTCCCCAAGCCCAAATATACGTATATATACATATATGCATGCATGCACGAACACAGCAAAGCTAGCAGCGAGCTAGCTAGCAACTCGTCTCGAGCGAACGCCCCAGCGGCCATGAAACGAATATATTCTCTACAGTTGCAAAAGGACTGGCTCCCCTGTGCTGCCTAACCTTGACCGGCTGGATTCCAGGAGGTTCTGAATTTCTGTTGCAGGTGGTACGAAACAACAGAGAGCGACATGGCCGCGGCGGGCCGCACAAGCGATACCGGGAGGACAGCCCAACAGGGCACTCGGAGGACAACCACCCACGACGCCCGCTGCGTGGTTTCCACGCTGATCAGCGAGGACGAAGAAGGACGGACATGCTTATAAACAACGTCATCTCCTTCTTCTATTTTACCTTTTATCTTTATCCTTTGACCACAATAATTGTAACTGCCTTCACCCTTTCGATTATAAAAAGGGCAGGCCGAGGGGGGCAGCTCGTAAGGGGAACAGAGGCACACATACTCTCACCTTCTTCTTCCTCCGCTCGTTCATTCTTCATGAGACTTGGGAGCCGGCTTCCCTCTCTCGACCGCTTGTATCCATCCCCGATACGAGCCTTTGAGCTCGGACATAGTGACTCCGACCGAGACCGGACTAGGCACCGATTTGCGAACCAGTATAAACCTTGCGTCTTTGTGTCCCTTGAGCTAGGCCATCGAAGCTCCACACGAGCCATTCGACCGATTTTTTTGTGTCCGTGGTATATCCGCCATATTTCACCACGACGGTTGGCGCGCCGGGTAGAGCGCTCGTGTGACGCGGCGATCACCGCTTCAATGGCTTCATCCACTTCCTTCGCCCGGCGTCCGCGGCTTCAGGCGCTTTGGGGACGCTCACCTTACCCGGCGCCCGGTCTCGAGGGGCCCCTCGTTGGGGCTACCTCTCCTCGGCGGTCGGGATGCGGCCGGCTCCGTGTCGGTTCGCCCATCGCCAACCACTTCCTCCATCGCCAACCACTTCCTATAGCCCGCCGGCAGAGTCCTTCGATGGCCCGGCGGCCCCACCGGGCCCCGTGCCCCTCGGCGGCGAGCTCAAAGTGGAAGGGCCCCGGGGACTCAGTCGGTCTGGGCGGCCCGAGCTGGCGGCCGCGGTTCCCTCTTGGGAGCGCCCCATGTAAACTACCCCGGCCCGCGTCGAGATGCCCGACGCCGCCGACGAGGACCTCTGTGGCGACGAAGCGCAAGAGCTCGTACCCGCACTGCCGCTGCCCGGCTGGGCGGTCCCGATGTCGCGCGACCTCAGCGGCCGCACCCCGAGGGCCTCCAAGACTAAGGCCGTCGTCCTCCTCGGCCCGCGGCCACGCCTGGAGCGGATGGTGCTCCGACGAGGCGCTCGTCCTCCTACCGAGCTCCACGAGCTTCCCATTTCGCTGAGCTCAACGAGCTCGCCTCATACCTCCCTTCACACGAACCCGCCGAGGCCGAGCGTCACCCGTGCACTACGCTGCACCTTCGGCGGCGGATGGTGTCGCGCCTAAAAGCCCGCCCCATCGCCTCGGCCGCTTGCCGCCCGAGTTCGCTGGCGCTGAGGTCACCGCGCTCGAGCTCGAGCTCGTCGCGCGCTGGGGCCGAGCGACAACAACCCCGGCGGCACGCTTTCCGAGGAACGCAAGGCACATTTGTGTATATATACATGTGCATGAAGACATACAAGACTAGCATGCAAGGCATCCGTGTCACCATGACGTATTGGTGACTTAGGAGCAAGCAAAGCCATAATTCACGTATACGTACGTGAACAGACATATCCGATGATCAAATCCCGGCTGATCTCGCCCCGACTCCACAGACACTTGGCGGGGCTGCCCAGACGCCGATGTTGCACCACCGAGTTCGCCCAGCGCCGGCCACCAAGGCCCGGCTCGCGTACTCAAGGGCGCCATACACCGAGGCCGCCCGAAGTTGGCCCACTACCAGCTAAGGCGCCGCTCCAATCGGCCGCGCAGCGCCAAAGCGGACGGCGCTCCGACGAGGCTCGTCCTCCTACCGAGCTCCACGAGCCGCCGCGGCCGAGCTCAACGAAGCTCCGGCTCAGACGACCTCGTGGTCGTAGGGCCGCCCGACCTCAAGGCCCCGCACCATGGCGCTCCCGTGCCGCACGCTCAAGCGCCCAGTCCTCTTGGCGGCTTCAGGTCGTGACCGCCCGGCCTCACGCCCCCGCAAGCACGCTTAGCTGCACACGAACGCCGCGTGACGACTTGCCGCTGGCCGACCGCCACGAGTCCTCGCCCCGCACGACTTCAAGTCGGGAGCCCTCGCCCGGCTCCCTCATTGTTGCCGCTCAGGCTCTATGAGCTCGGCCAAGCTTCACGAGCTCGAGCTCGGCCACGAGCTCCTCGCCGCATGCGGCCGAGCCCCACTATCCGCGCCACGAGCTCCCCACCGCGAGCTTGGCCACGAGCTCCACGAGCTCTCCCTCGAGCTCGGTTACCGAGTTCGCCACGAGCTTCATGAGCTCCGCCTCGAGGCTCGGAATTGCGAGCTCCACGAGCTCCCCACCGCGAGCTCACTGCGTGCGTCCATCTCGAGCTTGGCCACGAGCTCCATGGGCTCTCCCTCGAGCTCGGTCTCGAGTTCGGCCACGAGCTTCCACGAGCTCCGCCTCGAGCTCGGCTGCGAGCTCCACGAGCTCCCCCATCGCGAGCTCATTTTGCGTGCGTCCATCTCGAGCAGCCCACGAGCTCCATGGGCTCTCCCTCGAGCTCGGTCTCGAGTTCGACCCACGAGCTTCATGAGCTCCGCCTCGAGCTCGGCCGCGAGCTCCACGAGCTCCCCCACCGTGAGCTCGCCTGCATCGTCCATCTCGAGCTTGGCCACGAGCTCCACGGGGCTCTCCCTCGAGCTCGATGCGGAGTTCGACCCACGAGCTCCACGGCTCCGCCTTGAGCTCGGTGCGAGCTCCACGAGCTCCCCGCCTCGAGCTCCCGCACGAACTTCACGAGCTTCCACCGCCCGCCGTGAGCTCCGCGAGGTTACCGCCTCCGGATTCTCGTTCTCGAGGCACATCGGCTCCACGCCGCGCCGCCCGTGGACATGGTCGCCAAGGAAACCAAGCGCCCACGTGGAACAAAGACGCGCCCAAAGGCTAGCGTCCCGCCCGAGGCACGAGACCGAGCGGGCGCGGGGGCACGCCAACACCGATGCCCGCCGACCGGTCCAAGACTACCGTCGAGGCCATGTAAGAGTCGCGACGCCCGAGGATCGCTCTTCAAGGCCATCGGCCCAGCGCCGCTCGCGCCGTCGAGGCCGCGAGGCCAGCGGTGCCCGTCACCTCTCGGCCTACCGACTCGGCGCCATGCCGCACAATGTCGCTAGCGCCGCCAGGCGGACGCGCCCATGCGACAGCGCCATCTCCGAGGCGACATCGCAGCGGCGCCGAGTTCGACGAGACCACGTCCGCATCACTCCGATTTCTTGGGCTCCAAAGAATTTACCCGCAACTCGTACAACCTCCAAGTCGTCCACGACCGTTCTTGACGGTTCTCTCCCTCGCCACGCCGCTCTTCCACCACCGCCTCATCGTCCTAACCGCGCCGCGCTTTGTCGCCTCACCGACAAACCCACGGGAAGCCAGCACCGTGACCTCGACACGCTTATTTGTGTCATCGTCAAGGCGACTTACCCTCGAGATCGGGCGAGAACGACGCGACATCGAGGCACCTCGCGCCCGACCCGTGACAGCGGCGCCCGTATGCGTATTGTGCGCCGTAGGCCTCTGCTCGACCACGTCGAAAGGGCGAACCGTTCGACGCCAAAACTCCGCCACAAGCTCCTCCGCCCGAGCTTCATCGACGAGCTCCTCCACCAAGCTCTGCCGACGGCCTCCACCGTCGAACTTCACCATCGAAACAACGCCCGGACTCTGCCGGCGAGCTTTCGGCTGCAAAGCTTCATCAAGCTTCGTCCCCGAACTTCGCCGCACGCGCGCACGGTCACGCCATACGCTCGACCTCGACCACTCGTGTGTCCGCGCTGACTCTCGCACGCACAAGATCAAGGAGGCCGACAATCGATTCCTCGTCGATGCCTGATCGAACAGCTACGTCTCTTTTACCCTTTACGTACTTTATAATTTCTAGCGGGCTTCCCTTGCTCGAGGGGGCTACGAGGAGGGGCGGGTGTACACCCCGCTTTTTTACCTTTTCAGCAAAAAGTCACACCAACTTCCGATCCGTTCGGACCATCTTTACTTACTTTTCTTTTCACTCATGCGGAATATCGTTCGACTGAGCTCGGGGTTATTGTTTTAAGGCAGGCGCGCGGCGTCGCCTATCGACCTCCCACGCCCGCGGCTAGCGAGGAATGGCCCGCCAATCACTCCTTTGAAACACGACCCCGAACTTGGAAACCCGATAAAACGCATAAAGAAAGAAGAGAAAGTAAATCGCACACGACTTAAACGACTTAAAAGTTGGTTAAAGTTTACCCCGGCTTCGGGGACTTCGTCCTTTTATGACCCAAAGAGTGCGCCTCGACCTACACCCACTTCCTTGATTGTGCAGGTACGTCATAAGCAATCAGCGGCGCCATCGGCGACCTCGCGACCGTCGACCTCTTTCGCTTCGTCACGAACTCCTTTTCGTCACGAACCTCCGACCCGCATAGCGCAGCGACAGCCGGAATGACGCGAGGCCACACATAGCTTGTCGGAGTAGCGAACTACACGATAAGTCAAAACTATGTAAAGCCACGAACTGCTGCGCTCCGTCGCGAGACGGACACGATCGCGTCCATGGTTCGAAGGCCGACCCACCGAGGGTTCGACGGCCGCCGTGGGACAACCTGAGTGAGGGACACGTCGACCAGAGCGCCCGAGCGGCCCATATGCGTGTGCACAAGCACGCGGAGCTCAACGATTTGTGCTCGAGTCACCGGTTACATCGAACCGACCTTTGATTTCCTCTTCGATGAGGAGGCGACGAGCCCTCGACGATCTCCATAGATCTCGAGAATTATAGAGGTTGAAACCTTTGGAACATGAGGTCGATCCACTAGCCGATCGATCTAACGATTCGACGAGCTCGGGCCTCACTTGAGCTACCCGCTAGTAACTCACCGAGCACCTCATCTCGGCCACCGAGGTAAGACGAGGCACGATCTCACCCCACCTCTCCGCGAGAGAGCGAGAATGGGGGAACGAAAACAAAAAGCGACTCAAACGAGAGTCAAGATGAGCGCCGCCTATCAACTCAAAAAATACAAGCCTCTACGAGTGTAACACTCACCGGCCTCGGGGCTACACCGGTGGAAGGCGCGCGCACCTTCCGAGCGTAAACAAATCTAACGGCGATCATGACGACCTCGACCGGCCTTAGGCGCCGCGAGGGAGAATCCACCTCCCCAAACGCTCGAGGGCCATCGAGCTCGAGCTCACCCTCTCCACGTGCAACAAGTGGGGAAACGAAGAAAACCTTGAACCAATTAAAGCCTCCGCGAGAACTACTCGTTCCCACGAGCCTCGGGGGCTACACCCGGGTGCTCTTCGCGCACCCGCCGGACAAGGTCAACCCCGAGCACGGCCCTTATCTCCACCACGATCTCGAGGTCATCGCAAAAACGTCCGGAGGAGACTCCATCTCCCCCCACGGCTCGAGGGCTGCGTGGGATACCTATATCACGGGCATCCTAAACACACGACTAATCGCGGCAAAAACAATGACGGCGATTCGACCTAACTCCGCCTCGGGCAAGCTCACGGGCCGTGGTTCGATCCCCACCTCGCGCACGAGCTCAAAAGCGGAACCCCGCGTGGGAGATCCGTATTTGAACAACTCTCCGCCTCGCTCGAGCTCTACCACCATGAGCTCTCAACCCGTCACGAGCACGAGCTCGGTCGAGGACCTCTCTTTGCCTCGCATGAGCTCGCCCTGTCTCCCGGTAAGGAGGAGCTCGAGCTCATTCGCCCCGCACGAGCTCAAGCTCAGCGGCGACGGCCGGCTCGTCCACCTGTCTTCTCGAGGAAGCCATCGGGTACAGGGTTGGCCAACCACTTCGCCTAACAAGTACTGCGAACCATACCGAGCCACAGTGGCGGGTTAAAGGTGAGAGATTCACCCGCCATACCCTACGCAGTCAACTGCTCCTCTACAATCGATCCGTGTACACACGACATAAAACCACCTCATCCAAATACAGCCGGGAGCCCCGAGCTGCGCCACACGCCGTGTGCCCCTTCGCCACGCACGGCTATTAAGTAAAATGGCACATGCACCGAGAAGCAGCAACATCGAGACTGCCCGTGCCACGCCGCACTTGGCGAGGCCACTGAGCTTGGTCGTGCCCCGACGCCGCTTGGCGTCAAGGTAGCCGCTCGTCGAACTCTGCAGCTCACTCGCTACCGCCCGGGAAGGCCAAGCCATGTATGCATACGTACATATACAAATACGTGCACAAAGACATGCAAAACTAGCAAGCAATGCTAGCAGCAAGCTAGCAGCTCGTCCCCAAGCCCAAGTATACGTATATATACATATATGCATGCATGCACGAACACAGCAAAGCTAGCAGCGAGCTAGCTAGCAACTGATCGAGCGAACGCCCCAGCGGCCATGAAACGAATATATTCTCTGAGTTGCAAAAGGACTGGCTCCCCTGTCTTTGCCTAACCTTGACCGGCTGGATTCCGGGGAGGTTCTGAATTTTGTTGCGGGTGGTACGAAACAACAGGAGACGACATGGCCACGGCAGGCCGCAACAGTACCGGGAGGACAGCCCAACAGGGCACTCGGAGGACAACCAGCCACGACGCCCGGCTGCGTGGTTTCCACGCCGATCAACAGGGGACGAAGAAGGGACGGACATGCTTATAAACAACGTCATCTCCTTCTTCTATTTTACCTTTTATCTTTATCCTTTGACCACAATAATTGTAACTTTGCCTTCACCCTTTCGATTATAAAAAGGGCAGGCCGAGGGTGCAGCTCCGAAGGGGAACAGAGGCACACATACTCTCACCTTCTTCTTCCTCTGCTTTCGTTCATTCTTCATGAGACTTGGGAGCCGGCTTCCTCTCTCGACCCGCTTGTATCCATCCCCGATACGAGCCTTTGAGCTCGGACATAGTGACTCCGACGGAGACCGGACTAGGGCACCGATTTGCCCGAACCAAGATAAACCTCAAGCGTCTTTTGTGTCCCTTGAGCTAGGCCATCGAAGCTCCACACGAGCCATTCGGCCGATTTTATCGTGTGTCCGTGGTATATCCGCCATATTTCACCACGACAGGCTGTGTAGATATTTCTTTTATGGATAAACTAGGAGGATAAAAAGGAAGGGGAAAAAAAAAGCAAGCATGAGTGAGTGTCCTTTCTCTCTCCCTCCGCTTGTCGCTCCTACTTCTGGCCACAAGAAATTCCAAGAGCATTTTTACATTTGCATTTTATAGTTTCCAAGAAATACAATAATAAATGAGTGTGTGCGTGCTGTGCAGAGGAAGGAAAAGAAAAGAAAAGGAATATCCGTGGTGCAAAAGAAAGCGTGGCCACAAGTATCTTTTCCCCGCTGCGCTTTTTCGCGGCCACGTCACGCCAGCGATCGACACGTGTCCACCGCGCCACCCACCAATCGGTGGACGTCCAGAAAGATCTGCGCGGGAGGCGGTGGGGCCCACACCACCCACCTTGTGGCTGGTGTTACGTTACGCTGCCAAAGCATCCCTGGCCACATGTTTTTTCTCTTTTTTTTTTTTTTTTTCTTTTTTTTTTTTTATATTGCCCTGTCGTCTCTCTTCTTGTGTTGTTTAATTCAGCTCTCGCTAGGGGAGAGATGTGCAAAGTTTAGGTAATCTCCATTAACAATTAGCCCGCCCCCGCCTGTCAATTGCAACAGTCATCACCAAACCTTTCGTTCCCTTTTTTTTTTTCGTTTTCACTCAAGCCATACGAGTATTTTTTTTTTTCAAAAACAAATCTGGCGAGAGAGTACACTGGTCAGAAAGAACTACAAGCAATACTCTAGTATTTCATTAAGAAAAAAAAAAATCAGTTTTCCCGATAGCGGAAAAACCTAAAATTCGCACGACCTAAAGGGTGCCTCTGAAAAGGTGTAACCAATTGAGCTTATGTCCTTTGACAGTGGACCATGTTAAGTAAGCATGAGCATCAACGACCTCAACTGTCAATCAACAATAAAGCTAAAACCATACAAATATGCTGCAATAGTGATCATGTGTGCCATTTCAATAAAAGATTTTGAGTTACAACCAAAATCTGACTAGAGGTTGCATTGTCCAATTTTTATCAACTTTTGAGTTACAACCTCATGCATGATGCTCACAACCAATATCTTGGACCATTTATATATCTGAAACATGCACAGTATGCACACCTCGCTCGGTGTCACTTTCAGCAATACTCCTACACAACATATGTCACACATGCACCTAGAGATTTTGCTCACAAATTTGTGGACGCAAGCTCGACAGGTTGCAAAGCGCAGTTCACAGAAAAAGAAAAACTCCATCATCCCGTCACGACGTTTTTGACGTACACAAAAATCTTGAAGATGAGTGTGCGTAGAGTGTGGTCCATTGGTCCACGGGATAATCAAGAATATCCATCCGCACCCCGGTGGATTTGATTTTCAAAGACACACGTATAGTACGTGACTAGGCTTAGTAGGTCCATGAATCCAGCTATATATATAAAACGAAAGCGTTGTTTTCAGTTCAGATTGAGATTTTGGGATCCTATTGTATGTTTTATTACTCTCTCCATCTTAAATTACTATCAATTAATTGGATCTTTTTAGCAGGTCGACGGGATCGGATGGTCCATAGGGCGTGTTTGGGACCACGTCGTGGTGATTATCCGAGCAAAACATAATGTTTTGCAGTGAACCCGTATTGGACAGCCACACGCCACGCGATAAGCGGGCAAATGAACTACGAGCGGCAAAACACGACAAGCGAGGGGAGAGCCGCTTCTCGCTTATACGCCGTGTGATTGTGCATAACTTCGGTCTCAAACAGAGCCATAAATATCTCTCTATAACATGGGAAAGCAGAGCCACAGTGGAGTTAAAAATTCTACTCCCTCATTTATAAATTCTACTCCAAGTATAAAACATTTTAGCTTTCCTATATATAATTTTTGTTACGCATTTAAATATACATTTTATCTAGTTACATAGTAAAAGCAATATATCTTCAAAATCAAAAAACGTCTTTTAATTTGGAATTAAGGGAGTAATTGTGAAACAGAAACCGGCTTGGAATCTTCAGCTTTTCACAAAGTAAAAATCTACATATACTCCTTTTACAAACCCCTAGGTTAGACAAACGTGCCGAGCAAATACAAATGGAATTGAATGTTGTCCCAACTATAGTCTATCTAGCTCGATATATCTATTGCATACTTAGAACTGGAGTTTCGAATTTAAGATGGCTATACATGAAGATAAAATAATTAAATAATTCTCTAAATTAAGTACCAATACAATAAGAAGGTCTAATCTTGTTAGAGGTCACCTGGACACAACCCATTCTAGGCCCTTTAAAATAGAGGAAAGATACAAATCCAACTCCTACACGGCCCCTTTCAAACAAAGGAATGTTTTTCATTATATATGGTTGTTTTTTTAACAATAGAAAACAATATACTCGAGTAAATCCACAACCTTCTAAAGAGATATTCTTCACCTCCCATCCATGCTGTTGACAAATGGCTATTTACAATATGTGTTGGAGCTCACTGACTTCAAAGACCACAGTGGAACATCACTCTCAAATTATCCACAACATCAGGCCCAAAGAAGTGCATGATCCAATGCTATATGAACTTTCTGAGATGCACCTGACACAACAAATGAGCATTGGCCACATTTTCGTCAAAGATGATGATCACGGGACCATCAATTTTGCACGACCCAGTACCACTCGTCGTGAAACGAATAGAAGTTCAGATGAGTTTGCAAATTGCAACCATAGTGAGACTAGTGAACCAGTGACCCAAAGATAATAAATGATACATGAATATACGACCATCCCCATCAATCACATAAACCCTGCAAAAGCTGATGCGAAGAACTCCGATTTTATTGCCTACTCCCTCTGCGTGTGCCATAAATTTGACCCATTTATAGAAAAATATGTGCAACATTTGTATTTTCAAATAAATTTTGTTAAACAACTAGATTTAAATGTATTTTCAATGATAATAATTATATATGATAGGTATTAATATTTTAATATACATTTAGTCAAAGTCATTTCTTGAGAATCACAAAGCGATAGTTTATTTAAGGACGGAGGAAGTACACGATAGCCATTGGCACCAAAATTTCACTGCAAGAAAAACGAGATCCTGCGCAAAAGACAATGCCATTCGGTAAGACAGTAATTGGACACAACTTTTTCAATCTAAATCCTAACTTCTACTGTATATGTGATATGATTAATAAACTATAGTCTAGAGATAATGTAGGATCCCTGCTCTTTTCACCGCTGAGATGAGGGAGGACTTGTGTTGGGTGGACATGCATGTTTCCACATTCTTGGAAAGGAAAACAAGCGGTGGGTAGTAGTACTCCCTCCGTTCCACAATACTTCCAATTCTTTAACTCATATAAACTGTGTTTGACCTCTCGTCTTATTCAACTTTTTTTAATAAATATTACCACTTTTGTTATGACTTATTACATCACTAAAGATATTGTAATGACGTTTTGCTTGTTTTATAATTTATATAAAAAATTTAAATAAGGCGGCGATCAAACACGATTTATATGAGTCAAAGAATTGCAAGTATTATAGAACGGAGGGAGTATGTTATTAGTAGTTATCAAATTGGAGAGGACATGACGCATCTCCCTGTCATGTGTGTGGATAGATATCTCTACAACATAAAAAGAACAAAGAGGAGACACCGTTTTGGTACAACATAAAAAGAACAAAGAGGGAGACACCGTTTTGGTGCGACATTTGCAACGTGGGCCCATAGTCCTGTCTCGTGCGATCCCAGGTCGTCGCTCCTATTCGAATTCCTTGCAACATAACAAGAAGGAAAGAATTGACGTGAGCTGACCTGTGATTGAAAGAATTAACTTGACAAGAAAAAGAAACCTGGCTACGTGAAAAAGGAAAGGAGAAACCTCTCTCGTGAGCAAGAAAAGAATTAACGTGAGCCTTTCCTTTTTGCATGCAAGGAAATAACATTTATTTTCCTATTTAATTTGATTGATTGATAGTAGTTTCCTTTTGCATGCAAGGAAATTAAATCACAACATATCCTTTTGCATGCAAGGAAAATTAACTATTGCCATGATTATCCCACACCACAAGCCACCGCACGGGTCCGCATGCAAGGAAAATCAGCAGCTGCCGTGATTTTCGCACAAGAGCCACACCACACGATCAGGCGTCACGTTCATGGGATCGCACGGAGGCAGCGGTCGACGCGTTCGTGGAAAGAAACCTGGCTACGTGAAAAAGGAAAAAGAGAAACATCTCCCGTAAGAAAGAACCCCGTCCTCTCGTCTCCGTATCGTCGCCCCTACCGTGGCATCATCGCCCCAATCCCATCGTCGCCCGCCTCTGCATCCACCGTGCTCCCGCCCGCAGCTAATGCGTCGCCGCCGCACGAGCCCGCCCAGCACCCACGCTTCATCCTCCTCTCCTCCCTATCGCACCCTCATCGTCGTTGTGCAGCAGCAGGCGGAGGAGGTTCTACCCATCCATCTCGCCGTTGACCTTTACAACGGTAGATGCAGCGGCTTCCCCATCGAGACCTGCAGACGGGGCGGCTTCCCCATCGGGAAGATCCGGTTCATGGACGAGTGGTGGCGGCTGTGGTGATCTCCTCATCGCGGCTGTGGTAGGTCTTCGTTGCGCCCTTCGCCATCGACGATTCTTAACCTGGCACCCATCGGCGAGGAGAACCAGCAGGTGTGCCAACCCCCTTCTCTTCCCTTTGTGTTGTGCGAACAGAGCACCCACAACCTAAAACCTAATTGCCTATTTTGAAGACAAATAGCCAATTCTGATCTAATCACATGCATTATGCCTGCTATGTTCTAGCATCGCCTGATTTGGTTCTTTCATGGGAGAGATTTCTCAAAATTATTAAACACCTGATTCAATTGAAGTAGGAGTTGATGTTTCATGCGTTAGAACAGTCCCGTAGGACCTTGCTAGATTAAATAATTTGTTGTCATTTGAATATATAGTTGTGCTGCTTTGTTTTAAACATACTGAAATACTGCATGAAAGATTGGAGAAACTATTTCAAGTAGTTTGTCTTGAGATAGTATAGTATTTTTTATGGCAGTATATATTGTTTGAAAATTTTTGCTTTGCTACTGCCCAATTTATTCTTCTTGCTGACGTATTTAGGGTGTAAATACAATCGCTCTACTTTACAAACTATCAAAGACTTTTTTTTGGTGGCATGTTCAGATGCTCTGCAGTTTATTTACATGGTTTTCCTCCAATATGATGTCTCCTTCCAATTTGCATTAACGTGGGTGTATATCTGCCCGCACCGGTGTTCTCTCACGGTCAGTTCAATGTTGCGATGTCTAGAGCCACGTCAAGAGTGAATATCAAGATCCTCGCCCTCCCGCTTGATGCAGACGCACGGGACGTGGAGGCCAAAAAGATGGAGAAGAAAAATACTAGAAAGAATGTCGTGGGAAAAAATAAAAAGAATGCACCAAGTAAAAAAAAAAAAATAAAGATAAAAAGATGTCAGCAATTGATGAAACTTTCACAAAGAATATTGTATGGAAGGAGGTTCTAACTCAATAGGTGAGGTAATAGAAGATTACTAACACATACTATGTATTTTTAATTCAATTTATATTGTACAAATATTATTTAACTAACACCATATTTGTTGATATTCCTAGGTACTTCTAAATGGTTTGTCAGACTCTACACGGAGATGTTATATGCACAATATATGAATGTAAAATCAATATATGAATGTAAAATCATGCATGCGTGTTAGATGCACATTTGAAGAAGACCGTGGTGTTTATGGATATTGGAGATTTCTTTCAGCCCGATATTAAACATTATCTTAGGCGAATTACGGAAAAGTCCATAAAATAGAGTTTCTGAGTCTGCGATGTCCGTGATTGATAGTGTTACTTTCAAGAAACTTGTTTGGATTAAATGTCGCTTTAATCTCATTGTTTAATTTCATAGTATTGTTATCTTATTATGCGATTTATATGTTTTTATATAAAATTTGGTTACCCCGCTAGCAACGCACGGGCGCTTAACTAGTAAAATAACAATATCTTAGGGCGAGACGAGAGGGGGCTGATCTGACTTTGATGTCCGCCACAAGATACACGGCGGATGTGTGTGAAGAAACGAACCAACGATTAGAAGCGTGAGTGGGCACACCACACCACACCACAGCAGCAGTCGGTGACTTTCCCGCGCCCTTTTCCGCCACCTCACCTCCCTTTTTCCCACTACCCTAAAGATCTCCATTCCTCACTGCCAACAAAGCAAAGCAAAGCAAAGCAAAGCCTAGCTAGTTGAGTGCACGCCACACAAGACTGCCTGATGCTTGTACCATCGACAACTGAATTCATGCTGGCATTGTAATTCTACCACTCACGTGTACTAATGTGTACATTGTCCCACAAGAAATGTGACTCTTAGCTTATTATGAATGAAACACAGTAAAGTACAGAGTTTATAGGTACGGTGTATTAGTTATTTGCTTTTGTTTTATTAACGACCAGTAGGAGCAGGAGTAGAATAGAAAGATATATCTGAACATAGGTTAATGACAAGTAGTAGGAGTA
Source organism: Hyparrhenia diplandra (assembly GCA_015847255.1). Classification (NCBI taxonomy): domain Eukaryota; kingdom Viridiplantae; phylum Streptophyta; class Magnoliopsida; order Poales; family Poaceae; genus Hyparrhenia; species Hyparrhenia diplandra. The sequence goes on from JADLZK010011058.1 coordinate 467,641, forward strand.
GAAAGATCTTACTAATCTATCTCAACACAAGTAATCACTATCGAAATAAAATTGAATCTATCTGAAAATGTGGTTACAGGTCACATGATCAGATTAGTGGCTGCCTGAACATGCATTGAGCAGAATGAGATTGAGTGCCAGGACATGTCACGAGGCACCACCACCACGAAAAAGGATACTCGTAGATCGAGCTAACATGTCCCACCACAAAAAAGATACTCATCCTAGACAAATTTATATATAATTTTTTTATATTAAAAAAACAGGGCACGAAATCTGAGCCACATGTCATCATCTACTATCGCCAAATAAATTCAACCCCATCGCCATCTTTTTCGCTGTTAAATACTATACTATTTTATTTCCCCTTTTGTTTTGACCTTTTTGGCTCTGAAGACTTGTGGTGCATGCTATCCTAGCTGTAGCTGCTAGACGCTTCCGTTCCGTCCCATGCGACACGGGTTGCTCAAGTTTGGTGGCCATGCAATTGGCCACCAACACACAATTCTTTTGCTTTGCTGCTCCCACCCAACAGTATTAAGTATTTCTACTTTTGTCCTTACAAAGAGTATTTATATTACTGGACCCAGAGATGATAAACTCATATCACTTCAAGTCTTCTTGAACAAAAAGATCATACAAAATACATTTGACTCTTCAGATTCTCAGTCAATTGTTAAAAAATTTCAAACACACTTTGAACAATAGAAGTTCAAGTTTTATGTCCTAAGTTCACTTCCACAAAATTTTGGCTAGTTGCTGTCAAAATTTGTAAAAAAAAGAAAATCCACTGATCAACTGCTTTCACCATTTTGCAGACAGTGTGTTCCAATATTTTTAGAACAGCGATCCTTCTTTTTTCAATGTTGCTACTTTCCTTATTTTGCAGGTAGAGTCCCAGTCTCCCAGCCTTCTAAAATTCTACATCACCCATGCATACGGCACTTATATAGTGTTTATAATAATATAATAGACATCAACACCTGTTAAGGCTCACCATGTATATACATTAAAAATTTGGTGGATGTTGGGAGTTGCGAGCCGCGCGTGTCATCATGGCCATTGGCTTGGCTTCTCTGTTGCGTGCTAGTAGTTCGCCCGAGATTGTTACTTGGTCAGCAATCAATTATCAACCATAGCCCACAGGCATTGCCAATCTCAATCGGCCATGCCACCCCAGGCACCAACATAAGCTTTGGGGTTCAACATAAGCTCAGATATGACGCCTGCCATGCCATGCACGATTGAATATCAATCAGATCAGATACTGACCATTGCACTAACAAATCTCAGATGCCTCCGATCCATAACAATCCTCAGCATGCACAGAGCCACAGATTTACATACTACTACTAGTACTAGGTGCAACACACATACGGCTTTACATGTACTAGCTACGCAGGCTACTGCATCATGCTTCCCGCCGCCCTACTCTCCGAACCTGATATAGATACAAAAGATTGTTCCAGGACAACATGACTACCGGCGTCCGCCATAACCTTCAATCAGCAGCCCTACTCCTTGTTCCGGGTCCCTCGGTCTTTCTTGTGGCCTCCGAGGATACGGGAGATCTGCAGACCTCTGCTGAAGGCCTGGTTGAATAGCATCCTGGTCTGGAATTCAGACACGAACGGGAACCAGGCGAGGAAGGCAATGGGCGTGAACAGGAGAAGACCCATCAGGACCTCATAGCCCCGGGCAAGAGCCTTGATCGACCCCACAGCCCAATCTTTTGAATCACAGGCCTGATCGCTTGGGCAATCTGCAACACAAGGCGAGCAAAAATAGTAGATAAAATAAATAAATCAGTTACCATGGAATCAAAAGGGATAAGTGAAAGATTATCATAAAGTATGCATGTTCAGCAACTAACCAGGAGCAAACCCCATCCAGTGGGCATGAAAGCAAGGATGCAAACAAAGATGTCCAGAACCGTCATGCCGGGGATTGCTATTAAGATTACCACAATGGCTATAAAAGTTATAAATATGAGACCCTTGATCAGCGGAACACTAGCTGGAACTCTGCACTGAACCTTCTCCTGCCCACTGATACGGTCTGCAAAAGAAAATACAACTGAGTGATCCAGCTAGAGAGAGTGGTTAAGTCATTGGTGCCTCTCCACGAAACCAAAAACAAAAAATCTTACTACGATTATAGCATTTCTAGAGCAGTGCAACCTAATTATATACTCTTTTTTTTTAAGAAAAAAATGCTAAATTGTATCAAGCGAATCTTCTTTTTACTAGACTAGGCACTAAAATCAAACCATTGATGAGTACTCTTCCCCAGGAACCATGACACAACTACACAGGAGATGATTGTAGAAAATTTTACCTTCATAACAAGTAAAATGACAAAAATTACAACCCATGAGAAGCAATAAACCTGGAAAATAGCACTAGTTAGAAAGACTGCACCAGCATAAAGCAGATGAAACTAACCCAATATGAAATAAGACAAGTAAATTACCAGCACACTCTGGTTATTCTTGGTTATCTTCTTCGTTATATTCAGATGATACACAAGTCCATATTGGTAGATAAAAGAAACGCCAGTGCAAGCAGTATTTCAACAATAGTACCACGCTTCCCAGAGGATCGAAGGGGCTCTTGCTCTTTTTCCCACCATGACTCCCAGCTTTTCTCTGGTGCTACACCAATACCTCCACGATTGCTGATCCACTTGTGCCAATCAGTCCAGTCATCCACAATCTTCTGCCACTCAAATCCAGAAGGATTGAACAGGAATGGTGCAAAGAGCCAAGTGCCCACCATGAACCACATGGATACAGTGATGAAGATGTAAGTTATAGCCCCTCTATATGACTGACCAAATATTTCATACACAACTAGTAGAATCATCAGCTCGAGGCCCTTGACAAAATGGCTACGGGGAATAAAGTCGATAGTTGTCAGCAAATTTGGCATGGAACACCACAAACCCCGTCCAGTGGCTCTGTATTCAGCTCCTCCATGGAGTAATGTCCTTCGTAGTAGTGAGTTTTTGTTCCCAATGAGAATGTGAAGAAAACAGAGGCCAACTGAAGCTGCATCAGTATAAAGTCACTCAATGCAGTTCTGAATCTCTCTCCAAACCGATTTCCATCATCATGGGTAGTGCCATCAAAAACCCAAGTTGCACAAAAGACTCTGCCTTAAGCGCAACCTGGAGAGGTGCATTGTGCACAAACCTCCTTCCAGTAGCCAGTGCTTCATCAAGTCCACTAAGTACAAGATATAGCCGCCCGTAGAGGAAAACATATACAGTCCATACTGTAATCTAAGTCCATACAGAAATAACAGAAAAGTCAAACAAAAATGCAAGAAAGGATAAGTGTTAACTAATGGATGAACAAGAACTTTTAACAATTCAGGTCAGAAAAATACCATTGTACTGAAGTAGAAACCAATTGTTGTGTAGTAACAAGACAGCATCCTGAAGAAATCAAAGCGATGGCCTAGCCGGTAGATATCACGGCTCAGCGTCTGTTCGCCATTGCCATTTGCTATCTTTGCCTCAAACAGAGATATTTGATTGAGACCCACATCCCTTCCTTTGCCAACTTGCATGTATTCATGGTGAGTAACATTGCCTTCACGCAATGTGGAATTGAATCCTGCACCATAAGCAGCCACAATATTATCATAACAGTTCCACATTTACAAATGTTGAGCAGCAACAGAAAAAAAGAAAAGTACCTGCAAATATGTCCTCACTAAGATTGATAATTTTGGATGCTTTACTCACACCACCCCCTTGTAACGTGGAAAAAGCGTCGAAGACATCAGGATGACCATAATGAAATCGGACCCTGAATAGAGAAGATTCAGGCAAAAAAATGACAAAAGCCAACATGTCAGAATAGTAGAACCAAAACAAATGAGAGGACAAGTCACACAATCCAAAGATTGACAAAAGTAGAACCAATAGACAATGCATCACCACACCATGAATGTAAAATGAAATATGAACCAAGATGGATACCTCAACGGATTGGCAAGAACTCGTTGTCCAATTGTCACAAAACTAGTTTCCTGATTTGACATGAACCATGCAAGGGATGACACACTGCAGAAATTTCACAACATTTAATCATCATAGGAAAACATGGACACTACAGAAAAAACAGAGGTCAGATGGTCTTAGTTTAATTTTAACCTTAAATATATGAAACATGGCATATTACCTGCCCGTGAATATGTGTTCTCTGACTCCAAGTATTGATGGATATCTCACTCCATCATGTTTCTTCTGAAACTCTTGCAGCAGATTTCTCATTTTCAAGGCCTCCTCCATATAGTGCTCCTGCCAATACAACTGAACATAACCAAAGGCACAAAATAGACAACAATTCCTGAACCTAACTATACACAAAGCTGTACCTGATTCATGTCTATAGTTTGGAGGCATTAAGCCTCTGGTGAATATTATTGCATGGTTCTGATTTTCTGGCTTTCCTTCACCTAAAATGGCATTCCCTGGTAGTTTTATCTTGTAGATGACCTGCACAGAAGATAGGTGGGGCCTAAGTCCAACACAATTTGCACAACTGAGGTTCTGGGTACTATAAAATAGATGAGTCATCAGAAGGATTTTGAACTATTCCAAATTAAACACAGAATGATCCCAACACACCCACACACAATAAAAACAAGAATATAAGCTCAAATGATTTACGTAACCAGGTACATCTAGAAATGGACAACCTAGATAAAGAAAATGAACCACGACTTTCTTCAGCAGCTAATCTACAGAAGGCGTTAGGAACTTAAAATTAATGTCACGTCCAAGATAATCTTCTTGACATGCCTATTTCATCTTCCTCAGCATTCTTTCTTCATCAATTCCAGCGCATCACATTGCAGTTTCAGTAAAGTTAGAATAATTGGTCAAAGCATCAACCATGATAAAGTAGAATAATGTCACACAAGTAAATACTAAATTAACAGTGTAGTTTCTCAATACCTGATCAAGGCTCTGACCAGGCTCATTAGGTTTTGTAACAGAAGCCTTCACTAACACTGAGTAGTAAACCTTTTCAACCTTCTTGTTTCTATCTTGGCTGGAAACCTTCGACTTCATCAATATATGCGACTCGAAGTGATGGATATCTGCCAACAAATTGCCACTTCTGTTATTTCAATACCATCACATAACACGTCACTTGTGGACAAAATAAATTAAAACATTGACAGTAGTAAGTAGTGGCATGAACAATTTGCATCATACGGTTACATTGCTAACACCTACAGTTATTGGACGAATGACAATCATTAAAAAAGTTCATTTTAGCTTCATCCTAGGTCAAACTTATCTAACCTTGGCCAAGTTTTTTAGAAAAATATACTAAAATCTAAAAGTTCAAATATATAAGCTATCAAGAGAATTTCATGAAACTAATTTAATATCATAGATGCTGATGCATTTTCTATAAATCTGGTTCAAGCTAGAAAAGTTTTACTTAGGAAAAAGTAAAGTGAACTATAAATTGGAACAGAGAGTACAAAAATAAAGAGTGAACTTGGTCAACACATTGCTAAAAATAGGGCACACAAGCAAATATTGAAATTAACTATTGATCCATCGATAATGCTAACTACTAACAATTCCAAATCTAGATTGTTCTAACCCAATAAGCATACAAAGTAGGTTGCCAGCAAAAGCAACCAGCTTATGTTATTTTCAGATTTGAGCTTATACTTTGAAAAATGGAGAAGTTCTCAAAGAAACTCACTCCGTCATTAGTCTCAAAATGTCATGCGCGCAAGGCTCATTAGAACGCTTCTGAATTCCATATTGTTGGCATGAGACAACATATGTAAACTTCATGTCAGCTATAGCCTTGCATTGAGTCAATAATTCTGAGTCCTCAGGCATTGCTTCCGTTGCTCTGTAGCCTTCCATAAGATCTAATGAGACAAGAACAGAGGTTATCACATATGTCACTAAGTCCTCATTCAGAACAACAGCTCAGAACCACAGAATAGACTGCTATTAGAAATACCATCTTCTTCGGCCATATCAAGAAAAGCCTGAAGCTCCAAAGCTTTTCGATAGTACATCATCCCTCTGACTGCATACACAAGAGCAACAATGACAAAAAAAATACACCATACATAGTTTAAGATGTTCCTTGAGAGAAGATATAAGGGCAGCCATGCAGGAAGTACACTATACCAGTTCTTGTTAATGTCTGCCCCCTATATGACGCCCAAAAGCGAAGCTTTTCTTCCAGCTCTTCATCTTCACGGAGTTCCTCTTCAGTCTTGCAGCCCACCCTTTGGAGGAAATTTTTCCATTCATCTTCAATAAGGTTAGTACACAAAAGGTCAGTTTCTGGACAGAGGGGCAAACCCAAAAAAATTGCATGAATACAGTTCAAGTAAATGGTAAGCAAGTGAGAAAATAACCTGGGTAAATTTTTGCAAGTAGAAAAGAATGGAAACTCCATCCTCATTTGGCTCTTCCAGATTTTGTAATGAGAACAGCACATCTTCCTTGTAATAAGGAGTCAAGATACTGCAATATAGAAAAGTTGAAGCAATGAAATAAGAAACTCAAGCAAAAGATCAGATCAAAAAAGAACATCTGGCAAAAGTGGCTTGCCAACAAGTTTTGTGGAAAAGTATTCAAAAAAACAAACTTATGCAAGAAAAAAAAATGTAATACATGTTGCTCAAACAAAATGAATAGCCACACTATAGTTCAAACAAACAAACAATAAAATGATTCCTTCCGCACAGGAGGACAGCATCAGCATTTCAAACAGATAAAACTGAAGCAAATACTCCCTGTGTTCCAAACCGTAAGCCATTTTAGTTTTGTCTTGAGTCAAACTTCTATAACTTTGAAGTTTATTGACAAATATGATGACATTTACAAAACCAAATAAATGCATTATCAAGTTTAATTATGAAAACTACTTTGATGTGATAGATGTTAATCGACTCTCCTATAAACTTGGTCAAAAGTTAGACTAGTTCGATTTAGCACAAAAATTAAAATGATCAACAGTTTGGAAAGGAAGGAGTAGTAAATAACCAACTACGTTATTTAGATGAGAACTGCCAACAAAATGACTACACAATGAGCAAATAATAACATGACATATCTAGGACTACCAAGAAGGTTTCAGGAGCAGCGTTAAATTAGTGCATAATACAACATAAACAGATAATCAGCAGTAAAAACTTACGAGAAGGGTAACATGTTCGAACTTTTGGAGCATTGGGCATATCCATAAATAGAGAATTTGCAAAGAACGATATCCGCCGCCTAGCATCAAGATTAGTGGGGAACATCCATAGCGGACTCCTTCACAGTTAACAGAAGATGAAGCCTCTTTATCTGAAACAAGCATGAAGTTTATTTCATTGCAGCAACAAAAGAAAATATATAAGCATCATATCAGATGCCCCATATATAAAAGGATGGGGATGAAATCAGACCTTTTCAGTCCATGCATTTGATTCCTCCACAGGGAACTTAATAGCTTTAGCAAACAACTGGTCTTGCTGATCTAGTGGTGTAATTCCTTCATGTTTTCTACTATGGCCACCATGTATAGAATCCAACAGTCTGGAAGAAAAAAAATATATATATAACACAAGTTACCACAACGTTCCAGTATAGTAGACAATCAGTTCTCTGTAATCACTAAATACCATCACAAAAGGTAACTAGATAAATCACCCAATTGAATTTAGAAACAAAATTGAACTCCAGCTTTAGTTTTTGTTACTAACAAACAAAAAAAAAAGAACATGATAGCTATGACAGAAAGAATGCAAGCAGATCTGCATAAGTGGCATGTCATGCATGTTAATATCCAAAGAAGAATATCAAGTATTGTAACAGAAGGAAACTAAGCTACTCACGTGCTGAGCTGATCCTGTTCCTCCATTATATCCCTTGTGACCACCTCAAGCATATCCTGGAACAAAATGACCACCTGTCCCAAGTCTTCCTCCTTGTTTGTTTGCTGCACACAAGAATTAGATACAGTTAGGAGGTATCCACCATGAACATGACCTAAAATAACAATGACAATATTTATACCAGTAACTCAAGTAATTCAACAAACTTCTTGCTCAGTGCAGGAAGGTTCCTCATATTGAGATCCTTTATCAGAGTTTCCTCTTGTATATGCAGATCCACAACTGCGAAAATCTGTTCTAGGACACTGAAATAGGCATCACATGGTTATTCAGAAGGAAAATCCAAGCGGCTTAAATAAACTTCAGTCAAACAGATGTTACACACCAAGGGTTAAATATACAAAATAACTTTTTTTTTCCTAGAAAGCCCCCACCCTCCTTCCATCCCTTGTGATAATCCCACCCTCCAATCAGATCAATGAACTCTTTCCAGTTTCAGCATCTTGAAACTATTACCCATTCAAAATGGACCTATATCATATGAGAGCAAGGTATGTGGAAGCTTCAAGGAACCACCTCACTAATATGGAGTAGCTCCATAAATACACTAAAAGCTGCATGCATGACAATTGAAGACTCAAGGCCAGAGGTTCAATTCATCATATCTTCATCCTTTACACTAAAATGCATCACTTATGTTTTGAGCCCTTGATTTGGGATGGTGTGTTCAGAGCAGAATTGGTGCTATTTTAGGTTTAGTGTGATATTGCTTCCAGTCCAGAGACGAAGAAACACCATCTAATCTACAAATTCAGCCCTGGCCTAACAAAAGTACCAACAATGGGGCCCATCTTTCCCTAATAAATAATAATCTTGGTAAGAGATGACATACTTTTTTCTCCCGCTGACCAAACACTAAGGTATTGATGATGTTCTTGAATGAAGCATAGCATTCTCTGGTAGCAAAGGAAAAGTATGGATCTGATTTTATCCTCTTTGTCAGATCACGGTCTTTTCCACCACTGTCTGCTGCCATATCCAGTGCTATTGGGATCTACAATCCAGCAGATAAACAATAAACTGCTGAACCCACAAATATAGTAAGTAGAGAAATTACAGAAAGAGCAAGATGAGCAACCTTGCTAGCAAGTAGGAAAGGCGGCCATTGGAATATATTAAGTTCACGGTCTTTACAGTATGGAACCAGTAGCAGATCCATCTCCCTATTGTCTATGAGGTCTTCTTCACGGAAACTTGTAATAATGACATTCCACATTTGAGCAAACCTTGCAGCTCTTTTTCTCTCTCTCTCTTTCGTCATCAGGAGCCTAAAAACCAAAACTGTGTCAGATCAAATAGATATACTCTATTGAACTGCCAATGATCTACTCATAATGCCTAGTCTTAAAATAGAAACAAATACCTTGGGTATTCTCAAAAAAAAGCAGCACGAAGACCTTTACTCTTATTTGCATCAGAAGGAATCAAGCGTTCATTGAAGGCCTCAGGCAAAGATTCAAAGCGAGATCTCAACATTCCTAATGTCCGTATCTGATATTATGGAACCACGAAAAGGAGTCTAATGTGAGTCCCATCGATCATGATAGATTATGCTCCACAATACTAGAGAAATATATAATAAAGTAAAGAGGCATCATGAAATTAAGCAGGATTGGGTAAAGAATAAAAAGAACAACATTTTTATTGATGCTACCAATATGGAAAAAAAAAAACTAGAAAAATGATTGCTTAAAAAAAGGGGGGGGTGACACAATCCTAGGAGTAATTTTCTGATTGCTATTAGACACAATGCAGTTTATTGAACAAGGAAATTGTTAAAAAAATTACCAACCTCACCAAGACGACGATAAGCACCGTAGATGCCACCAATCAGAGTAGAGAACAGTGCATACCAAATTTGGGTGTCCATGAAATATACCTGTATTTTAACTAATTAAACTCAAACTAATAGAAAGACTTCTTTCTTATGAGCAACAAGACCGATCAAGACATACCAGGATTATTGAGCCCAGAGTGATATAACAACACCAATATTGTTAGTTCCTGCAAAGTAAACCTAAATAAGAATCCAAAAAGTTATCGAAAAATGTAAAATAAAGATTTCATGACAAATACCATGAGGGAAAAACTCGTGCCACTGGAATGTCCTGATGGGTTCTCTCATTATATCTTTGGTTGGCTGTACCAGAGGTTTGATCTGCAACAGGACAGTAAGACAAGATGAATAACCAACAGTCGTGGAGAGCTTAGAAGGTCAAGTTCTCTTTGAATCCCAAACGAATGGACAATAGATCTCCAATCATTCTGCACGGAAATCCCTTTTTCCACATGTACAAACTATGTGTTCATTCTTATTTATGTGTCTAACATCCGATACATCTGATCAGGGAATAGCTTCTGGTCAGCAACTTATGACTGAAGAAATTCAAACATGAATTTGGTAACCCAAAGTTCATGTGAAAGCCTTCACGGTTGTGCAGTCAAATCATATTTTGCAAACAAACTACCATGCACAAGCAACATGACATGGGACTTACTGTTTCTGCATTATCTGTTTTCCAACTACCAAAACCACAAAAACTACACCTAGGACAGTCAAGGTCAATACTCAAACCATGAGATTTATCCATTCATTTTTGTTCTTTGATGAGTCTACAGGTAAAGAGTGAAAATTTCATGTTCAAGGATACCAAAATGCGGCATCCATCAACAGTGGTGGAATGAACATGATACAGAAATGAATGTTACCTCAATATAGAAGCTTACTATCAACTTCATTGCTAAAAAGAACAATCCAGAACATGGTATACCTGTCAGGACAACAATGTTCAGTAATTGAAAAGATGTAACGAAACAAGACAATGTGAATATGGGTTAACAAGTTAACGTACTTGAAGAGGGAGAATGCACCTTCATGCATCCCTCTGCCAACAAATAACCGAGGCTGCAGACAAAAATAGAACCTTTTTTCTTAAAAGAGAAGGCATCGAGAATCTTGACCAACTAATTAATAGCAGAAAACGAGAGATGGAATGCTACCTGAGACCACCACATCATGATCGTTATGACCTTAACATTTGAACTCTCTAGGAATCTTCTCATAAATGGGAAAAGAAATAGCATAGAAGCAAGTATATTTGGTGCCATATATATCACTATGGCCAATATATACAAAGATGGCTGATTCTGACCACCACCACCAAGCCAGTTTTTATTGTTTTTGAGACCAGTAGGATTCTGCCAAGTGTACGCGTAAGTCACAGGTAAAATCACAACCCATGCAGCAGCAGATATTAACTTCAAGACATATCGCAGCTTGACTGCAAATGACATGCTTCTTCTTGCTTTCCAGCCAAATACAAGGTCTAGGATTGCTGTCACACACATAATAGATTCATTAGCATTAATTAAATCCTTCCTCAACATAAGATACATATATGCAAATTATTGAGTTGCATGCACCGACCAGTTCAACCCAAAAGCTTAAGCTGATGGTGAGAGGTGTGCAATTCACTCAAATTCCAACACAAACAGAAGAAAATGATAATTATTTCAAAAAAAAAAAACGATGATGTTAAACAGTCCTAAATTTTAAATAAAAAAAGAATAGCCCCAGACGAAGTTATTTTTTAAGGTGCATGCCTTCACGCCGGTCACATAGCCAATATTTCTCTGTGGGTAAAAGCAAAAGATAGGCAAAAATACTGACTAGGATTCAGGGAATTTCGATGAGCAGGAAAACTTAATAAGGTACATGATGCTTGTACAATTCACAAAGACCACTATAAAAGTAAAAACTGTAACAAGATTGGCATGTGGAGCTTACAAGTAGCAACTAAATAATTGGGTAGTGATATGGAAGATATGTAAACAAAGAGATGGAGGGAATGATGGGAGTGCCAAATACCTTGACCCAACTTCAAAATTGCGGCTGTAATAAATATGCTCAAAACCTTCTTAAATACTCCAGCATCAAAGATATCACTTGGTGTTCCACCATTCCAAGCAATAATTATCATGGCCTATATGAAAATCATAAGCCGTCACAAATATGTTGAATTACAGGGATGATAATATTTTACAGAGGTATTTAAGGAACTAACAGATAGAAAGTGCACACACAAGAGCAACTAACCTGTAAGGACAATATTAAGAAGATCCACATTCTGTCGAAAACTACGGAATATGTGCCAAAATGAACATTATCTCCACAAAATTAACTTTTCCCATCCAATGGACATTGCCTGCAGATCTGTTCTCCTGGATGACAAGAAAATGGGTTTCAATACGACCAATAGTCCAGGGAGTCTTTATTTTGCTTGTTTTAAGTTGATGGAAAAACTAAGCATTATGGATCTTTATTCCAAGCTACAAAGTGTAAAAAGACAAGGCAAAATGAATGTAAAACGAACAGATCAAACCTATCTGCAGTAATATTATAGAGCAAATGAACATCATGGATCTTTATTCCAAGCTACAAAGTGTAAAAGACCAAGGCAAAATGAATGTAAAACGAACAGATCAAACCTATCTGCAGTAATATTATAGACCAAATGGACAAACTGCCAGAATTAGAGCATCCACCAGAAAAGAAAAGGAGCATCAGAATAAGTTCAATGTGTATATACTTAAGCAATTGTAATATTATCTATCACGAGAAAACATTAACGCATTTAAGTTACACACTGTCAGAAAGAAGTATGAGGATATCAATATTATTGAGAGAACCTACTCCATTCAAAAGATTCGATAAGCGTATTTCGGAGTTTTGAAAAAGTCAGCATCAGCTCTCATAGGCCATCCTAGCCGGAAACAATCAACTGACCTGACAAGCCATACAGTAATGATTTTGGTTTCATTAAAATCTGGGGCACAAGATTGTAAACAGCAATGCAATCAACTCATGACTTACCAAAAATACTCATTTAAATCATCATAGTTTCTCCAATGCGAGTGCTTTGATTTCATGGTCTTGCTCCTTTCAGCTTCCTGTTAAGTTCGATAAACTGTGGTCAAATTAAAATGAAAGAAAGACAATATTCAGGTATTTAAAATAACACATGTTATACCTTCTCGATAACTTTGTATATTGAGTCACAACTTTCATCAAAAAGGCTTCTTCATCACCACCATATGCTGGCTTAACATTTTCACGGGTCATTGGGCTCACATTTCCAGCCAGCATACCGTAGAGTTCAAAAGCCATCTGGCATAAATCAAAATTTGCAAGCCATATATTGTCATATGTTTGCCATGAATTTCAGGGTATAATCTTCACTACCGCAAGCACATCAAAGTTAATTTGGAGAAAGAATGCAAGTCAATCTTACATGATGGTAGATGTAACAAATACACTCTGGCATGAATCTCAAGTTAGCCGCCTCACCCCAAATCAGCAGGTAGAGGCCCATATAAAGAAGCTTACGCTGCTGCACTTCCTGTTGGATGGTTGGCAACCTAGAGATCAATTCGACAAAATGTTTAGAGAAGCAGTAACTTAATAAAGAGATGTACTATATGTCCTTTCAAGTGTAGTAGATCTAAGGCTGAAATGACATGATTGGCAACCAACTAAACGAAAGAGTGTAAGCACAGCTCTAGGAAATCAGTCCAAGTGATACATTTCATAATGGATCTTCTGTACCTACCATAAACTGCTTTTTATGCCGAGGTACTTGCACCACTTCTTATAATTCTTAAATAGCTTCTTCATTACATCATCCAGAGCTTTGTCGTCCAACTAAAATACGAAAGCACCATCATACCATCAATATGCAAATTGGGGCAGATCCAAAAAAAGAAAGGCCATCTGGTTCTCCTAGAAGATTTAAACACACACAGGGAGGAAGAGAGAGAGGAAATTCTGTACCTTTGGTTGTAGCTCAACCTTGGATATTTTCCTTATATGAACATTTGCAAGCAACAGTATCAAATGTTCCCTTTGGTTGGACACGTTGTCTTTCTGAAAAGGGACTTAAGTTAGATGAACGTATATTCTAACTTCAAAGTGTACTTTTAAGGGCAAAGCACGTTACAACACAGAGAATGCCAGGAACAAATAAGTTATTACCTGAAACCCAAACATAGCCTGAAGCCAATCAAGAAGGTCTTTACCAGTATTCTTCTCATCAGGCTTCTTCTTGTCTTGGTCCTTTGGCCATGGCAGACCTCTAGTATTGCGTAAGAGCATAAACAGCAGCTTGAATCTACATTATTATCAGGAACAAGACATTTATTACAGGTTTGCTTGTACAAGGTGTCGTTAAGATGGCGATGTTAACAAGAAAGATGATAGACGAGCACCTCTGGATATCGCAGATAATGGCTTGACCAGTACTCGGGATCAAGCGGGAGAATGTTATAAGGTAAAAACAACTTTTTCTGTTCTTCGACCTTATTGTGTGTATCCAAAATCTGTGCAGCAAGAAGAGAATTCACAGTTACAGTTGATAAACTGACGCAAGACTGATGGTGTACCAGCGTGACGAAAGAGAACAGAAATCAGCATAGATGAACGGCATACCGCTTGATCGACTTCAACAGACTGTGAAACATTAACGGCCTTCAAGACCTCAAACAAGACAGCAGCTGTCTGGTATGCCTTAGTGAGCAGTGCACTGGGGAAACAGAAAGGCGGAGCATGAAGGGAGGAGCAAGTGAGCGAATGGTACGTTGATGAAAGCAAGAAGCGGGGGCTCACCGGTCAGCCTTATCAGCAGCATTTTGAAGTGCCTGGATGTACTTCTTGTAGTATTCGGGTAGAAGCGCTGCATCTCGCGAGCATCACTCTGGTGCACCCTTCCCTTCAATGTGGGATCATTTTCCTGGAGAAGCCAAGAGGTGAGCCTTTGTTTGGCATCGGCCAATCACATAATCATGTGCCAAGTTTTAACATTTTATTGTAATGACAGTGAAAACAACAAGCAAGGTAAGGCCTTGGTAGTAAGCAGCGGGCAAAGGGGCAGCTGCATTGCAGAAGTGCGTTGTCTGGAACAATAAATAGCTGCGTGTGGTGAAGAATAAATGATGTAAAAAACGAGGGGAAGAGTTGTAGTACTACGGACCCTCTCAAGCCTCTGCAAAAGTGCGGTCTTGAACTGACGAACACCACGGCCACTGGAAGTCGGGTCGAGGCGGTGAGCCTTCTCGAAAGCGTAGAAGCGACCTGGAGGGAGCAAGTAAATCGGATCAGATCGACGGCAAACAATTACTTTATACTAGCAGTAAAGAAGAAACAGCACAAGGAAAGTAGTAAAACAAACTTACAGAGGTAGGCGACGCGCGGGTTGGTGGCCTCGACCTCGTTGGCGACACGAAGGATGGCGCGATCTCGACGAGCGAGGACGGCACGACCTCGCTGTCGAAGATGGACTCGCCAAGGTTTCCGACCGTCTGCGTGCGCAGGGAGGCGCCGGCCTGTGGATGAGGGGGCGGCCGGCGACGGCGAAGGGGCGGGCGAGGACGACGACACGTCCGCCGTCCTCCGCCCGGGGCCGCCATCCCCGCTCCCGCGTCACGTCACCTCACCTCACTTCGCAGCTAGCGCAGCAGTGGCAGGCAGCAGCTAGCACGGAACCGAATCGAATGGGATGGAATGGAATGGAATCGAATCGAATCTCCTCTCCCTCGCCGGCACGGGAATGCGACCGGGGTATTAGCTTGCCTTTTGGGTACGGGGGGGGCGAGTGGAGGAAGAATGAAACCCTAGATCGGATTTGGCGGCGGCGACGGCGAGGCGGCGCAGTGCCACGCACGGCCCACGAGAGGAGGGGATTGAGTGGAGTGGGACGAGCAGGCAGCAGCAGCCAGTGAAGGATGGAAGGTGGAATGGAGGTAACGGACGGAAAGGTTTTGCTGGGGTTTTCAAACTTTGTTTTTCATTATGGTTTGGAGCCGTAGTTGGGGCCTGGGGTTAAGGAGATTCTACGGTTTTGCCACTAGGTTTACGGATGAGAGGTTGGGGACGGAGTGGCAGTTCCGTGATTAGGTACGCACGGTACAGGGGACGGACGGAAAGGGGCACTCGCTTTGGGAGCATGGGACAAAGAGGGAGCCACGTACGCTGCACGTGGGCCCAAGCCAGCGAAGCGCAGAGCAGACTGACTCGTCGTTTTGCGGTCATCCCCGTTCCCACTTTTTCTCACTCACTGGCTGCAGCTGCAGCTGCAGTAGGGTAGATTTTGGTTGGTTAGACTGACCGATGATGCGTTTAATTCGGTTCACTGGTCTTTTTCAAACTCTCCTAAATACTGTATCATCAGAAATTTAAGACTGCAATGCTTCCAAGCATTGTGCAAAATGGACAGCTCTGTTTCTGTTTGGTACTGCTAAGTATGTCTTGTGCAAGCTTCACCTCCGTCCTCTAATGCCACTCTCAAGTGAGTCCGATTTTGTTTTCTTTTATCCTACGAAAATGAGCTACGGTAATGTAAACATTTTTTTTTTTCAACAGATCCCAAAAGCCGATGGAAGCCTGACGATGCTAAAACATGACCTAAGTATTTGGTTCTCCCATCTTTACTTCACGGCGGATGTAGACCAATGCCAACCTCATCTCATAGGCTAGCCTAACACCTAGGCCTCTTTCTAGCTACACACTAGCCGTACAGCTATCATGTTCAGGCTGTGTTTAGTTCCAAACTTTGTCACATCAAATCTTTACCTTACGACGGAAGGTATCAAATATAGGTAAACGGGCACACCAAGGGAAGACGAAACCAACGGCTCCCGAGCGCCCGCTCCCATGGGCGACTCGGGAGCCCACCGCCGCCCCTGGGCCCAACCTTCACCGCCACCGGCTCCTCCTCCCGGCCGCCGTGCGCCGCCTTGCTCGCCGCGGTGGCGGCGCCGCCGCTCGCCCTCAAAAAGGGGCACCGCGCGTCCTTCCTTCTCCCTCTCCCCCCCCCCCCCCCCTCCAACTCCTCCGCCGACGACCTTGCCGGCTGGGGGGTGGCCGGCCCGGCCGGATCCGCGCCCTCCCGGGCCGGATCCGGCCCGAGCGGCGTTCCCTCCCTTCCCGGCGGTGATGGAGGGCTCCGCGGCCCTTTGTTCCGGCGGGCGACGCCAGGGCCGGGCGGCGTCGGGTGGTCTGGGCGGCCGTGGCCGGCCGGATCCGGCCCCCTGCGCCTCCCCGGCCCCGGCCCCGGGCTCCGCATCGCAGCGGCGGCGGCGCTCCTCCTCGGCCGCGGTCCGCGGTGAGCCGGCCGGATCTGGGCCTTCGGGCCCGACCTGGCGCCGCCAGGTCACCCCACCCCCCCGGGCTCCCGAGGACCGCCGGCGCGCAGCCGCCGTGGGGCTCGTTCCCGCACAACACCGCGCTTCAAGGCCGCCGCCGCCGGGGGCGGGCGCTTCGGCGCCCGGGGCGGGTGTGGCGCCATCAGGCCGCCCCGTGGAACGCGGCTTCGGCCCGGCCGCCAGGCACGACGGCGGACGCCGAGCGCCACTCACCTCCTTGGGGCGTTGTCGTTCATCCACTTGCGGCGACACGGCGAGGCCGGTGGCTCGATCCTTCTTTCGCCGTCCCGGTTATACGCGGTGGTGGCGCCGCCGTGGTGGCGGGCCGAGGTGGTGCGGTCGCGGCGGCTGCGTGGCTTGTGGCAGACGCCTTTAGGCATGCCGCCATCTTACCGGCCGCGGATCTTTGTAATTTGGGTTCGATGGGTTCGTCGACGGAGGGTGGTTCGTTTCGCAGCCGGGGTCGAAAAGACCTCTAGTGCCCCTTTGGCGTTGTCGGCATTTGTGGGACGCCGATCTCCTTCCGAAGGCTACGCTTGGGCACTCCTATCGTCTCTTCAGACCGTCGCTCCCCCCTTTGGTCGGTTTGGTCGCCCCATCGTTCCTATTTGCGCTGGCGTCATGTTTGTCCTCACCGTGTGTCTAGCCGGTGGTACCGCAGCTCTAGTCGTTGTCGTTTAGGGGGATGCATTGCCGCCGAGGTGCTCTTCGCGTTGCTCGGGTGGATGCTTTGCCGCCCGTGTATCTTTGATGAGCTTGCGTTTCGAGCAGCGCTGCGTACGCCGAGGTCGCGGTCGTTACGAGCTTTGTGTTTCCGGTAGGCGTGTCTTGCCGAGGTCACGGTCGTTACGAGCCTACGCGTTCCGGTGTGTCGCGTGACACCGGTCGCGATCGTCTCTCGGCGGATGCTTTGCCGCCCGGTTGTCGCCGCCCGCGGATGCTTTCTTGCCCGAGGTTGGTCCGACGGATGCTTTGCCGTCGAGTTCTAGTGGATGCTTTGTCGCCGTGGTCGTCGTTGGCTCCGGTCGCTGCTAGCTACCTAGGTGTTGAGTTTTGGTTGTAATAGGGTCAGCTCTCGGGGTTGTTAATTGGAGGGTTCGCCCCACCCCTCCCCCCTCGTTTCCTGCTGTTTGTTTGTGCCTGTGTGTTTTGTGAGTAATCTGTGGATTACTTGCGAATCATATGTAACCTCCCACTTCTCTTAATGCAGTACGTGCCAATGGTACGCTTTCGAAAAAAAAAATATAGGTAAACAAAATAACTAATTACACAGTTTGGATGTACTTTGCGAGACGAATCTTTTGAGCCTAGTTAGGTCATGGTAGGACAACAATTACCACAAACAAACGAAAAGTGCTAAAGTGCCAAATCCAGTGCTACAATACCAAATTTCAGGTAACTAAACACAGCCTCAGTTGCAAACCTAGCAAGATTTATGTCGATGTTTTTTTTTTTTTATACCGTCGATGAGTAACCTAACATGACACGCATAAGGGAAAGAGAAAGGGGTAGCATGTGTCGCACAAACATTAAGGTACTTCAAGTAGAGCCGTCCTACATCCAACTTATATGGGTGTGTGTATTATTACGGCCATTGTCCCTTCTTTTATGTCTGGTGGGTAGGGTTACAAATAAAGCCTTCATGTAATCGGTTTACATGTATTTTTTGCATTGTCTACCAAGCCAATGAGATAACCCCTAAATTAGACCCACCTTCTACGAATCAACAACACGGACCACCCCGTCTTAGTGGGATGGTTTTATGGCCTCAACGACATGGTCCATGTGCTCATTAGTAGCCCCTTGACCCTTACAAGGCTGGTTCCGGCCTTAAAGTGCGTTTAGCACTTGGCAGTCGGGTGGTTCATGTGTAAGACTGGTGCGTCGAGTTATCAGATGGTTCTAGTGCTTCAGGTATGTGTCCTTCATCCGCGATGGGTGCATGCTAAGTGCACCCACGAGTGTATATCCCCTCAGCGTCTGATTAGATAGAGTCCGGCAAGTAGAGGGTCGAGTCATTCAGACGTTGGAAGTCATCCTTTATGACGTGCGTCGAGTGATCCTTCTAGCATCGAGTTAGCATTTGATCCTCATAAGGTATGCCTAAGTAGTGGAGCCAGACATGATTGATTCAGGATGAGCCTGGCAACAATGCCGGCGACGTCATGATTTTTTTTTTTTTTTGGTGAAATACAAGACTATTGAAATGAATAATCATCATTGTTAATATATGTTTTGCTTGGTAATTGTTATTGTTTGTACCCCTAGTTATTACTTATCATTTCTAAGATAGCCAAGGAGGCAGGAACGACGACAGGGCATCACGCGCATGGCCTATGGCGGTGGGAAGATGTTTTTTTGATTGACGATGAAAAAGGCTAGCTTTTTGGGAAAGGAGATCAAGGCCACTGATGAGATTACGTACCGGTACCACTGTAGCAGACGCGACAAGACGGCGGGCGCCAAATTAAAGCACTTCAGCAGCATCAGCATGTGCCGTGACTGCGTCGGCAATGCCTAAAAATGCATCGACGCCAAGCTGGTACGTGTAAAGGATGGACCTCGGCGAGCAGGGTGACAGTTGAACACACAGTAGCGTAGGCATGGAATCATCAATCAATAATAATAAATCTGCCTGCGAGTGAGTACACTCGTAGCTAGCAGGCAGATTTAGGGATTAGCCTAGGGAAGGAAGACAAAGTAGCAGCATGCATATATGCCTTTCCACGGACGGACGGACGGACGGACGACACGGACTCCATCCGGCCAGCCAGCCCACACTAGCTACCTACCCCACGCCAAAGCAAAACAAAACAAAGCCAACCAAAGCACAATTCGCAGAGAGATGAGATGGTACGTACCAAGGGAGGGTTTCCTTGTTACATTACACATCATTGCACCATAGGTACTTGCATGATCATAACAAGAGAAACACTTTTTTTTCGAGAGAGAAAGATGGTAACAAGCACAGTTGACACAACGCGGGCGGCCTGGTGGCGAATGAATTGGCAGGGCCCGAGCCCGACCCAACAAGATCCATCCATCCATGAGCGAGGCCGACGAAAGCCAGCCCAAAGCGCCGCCGATCTCGCAACCGTACCAGCCCCACTCCCCAAACATCGTGATTTGCGAAGCCAGCAAAATTACATTAGGCCCGCCCCGTTTGTTGACTGTGTTTCCTTGTTTCTTCAACACACCGTATACTCCCTCCGTCCCTTTTTAGATGTCGTTTTTGGGTGCGTGCCGGCCAAACTTTTCAACTTTTTGATTGCGCTTTTATAAAACTACGTGCAACATTTATATCTCCGGATAAATTTATTAAAAACTAGGACGTAAAGATCTTTTCAATGATACTAATTACTTAGCATAAATATTTATATATTTTAATATATAATTGCCGCAGTTGAAAAACGTTCGACTTTTAAAGGCGAGAATGAACATCTATTTGCGACAGAGAGGGAGTAGAGAAGCTCTTTTTGTGTGCACCCGAGCCCAACTTATTTGCAAAATATAAGTTGGATCACCCGGGCGAGCCCAGGGAGCTAACATTCAAGGGTATTAATTGCATACTTTTTTTTTGTTTTGTTTTTGCTAATCAGTGAAATTTTACAACACAACCAATTATACAATTCTATTCTACAAGCATGTTAAAGAAATAAGGTTAAAGCAATCTTTTATTTTTATCTTTACAAAATTTGAATATATATTTTCCTAATCTTGAACCGCCTCATATGTCGCCAACAAGTTTGGCAAATGTATAACAAGGATGCCCATTCATATATATTCATATACTAGGTAAATGCCCCGTGCGTTAGAAGCGGGAAAAAAACAATGTCTGATAATATAAGTTTGAACATGTGTTGTACTGATACAAAAATCACCTAGAGACAGATGAATATCTATACGCATCCAAGTGAGTTGCTATTTCAGTGAAAAAAAAGCACTTTGCCGGTATACTGGTCAAGTTAACATAGCTCAATCCTTTGGCAAAGCATGCTATTACCACATAGTTATTGCTTAGCCAATTTATCACACATAACTGAATGCAGATACTCTACTGTAAAAAAACACTAAATATAGATACTCATATCAACAAGCGAGACTTGAAAGAGCCCTGTAATCCAAACAAATATAACTTTTTTATTTATCTCCAAACAAATGTAACTAATGCAACTGCAACATGCAAGATTTTTGTTACGCCATTCTTAACCTGTCATTCAAGGCTACCACTTCCCTCATGCACCCACCGAGCTACTGATGCAGCAGTACAGCTAGTAATAACATCTGAAGGAAATACCACACCATCCCAGTTGAAAACATTCAGAAACAAGCATTTAACTGGAAACACCTTTGGCATGAGAGCTGGATTCAATCGACAAAATACAACAAAGATCTCCATTCCTGTCTTGTTCTAGCTGCTCCACTAAGTGAATATGACTGTTTGCCTGAATGCAAGCATAGAGGTTCATTTCTCCAAAGCATCACCGCCCTCAGTGACCTCAACCTTCTGCTTGAGGGTGTGATCTTTGTGGACAGTACCTCTGCAAAGAACAGAATCATGAATTCACATTATATTGTCCAATATGCCATATCCTGTATAACATTCATTAAAATGGAATTCACTGTCTGCCCCTTGGTGAAGCTATATCGAGAATGCTGCGCAGCTGGTCATTGCACATAAAATGCAATAGCTGGGAAAAAAAACAGCAAAGTACTCTCTCATAGGTGCCATCCAGGAAAATAGCATCTTCAGTCCCTTCCTGCAGAGAAGTTCTTTATTCTGGCATCCACAGGGATTTCGGCCTTGTTCGGCTGGCTGGTTGAACCCGCCAAGCAACAGTGTTTTCCTCTCACGTAAAACCAGCAAAGACACAAAATTAACTAACTAGCCAAAAGATTACTTTTTTTCTCACAACAAATCAGCACCAGCCAACCCGGCCGAACAAGGCCTTCATCCCAAATTGCACAAGATTAGAAGGAGCTGCATTTTCAACAATGAGAGTAAATTCTTTATTCTGGCAAGAGACCCAAGAAATTCGCAATACATGTCATGTTTATATCACTTTTTAGCAGTTCAACATATATAAAACTGATAAGCTGCAAAGGCAATAATTAGTGGGAGAACACGCAATAGTAAGGCACCTTGTTTGAATATGTAGCTGCTGACTTCTACCCAACCCTATGCTACAAGGCTATCTCCAAGAATTTCCATCTGAAACGGAAACAAACAACAAACAAGGAGTGATAAGAAACAAAGAGAAAATGCTGGACCATGTACAGAATGGAAGATATAATCTGGAATTGCACAATTTGAAGAGGTACCGTGCTATTGAAGGACCAGGACAGGACGCAGAGCCCGCAAGCGTGGCTCATCCTCGACGGGTCGGGCGTTAGAGGGTGGACGTCGTGGAACATTACGGCCGGCGTCGGTGCTTGTGTTGGTGCTTGCAGCTCCTGCTGACGACACTGCTAAAGAAAGCAATTTGGGGGCAAACCAACAAAATCCACCCAAGAACCAACCAAAAATCCCCAACGGTTTCGCGATTCTCACCTCGGATTCGGATATATTCCCACAACTCCGACCACTCACGGCAATCTTCACCCTTCTGTAGATCTGCAAGAACAAGACCAGAGGAAAAATCTCATCACCAAACTACTCGAAAAATCGAAACCAAACAACCACATCCAAACCCTCCAAACCACAATAATTACTTACGATTTGCTCAGCTCCTGCCCAGTCCGCTTTGATCCAATCCCCAGAACGATTACTCCCTAAGATACAACCCCGATCCATGGGGAGGAGGCGGAAGAGATGGGGAGAGAAAACCTGGACACCTATTAGGACCGGTGATGAAGATCCCGCTGGAGGCTTGCACTGCGGGCGTAGTAACCACCGTTGCTCGGCGCGCATCGGGTCTTCCTGCTGTCGGCGTTGGTGAGAGGGGAGAGCTTGTCGGCGCGGCAAGGCACAGAGGGCCGAGCGCCGCTGCCGTGGCGAGGAGCCGCGACCGTGCCGCCATGCCGCCTTGCAGAACAGGCGCGCGACGGCGGTTCCGCGGTGCGGTAGAGAGAGCGGCGGGCGGCGGGAGGTTTGGATTGCGCGAGTGGGGCGCGGGGAGGAGCGGACGAGTTGGGCAGGGACGGTTGCAGAAGCGCCGGGCCACCAATCGCGCGGGAGGAGAGGCGGGGTGAAGCCGGGCGGAGTTACGCGAGGGGAGGCAGGGTGAAAGCCGGGATTGCCGATTTACTTTGAGGCTTCTTAGTAGTAAGATATACAGGATTGATCTCTAAGAAAACACCTTCATTAGAGTATCTCCAGCAGTTTGTCAAAATAGGTTGGCATATTTGCTTTTTTTTTATAAAAAGTCGAAAAGAGCGCTCCAACAGTTTGGCATCAAAAAACACCCGTTCCACGCGTAAATATGCGCGCACTCGGCGACTTGGCATCGCGTGAAAAATTCCCACCTTCACGCGGGACGGAGCCTTCCCGCGAGCACCCGGCACGACCTATTCCTTGACCGCCAGCGCGAACTCTCCATCCTGCGGCGCCGCCACACCCTCCACATCGCGCGAACTCTCCATCCCGCGGCGGCGCCCCTCGACCTGCGCGCAGCCGCGCCTGATATGCTAGGATGGCCGCAAGACGCCGCCAAGGAGCCGGGGTGTGCAGCGGTGGGGCGCGGTCGCCCGCCCGCCGTGATTGCCCAGAAGAGGAAGAAGGGCTTAAAATTCAATTTCATTTCTCTCTTATGGCTCCCGATGCAAGTTTGATAGAGAGGGAAGTTTCTAGACATAGGCTCGGTTGATTAGTGAAAAGTGCAGGGTCCTCGGTGTAAAATTATTTTCCTTTTTTTTCTTTTAAAGGAAAATAAAAGTTGCCGAGAAAAAAAAAAAAAAAACATTTGTGGGACCAACTTTGGGTTTTGACAAGTGAATTATGTCAAACTATTGGAGAGGACTTATTTTTTTTCACTTGACAAATAATTTAGCAACTTGCCAAATCACAAGATTTGCCAAGTGAAAATTGCCAAACGGATGGAGATGCTCTTATGGGCCTATGTCATCGATGATGCTGTCATTGCTCGCTCCATTAGTCTAAATCATCTGAGTTTTCGTCATGGAGCAAAAAGCATGTGGGCACGGAGTCTGGAAATTAAGATGGTTTTTATAGTCATTAATTAAAATGTCAACTAAGTACAATGATAAGGTAGCATTATTATTATTGCAAAAGAAAGAAAAACAAAATGGTTTATTTTATGACAAACTACGTCTACACGCGAATGAAGATAGGAAGAAATGTGATACTTAATCTATCCCAAATTATAAGACAACATTTTGACACCAATTTTGACCATTGGTCTTATTCAAGAATTTATGCAAAATATTATTTCTTTTTGTCGTGGCTTGGTTGTTTAATAAAAGTTTTTCAAGAATAACTTAAAATTGACTAATAAGTTTGCACAATTTTTTTTTAAATAAGACGAAAGTGGTCAAACTTGGGGTGAAAAAAGTCAAACGTCTTATATTTTGGGATGGAGGGAGTACCTAATCAGTGGCGGACCTACAGGGTGGTCCACCGACGTGTTAGCCATACATAGTATAAATAAAAAAGTAAAAGAAAAACTAAACCGTCGCGTGTGAATTGTCATCGCTCTTGTGGCGCCACCTTTACTGTGCACGTATAAGAAATTTTTATCTCGTTTCAAGTAATATTGTAAGTCTCTCCAGTTGCTCTATTTCAAGTATTTGTATCTCATTTGAACAATTTATATCAAGATTTGACGTTGTTTTATCAAATAATAATACGGTTTTACCGAATAGTACATAGTTTACCGATTATTATTTTTTTTTTTTTTTTTTTGCACCGCATACTCTAGGCTAAAATCCTAGGTCCGCCACCGTACTTAATAGGTGGATGATACAGGAGAGAAAATAGGTGATTGATAAAAAAAAAAAAAAAACAATTTTGTAGAAACCATGCTTTAGGAAAATAAGTGAATTGTATGCTGCGGTCCGCCCTGCCTCGATTTTTACTATATATTATATAATTAGAAAGAAAATGAATTTGTGACAGACTTATTGGCTAATGAATCAGGTAAAAAAACAGAACAGGGGTAGCGACACACTGCTTCGCACAAAACGGTGGGACGCGCACACAAGCACGTACAACACATGAAGCAGCAGAGTATGGAAACCTGCTCGTTGAAATGATGAACAAGGACGACGGCGACCTACTTTTGGTCCCCGGCCTAATTTGTGTTTACATTTTGAACTTCGGCTGTGTTATCTTGAATTTGGAACTTCAAAGTATGTCACATCAATCTTTTGCTCTATGCGTGGAGTATCAAATGTAGGTAAACGAAATAACTAATTACACAGTTCGGATGTACTTTCATGAGACAAATCTTTTGGCTGGATTAGGCCATGGTAGGACAACAATTATCACAAACAAACGAGAAGTCTGCTACGGTGCCAAATTCGGTGCTACAATGCCAAATTTAAGGGTATTGAACACAATCTGTATAATTTCACGGCAAAAGCCAGTATGGCTGTGTTCAGTTCCCAAAGTTTAGAACTCCAAACTATGTCACATTAATCTTTTGCCCTATGCATATGCATGGAGTATCAAATGTAAGTAAACGAAATAATTAATTACACGGTTTAGATGTACTTTTACGAGGATCGAATCTTTTGAGCCTAGTTAGGTCATGGTAGGACAATAATTACCACAAACAAACGGAAGTCTTACAACGCCTAATTTAGTGCTACAGTGTTAAATTTCAGGGTACCGAACACAGTTGATCAGGATAAGCAGGGACATCTCTATCTGCTACTAGTAGTAGTAGTGGTGTACTAGACAGCAACAGCACCGGTCCGATCCCTTTGGGTCCAAAGGTATCTAGCTAGCTAGTGCCATAGATCCACGAGGACGATGAGGAGCTGGAAGTTGGCACTTTGGCAGTAGCATTTCCATCCTCTGACTTGGTTTCGACTATGGGTTGCGTCCCTTTGGCTCCCCATCTGATCATCTCATGATCTTCCCATAGATGTGCATGATTATAAGTGAAGTCATGAAACTTTTGTTTCACTTCCATGTATGAAATATCTTGTATTTTTTTATCTATTCCTTTAGTCAGCTATCTTACCTACGTATATCCGGCAAAGAAAATGATTCTGGAAAAGCTGAAACTAAAGCAAATATCGAAAGATTCAACTTTGTTTCATCTTTCCTGGGTTTATCAATCATTCCGTGGTGGAAAGGAAGCCCAGTTGCAGTTGGTGGATATATCATCAAGCTAGCTCGGTATAGTAGGTGCATGCATGGATGATATTTGATATACCAGCAGCGTCTCTGCTCTCTCAAGACCACTCCGGCCCCTTGCAAGTCAAAACAGAGGCGGCTCAAGGAGATCGAAGCCTAGCTGTTTCGCGCCAAACCGTTTCATATCATCGTGCTCTCATATATTGGCCTGTTTGTTTTCACGCTTAAAGCCAGCCCTTTAAGTTACCAGCTTCTACGGCGAAAATCCGTAACATCACGGCTGGGGAAAAAACCAGCAGAACACTGCCATTATTACTAGCAGGTCAGTAGGTCAGCAACTTGGTAGGATCAAGGATCGGGGGCATGGAATCATGAGATGCCATTTTTTTTTAAAAAAAAACACGTGAGGGTATATAACTATTTGTATTATTTTCTTGAGAGATAAATAACAAATAACTTGGTAAAATTAGCTCTGCTGCATTCAAATAGGAGAGCTCATAAATGGACTAATTCTTTAGCCAAATCTTCAACTACTTGTTAGCCAACTGATATACTTAATTTAATTGCTAGTAATGAGCCATTGTGTACCAAACAGTCCCACAGTATTGCCTTCAAGTTTTGGGAGAACTAACCCGATGCGTGAGGCCATTGAAATTTAAACATCATATATGTCTTTCATGTTATTTAATTTCTGGTAGATTCGACAGCCAAAAATTTGTTTCGGGAGTGGTAGTCGGTTTATGAGCAAATGAACAAATACGCAAGGGTGGATTCAACGTGCATTTTGTAGGGGCGCCTTAGGTCCCTTAACACGTGGATAATGGAACCCAGAGCACCCTAACAATTTTTATACATGGTTTAAGAAGAGGAAAGAAGAATGAAGTAGATAAAGAAGTAGAAAAATAGGAGAAAGACACTACCACATACAAAGAGATTTTCGGAGATGGTCAAAACTAGTTTCCAAAGATGGGCAGGACGCGCGCAAGAGAGGAGGCTATGAGCGAAGATAGAGAGAGACGGTGTGAGTAGTGGAGAGGAAATGCTGCCTTGGATATATCACCATCTATAGAGACGGACCATTTAAGACGCTTGCCTCTGTAAATAAATTTACCAAGATAGATCTCGATCTTAAGGTACGACGCTTGCCTCTGTGAATAAATTTACCAAGATAGATCTCGACCTTAAGGTACGTTCAACCCACAGACGGGGTTCCATCTTTAAGTGCCTTGAAGCTATCATACAGACAGATGTAAAGACACAGGTCATA
Source organism: Hyparrhenia diplandra (assembly GCA_015847255.1). Taxonomy (NCBI): domain Eukaryota; kingdom Viridiplantae; phylum Streptophyta; class Magnoliopsida; order Poales; family Poaceae; genus Hyparrhenia; species Hyparrhenia diplandra. The sequence goes on from JADLZK010011058.1 coordinate 495,305, forward strand.
CAACCCATAAACTATGGTCCGTCTCTAAGTTATTTAATCCTTTGCATGTAGATAGCAAGGCTTAACTAAACATCGCCGACGAGGTCGCATAACGCGGGCGTCTTCCGTCGCTTCAGGCCTCGGACCACGAGCCGCCCTCGTCGCATCACGACGGGCTCGGTCGTCTCACAGCTAGCGAGGGGCTTCATCGCAAAATATCACCTCATACACATGGGCAAATCAACGCGTTGTACATGCCCTTAAAATGTGTCTCTGTTAATGATCATTTTTGGAGACAAATATTTTAAGAGGACCTTCTATGTTTAATCTATTCTTCAGAGATGGTCTTTTTTGTTAGGTGTTTCCGTAAATAAGTTGACCGTGCCTAAAAATCATGGAGTATTTTAGAAGGCAAAACTATTTTGTGCCCACCTTCGTTAATGATGAAGGAGGCGTGTCTCTTAAAATATTTTTTAGTAATAGTGAGAAGAGTGACAAACACCTCCATATATAATTTCTTTACATTTAGTTTATTATTATAATTGGGGTCATCTTTTTTTGGTCTAAATTATACGATGTTTTGATATTTCTAGAGATATAGCGTGTACCTAAGTTTATATAACAAAACCTCTCTCTCTCTCGGCCTGTTTGGATCGGGGCTAGAGCTAGTTTGGGCTAGTTTTGGCTCAACTAGCCCCAAAGGGATCCAAACGGAAGGGCTAGAGTGAACTAAATGCAACTAGCCCCAAAAAATCACTAGCCCATCGAGGGGTGCAAATTAGGGCTAGAGTGGGCTACTTCTCGGTGGGTCCCACGAAAAAATTCACTTTTCTCACTCACTTTCGACCGCACGGGATCCATTAGGTTCCTTTCCCCGTCTCCTTCGTTCGCGTGGTGGTGGTGTTGGGGGGGGGGGCGCCGGGCCCGCCGCCGGCTTCCCAGCGCCGGGCCGCTGCGGCCGCCCCCGGCCTGCCACGCGCCCCGGCCGGCCCCAGCCAAGCCCCGCCGCCGGCCATCCACCCGTCCTAGCCCCGCATCCATCGGGGAAGAAGCTCGCCGCCGCCACTCCAATCCCGGGGAAGAAGCTCGCGCCAGGGGACCTCCGCGGGCGCCGGAGGAGGAGTTCGTCCGCGCCGCCGGCATCCACATCCGCCGGGAGGAGTTCGCCGCGCGCCGGCATCCCCACTGTACCGGCGGGATCCATGGACGGCCCACACGTTACAAGCCACACCAAATCGTGCTGAAAAGTTTGTGTAAATGTGATAAATAATTGAAAAAGTATATTTATTGTAAAACTAGCTCATGCATCCAAACACCTCAATGGCTAGAGCTAGTTTGAGGGCTAGAAAGCTGGAGCTAAAAACTTACTCTAGCTTTTTTTCCCAGCTAGAGTATCTAAACAGGGCCTATATATAGAAAAGTCAAAACAGGGTGGAGGCAGATAGAGCGATGCACACACACGCCTGCAGTCCTTATCCAGTGTGTGTCCAAGTACGGACGAAAGATATGCGTGATGGGCAAATGTGTTAGTCAATTAAAGACTTTTAAACAAAAGTTAGCAAAAGCATGCGTGTGTACACATGAGCCCGCGGGGGTGGGGGCGAAAATGAACACGGCAAATAATTTAAAAAAAATCGCGGGAGGGAGCTGCAGAAATTAAAGTGCGGTGTGAAGAACGAATGGAGTGAACGGCCACTTTAATTTGCCTCAAAGTAAGCAGACACAGCACGATCGACGACCATAAAAGGGTGCTCCTACATTGCATGAATTGACAGGAATGGAATATTATATATCCAGCTAGATAGCCTACCACTACTTTGATGAACTTGCTGGGATTATTGCTAATTACAAAAAGGAAAATATAGTTTCTTCCTTTGGATACATCCAAATAAATAAATAAATAATACGAAGGGAAACTACCGGTCAACAAAGCAGAAAGGTAGTCTGCACGCGTTTACGGGTGCAAATTAGGCACGTACTAATGGTGCTCTGATAATGCAGCTATCTATCGGTCGTACGTGTGCGCTCTGGGTATTCATGTAGAGGCTATTTGACAATAATTGTTCATGCCATCTTCGTACTAGCTAGAGCAGCTCTAGTAGTATTGCTGAAAAGCAACTGAACTTGTGTGTCGGGAGCAAAATCGACGCCCAAATAACTATTGTTGCCCAACGCTATGGACCTGAGTGGTTGTATACCACTCCAAGCCCAAGAGAGACGAGACTGAGCAGGCTCTAGATCATTTTGTAGCTTGCATATAAACCAGAGCAACACCAAAGTATCTGTATATCCTTCCGTATTGATAAGAATATTAATTTTGATGTAAAGAAAATCACTCCAACACCTCTTCTCCAAGTATTGTTGTCCTTCATTCTTAGTTTCTCGCTAGTCAAAGATGAAGAGCAAGGACTTGACAACTCTCCATAGTGCACACAAGGTTGTTGGCATGTGAAAAGATATGTGTGTGTGTATATATATAGGGTGCAAGACTATACTCCGGGAGTAGTTACTCCCATCTTCAAAAAAACCACATTGTGTATGTGTTCATACTTATTTATCGGTTTGAGTATGTTTAGATACTCATATTAAGATACTCTAGATCTTACTACACGAAAAAAAAAATTTGAAGGAACCCATATTTTTAATATATTACATAAAATGCCACTCTTTGCTTTATATAAAAAAAGTATATCCACATACTCTACGTATGCATGCATACTTACCATACATACCACCCTAGATGGTCTAGTATGATCATATACTTCATCCATATGCACTTCGTTCGGTCATATATACCATAAATCTTGAGATATATACACATGGGAGTAACTACTCCCTATATATATGAGAGAGAGAGAGAGAACGATTATTATTCAAATGGCTCTCCAAATTAAATGAGGATCTAGAGAGTGATTTTAAGGAGGACTTTTAGCGAGATACTCTTGGGACTTAGAGGCTCATATCGTACTTGGCTTGAGGGTCGTCGTTGCTAACTTGTGCCATCTCTACATCAAACAATTAAGGATATTGATGTCCCTTTTGCTACCCACAAACACCTATAAGCCAACTTATAAGTTGTGTTGCCAAACAATCTCAGAGCTTAATAAGTAATGAAGGGTCCTAACATGTGTTAGTTGCACTTTGTTGTACAGCAGTACGTATTAACCAATAACGAACAGTAGTGCCATATATACTGTTACTGTAGGAAGGAAAGCGAATGTAGCCTAACCTGGAAAAGCGCAGCGCGGCCGGTTGCTACGACTTGTAGGCTGCCACACGGCCACCGGGGCACCGGGCCACCATTGCTCTGCGGGACCCACCCCCCCCCCCCACCTCCGCCCGCTGCCGCCGGCGGGGACTACTGACTTCCACGCGGCTGACCTGAGCTCAGCTGCCTCAGCTCTATCTTCTATCTTTCTATCTATAAAAATCCAAATCACCCGATCGTTCCAGCCATGCCCATGCTCCATCTCCTCTGCTCTCCTCTCCTCTCCCTCCGTGTCACACTCTGCTTCGACTTTGGAGTTCGGACCACCAACCCCAACGATTCCCAGCAGAGCGAGCACCATGGCGCGTGCCCTGGCCTCCACCCCGACCTCGAGCGAGCATGTGTCGTCGTCGTCGTCCTCGCCTGCTCCACCGCCTCCTCCCCAGCAGCAGCAGCAGCCGGCGGTGTCGGTGGACTCGGACATGGTGGTCATCCTGGCATCCTTCCTGTGCGCGCTCGTCTGCGTGCTGGGCCTCGCCCTCGTCTCCCGCTGCGCCTGCCGCCTCTGCCGCCGCTCCTCGTCTTCCACCGGACCTGGCTCTGCACAGCAGGAGCAGGCTCCTCCTCCGAAAGGCCTCAAGAAGAAGGCCATCGACGCGCTGCCCACCGTGCCCTTCACCGCCGCCGCCGCCGCCTCCTCGGACTGCGCCATCTGCCTGGCAGAGTTCGCCGAGGGCGACGCGCTGCGCGTGCTCCCGCGCTGCGGCCACGCCTTCCACGTCGCCTGCGTCGACGCCTGGCTCCGCACGCGCGCCACCTGCCCATCCTGCCGCACCACCATCGTCGCCGTCGCCCAGCAGCACAAGCAGCAGCCGCAGCAGCAACCGCCCGTCGTGGCGCCCGGCGCCTGCGGGAGGTGCGGCCACGTGCTCATGGCCGCAAGTCCGGCGGCTCCAGGATATGACACCTTCTTGCCTTGACCCGGCCTTCGTATTTGAATAAAAAATCTGTTTTTTTTTTTCTTTCAGTCTAGTGTATTTTTGGGTGTGCTGACGTGGCGTGGGAATTTGGAGGACAGAATCACAGATTTTGGAGCGAGCCGTGCGTGTAGTAGCGTAGGATGTACAGTATGTAAACTAGCACTTGTCATCACTCCTGTAATTTACGCAAACACAAAGTTATATTTCTTGATATATATACTTAGTTGTCAAAGAACTGGAATGGATGGGAAAAAATCTGAAAAACATGAGATGTCAGCATCGTTGGCTGCTGCTAGATTCCTCCAGAGGAGAAAGCAAAGGAGTCTGAAGGCAAGGCAATGCAATGTTCTGATGTGAAACGAAGGAAAGAAGCCAAGTTTTCTTCAGTCAATGACATGTTCCTACCTTGGACTGCAGCACTAAATAGCAGTGGTCTCTCTCAACACTGAAAGCAAGGAATAGAGAGGAGGAGGATCGGTGTCGGAGCTCCAGCTCCACAAGTACATCTGCTTTTCGGCCGCCGCCGATGCGATGCGATGCAATCCATTCAACCACCTTTAGTTTCTTCTCTGCACCATCGATTCTTATTCCATCTCCACCGATAGACTGCATGCCTTTCTTCCTCGTTAAGGTGGTCACAACTAACAAGGTAGATAGATAAAGCAGCATCTCATCAAGAATCAGAAATCCTCCGTCGACCGTGGTCGTCTCCTCTGTGTCCACCTGAGCTGCTGGAGCAGCCAGCCAACCAGAGCAAGAAAGATAACCAGCTGTCAGGATGGCAGGGGAATCTCTCTTCCCTTTTGTTTTTGCTTGTTTCTGCATCTTGCACACTACTGCTAGTCATATATCCTGGGCCTGCCTGTTATCACCAAAATCTTGCTTAGCTAGAACATGAGCTACTTGATTACAAGAGCAACTTATAAAAACACAAACTCTCGGCAATCAGTCTCCAAAATAAGTTGTTGTACTCCCTTGTCTCGAGCAAGAACAGCGCCATACCGGTAAGCTAGAGCTTCTAGGCTCAATGCATCGAGACCACCTCTCCCGTCCGCCAACAAAGAGACCGAAGTCATTTCGAGGAGCTACACCGGCGAGACGCGCCTTGCTCTTGGTCCAGATATATAACAAGCTCCATCTGTGTTGCATTTAAACCAACCGGCCGGCGGCGTGTGCCAATGCTGTTTCTTCATCACCGTGCCGTCACTGGTTCCGTTGATCAAAGTGGCCCGCTCCTTATCATTGCACAAGCAACCGGATGGAGGATGGGCACCTTCGTCTTTGTGATTATTTTCACCCATCACCAAAACATCTTCGCCGCCGTAGTACACTCCATTGGGCTAACATGGCAAAGGTCCAAACCCACAGCTTCCTTGGAACATGGATTACGTACGTCATCAAGTCCTAGCTAGCTATATATACGACCACACAGCACAGTTGATCAGACGATACATCCTCGACGAATACTCCTTCCGTCCCTAATTGATCATCGCCATCGGTTTTCATGCCACAAGTTTGACTCAATTTGTACAAAATACATGTAATATTTATATCTTCAAATAAATTTATTAAAATACTAGACAAAAAAATTCTGATGATATAAATTACTTAGCATAAATATTTATATATTTTAATATATAATTGTCGCCAGTAGTTTTTCGGGAGGCGAGAACGACAAATATTTAGGGACAAAGGGAGTATAGCACATGTCATAGTAAACGTATGTACAACACGGAAGCTAGCTATATATTTACTAAGTGGCAGGAGTCCAAACAAATCACCTTATAATTTATTTAAAAGGCAAAACTCTTTGCACCAACCCCTATACTCAAGTGATTATATATAAACGACCAACTTATCTGTTTTGCCAGAAGGGATATACTAATGCATCCAGTGATGATGAGGGGATATACTGATAGAATGCATTCAGTGACGATGAAGGGATATAATGATGCAATGAAACTGGAGAAGATTACTAGTGTGAATTTCAAGAGATGGCAGATGAGGGCCCAGTTGTGGCGCTTTGGCTATGGGCGTGTTTTTAGGTCGTGAGTAATCCTCCCACACTACCTCTCAAATCTATGAAAGAGGTGCAAGAGTTTACTACAGCTGCGATGGTTTTTGTTGGATGCATCCTTAGTGTTCTCTCTAACCAGCTATGTGATGTTTTTATGAACATCAAGAGTGTTGCTGAATTGTGGGAAGCACTTTCGAACACAAGTTCGGGTCGTCTCAGACGAGACATAAGTAGAAAACACACTTATGACTTATGTTTTGGTTGCTATAGTGATGTTCCGTTCTTTACCGGCATTGTAAAACTTACTGAAACTTAAAAAAGTAGTATGTTGAGATGATGAAAAGCCCGCTTGTAGAAAAACTGTTTAGAGGCGAAGGTGCCTCAAGTTCTTTGGGTTGCTGGCTGACGCTCTCCATTGGGCTATGCACTTACTCCTAATCGGGCTAGGAAGACACTCTCTCCGTTCCAAAAAAAACATACAATTCTAACATGTAGTGTCATGGATTAGTATTTCAAGTTTGATTAATTATAGATAAATATCTATCAATTTTTATGTTATCAAATAAATATCATTAGATTCATTATGAGATGTATTTTTAATAAATTAATTTGAAATCATAAATATGGATAGTATTTAGTAGAAATTTGGTCAACATATGCTATTTTTGTGGACACCGAACCTATAGTTGTATGTTCTCTAGAATAGAGGGAGTACATATGATTGATCTAATATAGGCAAGGATCACCATTGATTGGTTATATATTTTTTGAGTGAAATGGAGAGATAGAAGCCCATAAAGAAAATAAAGTCAACTAATAGAGTACAACACAAAAACAAACAGCAGAGGTGTCGGCTAATGATTGGTTATTTTTTGCACTAGCTAAATATATCCTAGATTATATCCTTGCCTATATATGCAAATCCCTGTCTAACACTCTTCATGACCAGTCTATTATCTATGTGTGCCTATTGTTTTTTAGTACATGGTATTACTCACCACCCTTCCGCTGCCTAGGTGCATACCACCCTCCCACACCATGTGACCCCGTGCACCCCTGATCATCGCTGTCACGACGTTTGACGCTCTGTTGCCATCGTCAAAGCACGCCAAGAGGCCATCAATCAAGACCGCGCTACCACCGATCAAGACCACGCCACGATATATGGTGCCTGACCCTTTTTTCAAGGCTCTTTTCCTGCCTCACCCTTTTTTGCAACACTTTTTTTTTTCCTCCGAGGGGGCACCGCCATCCCCAATACGTGTCTAGTTCGAGGAGGTTAGTGTAACATGTTCTATGTAGATGTTGAGGTCTCCATCAAAATATTAACAACAAAAGTGCAATCATGATGAAATTAATAATTTCTGTTGTACACAATCTAATTGGTGTTTATAGTGACGTAATTAACTACTTTGAAATTCCTAATGTTCACAACAAAATCGATCAAGATCAAACAACTATACAACATATTCAATAGAGGATGATTACACAATTCTAGTTGATGACAAGTGCGGCTTTCTTCTACGCACCACATTGAAATGATACACATCAAACATATTTTATGTGATATCATAATGCTAACATCAGAAAACACCAAAACACAAGATAACATTCGCCATTCAACTCATGGTGCGGTCTGTTTTACATTATTTAAAGAATCAAGATTTGATAAACACTAACGAACAATGTTAATACAAGGTTGTTCGTAGCCAAACTAAACCTCTAGTAGCCTTATACAAAAGAAAAAAAAAAATAATTAACTAACTACCTCTTATCTTCTTACTCACCAATACAAATTAAGATGTGATTCATTCAATCCAAATCTGAATTAATAAAGGTAAAGGTCTTACCCAATGACGGTGTGAGAAGGAATTGAGTGATAAACATTTATATATCACTGCAGCTTGAGGTTCGTCTTCTCAGGGCCGGGCTTGGGCCAATATTGAAGAACTCAATTATTACCTCAAGTGGGAACCCCTTGGTCTCCGGGCACCTTGAGATATACGAAGATTAACGCCAAGCAAGCAAACGAATGCATAGAAGCCAAAGACACCTGCGAGACCGATGGCCTTAAGCATCACAGAAGAGAGTAGGTGACGGCGATGTCACCCAACCGAAGGTGAGGGAGCATATGGCGATGCAGAGTCCCCTAACACGCGTGGGGAAGATCTCAGCACATAAGATGTTGGGGATGGGCCCAAATCCCATGACGGCAACAAAAGTAGGTGATAACGCCGCCGTGGAGAGCACCGCGTGCACCGTCGCCGCCATAGGCACTAGGTTTGCCACAATGAGCACCATGAGCGACGCCATGAGCATAGGGATGGTCCACAACAGCAGAGACCGGCGACCAGCCACATCCATGAGGCGCATAGCGAGTCCAATGCTAGGGAGCATCAATAGTGTGGTGAGCCCGCCGATGAGGATGGCCGCAGAGTCGGGGCCGAGGCCTAGGCCGGCAAGAAGGACACTCACTCCCGCTTTGGTCATATCCGGGGTGTGTAATATAACACACCATTGATGCCGAGAACTGCATTGCAGGCACATAACAAACAAAGTTAGTTATTCCCCGTATAACAAAATCATGTTGTTTAGGGAAAGATTTGATCAAACATTGAAAATTGCAAACATAAATCTTAACTCATGCAATCCATATGTGTATAATTGTATTAGTTATTCCTCATATAACAAAACCATGTTGTTTAGGGAAAGATTTGATCAAACATTGAAATTTGCAAACATAAATCTTAACTCATGCCATCTATATGTGTAGATTTGTATTAGTTATTCCTTATATAATAGAACCATGTTGTTTAGGGCAAGATTTGATCAAACATTGAAATTTGCAAACATAATCTTAACTCATGCAATCTATATGTGTAGATTTGTATTAAATTATTAATATTTGCAAAGACTAGCAAATTTTAAAGAATTTAATAATGCTAGAAATAATAACTAGAGCTTATACATATGTTTAGTAGTAGCTATGACAATATATTATTGATCAATCTAGTGATTAGTATCTAAATAATCATATTTTTATATAGATAGATTGGTTAAACTTTATATTGCTTCTTTTGAATATAGGTTTGATTAAATTTATGACTGACTTATAGGGCCCATTACATAGATCCTACCATCATGCATATGGTACACAATGGTTACCTGCTGCAGGATCTGGATCATGACGCCGCAGAAGAGCGCGCGCCTGACGCCAGGTGCCAAGAGCTCGCGCCACTGTGTGCCGCTTGCCGCAGCCGCCTTGTTGGCCACCGTCTCCGGCGGGTTGTCGAACGCTGGGGTGGGGCTCTGGCCGATGAGCACGTCCTTGGTGTAGAGCATGGAGCGGCTGACCAGCGCGGCGGCGTGCACATACTCCCCTGCTCCTCGTGATGGGCCCGACGAGTCCCCACCATCGCCACCGCCGCCTTCCTCGTGCAGGTACATCCTCTTGACGCCGCCGCGCCTGACGCCGTCGGGACCGACGTTCTCCGTCCACTTCCACGCGAGCTGCCAGCCGCCGCCGATGCCCATGGTGCTGGCGGTCTCACCGCCCGTCAGGCTGCTGTACCTCTGCATGGGGCTGCTCCCGGGCGGTTGGCTGGTGCTGCCGGCGTCCTTCTTGCTGCTGCTGCTGGTGTCCACGTCGGTGCTCTGCCTCGACAGCAACGGCGCTTTCAGGGCGCCTTCTCCTGCCGCTGCGTCCTCGTCGTCGGAGAGGTACTCCTCCTCGTCGTCGTCGTCGAGGTCGTCGTTGGGCGGCACGTTCTCCTCGTCCCAGTCGCCGGGCCGCTCGGCGACGCTGAGCATGCTGCCGAGGTTGGGGAAGAGCGTGCTTCCCTGGAGCTGACGCCGGGCACGCCGGACTCGGGCATCTTGTCGTGGACGCTCCCGAGCAGCGTGACGACGGGGTCCTTCATCTGCTCGTACATGCTCCCCTGGCGCGACGCGAGCTCGATGGCGCTGCCGAGCACGCTGTCACGCGCGCCCTGCACCTGCTGCGCCACCCACGACAGGCCCTACTCGGGCCCGTACAGCGTCACCTTCTGGTCCTCCCTGGTCTCGTGGTCCGACGACGGCTCGTCGCCGGCGGCGCCCATGGCGGGTCCCAGCACGTACTCCTCGATGACGGTGTCGCCGCCGCTGCCGAGGCCCTCGACGAGGAGCGCCATCTCGCCGGACACGTCCTCCCTGCCGCGCAGCATCTGGAGGATGGCCCTGGCCTCCATCATGCGGCCCTTGCTGACGAGCCAGCGCGGCGACTCCGGGAGGTAGAGCACGGTGAGCGCGAGGTAGGCGAGCGATGGCACGGAGAGGACGCCGAGCATGAATCGCCAGCTGGGGTGTTCGCCCAGCGTCATGTAGAAGATCATGCAGTAGGAGAAGAACATGCCGAAGGAGCCCGTGAACTGCGGCAGCGTGTTGAGGAGGCCCCGGATCTCGGGCGGCGCCGTCTCGAGATGTACACGGGGACGAGCGTGACGGCGAGGCCGACGCCAAAGCCGTCGACGAGGCGCGCCAAGAGGAGGACGAGAACGCTCGGAGACCACAGCATGATGAGGCCGCCGGCGAAGTAGAGGAGTGAGGATGCGATCAGCATCGGGCGGCGGCCGACGATGTCGGCGACGGGTCCAGAGAATGTGGTGATGATGGTGGCGCCGATGAGTGAGGTGGCCACCAGAAGACCCTCGACAGCCGGCTGCGTCTCCAAGTGGAACTCCCGTTTGATATAGATCACGGCGCCGGCGATGGTGGCATTGTCCCACCCCTGCAGCAGATTGCCGATGGCGGCGGCGATGGCCACCAGCACGGCCCCTTGCATCGTGAATTCAATCCGATCCTCCTCGAACGAACGAGGGAGATGAGCAAACAACACAAGTTATTTCAGTTAGATCGGTATAAGATCGGATCGGTGAAGGAGGAGCGGCGAATGGTTAAAATCGAGCGATGGAGCAGCAAAATAGGACGGGAGTTAGGCGACCGACCGTGCATGCATGCATGCAGATCGAGAGAAGGAAGCCTTCCAAATATAGCGTCAAAAGTCAAAATTAATACAACCCCTTTCATGCCGTGATGACTGATGAGTTCACCTTCCAAATTAATTAGCGGACGTGCATGGTCTCCTAGGCAGAAAATATCTTCATTTTTTTCTGTTGTGACATATTTTCTGTGTGATGTTTTTCTCCTTTTTTTTTCTTCTTTTATCAACAAAAAAGAGAACCAAACAAGTTAGAGCATCTCCAACAGTTTTGAAAAATATACTTGGCAAAAGTTATGATTTGCCAAGTCACAAAAATATATGTCAAGTGAAAAGATTGTGCTTCTCCAATAGTTTTGCAAATTTAGTTTGGCAAAAAAAAAAAAAGGCAATATATAGGGAGATGATTTTATTTTCGTCGGTCAATACGCAACATGCAAGCAAGGAGATGATTTGCCAAGTCCCTCCCAATTTTTGGCATATTTGCCAAGTTGAGGATGATTTATGCCAAGTTGTCTAAAATGCCAATCCAAATTGCAAAACTGTTGGAGACCATTTTTTCATGTTTTTGGCAAATTTGAAGAATGCAAACCCTATTTGCAAAACTGTTGGAGATGCTTGTACATAATTTATATACAAAATAGATTTCTGAATTTCGAACAGATCTTTCTTTGTGTGATTTTGGGCCCTACATGTGACCTCTAGTATAAATATATATATGCTCAATTTTATTTTGTATTCATTCCAATGAGAAATGTTTATGTTTTCATTTTTTTGCCACAATAAGGTCCCTTATGTAAAGCAATTGTGATTTTTGTGAGTGTGCCATAGCATGGCCAGTAGGTTAACAATGCTTGTTAAGGCCTGTTTGGTTTAAGGGACTAGCGATTTGAGACTATATATGGATTAAATGGGCTGAAAATTTGGAATAATAGTCTCAATTAACACCTCAAAAACGACTAATGGATTAAGAACTAAATGAGATTAAAAAATTAGCAACCATTAGCCCTCTTATTTTGGTAATTTAGGGACTAAAATTTAGTCTCCAGGTCTCTAATAACCAAGCAGAGCTTTAGTATATACAAAGAGAAGGACTAGGGAGGTTCACCTCATCAATGGCTCAATGGAAGACCAATTGTACGTGTTGAATATCTTAAAGAGACTTACAAGACATTGAGTTTATCAATTTTGCATCATCAATTTTCTTGCCTTTTAGTATTTGTTTGAGATATGACATGAGTTTTTTATAAGCATTTGCGATGGAACCTATCCAAATTCACCAATCAAACTCAATAGTTCTTTAATTGTTTTGCAATTTAACCACCAAAACTTTGTTCCAAAATAACTCGACCACCAAAACCAACAAAGAGACTTGAATGCACTTTCACTTGGTTCGGTAGGCTGTTTAGCATCGTGGGCGACGCCGTGGGTGCGGAGCTACTCCTTGTCGTAGCCCTATTTCACTTCCGCTGTCGTTCACCAGATTCAATCTAGCAAGGATGATAGAAAAGTTCACGGTCAACTTTCTTTTTGAAAAAAATCGTTTCTGCACGTTTCCAATTTTAAAAAGAAATAAATTTATAGTCACAATTTTTTTTGTAAAAAAAGAAATAAATTTGTACTTACAGTTTTATGTAAAACATTTTTTTTAGAAGAAAGCTTATCACAAAAAATTCCCAACACGTTCTGATATAATTTTATAGAAAGAGACAGTATAACAAATATAAATAAATAAAATTACACGTATATTTGCCCAACCATACCACTTTCGTCGTTCCCGTTCTCCTCGGATCCCTCTCGTCCGTACGCCGCCGCCCGCCTCTCGCCCAGATCGAGCCCCCCGCCGCGTCCCCTGTCTTCCCAAATTGGGTTCTAGTTGGGCTCCCGCCATCGCCGCCGCGCTACACCAGGTGCCGAGAGGCCTTCGCCGGCGAAGAGCGCCCAGCAGGTATTCCCACCCCTTCTCTTCCCTGTTTGCCGTGCGAAATGAGTTCCCAAAGTACCTCAAGCTACTTGCCTGTTCGATGCCTAGTAACTTCTAACTTTTTTGCGTACAACTAGAGCTGAGAATAGTCTTTGACAGATGAATCAAATGTTACATGAAAACATATTTAGATAATAAAATGTTTTCACAAATTCAGTGATATGTTGCTTAGACAGATTGAGGCTCTCTATAAACCAATTCAGTGCATTAATTTGGTGGTTCATGACCAAATCAAATAATTGGACATGAAATGGAGGATCAGTTATGCTTTTGCTGGGTATGAGCAAAAGTTATTATGCAATTTGAACAATGGTCGCTGACACTGAATTAACATTCTGAGTGCTTGCTGTTCATAAATTCAAATCAGAGAGATCTTAATCTGACTGAGAAAAATATCGATTCAGAGAAGTTGAACTGTTTAAACACCTACGAGAAGTGCTCTGTACTAGTTGTCTGTTAATGTTATGATTTATCAAGTTTTTTTTACAAGACCCTGGATGTTTCTCTGCAGCTAATACAGGAAATTTATTTTCATCTCTACTCCGCCTTCTTTGGTGACTATGGCACTAGCGGCTATCTATAACCTTTTCATCATTAACAAATCTGGTGGCCTTATATACTACAAGGTATGTTCATGGGATCCCCTTTCTCTTCTTGATTGAGATATTCTAGACCTCCTGCTGTCAATCTGAACAACCTGCACATATTTCCAGGACTATGGTTCAGCAGGGAGGATGGATACCAATGACAGTCTGAGATTAGCAAGTCTCTGGCATTCAATGCATGCTATCTCCCAGCAACTCTCCCCTACCCCTGGCTGTACTGGCATCGATCTCTTACAAGCTCATAACTTTGATCTCCATTGTTTTCAATCCCTCACAGGTATGTAAACTCCTTAACAGTTCATAGATCTGGTCTGCATCCTATAGTTCTGAGTTGGTAGGTACACTTACTGAATTAATTTAAGTTTTACAAGCTCTGAATTAAGTATACAGTAGGTCATAAACCTGAAAAAATTATCCCCCCCCATGTCAAGAGGCTGATCTCATAGAGAGCTCTTTAATGCTCATGGTAGAAAATGGAGATTTTGAAACCTGTTACATTCCATTTGCAAAACAATTGTTGTTGTAGCCATTGATAATATGAACCATTGCACAGCTGAAACATATCTTTGAGGTAGATTGATTTGTCTCTAGAGTTAACTTATGCAGCTATGCTGTTATCTTTTGGTTGTTTGAGATTGTGATCTATAATCGTTGAATAGTAACTCACCCAAATTGGCATGTTTCACATATATGGTATATGCTCTGATTGTTTCACTTGCTTCAGGGACAAAATTTTTCGTTGTATGCGAAACTGGAGCTCCAAATATGGAAATGCTGCTGAAAGCGATTTATGAGCTGTATACTGACTTTGTTTTGAAGAATCCGTTCTATGAGATGGAGATGCCGATTCGGTGTGAGCTGTTTGATCACAACCTGGCTCAGGTGATCCAGAAGGACCGTGTTGCACTTCTGGGTCGGTGAATCTCGAAAACTTATGGCCTCAATCAAACCCTAATCATGCATCTTGTATTTTCCTTTTTTCCCCTACATTATTACCCTAGACTTGCTCTGCTGGAACTATAAGTTCCACCGGTGCACAACAGGTAACTTGAATACTGTGTTGTTCGCTTGTCATCTACTTTTGTTATAAATGGGATGTAGAGCTTTGTGTGCATAAAATGTTTGCACAAATAGTAACTCCATGGAAGCTACTTTTGTTCTAGCATGTCCGCGTGATCAGTGATCTGGTATTCCTCGTTGGGGATCATGTTCAGGTGACCACTGGTCTATGTTCTGGAAGATGAATGCCACCATGCTTCATTTGGTACGTGGTTTCTGGTTTCTGAAAGATGGAACAAGCTGTGTTGTGCTGTGCTTCTGCAGTACTGTTTGTGATGAACTGATGATCCATCTCAAGCTACCAGCAAATTCATTGCTAGACTTCTAGTGAAATCGATGATATTTGTATATCGTGTTCAAAATGTGAATGCTTCCAACCTAGTAGTACTAAAAGATGGTTTTCATTGAGATCTCAGGAGCACAATGAGATATACAAGTGCTTCAAGCCCTACAACATCCGAACAATGTCGAAGCTGTGCACAAGGAGGGTTATCCAGGTGAATATATATTCCAAGCTGGTGGTTTTCTGGTACAATTTTGTCATCATTAACAGAAGTGAGCATTGAAGGGTGCCGGAACCTGAGTGATTGCAGATTGGAATGTACAATTTCTACATCAAACTAACGTACCTGCTTCCATCAGGAAAATAGAGATTGCACATTGCAGAAATGTAAAATCAGTAGGAGTTGAACACTGAAGATTCAACTTACCTTGACGAATTGAAGGTGTACAATTGTCCAAACATCACACATCTGTTGGTGCCATCATATTATCCAGAAGAAAACTCGAACTGAATGAACCATTCTGGGAACCTCTGAGACAGCAGCAGTCGATTGTAGTTCCCTTAGTACGTTTTGCATCTATCTTGCGACTGATGATGTGGCATCCAGCGACTTCAAAAGTGAAGCCTTGCAGTGCTACAGGAGTTGAAGATCAGCAACTGTCCATGTCTGATATTAGATTCAATAGTAGTAGACATGTGAGTGAAAACATGCGTGAAAGATATATTTTAAGTTGTACGTTTGAACATCATGATATAGGCTATGCAATTTACGAGAGCGACTTGGTTAGTTTTACATTTTGCTTTTACTTATGTGTATTTGGTTGAGTGGCTTACCTTTGTAAAATCACATATGTAGATATCTAGTTTAGTACTACTTTTTAAAAAGGGCGCAAGAGTTTGATGTGGTAAAATAAAAATATAATAATATAACAACATAAGAAAGCTCCTGGTCATCATGTTTAGTCCTTTTTTATCCCTATCTCTCTTTATAGGTTTTCAAAATTGGACGTCTGGGATTCATGATTGAGCCGGACAGTGCTGCCTGGATTCACAGTAAACAGGTGCTTTGGTTGTGAGCCTGGGACGAAGGTGCACCCTCCACTAATAAACAGGTCCTTAGTGGAGCATCTGGTCCTCTGGGTTTAATGGAGGTGCACCTTCGTCCTCAAAAGAAAAGGTGCACCTTTGTTCTAGCTTTATCATCTGTTGGAGCATTATTCCTTGCAGCCGGAGGGAGACCGGAGAGACCAAGGCTCCCACGGTCATAGCCACAGCCATAGCTAAGCTAGGAAGGCGAGGCGCGTTTGGGGCGGCCGGGGCGAGAGCTGAGTTCCCCGAGGTGACGCCGCCGCAGGCGCAGCTCCGTCGTCCGAGCGAGGAAGGGGATCCTCTGTCAAAATCTCCATCAGCCCTCTCCTTGCAGTGGTAAGCCCCAATCAATCCCTTCATCGTCTCATCTAGTAACTAGTATCCTGTATACTCGGGCAAAGCAGATGACTTGTTGCTGCATCAGAACGGGTCAGCAGTGGAGAAAAGCCAATCTCCACCATCAGAGGTCGGGCGCAGATTCTTACAAACCAAGCCTGTATAAGCTGGCCAGCCACACTGTCTTCGAACGAACAAACAAAACAATACTCGTACTAGGTAATTAGTATTTGCCTATTTGTCTGATTAATTGCTTTGTCTTGCAAATACTAGCAGGTGACCCCTTAAGTTTTTGCCTTGCAAACTAAACAGATGGCATAATTAAGCTGCTGGCAGTTGTTGAGTGCATCTGACATCGCCAAACCTCTGTCTTAATTACTTCCCTTCCTGTAAGTCCCTGCCCCTGCCAAGTTTCACATACTTCAAATGATTGATAGGGATTATTGACTTCTGTAATGCTCAACTCGTCCATTATATTACTTTTGTCCAGGACAGACAAGCCAGCATGAGCCTATCCAAGGCCATTGGAGTCATTAGTGGCATCAATGAGTTTGGAAACTTGTTCCAGTTGGTCACATCTGCTGTCTCATATATGCATTCCAAGTGGAATGGATCACAGGAGAAACAACCACTTAAACAAGAAGATCTACTGCAGTTGCAAAGCGACCTTCAACGCCTTACTGATACTCTACCGGCAATGTACAACCTCATTGATCGAGCAGAGTGGAAGATCCATGTACCCTGTGTGGCACAGCTCCTTCCAAACCTCAAGGATGCAGTGTATGATGCGGAGGACCTTCTGGATGAGCTCAGATGGTATAAGCTCAAGCTGGAAATTGAGGGCAATAACGATGAATCCCAGATGTCTCCTCTCATTGACTTCTTTCACTGTGTCACCCATGGAAGCTTCAACAAAGTGACTGATATACAGAACAGGTTAAGTCATGTTTCTACCCAGCTTGAGAAGATTGGCATGCATGAGGCTACTCCACGGTTTGACAAATCAGTCAGGCCACCGACCACATCTTTCCGCACTGAATCAAAGATACTTGGTCGAGACAAGGAACTGAAGGAGGTGACGAGATTGCTTGGTGTACCAGCACCAGTCCATGGTAGCAGTAGCAGGTGCAGGTCTACTTCCAAACGGAAGAGAACTGCTTCTAGTGCAGCTGATAGTACTGAACCAATAAGGATACGGTCTGTTCCTGTTTTGCCAATAGTTGGAATCGGAGGTGTTGGAAAAACTACTTTGGCCCAAGAGATCACTACACTTCCAAGTGTAAGATCCCATTTTGACAATAATATCTTTTGGATTTGTGTTTCGGATGACTTCAATGAGAAGAAGTTTACTAAAGAGCTCATAAAATCTCTATGTAAAAAGGAGGCAATGGCCGATAATTTAGATGATCTTCAAAGAGTTCTTGCTGAAGAAGCCAGGAAAAAACGGTTCTTGCTCATCCTTGATGACATTTGGCCTGCTGGCCTGGATGATGAGCAGCGTTGGAGGAAATTTTGTGCACCTCTCACCGAAGTACTTAAGGGAAGTATGTTGTTGGTGACCACTAGGTTTGCAGAGGTTGCTAAAATAGTGGGCACGATGGATTACTTTGTATTGGAAGGCTTGAAAGAAGACGTATTTTGGGATTTTTTCAAACTATGTGTGTTTGGGTCTGAGGATTCTCACATTGATCCCCAGCTAGAGCAGATTGGTAAGAGCATACTCGTAAAGCTCAAGGGTACCCCTTTAGCTGCCAAAACTATTGGAAGGCTTTTACAAAAGAGCATTACCTCTGCACATTGGAATGATATACTAAACAACGAGCTGTGGCAAATTGAACAAAAGAAAACTGACATTTTGCCAGCCCTTCGGTTGAGCTACATGTATTTACCTTTCCATTTGAAGAGATGCTTCTCATTTTGTGCTGTGTACCCCAAAGATTACAATTTTGAGAAGACCATTCTAGCTGAAATGTGGGTGGCAGAAGGATTTGTGGAGCCTCAAGGTAGCATTCCACTCCGAAATATCGGTGAGCAGTACTTTGAAGACCTTGCAAACTTGTCCTTCTTCCATAAACTCCGCGGTAAATATGTAATACATGACTTGATGCATGACATGGCACTTCTAGTGTCCAAGGACGAGTGCTTCATTGTTAAGGATACAAGTGGGATCGAAAAAATTCCTCCAAACGTGCGCCACCTATCTGTACTTTCAAGCAGTGGTGTTAGGTGTTCTGACTTAAGGAGACTATGCAAGCACACAAAGCTGTGCACCCTGCTTTGCTACAAGTATTCCACAAGTAAGACTTTATCTTCTCTGATGGATCGCTGGTTTGATGAACTTGGGTGCCTGCGTGTTTTCTTTTGTGCCTTTGAAATGAAACAATTACCACAGAGGATTGGCAATCTGAAACATCTCCGGTACCTTGGAATCTCCAGAAAATGCCATTTCAAGGAAGTTCCTTCATCATTCTGGAGCCTCTATAACTTGCAGATTTTGTATGCCAGGAAATGCACATTTCAAAGATTGCACCTTGCCAGTACGGTCATCAATCTGCAAAAGTTTGAATCACGTGTTCTTGAAATGAAAGTTGATCCTGCAGAGTTGGGAGAGAAAATTTGGCTCATAAACAATTTTTCAGATATAAAAGATTTGGTTATATATAATCTAGGCGCAATAAGCAAGGATCATGCAGCAAAGGTGGAACTTAGGAAGAGGAAAGATCTTAATAGTTTGACTCTGAATTGGTCTTCATTCAGATCTCTAGAACAGAATGAGATAGACGTGCTTCAAGCCCTACAACCTACAACCAATGTGAAATCTGTGCACATTGAGGGTTATCCAGGTGAATGTTTTCCAACCTGGTTGACTGGTTCTGATGGACTCAATGCCATGCCATTTTCTGGTACAACTTCGGCATCAGTAACAAAACTGAGCATTGAAAGGTGCCTGAACCTAAGTGATTGCACACTACAACCATGCTTACCTGGCATAAAACAAATAGAGATTACAGACTGCACAAGTGTAAAGTCAGTACGGATTGAACACTTTGAAGGTTCAGCTTCCCCTGAAGAACTGAAGGTGTACAATTGTCCAAACATCACACATCATCTGCAGGCGGCGTCCATAAGAAAACTCGAACTGAAGAATTCTGGCAACCTCGGAGACAGGATCAACTGCAGTCCCCTCACCATCTTGCATCTATCATGGGACTATGTGGCATCCATCGACCTACGAAATTGGTTTCTTCCAGTGCTACAGGAGCTCAAGATCAGTAACTGTCCATGTCTGATATCTGTTAGAGCATCTGGATCTGACCAGCTACCCACTGACCTTTCCCTTGGCTGGGCCAGACAAAGCACTGCGAGATTCCCGTTCCTCAGTCACGTAACTATTGAATGGTGCTACAAGCTGGAAACTCTTGATGACCTCCTAACACATGAATATCTCCCTGCTATCAAGGATCTGACCATCTTGTCTTGTCCACAGCTCAACTGGCAAAGTGGAATGATGTTACCATCCTCACTCCAAAGGCTCAAGTTACAGGATTGTGGGAATATCCCTCCCAGCTGCCTGGAGAGCCTCACATCGACATGCCTGCAAGAACTAAGTGGCTAAAACACAGAGTGGAGTATTTACCTCCGTCGGCACTCAAATTCTTGTTTTCTAATTCTAAGTCAAAACTAGTTATCTTATGTTTGATCAGGTTATGGAACAGGAGTATTTACATTTATGACACCAAATAAGTTTGCTGAAAGTAAATTCCTCCATATATATCTAGGTACACTGTACTGCGGTTTCATATAAAAAAACAAAATGAAGAGAGATTGATTCTGCATACTGCTATGGTACGTTCCTATACACATGCATAGTTCATGGTACATTACATGTGGCGCACGGTACACATGTCGATTGCTACTGGTACACAATTGCATACAAATGAATTATATATGTGTAAAAAATTATATATAGAAAGCTGGATCAATTTAAAGGTTCCACTGCTAGCTTCATAAGGAGGCAACGGATGGATCAGTAGTCGATCGATCTTGGTGAAGTCGATCATGCTTGCCTTCCTGGTCTTTCTTGCCGCCGCCGTCTCCAGCTAGCGTTCCTCTAGGCGTCGCCGTCGGCCTTGGTGGGGCTGCCGCAGGACGCATCACCGACGCCGTGCTTGGAGCTGGTGGGGTGCTTCTTCTTGGCGCCGGCGTGCCAGTTCTTGAGGGCCTTGGAGGTCTGGTCGTCAAAGATGGACTGCTTCATGGTGGAGCCCATTTGGGAGACGAGCGTGTACAGCGGGAGCGTCACGTAGCTGCACAGCACCTGGACAGCCACCCTGCAATGCATACAGATGATGGATCGTTCGTAATGCTGTTGTGTTGCACTACATCTGCATCGATCTGCATGATCCTCATGGTTCTTATAGTTCTCAGTAGCATGGTAAAGCAGATTCTCATCACCTTCCAGGATCCTCCCCCATCTATATATGCTAATCAGTAGCTACTGTTATTCTGTCTAGATATCCCAACTGCCTAGATATATATGTCTTGATAAATAGAAAAGGACATGTACCTAGTAAAGTCAAAACGAATACTAATTTGGGACGGAGGGAGTAGTAGCTACTGTTAAACTGTTACACTTCTCTGCTCAGAACTCAGCAGGCAATACAATCAAACATGGTTAGCAATCCCACCTCACACTTGGTGACATAAAGATCCAACTAAAGGTTTGAGATCCAGATGCTACTGTTTTTTATTTGAAAAATCCAAATCTAGGATTCAACAAAAGAAAGACTATGCCTGATACCATGCACAAATTAAACCAGAACTGGTGAGACAAAATATGAATTTGCAAACACATGGCTCATAGGATTAAATGTGCTGCTCTACATTTGTTAGGAACAAAAGCTTCCTAACCATGGATCATGTATATTAGTTTTCATGTGATGTTTAAACAGAGAAATTGATGTACCATGTCCAGCCACCATCTTCGTCCATCTCATCTCACTGTCATACATGAGTCATGAGCACACAACAGTTATTATACTCATTGTAATAAGTTTCTATGGTCTATGCTTAAACCATGCAACAAATGCCACTAATGTAAAGACAAATTCATCTGTCTTTTACAACCATGATTATATGAGCACGGCTGATTTTCCAAGGAAGCAAATGTAGCAGGGTCATAAAATACAGTATAAGGAATGCTTGCTATGGTGAAGGCACAGATTGCAAGAAATAGGCGAACATGGCATTCACGTTTGCAGATGAAATGGTGAGTTCTTAAGGAGCATGCTGTGAAATAGAATGGGCCTTACTTATATGGATGCAATGAAGGTGATGGGTGGGGAATTGAACCCTTGGGCACTGAATATAGTGAAGACCTGCTCCCGTTGGCTGGAGACTGCAATCTCAGGCTTTACAGCTAGCAGGTTTTCTTGGTCTAGAGCCTCCAGGAGCGCAAGGCTCTCACTCTCTATTTTGTAGGTTGTCAACTTTGCATCCAACATCATGGAATAGAATTCACCAGTCTCTTTACAGAATTTCTTGTAGCATTGGCGGTTGTCATGCGAATGAAACAATGTAGAGAAGCACGTCCCGTCCAAGGAAGCGAAGTAATGCCCTGTCACCGCACTAACTTGTTCATGTGCCTTGTCTTTTATAGAAACCGTGGTGATGGATACCTTAAGAGTGTCGTCCTTGTCAGAAGCAGTAGAGCTGCTGCTTGAAGGAGTTGAGACGCAGATGCGGTACGCAGTGACAGGGCCATTCTTCCGAGACAGGCCAATGAAGACGCGGCCGCTGCGGCCAAAGGGGGTGGCGGAGCCGAAGAAAGGCAGGCCTCTATCGTCGTCGACCTTGTGCCATTCTTCCAACTTGGTGTCAAATGCATAGGTGACATTGTGATATATTTCTGAGTTGAAGCTGGATTTGTAGGTGCTGAATCTCGGCTCACATACTGATAGCAATATGTAGTGCCCGACCACCACATGCGACGTGACAGTGATGATGTGCGCCTTGAGCAACTCCGCTGCCATGGGGAGCTTACGAGGGAAGAAGGGTGGGGGCGGCAGGGCCTTCCAGGAGCACTGAGCTAACAGGCTGAGGTTTCCCTCCGCATCCATGGCCTTGGAGAGATCGAGGCTCTCGAACAAGGGCTTGTAATCAGGCCCTTTGGTGAAGTGGGCACTTTCAGAGAGGGCATAAACCCTGTACCCGACAGCCACCACGACAGGGCATAGCTTTGCAGCCACCAGTTTTGGCCCGTGGAGCACCTTCGCAGTCTTGGTGTCGAAGATGACGGTGCGGCCGGGATTGCCCCCGACGCCGACGATCCACCTTGACTGCACGGTGACGAAGGTCTTGAAGCCTATGTCAGTTGTCATGTTAGTCACATGGCTGGCTTCGGGCACTTCTGAGGCGACCTCAAACTTGTGGAGGGGGAAGTAGCGGCCTTTACAACTGAACCAGTGCCCGCGGCGTACCACGAGGTACACCGGGCGGCCCTCGCTGCCGCCGATCTCCATCTGATTGAGGTCTTCCAGCTGCGGGTCGCTCGCGAGCTTCCGAACCTCCCCGGCGCGCCTTCCCCATCTGATTGGGGTCTTCCAGCTGTGGATCGCTCCTGTATCGTCCTCCAGCGCGCTTCCGAACCTTCCTCCGGCGCCCCTCCCCTGATGTCGCCGAGAGGCCGCCGGTTTCCTCCATGGATTGGTGGAATTGGGTGTGGTCCAGCGGGCGGCGGCAATGCGTGACCTAGCCGGGCCTCGATCGAGCCTGCCGCTTATCATCATAGGGATACGAGCCCCGAACGAAATCAGGATGACCCAACGGCGGCCCAACAAGGCCCAGCGCATAAAGAGGGCCACAACCTTTACATTTTGCAAAAATTGTCTCTTGCGTGATCAGCGCATAAAGAGGGCCGAGTGCGAGGAGCTTGAGCACGCTTGCGTGATCAGTGATCTGGTATTCCTCGTTTGGGATCATGTTCAGGAGTGCCATGCCGTCAGCCTCCATTTTGTCCGTGGCTTCTGGTTTCTGGAAGATGAAGCATCATTTGCTCCGTGGTTTGTGGTTTCTGAAAGGTGGAACAGGCTGTGTTGTGCAGTGCTTCTGCAGTACTGTTTGTGATGATCCATCTCAAGCTACCAGCAAATTCAATGCTAGACTTCAAGGGAAATCGATGATATTTATATATCGCGTTCAAAATTCGAATGCTTCCAACCTAGTGGCACTAAAAGATGGTTTTCATTGAGATCTCAGGAGCGCAATGAGATATACAAGTGCTTCAAGCCCTACGACATCCGAACAATGTCGAAGCTGTGCACATGGAGGGTTATCCAGGTGAATATATATTCCAAGCTGGTGGTTTTCTGGTACAATTTTGTCATCATTAACAGAAGTGAGCATTGAAGGGTGCCGGAACCTGAGTGATTGCAGATTGGAATGTACAATTTCTACATCAAACTAACGTACCTGCTTCCATCAGGAAAATAGAGATTGCACATTGCAGAAATGTAAAATCAGTAGGAGTTGAACACTTTGAAGATTCAACTTACCTTGACGAATTGAAGGTGTACAATTGTCCAAACATCACACATCTGTTGGTGCCATCATATTATCCAGAAGAAAACTCGAACTGAATGAACCATTCTGGGAACTTCTGAGACAGCAGCAGTCGATTGTAGTTCCCTTAGTACGTTTTGCATCTATCTTGTGACTGATGATGTGGCATCCATCGACTACAAAAGTGAAGCCTTGCAGTGCTACATGAGTTGAAGATCAGCAACTGTCCATGTCTGATATTAGATTCAATAGTAGTAGACATGTGAGTGAAAACATGCGTGAAAGATATATTTTAAGTTGTACGTTTGAACATCATGATATAGGCTATGCAATTTACTAGAGAGCGACTTGGTTAGTTTTACATTTTGCTTTTACTTATGTGAATTTGGTTGAGTGGCTTACCTTTCTAAAATCACATATGTATAGTTTAGTATAGTTTTTAAAAAGGGCGCAAGAGTTTGATGTGGTAAAATAAGGGAGTTGCTATCTCTCTTTCACAAGAAAAGTAACAAATATTTCTTGCAACATGATAGACCCTTGGATCAACATCCAAGGGTGGAATCATCATCTGTCATCGTCTTGAGAACATCCAAAGCGTGCATGCGGTGCAAAGTGTAAAGTGCCAACTACTTCCCCAACGGGCCCGCATACATTAACGGGCATCGATGGAACCCGTTAACCAACCCACGGCCCGGCCGACCGGTAACTTTTCAGGATGAGGACAAATTGATAGTAATTACGAAGTGCCATTGAACCCCTTTGCAAGAAAGAAAGACCAAGGGGGATGGCGATCCTTGCAGCCCGATCCGATCGGATCTATGAGAAAATCGAGAGAAGAGGATCAACTGGATTGGTATGTCCCCTTTTACGTTCTTGTTTCTCCTCTGTTCTTCCTCCTTCCCCCACGTTTCCTTCTCAGAATCATAGATGATCGAACATGCTTGTCCTCATGCGTGACCGTACATGCTTTTCCCTGTTTCTCTGTACAAAGAATTCGGTTATGAAAAGCAATCCAGTTATGAAAAGCAATATGTAGCTTACACAAAATTCACAAATTTAGAAACCCAAATTTGACAGCATTGATTTTTCTTTTTGCTTTAACGGTAGTTTAGACGGTGATCTCCCATCCACTTAATATAATCTAAATCCTTCCAAACCACTATGTCATCACAAACATGTTTAACAAACTGCTAAAAACCCTCAACAACACCAATTGAGTTGTACTACTTCACATGTACAGTCATGAGCAATGAAACAAGGAACTAGGTGTCACACATTACAAACCACCGAAATGAAACTGGTAAGGAACTTGGGGCACCTAAAAATATGCACAGCACCACGCTACCAGGCTAACACCAAGTTGTATTCTCTAGCAACAGTTAGCTCAAGCAAAAGACGAGTAAGCAGTGCTAAGCACATATATGATCTCACCAGGCTAACACCAAGTTGTTCTGTAGACTTCTGTAGCCTTGGACAAAGGAACATGTTCTGCATTGCTATATCCATGTTCTTCATTCATAATTGATGATATCGATGAACACATTAACAAAATTGAAAATATATTACAAAAAACAGAAACATAGTGACAAAATTGCACTTGTCAAATAGTGCAATTTCTAGTATTAAAAATAAAATTACTACAGGAAAACAAAAAGCTCTACTAGCAACCCGCATCTCACTAACACACTAGAACCAATAGATATAGCAACCTGCATTGCACCAAGCATGTTAAGGTGCATCCGCCTCCAACTCGGACTTATCTCTCTCAAGCCAACATGGCCAATACCCACAAAGAGAACAAGAGACAATTTGGTCCAATTTGGAAAGAGAGCCATTTAGTCTCATTGATCATGCATTATGGTGTTCGGTGACACGAAACACGTAATGCCCCGTGACTAATGGCATTGCCCTAGCACATATTATGGTGCTCAATAGCATATATAGAAGAGGGCCATTCTTTAAGACTTACAACATCATAATTCTTGAGCCCTCTTGGGCCCCTCTCGGGGTTGTGACTCCCCGGCGGTTGGGGGCACACATCAACCACATCACATTACCTCATGGTTCCTTAAAAGAAGGAAACAACACATGTTTTTACAAAGGACAAGGGACAACAAAGAAAAAAAAGACATGGCTTACCACAAGGGACAACAAAAAAAAAAAAAAAAGACATGGCTTACCAGGCAATTTAAGACAATGGACAATACACGGAAGAATTTTCTTATAAATGACGGTTTAAAAATAGGCGATGTGTTGACAAGGGACAATACAAGGACATAAACAAATGATAAGCCGGACAAAAAGTACAAGTACAAGGGACATTACAAGGGACAATCCAAACACAATTCGCAGGTCCCTGTGATGACTTCACGTCTCGGCCTCGAGGGCCTAACGGCCCACTCGGCCTCGAAGCGAAAGTGTTACTTTCAAAAGGCGCCTTCGAAGCAAGGTTTATATAGGCAATCAAGCGATGTCATTTTGTACTTTGTTGTCTTGTATCGCAGGTCCCCGCTTGTTTTTAAACAATTTGTTTTTATTACAAGGGACAATACAGGGACAAAACATCAGACATAAACAAGGTTACAGAGTTAACAATTTTTTTTGCAGGTCCACATCCGAGGAGTTCATGAAATGGAAGAACCAGATTTTTTAATGCAGATTGGTCTTGGAAATGATGATAATGCCATCCAACTTACTCAATTGTCCGAGTTAACGACTTCCATAGATTGTGACCGAGGTCCATTTGATGAATTTTATGTTATTGCCCTTGAATGTTCAAAGAAACTAGTTAGGTCTTTGCTAATCAATGTAACTTTTTATATGAAGACTGCTTTGGCAAGAGATTTTGAACTCAATGTTAAGTTACACACACCAACCGGTTCAACCCAAAAGCTTAAGCGATTGGGAAGAGGTGGGCAAGGCACTTATACACATTTCAACACTCAATCCTAAAAGTTACTACACTTTTGATTCAAATAATACCTTCACATAATTACCAAGAACCGCACAAAGACAACTAGGCTAGAGTCCCCAAGTACACGCAGAGGTGTTCTAACTACATCAACACCCAACAAACAACCCATTATGCTTTGTTACCGCATGCAGTTAGCACAAATTACAATTAACAGATTTCAAGAGGTGCATAAACAAAATTACTAAACATAAATATAAAAATTGCACATTTGGAGCAAGTGCAAGTAGCACTCATTGTTATTGCAATTATGTATACGATTTGTTTATTAGCATTAACAAACTAGTACTTGCCAAAAAGGATGATTTGTTTATTAGCATAACACAAAAGGACGGTGTAGGATTGGTGCATCTCAAATTAACCATGAAACTTGCAATGATTTCACATTCATTAAAATTTCATATATTGCACATGCTCATAACTAAAATTGCAATGCCCGTTACTTGCAATTAACATTATCGATGATTGCAATAAGTGTCTTTGATCAAGTAAGCAACCCAAGATCAATATTCAAGTTTTTTGGTTAATTTTTCGCCTCTTTGGGACAAGTACAACTTGTATGTATAGTGGACAACATATTGTAAACTATGTTCTTCAAAGACTCATCCTAGGAAGCCTAAACAAGGAGATATTAACATGTGTATGAGCATATATGACATGTTTAAACTAGCATCCCTCGTGGATAGCTCTAGCTGGTAGGTAGCGGTCTCATTCATGCATCACTAGCATCCACTCCACGACATGTGCTATGCTCTTGCGACAAGGGAAAGAAGAATCGGCAAAGACACCATGCGAGATAGCAAAGACAAAGCAAAGATCAATTCTTTGCGTGTAGCACATGATTGACCAACATAAGCTAGCGAGATAGAAGTCAATTCCAAAACAATAGTTATTAAAAAGAATGTCATATTTTAGTGACAAAAGGCAGAGCTGAATTGATGATGCTACCCCCGTGATTCTAATCGCCAGACATATGCGCTTTTGCTATTAAAAAACACCTCGCCACGAGTAATTGGAAATCTATACCTAACACAAAGAATTTCTTTGGGAATGACCAAGGTATACATTGGCTCCATCACGGCCAAGAAACTACAAGCAACAACTACCATTTACAAGTTCCCCTGTTAGTACCATCGGGTAGCCGGGCGCCTACTAGTCAAATGCTCCCCTTTACTTGAAGTAGCGAGGAACGACCTTCAACCGACTTGGCATGCCGAACGGCCTCACTTGAGCACAAAGACAAGTCACCCCAAAATCACCGGCAAGACAAACTGAATAAACTCGCTCATCCCTATACCACAAAACACCGCTGCAAATATGCGAACCAAAATACCACCAATCCCTAACCCCATGACCTCCTCGAGCTACCTACCAATCGAGCTAATCGAGCACACAAAGAGTTGGGTATTTTAAGTTGAATACATAATACTACCTCCCAACATGCCTTACGTGTGAGTGCAAAATGTTCTACCATATCAAGGATTCCAATTTTTGGTTTCACAAAAAAAAAAGGTTACAATATTTTAGTTGACTAGTGGGAAGACAAAAAGGAGTTGGAAATAAAAATAAGAACCGAATAAAGAATAATCTCTACTAAAGGATTTACCTCGGATTGTGTATATGGAATTTATCCATCTCTAGTAAATGAACAATGATCTTGGGGTATCACCTTGATGTACATCGACGATAATAGATTGCAAGAACCAAGGGTTCCAAGCTTTGCACTATGAAAGACATTTAGATGGTTACTTCAAACAACATCCCGTACGAGAGATATCTCAAGATTTAGAGTTACCGTGTCACTTACTTTGCATGCCCAATAGCATTGTGGCACAAAGCTAATACGCGCACCATTGCTAGATCTCGAGCCCTAGTAGTTCCATATCTTTGTTGGCGGTTCAATGACAGTTTCAACAAGGTCGAGCAACCTACATATACCCAAACAACAACAACAACAACAATAATAATGGCGACATAACCGGAAATCTATAATTTAATTTTTATAATGAATGTGCTGGTGTATAACTTTTTTGTATAGTGGCAAGTGGAATCAAACCAAAGTGCACATTGGTAATGCTATACGTAAATGCTTAAGTAAACAACCCGATGCCGTGTATCCGGAATGAAATGCCAAGCTCGGAGACAATATTTAACTCAAGTAATATGTAGAAATGGCGAGTATATATCATTAACAATTCAAGGCAGTACATATCAAAATATCAATTTTAAATTTGTCTCAAATACATCATTTGAATTTACCGAGAAGAACAAAGGTCGCTTTTGAAGGTTGCTACCCATTAGCACCAGGGTGTTTATTTAACAAATCTTTGAACCCGATTTGCATGATGTGGCATGAAGTCAACACTTATGTAGATAAGTGTCGTTAACATTACAAGACGAGAATGGAAATGTCACCTTTCAGAGAAGAAATCGCAAAATCATCAACAATGATCGCAGCGGGGAAGTCGTCAAGAAGGTGAAATGCAAGCAAAGTACTTTACGATTTCATCACCGTCTTCAATATATCTAGGAGCAACAACACATAATTCAAGCATAAATTAGCCATCGTTGCATGAAACGGCTACCATTTTAACTAAACTTTACACAATAAACGAAGCGGTGGATAAGCAAGCAACACAATCCATGAAAAACACAGCTCAAGCATTTTCACACCATTCGAATTTAAATTCATGACATGGGACTGCAAAAAAAAAAAAAAAAAATCAGAACAAGAAACACATCCACGAGTCGAATCCCTCTTAATTGATTTGTATCACGTGAAGTAAGCTCATCGATGGATCGACACCACGAAATCAAAGTAGGCGTGGATTCGAAACGAGGAACGACTATCCATCCATACAACAGCTATCCATACAAAGACCACGGGGCGACCACGCACGAGGAGAATGTTATGGCGGATCCTCGTGCGGACCGCTAGGAGTCGTCGCCGCCGGGATGGGCCGCCGCGACGCATCGCTCTCCAACGCCGCGCGCTGCTTGTGGCTGGTCCACTCAAGCTGCAGCCGTAGCGCGCCGCTGCTTCCTGGGGGCACTTTGGTGCCGGGGCAGGAGAAGGGGATGCGCCCACGGCGGTGCTCCACAGCGCCTTGGGATCTTGCCGGGGAACCGGAGGAGATGGAGGCCGGCAGATCTGGGGGGGGGTGCGAGAGGAGAGAACGGGAGGGAGAGACAAGCGTGCGGTGAGACCGGCGGCGGTGTTAGCGGGTGGCCGGATGCATCTCGGACCGACGGCCGCCGCGGACCCGACAACGAAATCGCTGGCCGGCGTCGCCTTCCCTCGCCCTCGAATCCGCGCGCGGCGCGTGTTGCAAGAGATGGATGACAAATTTCTTTCAACAGATGTATAGGAAAGGTGGTAAAATAAAAAATATAATAATATAACAACATAAGAAAACTCACGGTCACCATGTTTAGTCCGTTTTATCCCTCTCTCTCTTTATAGGTTTTCAAAATTGGACGTCTGGGATTCATGATTGAGCGGACGATCTTTGCCTGGATTCGCGATAAGCAGTGCTTTGGTTGTGAGCCGGGGACGAAGGTGCACCCTCCACTAATAAACATGTCTTAGAAGCGGAACAATGGGCCCTAATTTGAGCCCTATTTTCCATATCCTCAAATAATAGTCTCAAGCCCCCACATCTAGAAGGGCCTGTCCAGTGGGTCCCACTTACTTTTCCCCTTTCCCCTCCCCTCCTGTCCCCGCACGCTTTTGCCTGCCGCCGCCGCCGGCGTGCCGGCCGGCGCGTCTCCACCTTGCTGTCCCGGCCACTCCGCGCCGCACCGACGCCGATGCCTCGCCGCGCCGCCGCCCTCGCCACTGCATCAGCCGCCACTGCCCCGACCCATAGCAGATCGAGGAATATGCTATACGCACCAGGATCTTGCGGCGCTGGGCGTCGTCGAGGGCGTCATGAAGGCCAGAGAATATGCGGAAGCGGCAGCGGCGGTTGCGTTGCGGACGACGAGGCCTACGGCACGGCGCCACCGGAGGCGGAGCTCGCTGGGCGGGTTCTTGGCGGGGATGTCGAAGTGCTCGTTGAGGTAGGCGTCGATGCTCCAGCTCCTGCTCGACTCCGATGACCACCGCGTCAGCCGCTTCTGCATGTGCCTTCCCAGCAGCGAGCAAGCGCGGCGCGCCAGAGCAATGGCCGCGGCGAGGGAGCACCTGGCTGTGGCGCTCAGGGCACCGGAGCAGGCGACCACCACGCTTTCTACTACGTCGGCTCGGGATCGAGCGTCCAACTCAGAGTGCCGCTGGCGCGCGGTACGAGCGTGCGGCAACTTCCTGCCGCGTTCGCCCCAGCCTGCAGCCTCGCCTGGCTCCCTCCGTCCCGCGTCCCCAGGGTCAGTCCGGACGCCTTCGTCTTCCTGGGCGTGCACGATGAAGAAAGCAGAGGTGACCGGTCGGCCAATCCGCCACGGCTGCTACTCATCACGGCCCGTTCGCGCGGAGGCCGGCGTCCTCTGGCGGAGCTGGGGACGAGGCCGCGCGAGGGCTTGCTGTGGCCGCGTCGAGGCGCGAGGCCATGTGGAGGGCCGCCGCGGAGCGTCGAGGCCGCGCGAGCGCCGGCCGGCGTCGCAGGGCCTCCTGCGCAGCTTGACGAGTGTCGCGACGCCGTCCTCCTCGACGATGTACTTGGCGAAGTAGGAGTTGGCGAGGGCGACGGAGGCGCGTGTGGCGGCGGCGGCCCGCGCGGCGAGGCCGCCGGTGTGGAGGCCGTCGGGGATTCAAGAGGGCGAGCTCGCCGCAAGGACCTTGCCGCGCTCGCCGCTAGCCGCACGGCCACCATCCTGCTCGCGTATGCCGCTAGCCGTACATCCTGCTCGACGACCGCTACGAGCGCTGGTGACGGACTACGCGGTGGTGCCGGTGATGGACCAGTCGCCGGAGTGGAGCCAGTTTTGTCGCTCGTCCAAGAAGCTGCGGCCGGCCTGCGGAGGATCGGTGGGAGGCAGTGCCGTGCGCGGTGCGGCCGATGCCCTGTGGCCCCTGCCGTCTTTGCTTTGGGGGCTTTGCGGTTGGAGTTAAACCCAAAATTGAGCCAACAAAAACAAAAATGAGCTCCCAAATTAGATTTAGGGACCCTAATTTGCGTGCCAGGGCTGGAGTTGCTCTTAGTGGATTACTTGTATATTTTACCTCGAATTTGCAGCGTCATTAGCACCAAACGAGCATCTGGTCCTCTGGGCCTAATGGAGGTGCACCTTCGTCCTCAAAAGAAAAGGTGCACCTTTGTTCTAGCTTTATCATCTGTTGGAGCATTATTCCTTGCAGCCGGAGGGAGACCGGAGAGACCAAGGCTCCCACGGTCATAGCCACAGCCATAGCTAAGCTAGGAAGGCGAGGCGCGTTTGGGGCGGCCGGGCGAGAGCTGAGTTCCCCCGAGGTGTGACGCCGCCGCAGGCGCAGCTCCGTCGTCCGGCGAAGAAGGGGATCCTCTGTCAAAATCTCCATCAGCCCTCTCCTTGCAGTGGTAAGCCCCAATCAATCCCTTCATCGTCTCATCTAGTAACTAGTATCCTGTATACTCGGGCAAAGCAAATGACTTGTTGCTGCATCAGAACGGATCAGCAGTGGAGAAAAGCCAACCTCCACCATCAGAGGTCGGGCGCAGATTCTTACAAACCAAGCCTGTATAAGCTGACCAGCCACACTGTCTTCACACGAACAAACAAAACAATACTCGTACTAGTAGGTAATTAGTATTTTCCTATTTGTCCAATTAATTGCCTTGTCTTGCAAATACTAGCAAGTGACCCCTTCAGTTTTTGCCTTGCAAATTAAACAGATGGCATAATTAAGCTGCTGGCAGTTGTTGGGTGTGCATCTGATGTCACCAAACCTCTGTCTTGATTACTTCCCTTCCTGTAAGTCCCTGCCCCTGTCAAGTTTCACATCCTTCAAATGATTGATAGGGATTATTTACTTCTGTAATGCTCAACTCGTCCATTATATTATTTTTGTCCAGGGCAGACAAGCCAGCATGAGCCTATCCAGGGCCATTGGAGTCATTAGTGGCATCAATGAGTTTGGTAACTTGTTCCAGTTGGTCACATCTGCTGTCTCATATATGCGTTCCAAGTGGAATGGACCACAGGAGAAACAACCACTTAAACAAGAAGATCTACTGCAATTGCAAAGCGACCTTCAACGCCTTACTGATACTCTACCGGCAATGTACAACCTCATTGATCGAGCAGAGTGGAAGATCCATGTACCCTGTGTGGCACAGCTCCTTCCAAACCTCAAGGATGCAGTGTATGACGCGGAGGACCTTCTGGATGAGTTCAGATGGTATAAGCTCAAGCTGGAAATTGAGGGCAATAACGATGAATCCCAGATGTCTCCTCTCATTGACTTCTTTCACCGTGTCAGTCATGGAAGCTTCAACAAAGTGACTGATATACAGAACAGGCTAAGTCATATTTCTGCCCAGCTTGAGAAGATTGGCATGCATGAGGCAACTCCACGGTTTGACAAATCGGTCAGGCCACCGACCACATCTTTCCGCACTGAATCAAAGATACTTGGTCGAGACAAGGAACTGAAGGAGTTGACGAGATTGCTTGGTGTACCAGCACCAGACCATGGTAGCAGTAGCAGGTGCAGGCCTACTTCCAAACGGAAGAGAAATGCTTCTAGTACAGCCGATAGTACTGAACCAGTAAGGATGCCGACTGTTCCTGTTTTGCCAATAGTTGGAATTGGGGGTGTTGGAAAAACTACTTTGGCCCAAGAGATCACTAAACTTCCAAGTGTTAAAGCCCACTTTGACAATAATATCGTTTGGATTTGTGTTTCGGATGACTTTGATGAGAAGAAGTTTACTAAAGAGCTCATAAAATCTCTATCTGAAAAAGAGGCAATGGCCGATAATTTAGATGATCTTCAAAGAGTTCTTGCTCATCCTTGATGACATTTGGCCTGCTGGCTTGGATGATGAGCAGCGTTGGAGGAAATTTTGTGCACCTCTCACAGAAGTACTTCAGGGAAGTATGCTGTTGGTGACCACTAGGTTTGCAGAGGTTGCTAAAATAGTGGGCACGATGGATTCCTTTGTATTGGAAGGCTTGAAAGAAGATGTATTTTTGGGATTTTTTCAAACTATGTGTGTTTGGCTCTGAGGATTCTCACATTGATCCCCAGCTAGAGCAGATTGGTAAGAGTATACTCGTAAAGCTCAAGGGTACTCCATTAGCTGCCAAAACTATTGGAAGGCTTTTACGGAAGAGCATTACCTCTACACATTGGAATGATATACTAAACAACGAGCTGTGGCAGATTGAACAAAAGGAAACTGACATTTTGCCAGCTCTTCGGTTGAGCTACATGTATTTACCTTTCCATTTGAAGAGATGTTTCTCATTTTGTGCTGTGTACCCCAAAGATTACAATTTTAACAAGGCTATTCTAGCTGAAATTTGGGTGGCAGAAGGATTTGTGGAACCTCAAGGTAGCATTCCACTTCAACATATCAGTGAGCAGTACTTTGAAGATCTTGTAAATTTGTCCTTCTTCCATAAACTCCGTGGTAAATATGTAATACATGATCTGATGCATGACATGGCGCTTCTAGTGTCCAGGGACGAGTGCTTCACTGTAAAGAATACAAGTGAGATTGAGAAAGTTCCTCCAAATGTTCGCCATCTATCAATACTATCAAGTTTTGGTGTTAAGTGTTCTGACTTAATGAGCCTAGGCAAGCACACAAAGCTGCGTACCCTGCTTTGCAGCAAGTATTTCAGGAAGCAGACTTCTTCTCTGATGGATCACTGGTTTGATGAACTTGGGTGCCTGCGTGTTTTCTTTTGTGCCTTTGAAATGAAACAATTACCACAGAGGATTGGCAATCTGAAACATCTCCGGTACCTTGAAATCTCCAGAAAATGCCATTTCAAGGAAGTTCCTTCTTCATTCTGGAGCCTCTATAACTTGCAGATTTTTTATGCTAGGAAATGCACATTTGAAAGATTGCACATAGGTGCCAGGAAGCTGATCAATCTGCAGAAGTTTGAATCACGTATTGGTGAAATGAAAGTTGATGCTAAGGAGTTGGGAGAGCAAATTGGGTTCATAAACTATTTTCCTGATATAAAAGATTTGGTTATACATAACCTAGGCACAATAAGCAAGGATCATGCAGCAAATGTGGAATTTAGGAAGAGGAAATATCTTGATACTTTGACTCTGGATTGGTTTTCGTTCAAATCTCCAGAGCACAATGAGATAGAAGTGCTTCAAGCCCTACAACCTCCAACCAATGTGAAATATGTGTACATCAAGGGTTATCCAGGTGAATATCTTCCAACCTGGTTTCCTGATTTTGATGGACTCAATGCCATGCCATCAGTAACAAAACTAAGGATTGAAAGGTGCCTGAACCTAAGCGATTGCACACTACAACCAACTTGCATACCTGGCATAAAAGGAATAGAGATTACAGACTGCACAAGTGAATCAGTACGAATTGAACACTTGGAAGATTCAACTTCTTCCCTTGAAAAACTGAAGGTGGACAATTGTCCAAACATCAGATATCTATTGGCCCCGTCCATAAGCAAACTTGAACACTGAAGAATTCTGGGAACCTTGGAGATAGCAATGATTGTAGTTCCCTCGCCATCTTGGCATCATCAACAGAAAATGTCTGTAGTTCCCCGCCATCTTGGCATCATCAACAGAAAATGGTTATAGTTCTTTCACCATCTTGTCATCAATAACAGAACTGAGCATTGAAGGGTATCAGAACCTAAGTAATTGCAGATTGGACGTGCCTGCCATCAGAAAAATAGAGATTGTGCAATGCAGAAATATAAAATCAGTATGGATTGAACACTTGGAAGATTCAACTTCTTCCCTTGAAAAACTGAAGGTGGACAATTGTCCAAACATCAGATATCTATTGGCCCCGTCCATAAGCAAACTTGAACTGAAGAATTCTGGGAACCTTGGAGATAGCAATGATTGTAGTTCCCTCGCCATCTTGGCATCATCAACAGAAAATATTTCTAGTTCCCTCACCATGTTGTCATCATCAACAGAAAATGGTTATAGTTCTCTCACCATCTTGTCATCAATAACAGAACTGAGCATTGAAGGGTATCAGAACCTAAGTAATTGCAGATTGGACGTGCCTGCCATCAGAAAAATAGAGATTGTGCAATGCAGAAGTATAATATCAGTATGGATTGAACACTTGGAAGATTCAACTTCTTCCCTTGAAGAACTGAAGGTGTACATGTGTCCAAACATCATAACACATCATCTGCTGGCTCCGTTCATAAGAAAACTCGAACTGCAGGATTCTGGCAACCTCGGGAGACAGCATCGATTGCAGTTCCCTCACCATCCTGCATCTATTTTGTAACGATATGGCATCCATTGACCTACAAAAGTGGAGCCTTCCAGTGCTACGGGAGCTCGAGATCAGTTACTGTCCATATCTGATATGTATAAGAGATCCTGGACAGGTAGCCACTGACCTTTCCCTTGACCGGGCCAGGGGCGGCACTGCAAAATTCCCGGTCCTCACTTACCTAACAATCAAGGGCTGCTACAAGCTGGAAACTCTTGATGACCTCCTAACACATGAATGTCTCCCTGCTATCAAGGATCTGACCATTTTGTCTTGTCCACAGCTCAACTGGCAAAGTGGAATGATGTTACCATCCTCACTCCAAAGGCTCGAGTTACAGGATTGTGGGAATATCCCTCCCAGCTGCCTGGGGAGCCTCACATCGACATGCCTGCAAGAACTAAGTGGCTAAAACACAGAGTGGAGTATTTACCTCCGTCGGCACTCAAATTCTTGTTTTCTAATTCTAAGTCAAAACTAGTTATCTTATGTTTGATCAGGTTTATGGAACAGGAGTATTTACATTTATGACTCCAAATAAGTTTGCTGAAAGTAAATTCCTCCATATATATCTAGCTACACTGTACTGTGGTTTCATATAAAAAAACAAAATGAAGAGAGATTGATTCTGCATACTGCTAAGGTACGTTCCTATACACATGCATAGTTCATGGTACATTACATGCGGCGCACGGTACGCGTGTGGATTGCTACTGGTACACAATTACA
Source organism: Hyparrhenia diplandra (assembly GCA_015847255.1). Lineage (NCBI taxonomy): Eukaryota > Viridiplantae > Streptophyta > Magnoliopsida > Poales > Poaceae > Hyparrhenia > Hyparrhenia diplandra. The sequence continues at coordinate 532,460 of JADLZK010011058.1, forward strand.
TTATATATATGTAAAAAAAATTATATATAGAAAGCTGGATCAATTTAAAGGTTGCATTGCTGGCTTCATAAGGAGGCGACGGCGTCGATCGATCTTGATTGAGTCGATCATACTTGCCTTCCTGGTCTAGGCATCGCCGTCGGCCTTGGTGGGGCTGGCGCCGGACGCGTCAGCGTCGTCATGCTTGGAGCCGGTGGGGTGCTTCTTCTTGGCGCCAGCGCGCCAGTTCTTGAGGGCCTTGGAGGTCTGGTCGTCGAAGATGGACTGCTTCATGGTGGAGCCCATCTGGGAGACGAGCGCGTAGAGCGGGAGCGTCACGTAGCTGCACAGCACCTGGACAACCACCCTGCAATGCCAATGCCAATGCATAGAGATGATCATGGATTGCTGCATCTGCATATATTCATCTCAGATAGAGTAGGTACCCAAGGCAGAGGCGTGCAAAGACGAATTCTTTCGAGTCGTTGAAGCACGAGTCCATCCCGTACTCATACTACATGAAGATGACAGACATCAGTCACAGGTGAAGCAATTAAGGTGTTAAACACTGCTGAGATGGGCGGCCTAGCTGGTACGTACCAGAATCCAGAGGAAGTAGATGATCTGGAAGCCATTCTGCAGAGACAGGGAGCAGAGCATGAATATATGCAGATGCAGAGCAAGGACAGACAATCCAATCCAGTTAAGTTGAGAGTGACCTGGAAGAGGGTGAAGTGGATGAGGAAGAGCACGAAGGTTGGTTTTGAGAACCAGAAGTAGGAGTCGCTGACTTGCACGAGCGGGATGCCCTGCACCACGGCGTGCCGCTCCGTGATGTCGATGGCCATGCGGCAGATGATGCCCTGCAGCTTGGTGCCCACGGACAGGATGATCACCACGGGCATGATGGCTATCCACAGCATGGTGTGCCATCCTGTGCAACCATTTCCATTATACAGGGGATGATGCATGTACCATTACAAGATGGAGATGCAGCAGGTACGTACCATTGACATTGAGGAAGAGGAAGATGAGAGCAGAAGCCCAGAGGATAGGACTGATCCCCACGATCACCTTGAAGTCGTCCTCCAGTGACCGCTTGATGTACTTCTGGAAATCAAACTTGCTGCCAGGGGCAAGATGCACCTGCACATTTCATTTCATTGCTGATTGTGTGTGTGTTGCTCAAGAATTAATCCATATGATAGATAGATCACGTACGTTGACAAAGCTGTGGCGCAGCGCGCAGTAGTCTGCCTGCCTCACGGACCTGAAGAACTGCCGGAAGAAGTTGCTCTGCCGCCCGGAATTAAGACAATTGTCAGTCACTCTGTCTGTACAAGTTCATTTCATTTCACAAAGTAAGTAATGCATGCATCTTATCTTACGATGTAGAAGGATGCTGGGAACTTGTTGAGCACATTCATATGGTTCCTCACGAAGGAAGTCTCGTGGGTGAACCTGAACCGCGTCGGGTCTGTAAATATCAACAATACTTCAACTTTGTTCTATCATCACATACTGAAATTCGGTCTTACCGTTGTTGTGGAAGAAAAAAAAAAAAATCAGGAATTCTATGTAGCTAGGCCGGAGACAGGAGCCTACCATTGGAGAACTCGTAGTCTTGCCCTGCTGCTTCTTTCTCCCACTCTTTCCATGCACGTATCTGCAAGCTTCAAATTAAATATAAGCAATCATATATGAGATAGGAGCATGCAAACAAGGAAATATAATCATCACCTTGGCCCTGCCGAGCGCCATGGTGATGGCACTGTAGGAGACGTGGAAGACGGCGAGGAAGAAGATGAAGATGTGCAGCTGGTGCAGGGCGTTGATGGAGATGAGCGACACCTTCCCCTCGGGGCACTTGGACGTGCTGCTCGCCTCCATCAGCATCCTCGAGTTATGCGCGTAGTAGGGCGCCGGCCAGTCCAGCACGCCACCGAGGTGCTCCGCCGCGTGGGCCTTCTTCTTCTTGCCAGGGACGATGGCCTTCTGGTGCTTCTTTCCGTGCCCGGCCGCAGCGCCGCCCCCTCCTTGCCGCCGTGCCCGCCCGCATCCGCGGGCTCCTTGCCGTGCCCGCCAGCGGCGGCGACGGCCTCGAGCTTGCAGGGGAGCATGGTGTCGGCGGCGTGGTTGCTGATGCAGATCTTGATGATGTAGTTCTGGCCGAACACGAGGAGGAGGGAGATGAAGCCCAGCACCATGAGCTCCGCCTTCACCTTCTCCAGCGCCTCCACCATGGCCTTCTTCTTGCGGTGGGAGAAGAACTCGCCCACGTGGTGGAGGCCCTTCTCCAGCAGGATGGAGATGAGCACGATCACGCCGCACACCGACGCCACCGCCCATGTCGGCGTCGAGACCAGCTCCCGCGTGTTGCCGCCGCCGCCGCCGCCCCCATTAATTCTTATTCTATCGATCGATTATTGAGATATATGGAATCGACGATCCCCTGGACGCTAGCTCCACGCCGGGATCGGAGAAGAGAGGGAGGATCGGAGGGACGCCCGCCCGGCCGGCATGCAAGAATTCCCTCCTCTAGTTGGAAATGGGGGTGACAACGAATGGAATGCCTAGCTTGCCACTGCATGCCATTTCCAAGCAGAGCAGAGGCCGCGCGCAAACGCCGGACCTTCCTCCACCTAGCAATACCATGCAGATGATGCAGGTCCAACTCTATTCTCTCCGATTTCCGGGCTTCTTCACACACTACTGATTGATTCAAAACGTGTCCCATTTGCAGCTACCGGCCATCTTGTTTTTAATTTTTTGCGAAGGTATTTCATGGATGACATCTCAAACAGCTAATAGCAGAGGTCTCAAATGTTTTTAATAATTTTCGCAAAAAAGCATATCTGCTCAAGCCATACTCAAGTATGTCATCTTTTTAAAATTGCCAAATGTGTTATCAAAACAACTTTAGCTTCATCGATAGAGCAGCTCAATGAAGCTATAAGGAAAAAAAATAGGAAGTTGAGTTGTTCTAAATAGGTCTATGTAAACCAGTCCATCGAGCTAAAGCGTTTTGGTCAATCTGTTATGGGCCTATGACCTTCTCTTCATGTAAAACACAATGTTTGCTGTTTATGTCTATGGCACTACCTTTGTTTAATCACCACTCACCACTCATGGTCGTTCACTCTTCATGACATCATATATATCTCAGATGTAGTTGAGGTAGATTCAAGGCGGTGCCTAGGAGGGCTCTAGCTCCACCACTACCACCACCACCACCACACACACACACACACACACACACACACAGAGAGAGAGAGATCATGGAGCCCCTACTAAATTTCTAGTCATTAGTATATAGGAGGAAGGAGTCACAAGAGAAAGAGGAGAGGTGGGAAGATCAAGGGGATATGAACCTTGTCCCATAAAGCTCACTCTTTGCCTTGGCCTTCTTATACTCAGGCATGTGATCTTAAAATTGCCAAATGCGTCGTCAAAACAACTTTAGATTCATCGATAGAGTAGCTCATGGAATTAAAAGGGGAAAAAATTACTTCACTAGTGAAGATGAGTTGATCTAAATGGATCTCTATGGACCAGTCGATCGAGCTAAAGCATTTTGGCGACCTTCCCTTCAAAAACACAATGTTTTCCACTTATGTCTATGACACTATCTTTTTTTATCACCACTCATTGTCGTCGTCTTCTCTCACTCTTCATGACATCATATTTATGTCGGGGCGTAGGCGAGGGCATATCCAAGGAGACGCCTAGGAGGGCTCTAGCACACCCCCACCCCCCAATAGATCCAAGGCGACGCCTAGGGAGGGCTCTAGCTCCCCCACCCACCAACTCACGCACACATTGCTCACGTAGCACTCCTAAGCCCATACTAAATTTTCTAGTCATGGATATAAAGGAGGAAGGAGAAAAGAGAGACAATAGAAAGACTCAAAAGAGGAGAGGTGGGAAGATCAAGGGGAGATGAGCCTTGTCCCATAAGTCTCAAGCTCGCTCTTGCAGCCTTGGCCTTCTTATACTCAATCTCCCATACCCGAATCAACAGTTTTAATCGCCTCTCTGTCTACGCCTTGACATCATAGCTAGGTCAATGTTCCTTTCATCTCTATCCTAATAAATGACTTGTTACAAGGGAGAATCCTTGAAATTCTTTGACCTCTGTCCCTCCCCCACCTCCCGCTCTTGCCCTCCTCCTCGCTGAGCAAGGAGGCCACGCCCGCGGTCGAGGAGGAGCCCAAGCAGTCAGGGCCCAGCCCAACTATTTACCTGCCCATATGGACAGCCCACCAAGGCCCGTGTCGTGCGGGCGGGAGGAGCGCGTGTGGGTTGCCCGCGAACGCGCCGCCGCTCACCGGAGTCCCGCCACGAACACGAAGCCCAAACCGCCGCTGCGCCCCTCGCGATCGCACTACTCCGCCGCAGCCTGGGAGACGATTGCGGCGATCGGCCTCGCCACCCCCGCGCTCCATGGGGCGCGTCTTGTTGGAATCGAGGTCGGTTTCCTCCTACCCTACCTCGCAGTCCCTCTCCCTCGAATGCTATTCTTTACGGATTCCTTGCTATAGCTCGAGTCGGAAGGGGAGCACAATCCACTATCAATTTCAGTCCGATCCCACAAGTATAATCGGAATGGTCTGTCCATGCCACATGATCTGTTTCCTGCAAACCAAACTTCTTCCTACCCATTTACCATTGGTATTTACAGAGCGTTTTCCCCAAATTTGGGATGAGAAAAGAAAAACAGTATACATGTTGCTTCTTTCCTGGAGACACATCACATATATACATGCGAATGTTCCATATCCATCTAGGTTGCATGTGCTGCTTTAATCTGCGCTGTGCCTGCTCCCCACAATTCATATGATACACCTGAACAAATAACCCCACCAACTCACCAGGTTGTCTATTAATTTTTCATCAGGCCTGATCGATGTGATGACATATTGACAGTGCCCTATTTCATTTTCTATCTAGCCTAATAAGAACCTCTTTTCTTGCAGTTTCTCTGGCGGCTAGTTCTGGCTATTTCTCAATGAACACGGCAGTAGTAGTGATTTCCCATATGCTACAGGAAGTGCTAGCAGCTTCTTCCCTTTACCAACATAGGCCCTCTTTGTGAAGTTGTTGTAGTCGTTGGCTTCAATCTCATCCAGGATTTGCCTGTACAGCAGCAAGGAAGCCCACACCTGCAAGGGAACAAGGAAAACCATTTTACCTTTTTGTTGCTAACAAAAAGAATGGAGGATGCTCTACTGATGCCAAGTACTCAAGTCATTGGACTTACTGGCCATCTGCTAGCCTGTGATAGCTCAGTCACCCCTCTCTCTGCCTCCTCAAAAAACATCCTGGCCCTCTTGATCTGCCTCTTCATGAAGTTTCTCCATCGGTTTGTAACCACCCCTTTGAAGATGTCCTCATCAGAGAGCCCTGCCTGTGCGAGCTCATCTTGTGGTAAATATATCCTCCCTCTTGTAGCACTAAAAGACATGATGATGGTTACAGCTGTGCTATTTAACATGCATGTTTGTGCCTGTTGCAGGAAGAATCTGTGGGAAAAATATTTACTTACTCCTCTCCAACATCCCGGAGTATGTTCGTGAGTTGGTTAGCGATTCCGAGAGCCAATGCAGCACTATACACGCTTTCAGTTGTTGCCTTGGACTCGGGTGCGATGCCCATCACAGGTACGCTCATTAACCCCACAGTTCCAGCAACGTAGTAGCAGTACATGTAGAGCTCGTCAAAGTTGTTATACCTTGTCTTCCTAAGGTCACTCCTCATCCCTTCAATCATGTCCCTGAATGGCTGGCACAAGATTCACTACTGATTTTAGAATGTTGGTACCAAAACATAGTTTGTCAAACCACTAAGCAGCACAGATAGTTTTCTCTTAGTCACTTTCTCAGGTCTAATTTTTAGTTGCTAAATCTACCTTTTTTTTTCTTAATCTTTTCCTTCTCAATCATTATCTAGATCCTAGCTATTTTCTTCTTGTGCTGGTCATATAGATACCTTTTGTTTCTTAAAAAAAAAGGGTCAGACCAACTAATTAATTTACAATACCAAGGCCATGAATAAATCCGAATTATTGCCTCTCGGTCCAAGTTTTTCTGTCAGGGCTGAGCTCTAGAAACAATTCACCTTTTTTGAAAATAAATAATTATAATTAAACTATAACAGCTTTGACCTAAACTCCTCTCCTAGTCCAATTGGACTAGGCCCACCACGATATGTGCAAGGTTCATTGAACCAAACAAAAGCATTATTAGAGACTAAATGTTGAAAAACCTTACAGTTTAGTTGAGTATGCAAAACAATCTCTTCCTATCAACTCGGTAGGTCTAGTCATCTTGCACTAAAATTGTGAAGCCTAGAGAATCTAATGCTAATTAGAAATAGCAACAACTGTACTCCAAAAGTGGCATATCAATTGAATCTGCTAGATAGACCAGCCAGCTAGTACCTGAATGTCTATGGGGAACCTTGAGATGGTATCAGAGAGAGCAGCATCAAGCATATCGTAAGGACGTCCCGCGAACAGATCCTCAAGTCTCTTCTCCCACCGGTCCAGAGCTGTAGGCGTAATGTAGTTGGCGTTCGGCCCATCTACAAGCTCATCTGTCCTCCTACACCACACTGCAGAAACACTACTCATCAGATTTAATTTCCTAAGCCGTGCCTGAAGTAGTTCATTTAAAATTCCCAAGTATATCAGATTCATATTCCTGAAAGGTGGTTTGAACTATAAAGAATATGTTCTTATTACTTTCCACATGGTCTTAAAGTATTGATCAAGCCATTTAGTGGCATTTTAGTCTACCGAAAGCCTATTTTGGTGCTTCCACACACAACATATATTGCTAGGCCATAAGAAAGTGCATTGGACCTTTATTCACCATTGACTGACAAATACCCTGCATGGAAGTCAACAGTGTTTCTTTTTCAATATTAATTCAGAGGTCCCTTTTTCAATATTATATTAATTTTCAATGAGAGCTAGTTGATACCATTATTACTTAAAAAGTAGCCATTTTCTTTTTACCACAGCATCACAAATCACAATCGCTTGCAAATCTAAGATTAAGGGAAACATACTAGCTGGCTAGTACACTGCATCCAGTTCCAGTAATAGCCATTCAGAAATTTACTGATTGATACGTGCATACTAGTTATTAGGTATAAGCAATGGAACAGGAGGGATACATGGTGGTGATTATTATTGTTGAGACAGATACCATAGATGGCCCATATGGCGCGGCGCCGCTCCTCTGTCATCAACATAGTTCCTGCCAAGAAGAGTACATGAGGACAGAAACGATGAGATTGACGTCCCTAATTATTATATGGAAGTGGAGAAGAAAGATAAATATACCGAGGTAAAACGTCTTGGCATACTCCTCACAGATCTCGCCGCAGCGGTCGTAGGCTTCCTTGAGGCCGTTGCGCGGCATCATCTCCATGTCCTGTGGCCTGACGTCGTCGAGGACGGGCGTGCGCAGCTGGCGTTTGAGCAATGCGGCCTGCTTGATGACGACGTCGTAGACCTTCTGCTCGGACGACACGACGGCCTCTCCCGCCGGGTTGACGGCGAGGCTGGAGTAGACGGCGGGCGTGGAGGCGCGGCCGGGGCCGACCTCCCACGGGTCGAGGCCAAGGCAGCCGTACCTGAGCGAGCAGAGCATCCACCGCCGGGCCGGGGCCGGCTTCTTCTTGAGCAGAGGCAGAGAGGAGGAGCACTGGAGACTCCCACCATGGTGGCCGATGTCCCGCACGGCGGCGTCGGTGAGCCCCGCCGGCGACGCTGCTCGTACGAGTATGATGGCCATATATTTGCTATCTTGTTATCTTGAACACGACGATGATGGGTGGAGAGGAGACCGATCAGCAGAAGAGCGAGGAGGAGCAATTCCGGCCTCTCCTGCAAGATGAAGGTATGTCATGTGAAAAAAACTAACAAGTCATCACTCTAGGACCGATGACTGGCCAAAGGGATCGGCCGGAGAGGGGAAAAAGGGCTTGTTGCAGACGCACGCACGCACCCTTGGTGCTGGCCGCACTATCGGCCACTGGTTGGCCTCGCCGTGGCCGTGTGCGTCTGCTGCACACACTCTCTCTCCGGTTACAGGCGTCAGTTACTAGCATACATGTATGGGTCACGCTCAAGCACAAACGGGCAAAACAGAAAGGTTCCACTGCAACAACGTCGTCGAATGTACTGGAGAGTAGAGAAGGAAACAGAGCTAGATGCCTGCCACTCACCTCTTATCAACACCACTCGCCTTGCTGCTCCAATGGGGATTTGGGATTCCGCATATGCTAAGTGTGCGGCTGGATCTTGGACAAGCATGCATTTCTTGGCATTTGGACGACTAGGAATAGTGCACTACGCTAGGGCTAGCTCCTAGCTAGCTGCATAGGCCAATACAACAACTTGTGATGGAAGAAGTACTGTTTGTTGCTACACGCTCTGGAAAAAGGAGAGGGAAGAAAAGAGTATGCAAAAGGGGGGAGACGACGTGGAGAGAAGAAGGGCCAGCCAAAGCGCCAAGGCCAAGCCAGCCGCCCAGCCAAGAGGACGACTAGAGGAGTGAGGGACGGATGGGAAGGGAGAGAAGGAAGCTGCTGGTGTGTGGTGAGGATAGATAAGCTTATCGCCAACCTCACATGTGTCCACTGAGTGGTGACACCTGGAAAAGCCCTGGCTGCACATGTCCGATGTGGCTGGCTCTGGTGGCGCGCCCCACCCGGTGACATGGCACCCTACTCCTGCCCAGTCTATGCACTGCGTCTACCTCTCGGCTCTGCCTTTTTTTGTTTCATTCAGGTAACTAACTAATCATCATCTGACCTGGCTCAGTTGACGTTTACTTACTTTTTATATACCTTATTTACCGAGCTACGGCTCTTCCTTTTTTAAAACATTTTCGTTATCTGATGATGCTGATGGATCAGCACATTCGTTGTTGTCTTGAGTCCCCAGAGAGTTACTTACTGCATACTACTGTATTTCGTTGTTGATTTCACCTTTAGTTGCTTTATATGTTTTTGTGTAGAGTATATATTTGTGTTACCGCTTGCCTGCTTTCATCCTTTTGCTAATTATTGTTCCTTTTGTACATTCCCACATGTGTGTTTTTCCCATAACTGTATGTGCAAAGCATGTTAGTTCGGTAGGAGTACCGGATAAGTGCACCTAACATTTTTTTTTTTGAAGTGTCACCGGGGGGCGTTCCCCACCTGAATTTGTATTAATTGGCCCCAAACGGCCTCATCAGAGTAAAATTTACAGAATCTGTACAAAGGGAGGCGGAGCTCCCGGATGAGCTGGCGGGTAAAGGGAAAACTCTGGTTTTGCCTAGCCATTTCGAAAAATTTCGCACCATTTGTGCGCAATTGGTTTCTTCTTCTTTTGAATCTTGCCCTCCATTCTTTTATTTGTCGGTTTGCCTTTGTAGCAAAATCGGCCGCGACCGTGAGTTGCTTTCGTTTTGAAGACAAAGAGGCGTTTCTTGCCTTCCACGGTTGCAAGCATGCAAGAGCTAGGAAAGCAGGAACTCATCTTTTTTGGCACCCCCGCCTTTGCGTGCGCGAGGTGTAGCGAGTTCATGTCCATCCCAATCACTTGTGGCAAGTTAGGTTTCTCCCGGAAGGACACGGCCAAAGGGCAACCATGTATGATATGCTCTGGTCGTTTTAGGCCGTGCGGGTTGCATACCTCACAAGTTGGGGAGGACACCACATGTTTCTTTAGCGAAAGACCGTCGCGACCTTTGGATCCGCTTTTGCAACAACAACCACATGAACATCTTTACTCTGAGGGGCCGAGGTTCTCCGGATGAAGTCCGAAGGCCATCCTTGTGCTGCCAGGGACTTGAGCAAGGAATAGATAGCCGAGTTTGTCGGCGTGTTCCTTGTAGTGATGAATGGTGAGACTGGTGTCTTGGTCTTCACCAGAGTGACGTCGAGGAGCATGTCCCAGAGGCCGCAAAGCAGGTCATCGGCAAAGACGACGCGCAGCGTACACGGGAACCAAAGAGTCTTTGAACCCCAGCCTTGTAGGATCTCATAGACGGACGCTCCCTTTGCATTGCAATGGGAGAACAAATGGCCGGGAAAGAGTTGCGCTAGCGCTTCATCACCAATCCACACATCGAGCCGTAATGAGCAGCTCTTTCCATTTCCAACGACCACCGAGGTGACGCCCGATAGAGTGGCGGAGTGAGCGTAGCACCTCCCGTCTTTGCCCATGGACGCCACCGCTAGCAGGGATGACATTGAGCGGCGCCCCGCACCCATTGTGCCCGGGCCAAAGATTTCGGACGTAACAACCTCGTGAAGGAGTTTTAGCAAAGAGTGGATGTTGTGGGTGCCCGTGTCCCTAATGCCCGGTCCACCAAATTCCTTGGGTTTGCGGGCGAGAGCCAAGCAACAAGGCAGCCTAGCCGGTGGCGATTTCCCATTGGTCTCACCCCGACCATAGAAAGGCTCTCCTCAACTTGTCTAGGATTTGAATGATCGGCCGAAGGCGGGCGAGCACATGAAGTATACTAGTCGTGAATCCAAAACAAAGTTGACGAATGTACCGCCCCCGCCCATCGGATTGAGGAACCGCACCGCCAAGAGCTGAGGTGACGGCCGGCCTTTGAATGTAAGGCGTGTATGCCGAGAGCGGTAGCTTGTGAATTGACAGAGGCAGCCCCAAATACGGTTGCGGGAAACTCTCCCTCTTGCATTCGGAATGTCCACGCACTCGAACGTGGGACTCATCCATATGGATCGGCACTAGAGTGCTCTTTGCATAGTTAATCTTGATCCGTAGAATGCCGCGAAACCGCATGAGCATCGACTTGAGGCTTGGTCGGCCGTCGTAGGGTTGCCACGCTAAACACAATCAAAGTATCGTCGCGATCTTCGAGTGTCTTTAGGCAAGGAAGGCCGCTCTTGGTCGGGTGCTTTATTTCTCCACACTCCTTGATCAAGCATTTGTATGCGCGCCAGCGGTCAGAAGGCCGGTCCTATTCCGTCCGGACCGAGTACTATTTCGCTCATCGCGTCGCAAGGCGCCAGCAGCCTTCTTGTTCGAGAGAACTCGTCAATCGGCAGCTTGTTGGGGCGGTAGCCGGCCATGAACAGCGAAGTCTACATCGATCGGTGGCACCGACCGGCCGCGGTAGCCCCGTGGATCGATCGAAGAATGCGAGAGTGCTTCGGTCTTGCCCACATGCGACACAACTTCAACGTCTTGAACACGGATCATTCGGATGAAATTGCGCGCAAGATCCGTTGAGTGGCATGAGCATGGTGGAAGGTTGTGTTTGCATCCCCCTCAACGACGCCGGTGGCTTGCTTCTTTGTTTCCGAAGCGGCCTTGGCCATGACGGCTTCATGCAAGCGGTCTTTGCAACGACTTAGTGCTCATAGATTACGCATGAGACAAAGCTCTTGCCTCGAAGTAGTCAAATAGTTGAATAATGAAAGTGCGTTTGAATGAGTTGCGCCAGCGCCACCGGTACGCCGTTTCCAAACCTTATCCGCCGGCCGCGTCGACTTGATGCACGCGCCAGCTGCTGAAACCACGTCGTCCCCCGCCGGAGCCCCGCCGCCATGCCTAGGAAGGATAGAGGGAAGGAAAGTTTGGTTGCGTGAGCTGGTTCTCGAAGCGGAAACAACCGCTTTTGGGATGTCGGAGAAAGTTGTGAGGAGGAGCGGGGTGTGGTCGACGTGGGGCGAGGCAAGGAGGAAAGAGTGCAAAGAGGGAAACGAAGGTTGAAGGCATTGTCGGTGAAAACTTCGATCAAGCTTTGCGAGGATGGGGTTTGGTGGCGATTTGTCCAAGTGTAACGACGATCGAGAGTTCCACCGGTGATGCAAAGTGACTGGATTGTGTCATTGAAAGCGCTTGCTAGAGAGTGGTTTATCTAACCATTGTTTTTATCCTCAGGGCACCGAACCAAGTTGAAGTCCCCAGCAGAAGCCATGGGGAGGAGACAAGGGGACGAAGGTCGAGAAGGTTTTGAAGGTAAGGAAGGGACCTGGCGTGATCGGAAGGACCATAGGTGTTGGTGACAGTGAGGTCTAGGTTTGAGGCATTGAAGCGAAAGGCGGTTGAGAGGGAGTGGGGTTTGGAGAAGCAGTTTTGGAGGGAGAAGATCGTAGGGTCCCAGGCAGTGAGCATCCCTCCCCTAGTGCCATCCGTTTGAGCGAATTTAAAGGAGGATGTTAGGTTCGTTGGGAGGAAGGTTTTAGCTTTGATGGGGAGATGTCGGAGAGTTTTGTTTCTGAATGCAAACAATCGATGGCATAACATTCAAAAACGATCGCAAGACAATCTTGCATTTGTCCGAATCGCCTAAACCACGAACATTCGAGGAAATAAAAAGTAGAGTACGATTGCTTAAAGTCATGGTTTACGGCCAACACACGAGCAATGCATCAGAACAACATGGTGAGCGAACGCCCCGGACACCATTTGTGAACTAATCCGCACAACAAAAGCCGAAAGGCTTAAACGATCCATCAACTACGATAGCGGCACCAACCATGGAACAATCCCCCGCGGGGGGTTGGGCGCGAGCCGGGCCAGAGAGGTGAGACGCCAAGGTGCTCATGGAGCAGCGGGACGGCACCGTCGACCGCGCCACCGACTTGCATCAAGGCCAGCCCGCGCTCATGAGCTTTGCGCAGTCGCCACCTGGCGGTGGTTGCGAGGCGATGGATGTTGGTCCTCTTGGATCGCTTCGAGAGCCCGAGCAGCCGGACAATGAGTTGAGGAGGCCTTACGCTGGACGCCTGCATGGTGGAGTCGGCGACGCGGCCGCGGCTGGCGGCCTTCTCGAGTCGGCGACTGCGGCACGACGACGTTGGGCGCCTCGGCGGCACGCCGCTCGTTGGTCGGGCCCGGCCGAAGCGCACGCGAGCGCCACTGCGATGGTAGGTGATGAGCTTTTCGCCGCCGGCTGCGCTGGCGCAGCCGGCACCGAGTGGTGGTGTCGGAGTTTGGCGATAATCTCGGTGGGACCCGGAGCGGGTGTTATAGGCGGACGCCGCTGAAAGTCCGGCTCGCGCGCCACCGGCCGAGGGCGGGGCAGCCAGACACGGGCAAGGGACACCGCGAGGCAAAAGCGTCTGCCCGGCCTGAGAGCGCCCGGCCACCGCCACCACCGAGCCCGCAAAACCCACGGCGAAAAGTACCCAAATACGGAGGCCATCCATGTCGCCCTGGGGTGCATGCGGCGCCGGTGCATGGGTGAAGATCTCTAGATTGGTTTTGGCTAATTGATGACATCCTTAGGACTAATCTCTATGCTAAGTGTTGTTTTAGTTGGAGATTGGCCAAGCCAAGGACGATGCATGGTGGTCATGGTGGATGGATCGAGATGATTCAAATGATGATCAAGTGCATGACTTGAGTGGATGGTGGATCAAAATGGGCTCAAGGCAAAAGGTATATCCATAGGGCCATTTTGATTTTACACTCAAGACACCATAGAGGGTGTGAGTGATTATAGGATCGATAAGCCGTACTATAAAGAGGGAAAACTATCGCACATATCGATCCTCATGTGCCTCTAGGTTCAAGATCATTTGCATGCATTCTAACCTAGAGAGCTAACCTGCCCTTCGAAATTGATTGTGAAAATGCTAACACACGAGCACATTGTGATGTACACATGGTGGTGTTGGCACATTTCTTGAAGGCGGTGATGGTTGCGTGGTTGAGATGGGTTTGGGTACCGCTCACCCTCCCCGCTTTTGAGAAAATGAAACGCCTATTTTCTATTTATTTGGATGCATCGTGGTGGTAAAACATGCTACTCCTTGTTCTCAAGTTGGTACACTTGGTGGATAGCATGCCGGAGCAAAGGCGAAGGAACGGCGATGAAACGACAAAATTATTTGCTGCGGCTGACCGGACGCGACGACCGGAACCGTGACCGAAGCACGAGGGGCTCGGCCCGGGCGACGCCCGTGAGTCGCGCCCTGGCGAGAGCAATTTTTCGTGGATCGGCCGAGGAAGCGGCCGGACGCACCGACCGGAAGCTTCCTGTCTTGACCGGAAGCACCGTCGGACGCCGGCGACGGACCCTCGCCAAGCAGGTCGCGTTCAGTTGGGGTTTGCCGGTTGTGATCGACCCACCGACCGGACTCCGGGTGAGTCCGGTCGGGTCGCGTCCGGTCAGGCTGATTTGTGCGTGATTTGCACCCCAACGGCCACATTTCGTGGTGGGGGTATTTATACCCCTTTGGCCGGCTCTAGGAGCTCTCTTGGTCATTTTGAATCAATCCTAACACCTCTAGAGCTGAGCACTCATCCTCCTCCTCACTTTCCTTTGCTTGAGAGCATCCATTCTAGTGAGTTGAGGTGATTCAAGTGCACTTTGCTTTGATCTTTGCATCTAGTGGCACTTGTGGATCGTTGTGAGCCGGTGGTTTTCTTTGTTGCTCTTGGAGAGCACCACTCCTAGCCGGCTTAGTGATTGGTGGAGGCGTTGGCAAGAGAAGGTGAATGTTCTTGGCCACCTCCGGTGATTTGTGAGAGGGTCACACACTCCTCGTCGGGAAGACAAAGTGTGAGTAATCCATTGCTCGTGTCTTGGGCACCTCTCATTTGCATTGGGTGCGAGAAGCCTAAAGGCATTTGGCTTGGAGTGAGCTCCACCTCGACCCACACGTGAGAAGGTCGACACAACGGAGATTAGCTTGAGGGTGCTCAAGTGAACTTCGGGTTAAATCTTGTGTCTCCACTTGTCTCTTGGTGATTGGCTTCAATTTGGTTATCACATTGTTTCATCCTTGGTGATTGGATTGACTAGCCTCGACATTGTGGTATATCACCTCTACACTCTTGCATTACTTTCATATATCTTGTGCTAGTGTAGTTTGAGTAGACTTGCTTAGTTGCTAGAGAAATTAGCTTGTTCACCTAGTTGGTAAAGTAGTGACTTAGCCTTTGTGTGTGATTTAGAGACTATAGCAACTAGATTTGTCAATAGGAGGCTTGCCGACAAGTAGAAACTAGAGCAAACACATTTACGCTTTGTTATTTACTAACAAGTTGCTCTAGTGATTTTGTAGAAGTTTTATTAGGCTATTCACCCCCTCTAGCCATTTAGGACCTTTCAATGGGGAGGGTTTTGCCGCCGCCATATGATCTCCATCTTGGGGGCCGGGGCCTGCCGCAGCCCAGGGGCGAAAGGCCCGTTCGGGCCCGCAGAGGCGGCCCTACTGCGGTGGCGGAGGGGGGGAAAGAACGGGCAAGGTTGCCCCCGCCATCCAAATTGGTCTTGCACAGGCCACACCCGGATAGGGTAGACCATGGCCACCGCCCTGTCCCCGACCAAAATTGTAAGGTCCTAGATGGCTAGAGGGGGGGGGGGGGTGAATAGCCTACAAAAATTTTCTACAAGCTCAACTAAACAAACCGATTAGTATAAAACACTACAGAAAGCGGTTTGCACTAGCTCTATTGTCTTGCAAGCCTCTAGTGACAATTCTAAATATATTCTATAATCTCTATGTCACACAAGAGCTATGTCACTACACTAACTAGTGAGCAATCCTAATATGGTCCTTATGCTAGCAAGAACAACTACACAAAAAACAAGTGCTAGCTCTCTACTCAAGGTAAACTAGGATGGTAAATGTAAGAGTAAGAGCGATATATACCAACTCGTAGAGGATGTCAACCAATCACCGAACAAGATGAACAATCAATCACACGAAGGTGATGATCCACACGCCGAGACAATGAACAAGTCGATTTGTTCACCCGGAGTTCACTTGTACAATCGACAAGCTAGTCTCCGGTTGTGCCGACCAACACAAGGATGGTGTTTGAGCTAGGGCGGTGCCCTTGCTAGCCTCAACACACCACTCAACAAGTGTGGTACCCAAAGCACGAGCAATGTATTCCTTGCACTTTGTCTTCCCGACGCAGGAGTGCGTAATCCTCTCACAAATCAACCGGAGGTGGCCAAGAAACAATCACCTCTTCTTGCCAACAACTCCACCACTTCACCAAGCCGGCTAGGAGCGGTGCCTCCAAGAGAAACGGAAATCCACCGTCTCATTAACGATCCCCGCGCCTCTAGATGCAAGAACTCGATGCAATGCACTTGGATCAACTCTTCTCTCAAGAATGAAGCTCAAATCAAGAATGAGAGAGGAGGGAGGCTTGCTTGCTTGCTCAAAGATGTTAGGAATGATTCAAATGACCAAGAGAGAGAGCAAGGGCAGCCAAATGGGTATATATAGGCCACACCATGAAATGTGGTGGAAAGGGTGAAAACCACACTTTCTCGCGGGACCGGCCGGGACGATCGGACGGACTCACCGGTGAGTCCGTCGGTCGGTGGATCCGGCACAACCGACAAGCCAAAATCGACCGGACCCGACCGCCTCCGCGGCGTCCCGGTCGCAAGATCCGGCCGATCGTCCGTCGGCAGCACCGATGCTTCCCCAAAAATAAGGCCCGTCATCCGTCGACGCCCGGGCCGAAAAACATGCTCTCGCCAGACGCGACTCCACCGGAGCGCCCGGTCAAATTGCGTCGGCCCGGTCGGCGCTTCCGGCCGGTGCGTCCGGTCACGCCAGAGCTGAAAAAAAACCGTCGTTTGCCGTGGATTCCTTCGCCTTTGCTCCAAACCGACTTCCGTCACTTGTTTCTTGTTGCCAACACGCGAAGAACACCTCGACACCATGTGTTAGCATTTTGAAACCAAATCCACCAAGGACGGAGTTAGCGCTTTAGGTTAGAATGCATGCATATGAGACTTGAACCTAAAGGCACGTGAGGATCGATATGTACGAAAGTTTTCCCCTCTTTATAGTACGGCTTATCGATCCTATAACCACCCACACTCTCTATAGTGTCTTGGGTGTGAAATCAAAAGCCCTATGGTTATACCTTTGCCTTGGGACCTTTGATCTCCAAACTCCGCCGAAGTTGCATGCTTGATCATCCTTTGGATCACCTCGATCCATCCTCCATGATCACAATGCACCAACTCCGGCCCGACCAATCTCCAATCATGTCAAACACTTAGCATTGAGAGATTAGTCCTTAGATGTCACTAATTAGCCAAAACCAAACAAGAGATCTTCACCACCGCCGCTTGAGGAGACCCGAGCTCGCGTGGGATCTCCAGCCGTCGTTCACCTCGAAGCGGCGGAGATGCTTGAAGTTGCCGCCGATGATGTAGGCGGTGGTCGATCTCCGCCACGCCCCCGCAGCCGAGAAGCACTCCTTGATCTTGACTCTTGGCACTCAATGCTCGCTGGGGAAGTCCGCAGAACGGAGACAAAGGCCAGCCAAGTCGGGACACGGAAGAACCTCGCTTGTTGGTTTCATCCGGTCGCTCAAGGACAAAGACGGGCCATCCCAGCGAGCGGGGGCTCCGAGGCGCAGTTGAGTCTCTAGCGCCCGAGACTCACACCGAGAAGCATTGCCCCACGCGAGGAAGGAGCAGGTCCATCGGGAGGAGTGGCTCCACGGAGCCAGAGCCGCACGTGGGAAAGCGCTCACCTCCACCACCGGACGGGAGGGTCGATGTGGAGGCAAAAGAGGAGCTTCTCAGGTGAGCTCGTCGCGGCCGGGGAGACGTGGACGTCGGCCGTGGTGCTGCGGCGCCGGAGCCGAGGCTTACCGCCATTTGAGTCGGAGTTGTTGAAGTCCCCGCTCTCGTACTCCCGCTCGTACTCATCCCGGGTACGCGGGGAGGTGGGACGAACGAGCGGCCGTCGCCCCCATCCAGACGGAGGCGGGCGGCCGTGGGGGGAGAGAGGCGAGGGGCGCAACGCCGAGAAGCGGCGCGACGAGGCCGTCGTCGGAGGACTCCAAGACGCAAACACCGGAGCGCCGCCGGGCGGCGCCTCCGGGACTTTAACAGCGATCGGGAACCGAGCATCGCCTGCTGGTCGAGCCTCGGGTCTTTGAGGATCTCGACTACCGCCCGATGCGGAGCCGACGAAGGGGAGGCAACCATGTTCGCCCGGAGCGTAGGCGACGGCGAGGTGATGGAGGCTTTGTCGGGAGAGTGGAAGGAGGGGGTGGCGGGGGGGTGGAGAGGGTGGAGCGGGCGAGGGGGTTGGCGGGTGGTGACCGTGGGCAGGAGCCGATGGGGTGGTGCCTGCGGCGACGCGCGGCCGAGGCGCCGAAGGGCGGGACCGGCCGAGGAGACGGGCGAAAACATCTTGCCGCGCCGGCGGTTACGGTGACGAGCGATGGCGGTTTGCTGTGAACGGGTCGCGCGATCTCGCGACCTTGTGGTCAGAGAGAGGGCAACGGAAGCACGCGGCTTGGGTTGAAAGAGGTTTTAGGGTTTTAGAGAGGGGCGTGGGAGCGGCAGGAAAGCGCGACTTCAAGGTAGGAGCGCCACGGTTGTTGGCCATTGAAGTTGCTCGCCACGGACTTCAATGGCAAAGCTGTTCGGTCGGGGAGACAAGACCGGCCGGTCGTTCCCTCGCACCAACTTAGGCAAATCGGGGCATGGGCCGGGCGGCAACGGGTGGTACATCCAAAAGATTTTTTCGCACCGGCCCCGGCAACCGGCCGAGGCCGGTAGCGTGGCGAGCCGGCGGGAGCAATGTCAACCATCTTAATGGCGTTAGGTGCGCCAGCTGGGGCGCTTTGAACCGCCGTTTGAATTGCTTGAGTAACGGTAGGGGGTTGTGCGAGAACGAGGGCAGCCGCCGGCGGCCTTCGCCCGCTGCCGAGAGTGGTGGAGGAAGAGCTCACAGTGCCAAGCTTAACGACGCCATGGATAGCTTAACGTCGCGACGTTTTGGCTAGAAACCATGACTTTGAACACGCACTTTAACGCTGGTGATTTTCAGCGAATCGGACAAGGAACAAACGCAGCGTGCAACGCATTCAAAATGAAAAAGCCATTGAAACGGGGGTCGCGGGAAGGGGGTTACCTGCGAGAGGCGCCCGGAGCGGCTAGACGGGCGAGGAGGTTGGGGACGATCGTCGTGGTAGTCGATGAGCAACCTGCTACGAGGTCCACGGCGGTGCACGGCGAAGAAGCGTGAGAGCGACGGGCATCGTGGCGACGAAAGTCCCGCCGGGGGCATCAACACGACGAAGTTGACGACGGGCGCCAGAAGGAGACGGGTTGCCACCGGGCGGGGCCGGCCGAGAGGGAGCAGAAGGAGGGAGGTGCGACGGGGGGGAGGGAGGAGGGCGGCGCGGACGGGCTTTTTGGGAGGCGGGGGGCGGCGGGGGGGTGGTGGAGGTGGTGGGGGGGCGGAGGGGGGGGAAGAGGCGAGGTGGATGGCGCGGAGGGGTTGGGCGGGGGGGGTCAGGCGCGGAGGGCGGTTTGCCGCGGGGCGGGAGGCGCTCTCGCAGGGAACGAGACTCACCATTGCATGGTGCCTTTTTATTTCCCATTTTAATTTTATTATTCCGGTGCTTTTATATATATTGTGGTTGCAAGTTTGGTGAGAGCACGGCAACACAGAAAGTGTGTGTCGTCCTCTCTCTCTCTCGTCGTCACTTGGTGTTGTGGGCGTGAGTGAGGGTGGTGAGGCGCACAATTGCGAGCTAGACTATCAATTTTGGGTGGCCCATCGAGAGCCAGAAGAGCACCAGGCCGTGAAATCAAATCAAACAAAAACAAATGGGTCCCAGTAATATGAAACGTGTAAAATTTGGGTTTTTGGTTGTCACTATCGACTTGAGGTGGATTCAGAGTACCGCTGCTACTAGTAAAATGCATCCATGTGTCATGTGTGTTGTGTGATGGGAGACAAGTAAACATCCTTACCTGAGCTCTGACTATTCAAACATGCGGTGTCATGCAGGATGTACTGATTGAATTTTTTTTTTTTTTTAATAAGGTAAAACACCGGTTCATAAGTTGCTTGCTTAGACTAACTAGGCTTTTACTAGAGAAAAGTTTGCAATGAAGACGTCAACTATCTAGAGACTCACATGCATTGGCACTATATTGCTAGACAAGACAAGATTCCCAGTAGTGTTACTTCAGAAACCTTTCCGCTCATCGTCTTGTTTGATATGTAAATTGCTCTTTCACGTATTCCTATCCATTGACCCATATAGTCTTGCATACTCCCTAGCTATTTAGCGTTTGAAATTGGATAATACCGACATCTGTGTTTTGTACAATCTGATTACATCCACTATGAATACGAAAAGAAAGAGCGATGTGTGAGGAGGTGTGGGACGGGTGCTACTTCCAAATATTTTACAAGATTCCCCTGGGGGTTGCGTCATTTCCCTTGCTCCTTAGTAGCAAAGTGACAACTTCTAAAACGTCAACTAAGGCGAGACGGAGGGAGTAGCTATTTATATTGGATAACTTCTGTGTTGTACAATCTGATTACATCACGTGTAGGGGAGAATATTTTACTCCCCTGCGCCCCTTTTGAACTATGGTTCTCATTTCGAGAAGTCAATCACATTCAGGACTAAATATATAAAATAAGCCATTAATATTTATGCAAATAATTAGTGTCATTACATAGACCACTGAATCTGTTTTCATAATATTTTTTTGAAAATCATAAATATTCATTTCCAAATCTAATGAAACCTAAAAAAAATTGACCCACAGTACTATAGTGACACTTAAAAAGGGCCCGGGATATTATATTATATATGTGGTAAAATCAGTTTTTTTCTTGGCAGCTCAATGCCTGTACTGTCCCCAAATTGGGGGCTGTTCTCATGTGCCGATGCCGGGGTAATAATCAAATGCTTTCCTTTTGGGTCAAAAGAAACACGTCAGATGAACCTGACTGGCCATGGTAAGCGTCTGTATGACTGTATTCCATGCATCCCATCACAGGACATTGTTGTCTTCTTAAACTCAAGCAACAGCACTAAAGAGAGGCCTAGGTTCTAGTTTGAATCACTAAGGGCCAAATGTTTTCGAGTGGTGCAGTTCTAGCTTTATGACCGTTGATATGGCATGGGCTTTTTAAAACCTTACTTACCATTTATAGTTCCATGCCAGTGTCTAATAATCAAATCTTTCCATCCAGCTTCAAATGATGATGCAACTAAAAAAGGACATGGATTTGGGATCGATTGCCATCGACGTTCCACTAACAAATCGCTGGACGACCCTTGGTTAAAATTCTTGATTTATAGTTGTGGGGATGACCTATATATTTGGTGCATGAGCTTCAAATTTTTCGATTCATCGACGTTCCATCAAGCTAGACATTTGTATTTACATACTTTTCAGGGTTGAATCAAAGGGAGATACCAAAATGAAAATAAAAGCTGCTCCAGATCAAGTGCGCAATGAAGTTTCATCAATTAGTAGATCCGTCTCTTGTGGCAGTGGATATATATGAATGATGCATCATAACTTTTGATCTCGTAGGATAACAAGCATGTCCATCATGTCAATCCATGGCTAAAAAGGTACTCTCTTTTTGTTTCTCCCTACTGATACAATATCGGAATAAAGTTGTTAATTCAGCTGATCATAATTAATAATAATACGGTTTTGGTGGAGTACATGAATTCGTCCTGACGGGGTAATGAGATATGCGCTTATGTAGTCCCTGGAATTTTGACTCGTGTCACGTGGTACAAAAGATTGTAGACTTGAGTGATCTGATTCTGACTTGCATGAATCTGTTTTTGCATAAAAGGCTGAACAAATTCACAGCACCAAATTGACTGGTGAGATTAGCATGGCGTTGGGACTGGGAGATGCAATTGAGCGGTGACATCTCCCTTTTTGTTTTTGCAGAAACAAAATTGTTGGGATTTTTGAGGCAGGACAAGGACCAGCATGCACAATGCAATGGATAAGTTGAAAGGACGAATAGGTGGTGTACCGGGGGGATTGGCAGGCATGCGGACCTGCCTGTGCCTGTCACCACCACATGGCCGATGGCACACACCACAGATGGTACTCTGCCTCGCCGGCCCGTGACTTTGGATTGCTTGCTCTGCTCTGACCGGGACCGATCAAAAAAACTGCTTGACCGGGTCGAGTGAAGGTGAATGGTCACCACTTCCGTTCCAAATTTATGCCAGGTGCCATCGTTCGTTCCTTGAGGCCGTCTGCTACTGCATTCACTCAACAAGATTGTATCCAGTGGAACTGAAGGAGATGCATTCATGTCATGGAGATTCATCATCTCCTTTGCTTCATTTCCGGGGGGCCTGTCGTGGATCTTGATGCAACATGATTTCCTGCCTAGCTCCATGCATCGTAAATGCCCGAGGTACCTCTAACATGGTGGATTGTTAAACTTCCGCTTCTCACTTGTGCTTGGTAATAGTAAGAAAGAAACATACCAATGTAGTATAATCTGGATTCCTAGACAGTGGTGACTGGGAGATGAATGAAATCACAATGCATGGGGTAGACTCTATTGGCAGCTGCGATTGGGGTCTGTCTGAAGCTTTGCATGCAACCCTACTAGTCCGTCCATCCTAGTCACAGCAGCAGAGCAGATGACGTACGGGTCTACTAGTAGTCCTAAAGCTACTTTTTCAGGGGCCCCAGTCCCACTGCCTGTAAGGAACCACATGAGGACAAGGATGGGAGGAGCCTCCTCCTCCTCCTTCCGCTTCAAGCTTGCTCCCTTTCTAATAATTGAGGCCCTGGTCTTCGGTTCTTGATGGCCATCAATCAGCCCTCTGGTCAGAGTTTGCTTAACACTAGTTGCCAGAGCTGATGGTAAAAACCACATGTACACTTGCACAGGCAGGACAGAGCGCACCTGGGGCCCCTTTGATTTCATTTACACTATTTATTTGGGTGAAATGAAATATTACACTAAGGCATAATGCATTTCTGCACTATTGGAGCCTGTAAGGTAAATAAAAAAAATACCCAGAGTTAAGTACATACTACTCCTGACCAACCAACATAATACTCCTCCAACCAACCCAAGTACCCAACCGAGAGCAAGCTTGTTGTGTCTGTGCTGTGCACTCCCTACTGCTTAAATAGATCCTCTTGGCGTTTCCCCCCTCTCCTCATTCGCATTCTACTCCGCTCCCATCCACTGAAAGTGAAAGCATAGTAGAGGGAAAGGAGAAGGCAGGGAGGGGGAGGCCCTGCTCTACTTCCTCACAAGGGAGGGAGGGAAGGAAGGCGATCACAAGTGAGTTTCTTCCTCCCTCAGTTTCCTTGGCGTTGCTTTCAGAATCACTCATGTGTTCTTGTTCATATTCCTATGTCTTTGTTTCACCCCTCTTCTCTCGTCGTCTTATGTGATTCTCCATGTGTTTTGGTGTTAGATATACAACAGGTGGCCCAATGCGTTTAGCCGTTTACTTCTTTTGTCTTCTCCCTTCGTTTCTACTTAGTTTCCCCTAGCGTGTATGTTCTTGGTCCCATGGCTGCCTGTGTAAATTAGCGGGTTGCAAATCTTGCATTGTAATGTGGATCTGTAAGGTTTATGTTGGGGCCAAAAGCTGAGGCCTTTAGCTTACAGCATTTCAATCTTATCTGATATTTCTCGGTACAAGATGTCACACTTGATTCCTTTCTCTCCTGTGCATATTTTGTTGGGTAAGCATGCGGCCATGCTCTGTAGTTTTTGTCATGTAAGACAGATACGATTTTTGGCACAATTTCTGGGTGGGTGTAATAGAAACTATTTTCTCTGATCTATGATGATTTTTTGTTGGGTCTGTAAATAGTGTGCTTCTTGATTAGTGGGCCTTGTTTGGCTTGGAGCCATTTCCAACTCCAGAAACGGTGTTTGAGTTTCCATGCCTGCGCCTAGTACTGTCTTCTTCCCTTCAGAGTTCAGTCTTCTATGCCTAGCTTCACTACTGTTTTCACATACTGTAGTAATCTATATTGTTTCAGTTGCTCTAGACTGTTTAGTAAGCTAGTTAAGTTAGTATATTTTGTTTAGTTTTGTATAGCCTCGATCTATAAATCCTTGCAAGAAAAATCATTTCTTGTCTTGGTTCATTGAATTGTTCATGATAGCTTAGCCACTTTATATCCTCATGTGCTACCCACAGATAAAGCTACATTATTGCAGGGAGTGACTGTTCAACACCAATTGAACACTAACACGCCAAATATATGAGCATCATTAACTTGTTTAAGTGTGGGTGCATTTTTTACAGTGATGATCAAATTCTAAAACTGGACTTTCCTCTCTTGGCAGCACATTGAGTTTGTCAGCCTCACTGTTTCACTGCCCACGGCATGGGATCTTGGAGACCGAAACTGCCTGGGCTCGGCGAAGACTCACAGGCTGCTGAGCCCAGTGGTGGTGGTGGGAGAGGTCCTGGAAGAGGTTTCCGTGGCCGCGGTGGCTCGTACCACCAACAGCTCCCACAAGGTGGTCGTGGAACTGGCTACTACCAGCATGGACAGGGTTCCATGTTGCAGCCTCGCGGAGTGATGATGTCGCAGATGTGGCAGCCTGCTGGCTCTGCTGCTGGATATGTGGGCCAAGGTCAGGCTTACAGAGAAGTGCAGCCACCACACTACTATGGTGGTGGTAGAGGTGGGCGTGGGGCAGGCCCGTCCGCCATAGCTCCCGAGCTGCGCCAAGCAATGGAAACGTCACATGAACCTGATAACATCTCACCAGAAGCAGGCTCTCCAGATCTGTCACCAAGAGCTTCTACTGTAGAAGTCGCAGATCAGCTGAAAGATTTGTCTGTACAGGACGAATCAGGCATGTGCCAGGACATTGTGCAAGCGGTTCCAGTGTCGAGCAATGCATATAAGTTTCCTCACCGCCCAGGAAGTGGACGTATTGGCACCAGGTGTTTGGTGAAGGCAAATCACTTCTTTGCTGAATTACCTGACAAAGATCTTCATCAGTATGATGTACGTCAGTCTATCCCTTTCAACATTCTCTTGAATCTTTATAGCCTTACCTAAATGTTTTCTACTCTGAATTTTAATCATGTGGTGCATCCTATCAGGTTTCAATCACCCCGGAAGTTACATCGCGAATTGTGAACCGTTCTGTCATGGAAGAGCTGGTGAAGCTGCACAAGATGTCATACTTAGGAGGGCGGCTTCCAGCCTATGATGGTAGAAGGAGCCTATACACGGCTGGTCCACTGCCATTCACTTCAAAAGAATTTCACATCACTCTACTTGAGGAAGATGATGGTTCTGGAGTCGAGAGGTATCCTTGAGCCACTTTTGTCAATGTTTTCTTCATCTATAAAGTAGCATATTCGGTTTGACAATTCCTGTCTTTTATGTCTAGGCGTAAGAAAACATACAAGGTAGTAATTAAATTTGCTGCAAGGGCTGATCTCCGTCGTCTGGAGCAATTTTTAGCTGGAAGGCAGGCTGAGGCTCCTCAAGAAGCCTTGCAAGTTCTCGATATTGTTCTGCGGGAGCTGCCAACAACAAGGTAATTAAATAGCCTCTAGTTTTCAGATGATAGGATATATTAGTATGAATCTTACAATGACGATTTCACTTTTTTTAAAGATATGAACCATTTGGGCGATCATTTTTCTCTCCTGACCTGGGGAAGAGGCGATCCCTTGGTGAGGGAATAGAAAGCTGGCGTGGGTTTTACCAGAGCATTCGTCCTACTCAAATGGGCTTGTCATTGAATATTGGTAAAGCTCTGTCCCTCATGGATGTATGTATGAGATGCATGATTAAACAAGGGTCCTCTTGTTATGCTTTACTGTGTCTGTCAATTCATATATAATTCCATAATTCCCTGTTAGCAACACATCTCCGATTGTTGCAATACTGTCTATTAGACACTTTTTCTTATCGCTAAGCCTAACTTATTATTCATGAATCATGAAGGACCTCACAGCTACATGCCTAAATCATAGACTGGTAGGAATAATCATTTGCGCATTCCATCGAATAAGGTTGCAAATGATTTGGTAATGCATTTTCATGTTGCTGGCAGTATCAGTCATAACTAAAGGTTCTTGTACAACATTTTTGCAAAGCATAAATTGAGGCATGTGCACATGATATCATATCATCCTTTTGAGTTCGTCTTCTTTGAAGTTCACAAGACAGGGTTCTATTATGTTGAACTTTTCTTATTCAGTACCATTTTTTTTTCGTGCTGCTAAACTAGAAGATTATTGAATGTCTATCACTCAATTTACCTTGTAATCCTTTTCTGTGTTTTCAGATATGTCAGCTACTGCTTTCTTTGAGCCGTTACCTGTGATAGATTTTGTTTCACAGCTTTTAAACACAGACATCCATTCAAGGCCTCTCTCAGATGCTGAACGTGTCAAGGTATGCTAGTAGAAATTTCGCATTCATATTTTATTGGTTGGCTAGTTCTCAAATGGAACTTGGTACCTTTCTTTCTGAAAGGCAGGGTGCTAAATTCATTGAACAATAAATGTCTAACACACTGCTTCTTGAAACAGACTATTTTTTGACACATATGCTCCACTTTCCAGTTCTTCATATTGTCCCCAGCAGTTTCCTTTTATATTACATATCTGAGCTGCCAGTTTGCACCTTCCGTATGTCACTTTATTAATATCTTGATGATTAATTATGTGTTACTGTGCACAATTTCAGATAAAGAAGGCCTTAAGAGGAGTGAAGGTGGAAGTTACCCACCGTGGTAACATGCGACGAAAGTATCGGATAGCTGGTTTAACATCTCAGGCAACTCGAGAGCTAACGTATGGTCATTCCTTTTCACTACTGTTTTTACATTTTTGAGGAAAAAAAAAATCCTGCAATGATATTTAATTTACTAAAAGAAGCCGATGTTATTTGCTGCAGTTTTCCTGTTGATCAAGGTGGCACATTGAAGTCTGTTGTGCAATATTTTCAAGAGACCTATGGCTTTGCCATCCAGCACACCTACCTGCCCTGTCTGCAAGTTGGCAACGAGTGGCACCCAAATTACCTTCCAATGGAGGTAAGCTTAGTGTCTATAGCTTCTCATCTTGCTCTTTTCTAGCCAAGCTCTACGCTTTGACCTATCCCTGTCTAACCTTTCATATCAACCCTGTGTTTCTATTGTGTGTTTAAAAATCTGAATTTACTCAGGTCTGCAAAATAGTGGAGGGACAGAGGTACTCCAAGAGATTAAACCAGAGTCAGATAAGAGCTCTTTTAGAGGAGACATGCCAGCGCCCACATGATCGGGAGCGTGACATTATTCAGGTAATATGTTTCAACCCCTTGTTTCAGTTTTATATGGGTCCTTTCCTTGTGACTTCACATGCTTATGCAAATGACAACCTTTTTGCGTGCCCACAGATGGTGAATCATAATGCTTACCATGAGGATCCTTATGCTAAAGAGTTTGGCATTAAGATCAGTGAGCGTTTGGCTTCAATTGAGGCGCGGATTTTACCTGCTCCTCGGGTAGGTTGAAACCCACTCCTATGTTCCTTTTAGCGAAAACAGTAGGGGAAGCCTCTGCTAGGTATATAAATAAAATATGGAGAAAAATAGCAATATAAAGGGCAAGAGGTCCAAGGTCGCTCCACTTTATTGCAGCAGTGGCTTTTGAAATATATTTTTTTATTGTTCGTATCGCCCTTTTATGCCATAATTAATAGAACTTCTGTTTTATATGAGGCAGCTCTTGTTTGTGGGTTTGATAACTAACATCAGTCATATTTCTTTGCAACATATTAACCATTTTATATTTTACTTATGATGCAGCTCAAATATAATGAAACTGGCAGAGAGAAGGACTGCTTGCCTAGAGTTGGGCAGTGGAATATGATGAACAAGGTATTAAACAGTTTCTGAATAGTATTTTGTAAAAATGTTTATAACCAAATAGTTAAACATATTGGCGATATCTATATGAGTAAATGGAACGAATAAGTTCTGTTCAGAAACATGAACATTTTTTAAGATTCTGTCCACTTGATCAATTTCTCTTCACAGCGCACTATGACTAGAGTTTTGCTAGGCATTCATGTTCAGATTGTTGTTTTCCCAGCTATTGATCCTCCAGACCAATTTTTGGCTGTGTTAAAAATAAAATGTCGTTCAATCATTAAAGCTGCTGTATTAGCTCCACTGTGTTTTTGCCTAACTATTAGTAGTAGCTTTATACTTGGATAATATGACAACTATGTGTGTACTATGCCTCAAGATTACCACTTATTTTCGTTTTGCCTTATCTAGAAAATGGTAAACGGTGGTAGAGTGAGGAGCTGGATCTGTGTCAATTTTGCTCGAGTGCAAGAAAGCGTTGCTGTTGGATTCTGTCGTGAACTTGCTCGCATGTGCCAAGCCTCAGGGATGGCAAGTATCCCTTTAAACAATTTCTGAAATGATAAGTATCCACTCCATCTACTTATGGTTTATGAAAGTAACAACTAACAACATATGGTGGCTGTGTAGGATTTTGCCCTGGAGCCTATTCTTCCACCTATATATGCACATCCTGATAAAGTGGAGAGAGCTCTGAAAGCCAGGTTCCATGATGCAATGAACATGCTCGGACCACAGCGCAGAGAACTTGATTTGCTTATTGGAATACTTCCTGATAATAATGGTTCTCTTTATGGTACATAAACTTAAAACCCTGTGTGGCTCTTATATTTATTGGCTCTTATATTTATTCCTGCTGCCGTGCTCATGGTTGGTGTTGAATGCTCTGTGTTGGTCTCAGGTGATTTGAAGCGTATCTGTGAAATTGACCTTGGATTAGTTTCCCAGTGCTGCTGTGCAAAGCAGGTTTTTAAGATGAACAAACAGATACTGGCAAATCTTGCTCTGAAGATAAATGTCAAGGTTGGTTTTCTATCGACTATGCTCTTTTTTGTGTTGCATTTTTTTCAATGTTGTCGTCGAGTCCAAAAGTAAAATTGTATTTGTTTTCAAAGGTTGGAGGAAGGAACACGGTGCTGGCTGATGCAGTGTCAAGGCGCATTCCTTTGGTGACTGACAGGCCTACCATCATATTTGGTGCGGATGTGACCCATCCTCATCCTGGTGAAGATAGCAGCCCTTCCATTGCTGCTGTAAGTTGAACTATTGGACTCATGTTTTGTGGCTGTTCATTTGCAAATACACCGGCAATTGTTTCATTGTTTGTATAACCTTGCAGGTTGTAGCTTCCCAAGATTGGCCTGAGGTGACAAAGTATGCTGGTTTAGTTTCTGCACAATCTCATAGGCAAGAGTTAATAGAGGATCTGTATAAGGTCACACATGATCCTGAGAAAGGAACCATTTGTGGTGGCATGATCAGGTATGCAAGCAAGCCCCTCTCCTTCTGTCTTTTTTTTCCAAGAGCACAAGTAATACATGCTAGCTCCACATTTGTAGGGAGCTTCTTATATCCTTCAAAAGATCAACTGGTCAAAAGCCTCAGAGGATACTATTCTACAGGTGTGTGTGCGTGATATCTTGCAAAATTGCATTTGAACTGCTGCAACTGGCTAGTAAGTAGTAACTCGAAGTATTTGTCCAATTAATGTGGTTACCTTTGACAGGGATGGTGTGAGTGAAGGGCAGTTTTATCAAGTTCTACTGCATGAACTGGATGCCATCCGAAAGGTAACTTTCTTCTTTCCTTTCTTTTTGGAGACAGAGATAGAGTTGTTGCAAGTAAATTGATGATGTTAATCTGTGCCTTAGGCATGTGCATCGCTGGAAGCAAATTACCAACCACAGGTGACTTTCATTGTGGTCCAGAAACGGCACCACACGAGGTTGTTCGCACACAACCACAATGATCAGAATTCAGTTGACAGGAGTGGGAACATACTTCCTGGTGGGTATTAATTATTGCTTTCGACATGAAAATGATATGCATGCTGCTGCATTCTTTTGGAAACTTAACTAGAGAACCCTTTGGTCATTGTTTTGGTTTGGGTGAAATTGTAGGTACTGTTGTGGACTCAAAGATCTGCCACCCTACGGAGTTCGACTTCTTCCTGTGCAGCCATGCTGGCATCAAGGGCACGAGCCGTCCTGCTCACTACCATGTCTTGTGGGATGAGAACAACTTCACAGCTGATGCATTGCAGACCCTTACCAATAACCTCTGCTACACGTAGGCTTCTCTGCTTGACCACTCTTATACTTCCTATACAGTTCATCTGTCTCAACTGTGTCTCAGCTGCTTTGCTTAAAGAGATGTGACTTCCCTGAACAGTGTACTAATAACTTGTCCAATTGCTGGTGCAGTTATGCGAGGTGCACACGTTCTGTATCCATTGGTAAGTTGTCTCGACTTTCCTGAAAGGGAGTTGAATTAATCAGAGTTATGCATTACTGAATTGATGGGCGAGCAACAAATAAACCAAAATGCATATGCCTTGCAGTCCCGCCAGCGTACTACGCTCATCTGGCTGCATTTCGTGCCCGGTTCTACATGGAGCCTGACAGCTCAGACAGCGGGTCACTGGTGAGTGGCGCCCGCGGAGGCAGAGCACCGTCCAGCTCGTCGACATCCCGCAGCACCCGTGCGGCCACTGGCGGAGCCGTTAGGCCCCTTCCCGCGCTCAAGGACAGTGTCAAGAACGTTATGTTCTACTGCTGATGAACCGGAGCCTGATTGCATGACTCCTAACAAGATAAGCAGGCAGCCTGCCTGAAATTTGATTTGCTTGGTGTTGTAGTTTGTTTGGTCAGTAATAATCTGCTTGCTAGCAGCAAACCGTGTTCAAAGACGCTGTGTTTCAGTGCATTTGCTTAGTCTTTATTTCAAGAAGTCTGGCCAGAGCGCATCCGCCCTAGGCCCTACTTGTACTGGAGGGAACCCATATGTTATGTTATTTTGAGACTATTATTATGTTTCGGATCATATCATTTTCTTCCTGTGAGGTGCTATTCACATATTTTCGGAACGCCTTTTTTCGAACTGTGGCTTATGGGTTGTGGTTGTCAGTTTGTGACTTGCATTTGGATTTTCAAAATTTTGCTTCCTATCTGGGTTGCAGCACATTTGGATCTGCATCAGTTTTTTTTTTTTTTCCTGCAGCACTCTTTTTGACACAACATTCTCAATCCTTGTCATATGTTATTATGGTTGAAACCTTGTACACTTTCACTCTCTTTACAGCATCCATCTCCCCAATCAATTATCAACAAATGAAAACCACACATGCATACCCAACAATCACTTTACAATATACACTGATTTGCCGCCAGGACCTTGGCTTCAGGAGATCATCCATGCCCATCAAATCACTTTGGCTCTATTGTTGAGAAGTAGAAGACCTCTGCCCCATCAAGCTGGTCATGATCCTGACAACAAAACAAGGAGCAGGCATTGAAGAATCAGTAATCAACGTACACTTGTCTATTGATCGCTAGGTTTTATCTGCAGGGCAAGAAGCCTCACCTCTGAATCCTAGTCTGCGGCTTTCTGCAGCAACCAGATTTGGAATTGTTAAAGAACAAATTGGTCAGTCAGTTGCTTCCCGGTCTCTCTTCAGTAAAGTTCTTAAGAGTGGGCACACTTGCCTTTCTTTCGGCCTCATTACTGTCATTGTGCTAGGCCCTGCCGCGCTTGCTGGGGCTTGCGGAGGATGTTCGAATACCCTTGGGACAGTCTTTGCCTGCATGGATGACATATAACATCATTCATCAGACGTCAGCATTGTTATCAGATAACCAAAATGGATTATCACTCACCAGATTCCTGAACTGAAGATTGTAGAACATCTGCAGGTAGCGCTGTTTGGCTACTCTCTCCTCCTTGTTCAGAGTCTTCCAGAAGCCATACGTTGAACCCATATTCAGGACTTTAGTTGCATAAATCTTCCATGTGTAGCTGCCGAGCAAACAACAAATGTTTAGCTTTCTTTTCTCGTCAGACGTGTGCATGTTATGGTATGGCACCTACCATTCATAGATGCGCTGGAGCCCAGCAGTGGACACCTTGTTCCAATAGCTTGGGTCTTCCTTGCACCTTTGGAAGAAATCGGCAATCTTGTTGCTTGCCTCCCTGCCATTCATTGGGTTTATGTGGAAACCAGAGACACCGTCCACAATGATCTCCGCTGGCCCTCCCTGATTTGTCGCAAAGGTTGTCAATCCGCAGTTCATCGCCTCAATGACAGTCAGCCCGAATGCTTCATAGAGTGCAGGCTGAAACCACAACAGGCATTATATTTGTTATTATGCGGTTAGAGTTGAGTTCCATTCTCTGAAAAAAAAAAAAAAAAAATCTCAAGATCAAACAGCATAGAAGCCGGCCGTTGCATACCTGAACAAATGCACCTTTTGTATCTGCAATGCAACGGTACAGCTCACCATTGCGGACACGGTCAGTCTGTGCCTTGATCCAGCGAATCTGTCCTTTCAGCTGATACTTGTCGATCAGGCTATGCATCTTGTTGATTTCTTCAATCTCTTCCCGGTCCTTGGACTGTGATGCTTCCAGCAGGCCCGCAACGACAACAAGGTTTACCAGGTCCCTCAGTCTCTTGTTCTGGCCATACCACTCCACTAGTCCAGTGATATTCTTCACCTTGTCCATCCTTGCCATCGAGAAGATGATTGGCTTGTTTCTGTCTGCCAGATATCCTCTGATTCGATGGCATCAAAGAAGTTAGCAAACTTGTCCTATGAATAAGAATCTGTGTGTATCTTTCATGAAAGGAAAACTTACATGTGTTCAGCGGTGTCCTGCTTGCTGTAGAGCAACTCCTCAATTTGTGGGTGCAAATCTGTCAGCCGCTTCTGCTTCTGTGTGAAGGGGAAGTAGATGGACTGGTCTGCACCAGGTGCGGCAATGTTGAACTTTGGATCAAAGACATTGATGCCAGTGGCGTAGCGGCAGAGCCCAGGCATTGTGAATGCGTAGTGGTGCTCATATTGGCCAGGCTTCTCTTTGCTGCATCACATGTTCATGCATGTTTTCAGGCCTCTAGGATTAAGCAGTTGTTACTTGTTAGTGTACTGAAGTTACAGGTAGATACATTCTACGAACCTTCCAGCAATTTCTTGGTATGTGCTAGTGATGATAAAGTCACTAGTGTTCATCGCAATCATATCTGCAGTGAATTGGCAGGAGAAGTGGTACTTCTGGTCCAAATCTCTCCACTTGACATCTGAATCTTCATACTTCGTCTTCTCTAGAGCATGTGCGATTGTCGCCTGTGAATAACATCATTTTCTGTGTTAGACCAATTTTTTGCTGGTAGCAGAAGTAAATCTTTCAACACTCTACTTGATGACCCATTATTTCACCTGAGTGACCCCTAGCTTGCTTGACATGAGGGACGCCACCAAGTTGCCATCAGTATAGTTGCCGATGATCAGGTCTGGCTTGCCTTCCAAAATGTCAAGAATTTTGGCACAAGAATCCTGAAATTACAATGGTGACATGGTGAGCAGAGCAAGCCACCTATTACAATGGTGACATGGTGAGCAGTTGGCAAACCTGGGCATATCTCTCTAGGTAAGGGTAGATGTCAAACCGGGAGACCCACTGGCGCAACTCCTTGCCGTCTTCAGTCTTGAATGGCACGCGAAGTATGTGGGAATGTTTTGTGTTTTCAACTGGCTCGAGCTCTACATTGCATTTTGTGCCCTTGGCATCTGGTATCAGCCTAGTCAGCTAAATGAACAAAACTAGCAGCCATTAGGGCATTTGATCTACATATATAAAGTGAGCACTGAGCAGATAAGAACCACAAATGGCCAAGATCATGACGTAGTTAACTTTACCACAAGAATCTTTGGTGTCACGTTCAGACCCTGCATCTTGATTCTTTGCAGCAACTCCTCTTCAAGGGCCCTGACTTGGTCCAGAATGTAGACCACCTGGCCACCGGTGTCAGGCAAGCCAAGAACCTTCTCTTGGCCAAAGTAACCATGGATGGATGGAGAAGATGACTATGTTGAAGATGGATGGAACTCTGCTGAAGAACTTCTCCATGTTGATAGGGTCTGGCGCTTGTAGCACTTCAGAGAGGCAATTCAGCGTCTCTTTGCACCTTTCAGCATTCTCACCCCACCCTTTCTCCAATCCCCACTCTTGAAATCTGCAACACCGTACCGTTGTTTTAAGAAACTAGGTATAATGCATATCTGGTATCTGCATAAACAGTGCTTATCTCCTTGAGATAGAAAGTGAATCACCTCTGCTCAAACTTGAGGAATGGCGTATATCTTGGCAGCCCGCTAACAAATACCTCTGCAAGTAGCAGCGCTGTCTGAAGCTTGTTCACCGTATCAATGGTGTCGTTAACCATCAGCTTCTGCATGTTCATCAGGATATAGTTAGGGTCCAGCCGGTTGCTTACTACTTTCTGTCAATATATGAAACATGGATAGATAGGTAATCAGATATATCGCCTTACCTCGCCACGATAGTTTAGTGAAAGCAAATAGTCCAGCAACGGTTTCATGCTAATTTCAGGCTTGTCGCCCAGCTTTGAAGACATAAATTTGGACACAAACTGGAGCCCGTTTCCTATGGATGATGGCAGTGTCAGATGGGGTGTCGAGAGGTCAAGAGCACCGAAATCAACTTCCAGTGAGTTGTCATCCTTGGCCCTGAAAGTGAGATAAGAACACATACATTTTTCAGTTGGCATGAACACATTTGTGATCAATGTATGTAAAGCCTCCGAGTATTATTAGATCGGTGAGGAATGCATACCAGTTCTCATCATATAATGTCTCCTTGAACTTGAGGTAGTCAGACGGTGTGATTCCTTCGACTGACAGATCATCAGAATGAACTTTGACATACTCCCAGATGCCAGGATTCATCCTGACAGCAAACGCGACATAGGGCGGTAGCACCACTGCTTCCTGCAGCGATAAGAGTTATGTGACCATTCCATCAAACTTAATGTTTGCTGCAATGCAAAAGATGTTATTAAGGTGAGATGAGATCACCTGCGTGGAACAAATAATGTAACCCAGGAAGCCTTCAACAAGCTTTTTTCCTTCTCGACTTTGTCATCCAGCGATTTCTCCAGCTCCTCTATGAGCTGCTGGTTCTTCAAGAGCCTCTTTCCCTTGGAAACATACCTGAAATATTACATCCGAAATTTTTGTTTTCAGAACTGCAAATGAGAAGAATTCATAGATGATGCCCTCTTCTAAGTCAGTTTTACCTCTGGAAACATTTCTTCATCTGGTACCGGCTCTGCCTTAGCGCATCGGGCATGCTTTCCGCGATGCTGTCTGCCCTCTTGAAACTCAGCTTAGAGGCCATGGTGGCTTGGACAGAAACAAGGTAAAAGAAGAATGCTCTGGTTTCTGTATGGAGGAAGAAGAAGAAGAATGCTGTGACTGGCCGGGTGTCCATGGGCAACATTTATAGAAGGAAGGGAGCATGACGAAAGAAAACTCCTTTGGCCTATTGGCAGAGTTTTCCTTGTGTGGACGCCAGCTGGAAAATGAAATGGGAGATGATGGCGCGCAGGGGAGAAAGCACATTGATTTGCTTGGGAGAAGTTATGCTGAAGAAACATGCAAGGCAAGAAAGGCATGAAGGGCGTACCCCTGCAAGATTCCTTATTCCTAAGATGGATTTCTTACCATGACTTCTCCATTTGAAAACATGAAACTGAAAAGGGAAAGGGACTTGAGCTGTTTAAGGTTGCAAGAAATTAGAGTACGATTAACCTCCCTGAAACACACTAACGGTCAAAGATGTCAGATTTGTATACTTGCTACATATGGCAACGTAATCATCCTGATCACAACACATGTGGTCCCATCGTTAATACTTTCTGCCTGCAGCAGCTGCTGCCGGGCAACGCTCTGATTTGATTTCAGAATTTCGGTTGCTGGATTCAAGATTTCCGTGGATTTCAATTGAACCTGATTTATAGGAGGGCATTTTGAGGCACATTTGGCTAACGTTCCAGTCGCAGCTGCCATGCTGTAACTCTAAGAATTTTAATCCAACTTTCTGCAGATTATGGATGGGCACAATAATTTTGCTTCTGATCTTCCACACTACACTAGCTTACAGGGATATCAAGTACGAAGCGTGTTGTGTTGTATATTCTGCTAGCAGCATTTACATTGACTAGTTAACTGTAAAACACAAGTATCATTTTTTAGGCAGGTAAAAGAGCCACCTATTTAACCGCCAATACTTTGCACTCCAAAGTCAAAAAAAACCCAATGTTTACAATTTACAGACCATCATAACCAGGAAACAGAAAAGAATTATACATATTGAGTCCTGGTGAAGGATACCCATATTCAGAGGTACAGAAAACACGAGCATCTGCATTGATCCACCGGAGAACCAGTGCATATATCGGTAGAGCCACAAAAAAAAAAAAACACGCAAAAACAGAGGAAAACTCCTGAATCAATCGTGAACAGAATACAAGCTCTCAATACAAACACAAACTCCCGGAACAAAGGACAACGACAACTGAAACGTGTGGCTGACCGAAAACAAAACAGTGTCTGCAAGATAAACGAACACAAGCACGGGTAAGCTGTTGTTATTTAATGTGATCATTAACAAAATGAGCAATATTCTGAAGGGTGTAAGGAACATACCACGCCAAGATTTTCAGAATGGCTTCATTCTTCTGACTGTGCATTAGTTTCGTAGATGCGACGACTCTTGTTATACCGAAAATACCTCTTGCCATCACAGCTTATGATGCGCACCTCAGGGATCTGCTGCACGAGGTGCCAGTTCTTGCCACCGTCCAGGCAGCTCCTGAGTAATGACAGGCCGCACTGCAACTCAAACCGTCGCAGGCCTTTGCACTTTTGAATCAGTAGCTCCAGCCACCGTGGGAAGGCAATGCTCCAGAAAATGATTAGCTCTTCGAAATAAAATGTCTCGGTGGACGGAGGAAACACAAGTCTGAGGCGCTGCAGCGCATCAAGACCTGCCACATGCTTCAGCTTTGAGCAGTCATCAATTATGAGGGAACAAAGCATGGGCAGGTTGGAGATCCTCTGAGCACCTTGTTATCTTTGAGATGGAGCTCATCAGATAGTTTTGGCAGGTCTTTGATTTCAGTTAGGCTATGTGCACCCTCCACATGAAGTTCAGACAGCGCTACATGCGCCAGGCCTTCTGGTAGAGCTTTCAGTTTAGGGCATCCCTGTATCTGCAGTGACTTCAAACAAGGGAACACTACCTGGTTCTCCTCCACAGTTAAAGACCACTCTTCAAGTCTTTTCATGTTTCTGAGCTTTAAAACCTCAAGCTTGGGAAATGAAGTGGCTGGTGAAAGTACAGTGGTCCCAAGGAATTCTGAACCAATGGTGATGACTGAGTCCGCATTTGAGATTTGCAGGGACTGGAGTTGACTCAGGAGGCCAAGTGAAGGCAGTTTAGTGCATTCCATGCAGTTTTCAAGATCCAAAAACACAAGGCTGGGGAAGGAGGTTCCCAGCTTGGGACCTCTTATCCAATTCGGAAACTTTACACCTTTGTAGTTCTTGATTACCAGCTTCTCGATGCTATGGGGTGGGGTAAGCTCATTCCATATCTTTTCACTAGCTTTGGCTGATTCGTCTCCCCTGCATTGGTCATTGCTTCCTTCCTGCTCTTCCTTCCCTTCTTTTTCTGTTTCATCTTGGTCCTCCAGACTCTCCTGGTTTTCTATTACCGGGGCTCGCTCAGAGAGGCATAGATCCTTCAGGAATGGCTTGTTTGCGAGTGCAGCAGCTCCAGAAGTAGCCCTATCCAAACTCTCTACATGAAGGTGCCTTAGTTCTGACAGAGCTTTAAGGTCATCCAAGTCACAACCCTCATGCGCATTGTTGTCATGACCAATGATTAGACCATCTACATGATTTAGATGCTTCAATTCACCAACACCCTTTGGTACATAGCTTAGGGAAGTTCCCTTGAGACGAAGGCATCTAAGTTCTAGCAATGCCCTGATGGACCAAGGAAGTCTCTGTAAGCTTTGGCAACCTTGAAGGCTCAAGGTCTGCAAGTTTATGAGAAATCCAATGGAAGAAGGTATGTCTCTGACCTGAGCTCCATCAAGATTGAGGTACCTTAAATGTACCAAGTTGCCAATGGATTTCGGGAGGGCCTCCACTGCTGTATTGCTCAAATCTAATACACGCAAGCATGAAGCTGACTCCATGAGAAGATCAATTGCTCTGACAGTTGGGCTTTTGAAGAGCATCAGTGACCTTAAGCTCATCTGCTGCTTCAGTGAAATCGGACCATCCAAGCTGTTTTCCATGTTACACAATGTGAGATGCCGGGGCTTTGACAATGAGGTGTTCAATTTCTGCTGACCAGAAATTAGGATACTCTCATCTGCTATCAAAAGGCGGGCTAGGGAGCGGAGAAGATGGTGTGTTATCCAGCATCGCTCAACACTTTGAGGATCAGGCTGCAGTAGGTTTCTGTTTATCAATTCTAAATAGTACTCTTCAGCTGATTCTTCGAGCAATTTGCTGTCTGTGGCATTGACAATTCCTTCAGCAATCCAACGCCGCACAAGATCAAAGCGCTGGATGGGGTATTCTTCTGGATACAGAGAGCAATGGAGGAAACACTCCTTCAGCTGAGAAGGCAGGTCAACATAACTGACATACACAGCTTGTGGTACTTCTGGAAGGACCGGGGTCATGGACCAAGAATCATTATTCAGAACCATCTCCCATTCAGCCTCTCTGTTGCCTCTTGACCTTAGGACACCTGCAATGACCTTGATTGCTAGAGGATGGCCATCACATTTCTCTGCAATCTTAACCCCAACATCCTTTAATGTTGCAAGCTCTTCCGGTCGATTCTGGATCAACTTGTTTGCACAATAATGCCCAGGCATTCTCAGGGTCCATTTTGTCAACACGGTGTATAGTTGCCTTCATGCTTGCCGCCACTTGCTCATTCCGAGTTGTGATCAGTATCCTTCCTCTGGCAACACCATCTCCCAATGGATCTTTGAGCAGATTGTCCCATATGCTGGGGCTGTCCAAGTCATCCAGGACGAGGAGGAACCTTTTCGAAAGGGCAGAACCGAGGAGGATGAGGAGTTCCTCCTTGTTTTCTGTATCCCCAACATTGGCACCGGCACCCCTGATGATCATTTTGAGGAAATCTAGCTCCGATAAATCCTTGGACATGTCGACCCACACACAGATGGGGAAAGTTTCAGTCATCCTGTCATCATTGTAGATCTCCCTAGCGAGCGTGGTCTTGCCAATCCCCACCGCACCAACGATGGCGAAGACATCCACCTTCTTCTTGCCCTCTCTAAGCATCCTTGGCACAAGGGCACCCACAGCCTTGCGGACTCCAACGGCGTCAGAACAGTTGTTACAGACATTATTATGGGTGAACCAGTCCCTTTTTGCATCATCATCATCATCAGATCCAGAAGGAAGGCTAGGCATTTCCTCCTCTACCTCCCTGAGCCTGAGATCAATGTCTCTAATGGTGAAGCCGATCTGATGGCGGAACTTGCGGGGCCCTGAAGGCTTGAAGCAGGAGAAGCAGCGGACCTTGGGCGTGGGCGGGCGGTGGTCATCATCGAGGATCTTTGCGCCCTCAATCATGCAGACATCGATGACGTCGTCAATCTCGTACATGGCGTCCTTGACCTGCACCACCCACGCATCGGCTTCGGCGCTAAGGACCCTCCGCCGCTCCTCGTGGGAGATGATGGCGTCGATGCGCGACAGCGTGGCCAGGAGGCCCCTGACGTCGTCCCCGATTCCGAGGGCGACACAGGTCTCCTGGCCGGCGAAGTCTTGGAGCGACGCTGTGCATCGCTTGACGAAAGAGTCGAGCACCGCCGCCATGGAGGTTGCACCGAGGTATCAGACCCCTGAAAAAAAGGTTGGGAATTTCATCAGCACAGCGATTTGAACGGAAACTGTCTCTCGTTTGAAGCAGACTCTCCGATGCAAATCACAGATTCCTTTGTTTCCAAATAAGCAAGAGCCAAGACGAAAAGGTCTCTGGTTGGTTTGATTTTGCAGAAAGAAATCGGTACATACAGGAAATTAATTCAAGAATTGCTTCACCATTAATTCAAGCATAGCAAAATTGTATTGATCAATCAGGATCAGGAAAAAAAAGAGGCGAGAATCATCTATCCCAACAATCTAATCAGATCAAGGGGGAGGGAAGAGGAACAAAATTGGGGAAAGAAAGAAATGAAATGGCGTGTAGTGTTAGTGTTACGGTGGGGAAGGTTGGGGAGCAGGAAGGAGGAAGAGGAAGAGAAAGGCGGCGACTGAGGCGGCGACAACCACCTGGCCTCGCCGGCCACCACCTTCCTCCCTCTCTCCTTCCCCTGTTGCTGGTGATGTCAAAAGGGGACCTCCCCTCCACCTTCCTTCCAAATGCAACAAGGAGAGGAAAGCAAGGGGGAGGAAGAAGCTACGAAAGCCTCGCTTTTGGATCCGTCGCTGTCACCAACGGCTCAGCTGAGATCAATCAATCCCTGATTATCCCGCCAGCCAAAGCCTGGTATGGTAGGTGCGTTATTTTTGGCAGGCTGAGAGGGGATTCAACAAGGGAAGGGCAGGTGGCGAATCGCCAGAGCCAACTCACCTCAATCGCCTCGCCATGGAAGGCAAAGCTCTCCAGACGGAAAAAAATTGGGGACCGATTTGTAAATAAAAAAATGTTTATTATAAGATTTGTGTATAAAAAAAAAAAAATACATACAATAATGAAAAGGGCACTGAAGGATGTTTTTTTTGTTATCACTTGGCCTGCAGACTGTGTTAAACAACTTTTGAGGTGGCATGACAACTGCCTAAATTTTAGAAGTTCCCCTCCAAATTTCAAGTTTTTCTACACTCTCTCCATCACATCACATTAAATACACCAAAAAAATATATATTCGAAAGTATGAAATGTAGATAAAACAAAATAACTAATTATACGCTTTTAGATTTGATTATTCTGAGGCGAATCTTTTGGCCTAATTATATCATGACAGGATAATATTACCACAAACAAACGAAAGTGCTACGGGAGTTCCAACCGTGTTTTTTCTAAAATTTTTGCCAACTAAACAAGGCCAAAAGAGAGATATATATATAGGAATTCAAATTAAATAAATGATCAATCTCTTTAAAAACAGACAAGTTTCTGGTGTGCTACATGCTGCATGGTCAGGACAAGGCGTGTACAGCTAACATGACCAAGGCAGAGGGCAGCAGAACAACCATTATGGAAGGAATGGTGGGGGTGGGGCCATGTCCACCAGCAATTTTTGAGAAATAAATAACACAAGGGTCAAGATTTTTTTTTGGGGAATGGTACTAATAAAGCAATGAATGAATAGGGTCAAGGTATTTAGGTAAAACAAAACTTTCATACAAAATCAATCAATCAACATTTACATTCATCCATAGCTTGCTTGATGTGTGTACAGTACATAATGCTATTCATTCAACTGCAAACAAGAATCTGCCCATCCATACAAAATCAATGCAAAATCTGAAAAAAAAAACACAAAGTATGCATTATTAGGTCCTCCAGGTTGTTTAAGAGATGGAATGTAATGATGTGTAGGTAGTGGCAAGCCACAACGCAACAAGAATCTCTGCCGGCAACGCATTTGTTTCTCTTGCCGGTGTCCCATCAATCCAGATTAACACATTTTTTATCACAGTAGTCCAAAGACAAGATCGCCATCAACAATCGGGTCAGTCGAGTTCCACACGGCACGAGCACGAGCACGACTCTCTCTAAATAAACTTCGCCATGTCCACCTCCAACAGGACTCATGATAGTTCGCCGTCCTATTTTGTATCTTTTTGCCGTCCTATTTTTCTAGACTCTAGAGACTAAAGAGAGAATTTTTTGTTTCTTTAAGCAAGCAAATCTAGTCTAGCGAGAGAAGCTTGTGTCATCAGTATCTACATACTACTCTGCAGAAATTTTAATTAAAAAAAAAGATTATTAAAAGGTGGCAAACCAAACAGTCCACTACTACTGCTCAGCTCTTATACAAGGCAAATTTTATTTTCTGCCAAAAACTAGCAAATTTTAATGGAGGCGAGGATTGGAGGCTCAGTCAGTGATGAGACGGGGGACAGATATTCAGATCATCAGAATTCAGACCCCAAGATCCAGCATTGTGCATGTTCCTCTGAGCCCAGCCAACGCGACACTGCTCATGAAGCTATTTTACATGATCCAAATCTTCAGTGTTTACTAACAGTATAAAACTGAACCAAATCCTAAACATCCCTACGGCAAATCGTTTTCTCTTCTAAGCAGCTCCCAAGGTTGAAGTTGAACACACCAGCATTTTCTCTCTTCCCCGGTCCTTTTCCTTTCATCACTCAGCCTCTTCAGCTTCCGCAGCAGCAATCTCTGAATCCAAGAGAGAGATGAACTCTTGGCTGACATGCTTGGCAACAGATATCATATTGAAGATGACGCTTGGGTCCAGCCCTGCGCCTCCCCTCTTGGTAAGCCCACATATCTGGCCATGCCTGTTGAGTGTTGACCGATACCGACACTGCAGAACTCATCTGGGATTCTTCCTCTGAGTTGGCGTCAACGATATAGTGCCGACCCACCTGATATACGAAACATGTACAGGGTGTTGAATTTCATGTGAAACATAGATACTGCAGGAGAAAAGCATAAACATGCACAGAATAAAGAGTTGGTAAGAAACACGTTACCTTGGTTAATGTAATAATAACAGGCACACTTGAGGTGTCGAACTGCAGAAATTCCTCATCGCTTACATCAACTTCAGGCTCCTCGTCTGTTGCAGCACTAACCGAAACATTAACTTTTGGTATACCTGTATCACTCAAAGCAACCTGCATGTACATAGAATGTTAGCACCCTACAGATGTACTGATTGCACTGTATTGTGTCAAACTGTCAACTAATGCACTCACTATCAGGCGTACAACAACGCATAACACAAAAATAAACAGTAAAGTAAGAACACTGGAAACTGCTAAAGAATGACCAGTCATAGAAAAAAAAAAAAAAAAAACTCAAATCTGTTCAAGAGTACAAACTAACTCCAAATTTATGGCTGATTTATTGTTGCAATCATGCTTTGCGTTTTACATTCAGAAAAAAAAAAATTATCTCAAATAGAATCATCTGATGGTATGCCAAGGGTTATCATGTCACTTGACCAGACTCTTAACATAAAAGTGGGGATACACAGAGCAATGCATCAGTGATTTTTTGGGGTAGTAGCTCATTCATATACACAGCTCACCAGGTATTGTTAATCAAGCACAGATAAAATCTAATCTTCTCACAAAAGGGGGGAGGGGCGATAGGGAAAAGAAGTTAAATCTAAGGAAAGGTTCAGGTTACACCCATCATCTGCTGAAAAGTGTCACTTTCACCGTTAACTAAAACTAGGGACTGTTCCTAATTTTCGAAGTCAGAAGGGATAACTAGCATGTGGTCATGTTTTCGAATTATTAAATAAGTAAATCAACAGACAGAATTTTGACAAAGATTGGTCCTCAGTGCCAGTTCAACACCGGGATGAATAGATCAGTTTGTGTTCCTTTGCTTGGAGACACTCTTTCAAGTTTGTCAGTCCTCAAATGAAACTATTTGAAACCATGCATAACATTTATTAAATCATGTTAAGGTAATTGATGTGTATCATGGAAGAAACTCTATCTAGTGACAGAGTAAAGAAAATTACAGCATTAGTTCTGTTATTTAATTTCTAATCTTTTCCATATCAGATGCACTGATAGCTGTCTATGAAGACACAGATGGCACGTTTCCACCAATACATTTGTAAAGCGGAAACTCTAGGTTCCATTCAAACAGTTGCAAGAAAATATGAAATTTTAAACTGCAATTAACAAGCAATACTAGTCAAAAGTCACCTTTATTGCAGCAGCTAGTGCATCTAGCAAATTACCATCAGAACTGACCACAAGCCCATCAATGTACAGATCCCAGCAGACCTTTCCCTCAACAACAATTAGGGGCGACAGATCAATTGCAGCACCTGAAAGGAGAATGTTGTTACTTGACACTGACAGATGCGCTATCAATTCAATGCAGTATAGTCAATTACATGGAAACAAAATATTGTTGGCATAAGTTTGAATTGAACGAAAACTGTATACAAGCAAACATATGGATAACAACACAATAAGCAATTTCTCATTAAACATTTCTTCACTATTGCTGACAATAGGATCAAAGAAGAAGAGCTGCAACTGGTCAACACATTAATCTCTAAATGAGATCTCCCCATAACCTGGAAATTTGAAGAACAGTCACAGATATGAAAGTTCAGCAACTACAGCG
Organism: Hyparrhenia diplandra; assembly: GCA_015847255.1. Lineage (NCBI taxonomy): Eukaryota > Viridiplantae > Streptophyta > Magnoliopsida > Poales > Poaceae > Hyparrhenia > Hyparrhenia diplandra. Next base: position 576,508 of record JADLZK010011058.1, read on the forward strand.
CACTAAAATCACCTTTATATAAAATGTAGGATGACTGGCAGAAATCATGTCATGCATTTATTTTTCAGTATACATCGTCCATAATTACACTTACAACATTGCTATGTACTACACCTGCAACTAAATAGGCATGGAAATGGCAATCACAGTACTGATATGTGATGCCACTCTAGTTGGTGTATCTAAGCAACATGCTTAACACCTTACATCCAAATTGCTAGGTATAATTCAATGGTCACCAAAAGCTTAACCTGAGGAAGGTACATCTAATTAATTGTATTAGCAATCTTAACGACACAAAAAGTGATGTCAACCATGTCCAAATAGTAGTTATAACTGCTGATACAGAGAAACAATGAAGATATTAGGAGTATGAAACTAAAGGAGATCAGTGTACACAGACCATATCAAATATAAGGATTTTAAAGAGACCATATGAAAATACAGTTTTTCTACTAACTGAAATTAAAAGAGAACATTTAGAAAAGGAACATATCTGCAGAAGCACTTGTAAATAATTAAAGCCATTAGTAATAAAATATGAAGTAACTACTATCAGAAAAACAATTAGAGACATGCTTCTCCAAATGCATCCTGGTGACTTCTTTATTTTTCATAGTGAACAAGTTTGTTGCTTCTTTGCATTTAACGTCACATTATTAGCATTCAAACATAAAATTTCAGCAAAGCCTATATGCATAGCTCCATAGAAAATCTAAAAGAGTTTGAATAAAGCCCAGAGTCCAGACCACAGTGCCGGACATTGGGTATATGATGAACACAAGTAATGTAACAGACTGATGCTTGTTTTCATTTGATCTAGTCAGATCAAATCACCAACCTCAAACATAGGCTCAGCGGTTGGACTACAGTCAACAAAAATGGAAACTGTTCCTTTGTCAGAGTGAAGAATGCTTGGTTTTCCAAGTTCAGCCTGCAGATGCCAAGCCATCAAAAAACAAAGGAAGTCAAATAAATGACACCATGGAAGAGGTACAACACACTACTTGTAACGACTTCATTTAATCGAGTTTATCTAAGTAGTAACAATATCAACAGACAGATAGACACCAACTTGTTGACTCTCTAGTGTAATGTTTATTGTCACTCTCAAACAAAACTAGCATTGTGATTTCAGGGTTCACAGCTTTACATAATAAAACTGAATTAAAGCATTAGCTTTGCAACATAGGTGCCTCATGCTTAATACCAATCAATAACTGGCAACCTCAGTGTCTTAGGAACATCAGAGTTGCCTGGTAGGAATTTTGAAGCTAAGTCGATAATACAAGATGGTGTACAGAGGATTGAACTAGACATGCAAAAACATTCGCCTTGCCCTCTGCCCCTATTTGCAGCAAAATGATAATGAGGACCGTCTCTTACCTTGACACTAGCGATTATTTCAGTGGCCCCCAATCTAACACGCGCTGAGCCATTCGCCTGTAACAATCACCAATCCAAAGTAACATAAACCCGCAGGGGCGTTCCAGGAAAGGAGGAAACGAGACAGGCATGCGATGCGTCGCCCAAACATTGAAACCCACCTGTGGGATGACTCCGGTTTGGACGGAGAGGGCCCGGAACTGCAGTCGCTTACGTCCATCAGTGCGAAGGTCCTACGCAATGCCGCCGCGGATGAAGTGCTTCTCCCCTTCAGAAAGACCCACCATCGTCCTGGACACAGCGGGACAGAAACGAACACAACCGGTCTCAGCAGAAAGTCTCAATGGCATTTGGTCGAACACCTTGACTGCAACTCAGTTAAACTGGACGGATCGTACCACACCGTACCGCACCACAGTACAGTATAGCCAATAAGGGAAGAGAAGGGGGCATGTACTTAGTGGGTGGGTACTCGCTGGTCGCCGCCGGCAAAGCGACCAACGAATGCCTGTGCACCTGGCCTACGGCGAGAGCGCGCGCGCAAGCGAAATGAACGGGAGAAGCCAGCCAGGAGGTGCAGCAAGGGGGTAAACGTGAACGCAGAGGCAGAGGGCCTCCGATTTTTGTTGCAAAATTTTGGAGTTCGCCAACCTGCTGAATGCCGAGTAACTTCACAGAAATACAAACAGGTCGCCTAAAATGCATTTTACAGCTCCTTTTTTTAGAAAAAAAAAAAAAAGGCATTTTACCATTTATATTGAGCTGAAACCGTAAGATTACATTACAATAACCAAATGTTCATTACACAACTTTTTAAAATATTGAGCTGAAATCGAAAGATTACATTACAATAACCAACTCTTCTTTGCAATAGATTGAAACGCATCATCAGGTATTCATCATCTGTTGATTGGTGACGAAGAAGAAAGAAAGAAGTGCAGTTATAAAGGATTTATATAAGTATAATAACATACCACGAGGACCTAGAATCATGATAGTCCAAACTCCAAAGCTATACATACTTCAACCAAGGCACAAGGTACTAGCAGCACCCTGCCAACAAGGCTAAAGACACAGAACACCCAGCTTCAGAACTGTACCAACATGGTGATCTAATTGAATCATGTTGAACAAACTTCATCACCAGAATAGAAAGTTCACAACAAACAAAATTTTGTCCAAGAACATGTAACCATGGAAGCATTTGATTATTCTAAGTATAAATGTGTGGTCCAGCAAGAATCCATTATTGCAAGTCCAGGCTTAACAGCAAGAAAGCAAGGTCAGGAGTAGCCCTGCTCTTATGCGCCCGATCTTATACACACATACAGATAGGCTCCAGAACCAGTCTACACGGTCAGTTCCGTCCTGGAGACAAGAATGCCATCCGTATCAGCGTAGAGCCACTCGCCGTCGCAAATCCTGGTTCCAGCAATGTTGACGGGGACATGCTTCTCCCCCATCCCCTTCTTGTTTGCCTTCATAGGGTGCGAGTTCAGAGCTCGCACTCCAATGTCGCAGCCATTGATCTCATCGACATCCCTGATGCAGCCATTGACCAGAATACCAGCCCACCCATTGTTCTGAGCCTGCTGGACGGGGTTGCCACCAAGAATGGCACAGCGCATGCTTGCACCACCATCAACCACAAGCACCCTCCCGTGGCCTTTCTCCTCGAGGAACTCACGGATCAGAACATTGTCCTCGTACACCTTCAGTGTGACGATAGGGCCGGCGAAAACTTGGCGCCTTCCGTAGATTTGGAAGATGGGCTGGAGAGCACGGAGCTCGCCGTTCATAATCAGATGGGGATTAGCATCGCATACTTCAGCGGTGGCCAATGGCAAGGCAGCCATATTTTAGTGTCACTCCTGCTGTCATAAGACAGGAAAATAAAACGCTGAGCAAAATGAACCAAACCTTCCCTTTCATGGAAAGCAATAGCAGACATTCTCCAAAGAAAAGAAAAGAAAAATAACTTTTGAATTGAACATATAAAACTAGTAGAAGCAGGACAGCAATACGGCGGTGTCCTGAAATTGAATAACAGCGAAGCAGGAGATAGATTACTTGTCACTCGACTATTAAAATTCTGTGGAGCAGTCATTTTCCTATGGTTACTGCTCCGATCGATCAGTGAGCATCAATAACCCAGAGAAACATAAGACACTCAGTCTTGGATGAGAAACATCAACCACCATAGTAGCCTTCTTTAATGGAAAGGTCCATCCAGACATGTCAGTCTGACTATTTGCGCAAGAAGTTTTCACTAGCAGTTACATACAGTACACTCTACCTACTATGTATCTATCTACCTTTGGGTGACATTTACATACAGAGGTGGGCCTGAGTTGCTGGGTAAATGAAGCTCGGAGCTCTGAATTGAACAAGTACTGGCAATTTAGTAACAGGAGGCTAAAGCTAGAGTGGTGGATCGTGATTTTGTGAAACCGAAATCATAATAGTAACTGTGGGCTTTATCTACTAGCATGGGCGGATCCAGCTGGATGCATGCCAATTATTTTGAGAAAAAAAAATGAGTATATGTTTGATATATGTATGATGGGATCCCATGTATGATTCGTCGCCCAAATCCTGGGCGTCCCCATCGCCACGACCAAAATCCAGCAAAGCAAAAGAGGAAAAGCAGCAGGGTTTGGGGAAGGCCAAACTCCCATCTCCGCACCATCGGCTCCCATGGCCATGGCAGCTTCCGAACTGCAGGGGCAGCAGCAGGCCACAACAGCTCTCGATCTGCATAGAGATCTGCAAGGGGGCCGCATGGGAGAAGGGGAGGGGAAGCGGCAGGGAGGACCGGAGGAGAGGAGCCGGCTGCAGATGTCAACGGAGGGGGCAGAGAGAGAGAGCGAAAGAGGCGGCACCTGATAGAAGCAGAAGCAGCAGCACCAGCATCGGCGGCGGCGGCCCACCTCGTCGGAGAGCGAGAGGGGCACCTTATACAAGGGTTAGGGAAGGGCATTCTAGGCTTAGTTTTTTTTTTTTTTGTTCTTTTCTTTCTTTTTTTTTTTTCTACTACGGCACTGAATTTTTCGTACTCATTTAGGTGTCACTAGTCAATTCAAAAGGTGCCTCATGCCTTAATAAACATGGATATATATACTTGTGCAATTTATATTATGTCTAAAGTATCTCCTTTTTATCTTTTATCATCAAAAGATTCTAAATTTCACTCAAACACACACAAAAAAAAGTGGGAACAAAATAGTCCATTGTCCACTTCCGACTCCTCAATTTTACTGCTCTCATACCATATCGAAAACTCATCAATAATTTACTAAGGTTATTTCTTAAGCTTTAACGAGCTAACGAGGACCTGTCCCTTCCTGATGAACCTTGTCCCTTTCTAAAACCGGACTTTAGTAAAAACATGAATATCTTGGTTAATACATTCTCTGATATTATAGTATTCTGTGAGAAAACAAGCTAAACTTCAATAATAAAAGGTACTGTAAATATGTTTTTATTTACTGAACACGTAAAACGTATGTACTCCCTCCCCCTTTCGGGTTTGTCACTCTGTGCCATCTTAAACGTATGTACTCCTCCGTCCCCATTTGAAGTTTGTCACTTTCACGCCATCTTTTTCGATACTTCGCCTTATTCAAAAAAATTTGCACAAATATAATTTATTTTGTTATGACTTATTTTATCAATAAAAATACTTGAATATTGATTAATTTATTTTATAATTTACATAAATATTTTAAATAAGACGGATGGTCAAACATGAAGTTGAAAAGTCAAAAACGACAAACTCCATGGGACAGAGGGAGTAATTGCTTAACGATCCATGAGCAGGGGAAAAAAAAACATTTCTAGTTATGTAATCCCTCGTACATACGGTAAATAAAGGCTACTGGAACCAAAATGGACAAACCTGTGGAAGAAACACGCTACTAAAATTAGCTCTGCGTTTTTCTGGATGAATGTAACCTTCAGCAGTTCAGCTAAACAGGGTCAAGCACGCCCCCAGATATTCTTCAATCACAGTTATTTATGGCCAAGTTCGAGTAACTAGCTCGTGTGCCTCATGTATCGATTTTGTCTTCCTTTCATGTAACTCTTTTCCTTTTTAAAAAATAAAAATAAAATGCATAGTAGAGGTCTCCTATTTCCCCTAAAAAAAAGTTCTGCAAACAGCACAGTTAAACATTGAATGAGATAATCAGCTTAAATGACGCAAAAATTAACTTGAGAAAAGTAAGATGGCCAAAAAACAGGAGCTAGCTAACATGAATCTTCATCCACAGCCTTGCTTAACTTCCCCACACATTCTACCGTCTCCTGTTGCATCAAATCAAAGCGCCTACACAAGACCCAAGTTCAATCGGACACCAACAAACTAAGTGACGTTCTGGCAAAAGCCGGCCAAAGTCCAGTCCTCCCATGTTCGACGCCACAGAACAGAATTATGCATCTCAATTCTCAACCAACTATTCAACTATAGACAGCAACTCAGCATCTTGCACATCTAGGTGGCCTGCGAGGCACAAGCCCGTGCTGCCGCTCTCTCCAAGGCCTTGAGCCTGTTAGCCTCCATGCGGGCCTTCTGCTCCTCAGTGAGCTCAATCTTCGCCCGCTGGGGGCCATCGCTGGCTGCTCCGTCCTGGGGTTTCTGCGCCACTGAGTCAACTTCTTTTGGAGCCGGCGGCTCTGGAATCTCTTTATGGGTTCCCTCACCAGCCGCAATCGAGGGTTCCTATCAACAGCAGTTCACAAGTTCAGGCAAGTCCGAGTGCATTGTATATATAGTAGCTTATGGCTTGTCAAGGATGAAGTAATTAGAGGAGAGGGCATACACTTACATCAGCTGCTTTTTCATAGATTTCATTAAGCAAGTCTTCTTCCATGGGATCCACATCGTTGGTCTCCATCGGTGGATCGGCATCTTCTTGTACTGGGTTACTGACATGGTTGTCTGAAAGCGGAGCTTCAGTACCAAAAATTGGGTCTTCAGGTGCAGTTCCATCTGCAACAGGGGTTGCACAATCACTATAGTGGGCGCGAACACTGAAGGAAATGCAGTTCTGGTGGAAGTTTACACTATCCATGCACGTCGCTAACAAAGACAAAGAGCTCTTACCAGGTTCACCTTCTGGCATGTCTTCATAAACTGGCGGTTCGTACAGAAGTGTAGGATCACCCCCTCTGGCAACCCTGTCCCTCAGTTCAGATACACACCTCTAATGAACAATCCAAAAGAACACTCTTGTCAGAAATAACAAGGTCACGGCAATGTCCAACGAGAAAGAAAATGTTGACTTTCTAGTGAGAATGGTGATTGTGCGTGCAAACAAAAAAACATATCACTCTGCAAACTAGTTTTGGCTTCTCAAGTTGACGAATAGCAACTCAGTGACGCGTGAGCTGAATTCTTCCTTGGTCCCAAAGTCTAGCCACCAACAGGTTGCGCTTGAAATAACAGATTTTAGACTTGAAATCTAGCTCTTCCTCAAATAAAGAAGGGCTTGGTGGCATGTTTAATACAAGCATGCTATTATTTTAACAAGGGCAAATATGATTGACCCCTCACAAAACAAAAAGGAAAGCGAAAAAAGACTAAAAGGCTGATGGGGAATAGGTCATGGAGAAATGGCAGTTCAGTATGGCTTAGGTGTTTTTATGACTGCAGGTCTGTTTTGGGCAATATGGAAGACTAGTAACAAGGTAGCCATTGAAAAGAAACTTGCTAAAACTCTACTGTGTGCAGAAGTGGTTGGTGCTGCACAAGGAGGCCAAAGGAACAATCCTTAAGATGACAGACAGAATTAAGGCGTGGATGTTGAATTTAAAACCTGGGAGCTTCATGAGTTGTGTTGTTGTTGAGTTGTAATCATTACTCAGTATTGTAAGCTGGAACCCCCAGCATTATATCGAACTAATTGCTTAAGCAGAGAATATTTTGTCAAAAAAATGTGCTGCTAAGCTCTGGAATTTGGATCTGTTTTCTTTCTTTTGACAGTCCTCTAAATTCATCCTTGGGATTAATAATTGGTTGACAACAAAGTACAGGTTTATTCAAAAAAAAAAAACAACAAAGTACAGGAAGCAAGAAGTAAACTAAGTCCTGAGCTAATGCTACACCAAATTTAGGTCTTAATTCACTCTAGTCTGTTAATTTAATTTGCAGTCACAGGAAATCAATGGGTCAGCTTACCCTGACGCGGTTGCCGGCACCCAATTTCTCAACTTTGCGCACAAACTGTTCAAAGGAGTAGTAAGGTATCAAACGAGAGTGCCAGTCCGTGTAGAGCTTGATGAGATTGCGAGGTCCTCCACCTGAGAGCAAGTCATTCATGAGATAAGGAACTAGGAGGTCAAAGGAGAAGAGAAGATACATATCATGGTTTGAGAGGCGAATGGAGTTGCCTCCTATGCATGGCCATCGTTGTTTGAACAGATGCGTTTTGAATCGATTCAAGGAAAAGGAAACAGAATGAGTAGGAGTACCTCATGGCCTGGGCGTCTTGTGAGGCTTGAATGCCTTGGGGAAGTAGCGGAGCACGGCCGATGCCGCCGTCGGAGAGGAGCATGTCGGCGTGAGCTTGGGGCGGCGTGGGCCCTCTCCTTCTTCTTCTTGCCCTTGCCGTCCTGCGGCTGTGGTGGCGCCCGCCGTCGGCCCGTCCCCCTCCGCCGCTGGGGGGCCATCTGGGCTTGGCGTTGAAGCGGGGGCGGCGGAGGGACGACTAGGGTTGGCGGGCGCTGGCGGCGTCGGGAGGTTGGCGGGTGCGGAGGAGGAGGGGCAGTCGCGGGACCAGTGGCCCGGGCGGCCGCGACTTGAAGCAGCCCGTGGGCGCCGCCCGCTGCCATGGCTGGGGTGGGTTGGGGAATTGGGGATGGATGGACGGATCTTGCTCCAAATGCCCTGGTGAGGACAGTGGCAGACCTAGAAATTGAAACAAGGGTAGTCCTCATCAAAAAAAATTTCTTACCCAATACAACAAAACTCAAAAAAAAATCGGTAAAATGACTATAAATTAACCAAAATTGGTAAACTTTTTTTTTGCTTATACCTCTTAAAAAGAAATGCTATATTTGATTTCTTCTTGCCTCAAAAATCCTGAAAACTTACAAAAATTTAATTCAATTCTAGGCTCAAAGATGATGATCTACAATCCCTAATCCTTTACAACCCCTAATCCTTTACAATCTTATCAATAAACCTCTTTTTACTTAAACTCATACTAATAGAAAAAATCATTCTTATAATCTTATCATGACAAAATACAAAAGTAAAGGTTTCTGCATTTCAAGTATTTGAGCATATTCAAGTACGAACTCAAGGTTTGAGCAGATTCGAGTATTTGAGCAGATTCGAGTACGAACTCTAAGGTTTCTGCATTCAAGTATTTGAGCAGATTACACGAAATAAATTGCTAAATTGCAGTGATTAGAAATGAATTGTCTTACACTTACAAGGTGAATAGTATAGAAAATGTTTGATCAAAATTAAAATTTTGTATTATGTATACATGGATTTTCTAACAAATGAATTATCGCTAAGAAAAAGCAATATTAAATACCTTTTACAGATTACACGAGAATTAGCTTACAGATTACAACAAATGTATCATGTACACAAAAGTACTGAGCTTACAGATTGCCGTGGACTGCGAGGCGGAGACGGAGACTCCCCGTAGCAAGCTCGCGGCCACCTCCCTCCGCACAGATCTTGCCGCCGCCGTCCGCAGAGAGGCTCGCGCTGATGCTCCTCCGCCGAGATGCGTGCCTGGCTCGCCGGTTGCCGCTCCTCTCCCTCCGCCGAGAGGCTCGCAGCCTCCCTCCGCGTAGATCTCGCCGCGGCCGTTGAGAAGCGCGCGCCGAGCGAAGCAGCCGTGCTCGCCGGTTGCTGCAGCCCGCGAGTGGGGGAGGCACGGAGGCGGGGACGCGCGATGCCAGGGGGCCGCGACCGCGGCTGGCTCGCGAAGTGGGGACTGGGGAGGCGAGACGCGACACACGGGTCGCGTGGGTCACGGCCTCAGGGTCACGGGGCGGCGGCTGCTGGTGGAGTGTGGAGCGGGGATTGGGAATTTGGGTGGGGAAACCCTAGAACCTGAAATTATATACCTTTTCGATAGTACCGACGTGTCGGTCGCGGGTATGGCGGGTTTGACGGATGACGCGACGCTTATTTCTTTACCCGTGAAGCTTTGCCCGTTAGGGCACAACTCTATGCCCGTGCCCTCGTGCCTAACTCATGCCCCGTATCCGCGCCCGTCGGGTCTCATGCCCGCGGCACGCGGATATTTTCTACATGTTGCCATCGGAGCAACATGGCCGGTGTAGTCAAGTCGGTCGTGACACGGTGTCATCAGCACGCATCAAGCGGGCCCGGCGTCCGCGGCGCGGGCGCGGTCATATTTGCTTCTCTCCTCCGCCGGCCCCCCTCTCTCCTTTGAGGTATCCCTCAAGACCGAGATCGTCAAATCCCATCAACCAGGAACGCCATGTGTACCGCATTGCATTGGATTCTCCGGACCACTACTCTCGTGTCCATCCCGACGCCCGGTACTCGTGGACGGTGGTAAAGCATCGTTATACTAGGAGTAGCGCATCCGGTGTCTGTTGGTATTTGTTAACATACTGAGGAATATTATCGCAGTTTAACGGATACTTGGGTGAGCACTTCACGAGGAATAGGGCTTTAAATATCGAATCCAGGGGAGAAGGTGAGAGGGTACGTCAAGGTGTATAACTAAATCAGAGTGGCTATAAAACTAGATTAAAAAGAGAGGTAAGAGTTCTATTAGGAAGGTCTTGTTCTCACTTCAAGTAAATCATTTGCACATTGTTCTTAAGAGGGGTTGTCATGAAGAAACTCTTAATAAAGGGAATCTACGCAAACAACGCAGGGCTCCTACGATTTCTATAAACGGGGCGGGCATACGAAGGACTCAATGGTATTTGTCACCACCACGATCGACTTTTATCGGTTGGTGTTTCACCCCGACCTATAGAAGGTATTCGTAATAAGCTAGTCAATCTAAGCACCACGCTTACATTAATCTAACAACTTTAACTCAAGAGCAACCAAGAATCAAAGTAATCTTATCAAAGAAATACGAACCTTAAGAACAATAGAGACAATACCACTTACTCGAATGGAAGTCGAACAATCCACAAGATCTCGAGTTGCGCTCCAATGGCACCAACTCGGAGGAGGAAGAAGAAGATGGAGGCGCCGACGCCTCAGGGCCTTCCTTCAACTCCGCCTCAACCGCGCTCTAATTCTCTCAACTTGAAGCTCTACTCTCAACTCTAATCTAGGGCTTCTAGTTCTACATCTTGTCTAATCTTCTACTTCTAGTTCTTGAACTAGAGCTAAGGCCGTCGACTAGAGCTGGATCTGATCTGATATGATGATGAGTTGATCTGAGATTCATTGAAGCCAGGGGCCTGGGGGTCTATATATATGGGTCTTCTTATGTCTCTTCAGCTTCAGCAGGCAATGTGGTACTAATCTTCATGGGCCTTGACAATGAACGATGACCATTGGATCAAACCGACATTATACGGCCCGGGTTTAGATTGCGTCTTAGAGGCGGTGGAGGAAGCTTCGGGAGAGCGGGGGGGCAACTTGACGGCCAAGCGGGCCGATCGCCCCATTATTGGGCGATCGGCCCGTGGTGGGCTCCACTTCCGGGCCCCGCGATGCGTCGTGGCTTCCTCGAGTCTTCTAGATGATGTTTTCTTGATTGTCAAGTTTCGTTCACGTCGGGTGTAATCGGAGCCTTCTAGACTTGTTTCGAGGTTGGATTGCGTTACGTTGCGTCCAGGTCGTATGACACGCCAATTCCGGTGTTTTTTCGTTAAGTCCACGCAAATCACAACTTTACCAAAACTCATGGAAATCATTAGTATAAACCCCTAATAAGGTTATCTAATTATATTTTAGTCCTTTTCCATGTTTAGTTGACAATTAAAAGTATACGTTAACGGTGTCAACAAACTCCCCCACACTTAGGCTTTTACTCGTCCTCGATAAAAGGATGGTCTAACTTTTAATGTAAGTAGAGACAAAGAATGGATCATAATTATACTCCATGGTCATACCCGCACTTTGGGATATCCGAGCATAAAATGGTTAGAAACGAGATCACCTTAAATTCTTAAACCAAGTCACTTGGAGAGATTTTTGCATAAGTTTTGAAAAGAAAACATAGCTCTACTTACTCCTTTGTGACACTCTCAAGTCTCTCAAAATATATTATATCCTCACAGTTTATTTATTATATCATATGTGGAGCTCAAGAACATGTAGCATACTTACCTTGTATTTATTGCTAAGTCAACTGTGGATCCATGGAGATAGATGTCATAAGTCATAGATCAAGATGTGCATGTGAGTCAAGATTATTATTATCACTTTGCTCTCTCTAGTTGAAAATCGTCTATCTCCCTTTTTTGGAACATTTATATTTATTTATTTATTTTCCAAGCGAGGTAAACCGGCTATTTAGTGGAGAGGTGGGTTCTACTCACCCTCGGACACTTGTCCATTTTACTCTCTTATTTATTAGAGAAGTGGGCCCTACTCACCCCGGACACTTGTCCATTATTCTTCTCTTCATTTTTGCCTTTTTCTTTTCTTAGAGAGGGGGTTCTTCGGCCAGTAGAACACTTGCTCATTTTCTCCTCTCTCTCACTTTTCTCTCCACTCTTAGAATTTTGAACATTTGGCTTTTTCATAGCTGTACCTTTTTCAACAATTAAAATTATGGGAGATAGAGATTAAAACTTTTAAAGCATGGATACTTTAGTGAAAGCAAAGGTAATGCGTGATCTTGATCTTAGACTTTAGACAAATTTCAACATGGGTCGTGGTTTTGACAAAGCTCAATACAAGAAAGCAACAATTAATTAGATATATCTTTAATGATTGCTACGGCTCTATTAGGATGTATCATTGATCACAAAGGAGAAGCATAACTAATGATTTTAATATTTTGAAATAAATAACTCTCAAAAAGACAAGATAAAAGAAAAAGGATCTCATTATTCTAACTTTATTCTTTTCTCATGTTTTAAGCAATTAAAGCATCCCACAAGTGACAGGTATATGTAGGAATTTAATTATGCAAAACTTTGTTCATGGGTTAACAAGACATCTTTTTTTTAGTATAAGGAAAACATACCATAACGAGAAAAAGACTTATTTTAATTCGGAAGCGGAAAGTAATTTTAAAAATTGAAAAGTTTTAGGAAGCAAACCGAGCGGTGGACTAAATGGGCCTGAGTGGGGGGCGAGGGAGGGCGGTCGACCTAATAATTGGGCCGACGGCCTCCCACCGGACCGTGTCGGGGCTAGTTCGTCGTCTTGAAGTCGATGGTTCCGATCTTGGTTCAATTTCTTGATTTTGGTCGCTAAGAATTCTGTTAGGTCGCCGAGGATCTCCCCCCACACTTATTTTCTGTTATCTTGCATCCAAAGCATGGTGGAGACAAAAATATCCGTAAATATATGGAGAATAATTGACTCAACTTGTGGATGACTTCCATAAGAGCACTTTTATTATATAATTCTGAATCCTAATATTTAATAGTAAACTAATTTTGACTAAACCGAACTAAACAAATTAATCGAACTAACTTTTTATAACTCACATGCTAAGACTCATTAACTCGTATATAATAACTAGCTAATATTAAAAGGTAAAGTAGCAATACTTATCGTGATAATCGGGGTGCTCTCCCCAATTTGGATCTTAAAGTAGTCCTTTCGTTCGTCCTTGGAACTTGTTCGCCGGGTTCTCCTTACATGTTCTCCCTGTAAATATTAATTCCGCATATACCCGAAGGAACAAATTCTAGGAACATATTGTGAGCCTTCATGTGCTCACGATATTTTTTTGGATTTTTCTGTAAAAAGCGTGGACCTTCATGTGCCCACATATTTTTGGAATTTTTTTTCTATAAAAGTGTGGACCTTCATGTGTCCACATATATATATATATATATATATATATATATATATATATATATATATATATATATATATATATATATATATATATATATATATATATATATATATATATATATATTTTTAAGAATTTTCCCATGCAAAAGGATGATGATGCAAAAACATATGAATGCAATATTTTTGGATTTTTATTTTTATGCCGCCACAACAAAGGAGTACTTGCATGGGGCTTTAAGAAAGCGATGTAAATGCAGCAAACATATTTTTATGAATTTTTATGCAGGTATAGGAAAGTAAATATGCTAAAGGAAATATGCCGTGTAGAAAAATAAATATGTAGATAAATACCGAAGTTACCTCTCGGCAAGAATTTTTGAGTACTTACTCCCATGGCGACGTCATCGATGGCACCTCGCCGAATGTGGGTTCGAAATGGTGCCTTGATCTCGACGCAGTGGCGTAGATGAGGTGGCCGATGGAGATGGTGTTTGTTCGGGTTGATGACGCTGGCGGGTAGTGGTAGGTCTTCCGAAGGTGTACTCTTGACGCGTCTCTTCGGTAGGTGATGCTTCTTTCTTTTTCCATGTCGCTTCTTCGGAGGAGACCTTTCTTGGAGTGGAGGTGCTAAGTGTTCAGGTTGGTGGGGGCGGCGAACTTCTTTAATCTTTCTTAATGTCTTCCTTGTTCGGTCAACTCGTTCCAACCGGTCTTGTGATTTTTAGCGGCGTCTTCGCGTCTTGTTCTTCTTGGGTCTTGTGGTGAGGTAGGCAATAGTGGGGTGTAAGGCCCTCTTGATGGAGTATGGGGATGAATGTTGACCCATTACTCTTGTCAAGTGGTCTACACCTCCGATCATGTCGTGCTCACTTTGATCTTCCTTGGTCACTCCTCAAGTGCATCATCCGATCTTAATAGCCACTTGGTGATGGCGTTGCCCATGTTCTTATTTGATTCACCGCTTGAAGGAAGATTGGATGGTGGCGGTGGCGGCGTCTTGTTTAGTGTGCATATTTGTAGGTGGGGACTTCCACTTGTAGGAATTGGGGAAGTAAGATTTCTCCTCTTATTGCGCAAAGTGAGTCCCGCTTGCAAAGACAAGGTAGAGATCAGTGCACGGGCTCTGTCGGTGGGAAAACACCAATGAACCAAAATTTCATTTACTTCTACTCTAACCTTGTGGGCACATTGAACAAGATAAAGATAATGTAAAAGTTCATTTATGACGGGGGTGGTAAGATCGTAAGATAAATCTAGCATGTAAATATTTTTAGCAAAATAATGAGCGAACGAAAGTGATGCTAGAAACGATTTTAAAAAGCTAACATGTCGAAAGTTAACAAGATTGAATCATGTGAAACTATAACTCTAGCATGTTTGACTTTTCATTTGTGAGAATGCCATAGTAAAAAGGGAAATCTTAATGACTACTTACCTCAAGGTGTTACCTTTATTATTGGAGTATGATGGCGCTTATTACACCTTGTGGTGGTCCTTCTCTCGTTCTTGAGTGTCATGTGGAGTGACAGGTGCATGTCGGGAGGAAGAGGATGGCTTAATTATCTTCAATGGAATTGGCCTCCCTCCTTGATGCTTCCATCACCCATGAATTCCTTCTTCGAAAGTGAGCGCTTGATTGTGGATCTTGTCTTGTGTCACTCTCTTGTTTTTTTTTTCGCTCATCGGGAATTCTTTTTATCCATAAGTCATGTCTTACATGTCTTGCTCAATCTCTAGTGAGTTCATCTCGACCTCCCCCAAACTTGTTTGAGTTTATTATTTTTGCAGGGGTTAGTCCAATAAAAATATACCAAAGATCTAATATAGTTTACTATGGTTCAAAAGTCAACCTAGACACCACGTCTAATTTGATTTAGGAAGGCGTTCTAACCTAAGCACCACGCTTAATTTAAAAAGCCTTTAGAAGAAAGATCACTACACCTTATGGTTTTGGGAATCAAACTAAACACCATGTTTAACTCGAGCCATGAAAACAATTTAAACTAGGCACCATGCTTAATCTAAAAGGCGTGATGAAAATACTTCAAAACCTAAGCATACTATAGCAAACAATGGTAGCATGAAAGCATTGCAGAGATTTATTCAAACAGAGATGATAGAGCATGATGTGTGTTTAGCGGATCGAGCATGCATAAAGGTAAAGATAACCAAGCTAGTGTAGCAACACGACAATAAATGTTTCTATGTAATTCAATATTGCATAATGACCGGTTGGACATACCTTTGTATTGTCATCCTTCGTTCTTCTTTACTCCAAACCTCGAATGGTTAGTGACAAGAATACCCAGAAGGAATATTTTTATAATCATATGCTCATAACATAGGGGTATATAGTAATATATAAGTCTTATAGTATTTCCCCCTAGAGTGCTTGTTTTTAGGACAAAAGCTCATCCTTGGGAAACTTTCAAATTATGAATCAAGATGATGAAATGGTTTCCCTTATATTGCCAGTCTCAAAATTTCAAGCCGTTGGAATATTCATCGACAACCACCCTTTCTAAATTTTTAAGAAAGAGAGTATGAGGGGGGATGGAGATCTCATGTGCGTGCAAGAATTGAGATGGCAATCAATTTAGGAGTGAGCATGGACTAGGTGGAAAAGTTCCATTTATGAAGTAGTCTTTATGCTCATTGATGTTCTCCATAAAATGCGCTCCTTTTGGTCTTCCTTAGATTGTTCATAAAATTTTAGGATCGTGAGGAGACGCAAGAAAAGGGCACAAGAGGATTCATTGGGCTTAAGGATGTGGTTAAAGATGGGTTCGAAAAAGAATTATCTAATTTGAACATAGAAAGAGAGAGAGACAGGAGTGGCTTCTTGATGGCTTTGCTCTCTTCCTATGGCATGATTAGATATGCCATCCTTGAGGTTCCCCAATGTTCTTGCGTAGCAATAAAGGTGCTTTCTAAGAGATTATCTCAAAAGAGGTTTGGATTATATATGGTCTCTTGTGAATTTGGAAGTTCATGAAACTCATCATCTAAAGAGATATCCAAGGGTTGAATTTCTTCTCCCCTTAAAGGTTTTTTAGCGCATTGATGGTTTGGGGTCGATAGCTAAGTCTTAGGATTGGAGTGATGGTGATATAGCTATCGGAACTTCTATTTTTTTCTATTTGGAGGATGATTCTTCTTCCTTTGGGTGGTCATAAAGAATGCTAGTATATGGGTTTCACCCCTGAGTTCATCAAAGCAAACCTTGCTTAAAAAGGGAAAGAAAAGGTTCCTCCAAAAATCGCATGATGATCATGCGTACAACACTTTCATGATGTCGGCAAAGACTCCTACCATAGAAGATATGATCCCGCTTCTCACTCGAGAAGTATTGCTTCATGATCATTTTGATCAACCGTAGGCGTAGCTAATGGCCGAGATGTAAGGATGAGATCTAAGGATTCTAGTGGCCGAGAGCTTCCGCTTTAAGGGTGCAGTATAAGATAGATAAATATGGAATCAATTGATCCCACGAAGATAGAAAAAGATGAGAAGATAGAATAAAAGAAAAAGATAAAAGTATGGTACAAGATTTAGCTATAGTTTTTTCAACGTGGTCTCAAACCGTTTCTCCGCCAACGGCGCCAGCTTTAAATGCTTGTTGGTATTTGTTAACCTACAGGAATATTATCCGCAGTTTAACGGATATGGTGAGCACTTCACCCCGAATAGGGCTTTAAATATCGAATCCACGGGGAGAAGGTGAGAGGGTACGTCAAGGTGTATAACTAAATCCAGAGTGGCTATAAAACTAGATTAAAAGAGAGGTAAGGAGTTCTATTAGGAAGGTCTTGTTCTCACTTCAAGTAAATCATTTGCACATTGTTCTTAAGAGGGGTTGTCATGAAGAAACTCTTAATAAAGGGAATCTACGCAAACAACGCAGGGCTCCTACGATTTCTATAAACGGGGCAGGCATACGAAGGACTCAATGGCGCTGTCACCACCACCACGATCAGCCTTAACGGTTGGTGTTTCACCCCGCCTATAGAAGGTATTCGTAATAAGCTAGTCAATCTAAGCACCACGCTTACATTAATCTAACAACTTTAACTCAAGAGCAACCAAGAATCAAAGTAATCTTATCAAAGAAATACGAACCTTAAGAACAATAGAGACAATACCACTTACTCGAATGGAAGTCGAACAATCCACAAGATCTCGAGTTGCGCCCAATGGCACCAACTCCGAGGAAGAAGAAGATGGAGGCGCCGACGGCTCAGGGCCTTCCTTCAACTCCGCCTCAACGCGCTCTAATTCTCTCAACTTGAAGCTCTACTCTCAACTCTAATCTAGGGCTTCTAGTTCTACATCTTGTCTAATCTTCTACTTCTAGTTCTTGAACTAGAGCTAAGGCCGTCGACTAGATTTGGATCCGATCGATATGATGATGAGTTGATCCGAGATTCATTGAAGCCAGGGGGCCCGGGGGGTCTATATATATGGGTCTTCTTATGTCTCTTCAGACCAAAGCAAGCAATGTGGTACTAATCTTCATGGGCCTTGACAATGAACGATGACCATTGGATCAAACCGACATTATACGACCGGTTTAGATTGCGTCTTAGAGGCGGTGGAGGAAGCTTCCTATAGGAGACAGGGGCAACTTGACGGCCAAGCAGAGTACGATCGGCCCCATTATTAGCCGATCGGCCCGGGTGGTGGCTCCACTGGGCCCCGCGATGCGCCGTGGCTTTCGGAGTCTTCTAGATGATGTTTTCTTCGATTGTCAAGTTTCGTTCACGTCGGGTGTAATCCGAGCCTTCTAGACTTGTTTCGAGTTGGATTGCGTTACGTTGGCCCGTCGTATGACACGCCAATTCTGGTGTTTTTCTCGTTAAGTCCCTCGCAAATCACAACTTTACCAAAACTCATGGAAATCATTAGTATAAACCCCTAATAAGGTTATCTAATTATATTTTAGTCCTTTTCCATGTTTAGTTGACAATTAAAAGTATACGTTAACGGTGTCAACAGTGTCCCGCCTTGGTTTGCAGCCTGCACTAGCAAAGAAATAAGATCCGTGTCCCGGCCTAGACGGCCCCCCTCGCCCATGCGTGTTCCCTGCGCCAACGCCGCACCGTGAAAACCCGGAGCGTGAACTACGTAGTAGGAGTATAGGAGAACGACCCTAGTAGCACGCATCTCGATGAAGCTCGGGCCGTTGGATAGTATGGGCAAAGCAACCCATAGTTGTTGGAAATAGCCCTTGCAGCGTTGGGATAGAGTTCCCTTTTCTGTTAATGGGCTGGGCCTTAATTAGTTGCGGCCACGATTAGTTGATTGATTACACCGATCAAGGTAGGATGATGCGGCCAAAAGTGGGGCTCATCGACAAAATTTTTAGGTGGGGCTCGAGTGGGGCTTCCTTTGTTGCGTAGCGGTAGGTGGTGCTTGAGCCCCACCGCCCGACCGCCAACTCCGCCGGGCTGAAGCGGGCCACGCTGGTATGCCGTTGGAGTCCCGAAGGTGGATGGACTTACGCCCGAGAGATAGAGCCATCGGGGCAATTTGGTGGGCCGTGGTGCAAAGTAGTAAAAAGTTTTGGGCCAAATTTCAGAGTAGTCCCGGACCTACCCGGACTATCCACTAGGTCCGCCCAGTGGAGTCGAGAGGCTAGATGGCGCCAAAGAAGCCTCGGGCGAGGAGAAGGCGGAAAAAAAAAAAAAAATAATACAAAACCAAAAGAGGGGCATTCCGAGAATTAAACTCGACCTCTCGCACCCTAAGCGAGAATCATACCACTAGACCAAATGCCCTTTGCTGGCATTTTCTCCCAATTTTATTTATTTCACAACGAGATCAATGTTAGATTTCAATGAAAATATCATCAATTACATCTTAGACTGTTTTGTCTCGCGCATCTTTTCGTTCAATGCTCGTGAAAGTTGGGAATGGCTACCGATCGATTTGGGTGATTCCTTACTTGGATCCATGACTTAGGAGACTTTGAAGAAAGCATTTGCATTGTTAGTTTCATGCTCCAAGAAAAGCTGCTTCCCCTTGTTTGACCAATGGCTGCTTCCCTAGTTTGGTTAACCTTTTTTCTGTTTCTTGAATGTTTTCTCTATGTAATACTTTTCTGTAAAACTATTTTTTTTCAAGATATATATCTTAACCAACAGGGGCTTGCCCGTCTAGATTTCCTCAAAATACAACAGGGGAGGAAAGACAAAAGGTAGGATATATTGAGACCTGTCCCTTTTTAAAAATGTCCTTCAGCAAGAAGGTACTATTGACCAAAATTAAATAGCTATGTCGTTTACAAGCATGTTCATATATAATGAAACAATGGGGCCAATCGACATGTCCCTTTTCTTGGATTATCTCATGGGGTACATGCCATAATGCTCAATACTTCCACTGTCAGACCCGTCCCAAAAGGTGCTACAATCATTATGAGCCTTTTCATGGATACCATTATAAAAGCGCCTTGCTCACCAATACCACCGAAAAATCGATTTATCATGTGTGCCAGCGTCATTTTAAACTCTTTCATGTGTGCCATTCCGTCCGCGTGGCGTTAGATTTCTGCCGTTTGGCGACTTGACACGTGGGCCCGACATTTGGAAAATGACCTCTTTGCCCTCCTCTTCTTTCTCCTCCTCTCCTTTTCTCCATCCTTCTCACTCCATCGGACTCGGGCGGGGAGGGATCTTGGCGGTCGGGATCTCGCCGGCGGCGAGCCTACCGGCGGGGCCGGGACCAAGCTCATCCCGCCCCGCTCCAAGCTCCGAGAATGCAGCGACTCACCGTACTCGAGCTCGTCATGCCCGCGGTGGCGGCCACCATGTCGGGCACGGGTTGGCCGCGAGGGAGGGGATATGCAAAAGCTTCATTGCGGCGACCCACGGGTGGACATCGGCCGCGAATCGCCGCCCCAAGCTCTTCTCCACCGTCTTCTCCTCGACGCCGTCCCCGTTTCGGCGGTGGCAAGCCCAAGTCCTCCAACGCCACCACGGCGTTCCGGCCACCACCGCGGGTGGGCGCGCCGGCACCATGGCCACTTCCACCGACTCCTCCTCGTGAGGCGGGGCCTCATTTGTCGCCACTAACTCGGCAGACGAGGAGCGGTGGCGTGGCGGCGGCGGCGCCGCGACGCCGGAGCGAGGCGCGGCGGCGCCACTGGCGGCGGCGCCACCGGCGCCGCGGCCCGGCGCGGCGGCGCCTCCTCTCGCGCCCGCGTTGTGGAGGGCGAGGAGGCGGAGGAGTGCGGGGAGGACAAGCGGCGTCACGGGCGGCGGAAACGCAGCTCCACCGGCCACGCGCGAGCGCGGCGGCGCCAGCGGAATCTCGCCGGAGCGCGAGGTGGAGGCGGCGGCGCTCGCGACTCCATCGCCATCTCGCCGCGGCAGTGTATACCGGGTCGCGGGTCGGAGGAGCTAGGGCGCACTGCTTGTGCTCAGGCTCGCGCGCCGGACGGACCGGTTCATGAAGCCACGGCGTTATGCGGCGTCAAGTCAACGCGGGGAGGGCGAGCCGCTCGGTGTCTACACTCCGCCCCCATTGGAGAAAATAAAAGGGAACAAAAAGAAAGAAATAAAAAGGGAAAATGAAAAGAAAATAGACAATAAAAAAAAAAGAAGAGGAGGGCAAGGAGGTCATTTTCCTTTGCCGGGCCCACATGTCGATCCTCAAAAAGCGTAAATCTAACACCTCACCTAACGGAATGGCTACACCTAAAAAGAGTTAAAATGACGTACGGCACACATGATAGATCGACTTTTTTCAGTGGTATTGGTGAGCAAAGACAGTTTTTATAATGGTATCCATGAAAAAAGCCTCATATAGATAGCCGTTGGTCTGAATTTTTTTTTTTTTCTTCCCAAAACAAATGGGTTCAACAACCCACTAGTTAAACACTAGGTGTAGTAAATTGTATCGTCCATCAAGCAGGGTTATAAGTTCATCAATTTGTGGTCCATCGACCTCTTTGTTTTTTCCATGGCCCGTCATGAGTTAGGCTTATGAGGTGTCTAAATTTGTAGGCAACGACTTCCAGTTGTCCACCCCAACTGCACCTTGATGAATGCATCGGCTCGCAGATCTGTGATGCCAAAAATTAACTCACGTAGTGCATTAGTGATGATTTCGGTACGTAAAATATTGTTGGGGAAATTTCATCGATTAAACCAACGATTCGATGTCGTAGTGGTATGAGCCATCACTTTACACCCTTTGGGATGAGACTGCCACGACCTCAGGGATCCCCTATAATTCATTCGTTCCCTGGTGATAGTGACTAGGCACCAACTCTGTATTAATCTGCTGCATGCTTGGGTTACCCAAATTAAGCGTCGAGAATTTGGGTGCTATTTTCTTATTTACATGTATTTTTTAAAGAAAGAAAAAACGGAAACAGTATTGAATCAGTGAGAGTGAAAAGAGAATGTTTGTGTAAAGGAGAGCCTGTGGCCATATCTCGTGCCCAACAAAAGGAAAAAGAGAAATGGATGTAGCCAGCACCAGCAGGCCGGGCCGGCATTTTAGTTTTTGGGCGGTTAATTTGGCTGGCTGTATCCATGGCCTGATGGGTGGGTGGGTGGGTGAAAGCAGAAGCCGTGCATCGCGCGCTATGCACGTGATGCCTCACTCGTGTCACTGCCGTCCTACACGTATAAAATTAATTTCCTTTGTTTTAATTAATGAATTGATTAAACGAACGAAAGCGAGGATCGTTGACGGACAGATAACCTTGCCTGGCGAGCTGTTTCAGAGATGCATGGGTGGCAGTATAATTGTAGTATTTACTAAGACAGATGGTAAGACAAGCTAGTATATATAATAATTTTGATTTATTTATTACATAGATAGGTGTATGTACTCCGCCTGTATAATGTATAATGTCCTACATATATAGCTCCACTCCCTTATTCTTAGATTTGATTCTTTTGACGAAGTGATTTTTATGGAGAAAGTAGAATGAGGATCATATTGTGAATGAGCAGTGAAAAAAAATATACTTTTTAGCTTTTCCTAGCTACTCTTACTGTAAGTGGCCGGTGATTCTTGCATATACCATACAAAACCACTGCAAACGACGACGACGGGCATGTGCTGCATCTGCTCGCATCGCATACATGTGTTCTCGCATCACCATTCATCATACACTAATATTTTAATTTTCAAACATAAGAATACACTAATATAGTGTTTGATTCCTTAGGCCTCGTTTGGCTGGCCTGGTATTGGAGTGGATCAGGCCACAAACCACGTGTGTTGGGGGCCAAAACCCATGTCGGGGAGAGCTCCCATGTTGGGCCGAAATGTGCATTTGGCTGCTCGAGTATCAGGGTGGGTGAGAGGGTGAAACACGTCGATACACCGGTAAAATAAAAATCTCGACCCGAGGCGTGGAACTCGCATCTTGGCTCGCTCTCTCGCGTCTGCGCTGCGGACAACGCCGCCGCCGCCGCGCCGGTGCTGCTCTAGCCTCCATCTCGTCTTCGCCGTGCGGACCGCCTCCCTCGTCGTCCCCGCTCCTCCACATCGCCCCCGCCGCCGGTGACATCGTTATCCTCACCGGCCATCCGCACCTGCACGCTGCCCCTGCCCGTGCGGCGAGTAGCTGCAGCAGCAGCACCTGCACGCTGCCCCTGCCCGTGCGGCCGACGAGGAGGGCCTCGGCGCGGCACCTGCACGCTCCGCCGGCGAGGAGGACCTCAGCGCCGCCCCTGCCCGTGCAGCCGACGAGGAGGGCCTGCACGTGGTTCTCTCCCCTGCCCAAGGCTACAGATTAGAAGGTGCGAGTACAAGTAGCGTGCAACAGCTGTCAGCTTTGTCTCCTGTATGTTGCCAGACACACGCGCTTTCCAAATGAAAATTTGATTCGTGGTTTGCCTCACGGGGTTTTGGTTAAGGCAGGTGGATTCACCAGTTCCACGCGTGGGTTAGTGTACCCGTGTATAAAATACACGGACAGCCAAACAAAGCCTTAGTGGGGTACTACGTACGCATATGATATACTCCACTGTAGATGAGATGGTGGCGTGGGTCACTGCAGTGCATGATGGATCAGATGAAGGAGATTCAGATCAGATCATGCCACTCGCTGGGTCAGCTAAGAAATGCATATATATATATAATAACAGTAGCAGTAGGCAGCATCCATCCATCATGATTCAGATCCGATCTCGTCCTCCTTTTCTCTGCTGGCCCAGCAGCACAAAACATTCAGAAATTCAGAATCAGATCAGATCAGATGCAGCTCCGGGAATGGAATGGACGAGGTTGCCCCTGCATATCCTTCTGTCCATGCCTGCCTCTGCCGCCAAGTACGGCCGCTGCCTCGACAAGTGGCCATCTGTTTTTAAAAGCTAATTCGGGGAGCTTCCCGCCTACTTGTTTTTTAAAAAAAGTCCACATCTTGTGGGAAACGGAAGAAACCCGTCCGGTTAATCCCTAAAAACCGACTAAAACCATACAAGACACCACACAAAAACATAATAAAAGAAAAGAAAGAGAAAGATACAACGCCAAAACACATGAACTCTTCAACGATGCCTCCGTGAAGGTGCATGACGGAAGACGCCACCATCGTCGCCCAAGCAAACACCGAGCTTGGCAAAGCTTTTCGCCCGAGTCTTGTGCTAAGGAGTTGAGCGGGGTGGTCAACGCAGAGCAAAGACCGGAGGTTCTTCGCTGACGACTTCGGGAAGGAGAATACCGCCATCGCCCGTAACAATCCGGCTAAACTTTCGCCCGAAACTGTTTGAAGAGGCCTCATCAAGCCGTCATCACCAATCGCTTGCCGCCGCCACGCGGCCGCGGAACCACTCGTTTCGCTTCGACGACGGCGAGGCACGCGACCGACGGGCGATGGTCGCCTCCACACGCCATGGAGCCGCTCGGACTCGCCTCGCGACGACGGGGAGGCGCCGCGACCGGCTGGCCCGGCGCGCTGACTGCCGATGGGGCATTCCGCCGAGCACCTAGCGTGCACCACCAAACTTGGGCTGAGTCGCCGCGAAGGAGCCGAGGGCCGTTGGCTGGGGCCGTGTCCCCCTCCGGAAAAGTTTGGAGGAGTAGGGAAGGAGAGTTGTGGCCTTACGGGATGGCCGCATGCACCGGACCGAGACTCGTCTCCACAGCGCACCACGCGAGGAACAAAGACGACACGCGGCAAGGTGCCACCGCCGCCATCGAGTAGGAGGTCGCGGATCCGCGGTGAGAGGGGAGGGGCGGTGGAGGTTGGCTGCGCAGGAGTGATCCGGTGACGCCGGGGCGGGATGCCGGCCGCCCAAAGGTGGCGGGCGCGACACGACCCGCTAGCGCCCCGCCTAGCCGCGCCATCTGCTACGCCCGGCAGGGCCCTCGCCTTCACCGGATCTAACGGTGGGGGGGCCGGATCCGCCGCCACTTCGCGGAGAAGAGCATCCGCCGGCCACGCGCGGCTGGCGCGCCCTCGATTCCCGCGATAGAGGAGTACGCGCGACCGCGAGAGGGAGCCCGCCGCCGCCCTCCGGAGAGCGCGCGGGCCCTCCGGCGGCGCCCTCCGGTAGCGGCGGGGGGAGGGAGGCGAGGTGGGTAGGCAGGCTGCGGCGCTAGGGTTGGTGCGCCGTACGCGCCAGCGGGTGACAAGTGGCCATATCTTCAATTGCCCTTTGTTTTTGTTTTCGTTTTTGGAGGAGGAAGAGAAGCCCGGTCCATTCTCTCTACTCTAGCACTGACTACTCACGGAAAGGCCATTCAATCTGACATGACTTACTTCGGCTGTAGCTCTACCCAACATCTCTACCACTCCTAATGGCTATAGGCTGGTTTATGGTAACATTATGGTCGCTCTTAGGGTGCACAAAAACAAGCACAGTTTATTCTAGCTTTTGCTACTCCTACAAAACACCCAGACTTAGTCCAAGTAGTTACATCAAGCAAGACCATTATTTCACTCTGCTCCAAAGTGTGGTGACACTTCGCAGGGAGACAAAAAGTCCTAGGTCGTACGTTTGACATCAAACATGTTTGCTTCATGTGTATTCTCTCCGTCTCATAATATGGTTCAAATGGGAAAGCTACGTACCCTAGATGGTAAACAGTAATACAAGAAGACAAGTAGTGGAACAGCAAGAAATGCATGGTCACAAATTTACCAGCACATACAAGAGACCAAAAAAAAAAAAAAAAAAGCAATAGTAGCAATACACACAAGACCTGTATAGAAACTGGTTTTTTTTTTGAGATTACACAAGACAACGCAGATGCTCAACACACACGCACACTCACCCCTATGAACACACGCACGGAAACCCTACCCCTATGAGCACCTTCTCAAGGACCGGGCGGCAAATCTTGAAGTTCGGACGCCGCCTACCACTTAGTGCACCGAAAAATCCCTGAAATAAATCCAGGATAAAGTGTCGCACCTAGGATTTGAACCCGGGTGGGAGCCCCTCAACCAATGGCCTTTGCCATTGCACCGCGAGCCCCTTGACATAGAAACTTCTGGTTTGACATCATATCTCGAGGACCTTTTATTTTGAGATTTTATTTTTGAACGTAGAAGTGAAGATATTATGAGACGGAGGGAGTAGCAGGTAACATAAACAACCCTCCTCGCTAGATCGTTTTTCGCTAATGCTAATTTGTTGTGAGAGAAAAACGACACCACTGAATGGCTGGCTTATATGCACAAGCAAACAGTTTGTTTGCATTTTAGACCTCATGCTAACAAAACCTTATGCATGGTAATCTTTGCTTGGCCGAATCAGCTTTTCAGAGCAAACAAAAACAGTTTTAAAAAAAGAGAGAGATGACAACGGATAAAAAGAAAAGGGCAAAACAAAAAGAAAAAAAGTCTATATCACCCCCGAACTATTGGTGGTGGACTACATAACCCCCTAACCTATAAAACGGTCTATATCACCCCTCGAACTTTTCAAAACCCGGCCAAATTACCCCCTAAAGCAGTTTTTAAAAAATCATAAAATAAAAATCCAATTGTGTTAGACTCTAAATGAGTAGATCTACATAATGAACATATAATATGGTATGCTTCAAGACATTTTTTTGCTGTAGCTTTAGATCTATGTTTGGGGTGATATAGTTGAGGGGGCGATGTAGACTTTTTCAAAACAAAACCAAAAACAAAAGAGCTGTCGTCATAACCAGCCACCAGAGAGAGAGAGAGAGAGGGGGGGTGTGGAGAAATATGGCGGGTAACAAGGACTAGAACGAAAAGTGGCAAAACCTCCTTCTCTTTGCTTCCGTGGAGTGTTGCCGCTTTAAAACCCCACCGCTGCGCTGTTGTCTGTCCGGCGGAGGCGGAGATTGGGGGCGGCAGGCAGGCAGGCAACCAGCATCTGCATCTCTCGCCCACCACCGCTCGCTCGCTCCCCTGCTGAGGAGGAGCGCCGGCCGGCCGGATCCACATCTGGTAAGATCCCTCTGCACTCTCACTCCGTCCGTCCGGGCTGGGCTGTCTGCCCCCGTCGGCTGCCTAAATCTGTTCGTGCGACTGTCTGCCCCCTTCCTCCTTTCTTAGCAAAGTTTTATCAAGCTTTCTTTTGACTACTGGTTGCTGCCTGCACAATCTTACCACATACTATGTGCTAGTGGCGGATGCAGGATGGGGACAGGGGGATAATAAAAAACAATAGATTGTTGGTTTGCATGACGATTTAATGGTGATTTGAGACTTTTGCTACAGTGATTTAGTGGTGATTAGCTGCCCCCAGCCCCCCTTTGGATCCGCCACCGCTATGTACTGCTTTCTTTTGATTCACTCTGTTGGTTGGGCGTGCATTGTCTCTGTTTTAATTAATGATAATAATACAAGAGAAGGTTGGGGTCTTATTAGGAACTGCTTCGACAAGAGATACACTTACTTGACATACAACTCCAGATTTTGACCATTGCATGTGAATGTCCTGCCACCCCTGACCTCATAGGTTCTTGATCTGGACCTTATATGTCTAATTCATTCACTGTCTCTACATGCATGTTTCCTCAAACATACAATTAGTAGATGGTGGAATGCTAGTGTCATGATGTAGCTTTATCATTACTGCTACCTGTTGCTGTTGGTGAGATATCCTTGCAGTTCAGATAACAATGTGCTTCCTTCAGTTGTTTCTTCCATCTAGTGTAGAAGCTCTTCCATGACATGATATATGTGGTTTGTTTGTTGGTCAATTTCACTCTTCAGCTAACTCTTTCATTTCAGAAGCATCCTCCACCCATGGCGGACGTGCATGAACCTTTGGTGCGCCGCAAGAGGAAGAAGGTTTTGGTGGACTACTTTGTGCAGTTCCGATGGATCGTCGTCATCTTCGTGGTCCTTCCTATTTCAACTCTGATCTACTTCAATATCTTCCTGGGAGACATGTGGTCTGCCATGAAGTCAGAGAAGAAGCGCCAGAAGCAGCATGATGAGAATGTGCAGAAGGTTGTCAAGCGGCTCAAGCAGAGGAACCCAAAGAAGGATGGCCTTGTTTGCACAGCCAGGAAGCCCTGGATTGCTGTTGGCATGCGCAACGTGGACTACAAGCGTGCCAGGCATTTCGAGGTCGACCTTTCTTCCTTCAGGAACATCCTTGAGATTGACAAAGAGAGGATGGTTGCCAAGGTTGAGCCCCCCAGAACATGGGCCAGATAACCAGAGCTACCTGCCCAATGAACCTTGCCCTTGCAGTCGCCGCTGAGCTCGACGACCTCACCGTTGGTGGGCTCATCAATGGTTATGGAATTGAGGGGAGCTCTCACCTCTATGGCCTTTTCTCTGACACAGTTGTTGCAATGGAAGTTGTTCTTGCAGATGGCCGGGTTGTTAGGGCCACCAAGGATAATGAGTACTCTGACCTCTTCTATGGCATTCCCTGGTCCCAGGGAACACTTGGGTTCCTTGTTTCTGCTGAGATCAAGCTGATTCCCATCAAGGAGTACATGAAGGTCACCTACACTCCAGTGAAAGGGAACCTGAAGGAAATTGCACAGGCATATGCTGATTCTTTCGCGCCAAGAGATGGTGACCCAGCAAAGGTCCCTGACTTTGTTGAAGGAATGGTGTACACAGAAAGCGAGGGTGTCATGATGACTGGCGTGTATGCTTCCAAAGAAGAGGCAAAGAAGAAGGGCAACAAGATCAACAACCAGGGGTGGTGGTTTAAGACCTGGTTCTACCAGCACGCTCAGACGGCGCTCAAGAGGGGCGAGTTTGTGGAGTACATCCCCACAAGAGAGTACTACCATCGCCACACCCGGTGCCTATACTGGGAGGGGAAGCTGATCCTGCCATTCGGTGACCAGTTCTGGTTCAGGTACCTGCTGGGTTGGCTCATGCCACCAAAGGTGTCTCTGTTGAAGGCGACTCAGGGTGAGGCTGTCAGGAACTACTACCACGACAACCATGTGATCCAGGACATGCTGGTTCCACTGTACAAGGTTGGAGATGCTCTTGAGTTTGTGCATCGCGAGATGGAGGTGTGTTTCTTGTTACTACATCGTGCTATAGTATATATTCACTGTTATTGTTGCTTGCATATACACCTGCTGCTTCTGTTTATGAGCAGTCCACTTAATGATAAGCATTTTTCTGAAATGATTGTTAGGTGTATCCTCTGTGGCTGTGCCCTCACCGCCTGTACAAGCTGCCCGTGAAGACCATGGTGTACCCTGAGCCTGGGTTCGAGCACCAACACAGGCAGGGCGACACAAGCTACGCGCAGATGTTCACGGACGTGGGCGTGTACTACGCCCCTGCTGCGGTCCTAAGGGGTGAGGAGTTCAACGGCGCTGAGGCGGTGCACAGGCTGGAGCAGTGGCTGATCGAGAACCACAGCTACCAGCCACAGTATGCTGTGTCTGAACTGAACGAGAAGGACTTCTGGCGCATGTTCGATGCATCCCACTACGAGCACTGCCGGCACAAGTATGGAGCGGTGGGCACATTCATGAGCGTGTACTACAAGTCGAAGAAGGGGCGCAAGACGGAGAAGGAGGTGCAGGAGGCGGAGGCGGCCATCCTGGAGCCGGCCTATGCCGACGAGGCCTAAGCTGGAACCGTTTGGGTTTGGTTTGTCTCGTCGGCAGCAGCTGCGGCGGCGGCAATAAGAAGAGTTGATGCGATCTGGACGAGATGAGATGTTTCTCTCGTTTTGCTTAATTAATTAGAACTTGATGATGTAGTGTTGTCCGTAGTACTCTTAAGCTCGTGGTCAGTCAGTCGTTGTGGTTGATGCCCTGTGTTGGGCTTTATTTATTCTTGTCTAATGGAATCTCTCAGATTGATTCGGGACTTGCTACACATGGCTCTGCTCTTGTATGTGTGTGGATGTGATTGCTGGCTCTAGCTCTGATGTTTTCTTTTTGAATGTTCTCCAGGCGCTGCTGCTGCGTCTTGGATGCAGGAGCAGTGGTAAATTGGAGCTGCTGTTTGTTTTGTTGATTTTTTTGGCTGTCTGGGACTCTGGGTGTGGGAATGGGGGATAGATGGCCCATGGAGTTGTTGCAGTTGCAGAATGATACTAGCAGATTGGAATGGGGATGAGGCAGGCAGCCAGAAGCCTTGACGAGGTCCGGCAGAGCATGTGATGTGGGATGCAGAAGCACAAGCACGGCACCATGGACATGGAGGCATGGGGCTGGGCTGGCAGGCATAGTGAGAAAAGCAAGCACGCAGATAGCAACTCTACGGCCATTAGTCCCCACAAGAGCAAAACCAAAGAAATACTGTACGGATTAGATGAGTGCATATGCATGTGCAGGCGTGCAGCAACTCTGAACCGTCTCTAGACTCGGTTCAGGTTGAGGGAATTTGGTGCTGAGCAAGATGAAGACACTTTTAGGGAACACACTGGCAGCAAGATGAAGAAAGTTTTAGGAACACTCAGTAGAAAGAAAATCAGATGCTCAGGCCAATAGCTGGTTAGCCATTTGTTAAACTGTAAAAAAGTAAAATAAATAAACCAGCTTGTTTGTTTCCTTCCTCTAAACTTGCTATCAGTAAGTTTATCACGGGCTGCCGTACTGGCTGGCTCACTGACTCCACCGCGCAGGAACTGAATTTTAGCATAGGTTCTGTTTGGCTAACTGTTAGGTGCTAGTAATAGCTAACAATTGGCTCGGCCCGTTTGAATTTAATGAAGATAATTATTAGCAGCTAAACTGTTAACTCCATGGATCCAAACAAAGCATGGCATGCATGTAACATGATAGTGGTACATACATACTTACATACAGTAATCCATATATATTATCCTAGAAGCTGGTGGATGTGCTGTGCTGCATCTTAACTTGTTGGCTTGCCTTCCCCCCTTTCATCATCATCATCATCTTCTTCACTGATGAGCCCTACTCCAATGCTTTGCTGTCATTGGGTGGGGACGCCATGGGCAGTCGGCACCCTAACTGGGGTCGGCACCAACTGCACCGGCACCGCCCACTTATTATTTACTGCTACTGCTGCTTCTTTGTCCACTCCTCTCCTTGCATCACTGCCTAGATCGTTTTCATTTCATCTGCTTTTATGAGGGATTTGCTCGTCTCTGCCCCTGCACTGCACCGCACTGCACTGCTGATTATAAATAAAGAAAGCCAGCCAAGGAGAGATACTTCACTTCACTTCACTTCACTGAACAAGAACCCAGCCAGACCTCCGTTGCCAATCCATAGGCCACTCCTTCATTCCTTGAGATGATGAAGCAGCATCAGCATCAGCAGCTCCTCCTTTCTCTCATGTTCCTCGTTGCTGCCGCAGCAGCCGCTGTTCCTGCTAATCCACAGCCACAGCAGGTATGTCTACTCCTCTTCCTCTTCTGCATCATCACTGAATCAGCTCTGGTACTCCTTCCTCTCATGAATCAGCAGCAGCAGCAGCATCAGGTCATCTGATTTCTGAATAACAAGCACATTAACATGGTCTGTGTGTCCATTCACCAGCAGCAGCAACCACAGATGAGGATGAGGATGAGCAGCAGGGCCAGATCCCTGCTTCAGCTGCCAAAACCAGGTACTGTACTGATCATAACAAGCAAGCGAGGCTCCTCGTACATACAGCTGCTTATTTCTGTTTTGCATCGCTTGCAGACTGCCCGTCCAGCTGCTCCGTTCGCTGCAGCAACAACTGGAACAACGAGATGTGCAACAAGATGTGCAACGTCTGCTGCAACAAGTGCGGCTGCGTGCCACCGGGGACAGGCCAGGACACCCGCCACCTCTGCTCCTGCTACGACACCATGGTCAATCCACACAATCCCAACAAGCTCAAGTGCCCCTAGGCCGTCGGCACCATGGATGCCAGTCATCTGGAGATCGAGCAGCTTCTCCATGTCATGCGTGCTCTTTGTAATGATGTAACCAGTCTATGAATGAATCCATATATATG
This sequence comes from Hyparrhenia diplandra, assembly GCA_015847255.1. Classification (NCBI taxonomy): domain Eukaryota; kingdom Viridiplantae; phylum Streptophyta; class Magnoliopsida; order Poales; family Poaceae; genus Hyparrhenia; species Hyparrhenia diplandra. The sequence goes on from JADLZK010011058.1 coordinate 608,172, forward strand.
TGGAGTCATTTCAATAAAACCAACAAGCATTATACAAGCAGAGCAAGAGTAAATCGTATATGCGTGGTTACTACTGATCATGATCCTTCAGCCATTGATAATAATTCTCCAGTCCATCAGTGTCACGGTTGCAGCATAAGCTCAGGTAGCCAACAGTGTCAACACACATATATACATACACACACACTGCACCTAAGTCCGATAAACCTCATCGCTCTGCTGTTATCGCTACAGCATTTCCATGGAGAATTGATATGCTAATATATACAAGGTAAGTAGGTTACACATGGTAGACCAGCACTTCCAAAAGCGCTTCCCAAAGCTAGACACATCAGTTCTAGTGGTTGCTACTGTCATTTTGCCGGCACCGGCATCAGGAGCCTCGGACACCATGATCTGATATCAACCTCCCAGCATCCATCAGCTCCGGGAAAGGAAGAACTCAAAGTCTGAGTGCCTGTTTCTACTCATCTGCCCATTCTTCAGCACGCTGGCCCTGGACATCACCGCCGCAGACTCATTCAGCGTGCGCAATCTCTCCTTCAGAATCTGAGATGCTTCATTGAACTGCGACTCTGCTGAATCGGCGCCTTCAGAATCAGATTTGCTCGTCTCAAACCACCACTCTGCCTGCATTACCAGAGGAGAGTTAAATACAAGAGTATCCAAAACGCATTGATCTGGAGAACCAACAGTGAACAATGAATATGAAGCAGCCTACTGCAACTTTGCCACTCTCACATGGCAAGGACTACTTTCGCAACATTGACCTGGGCCCCAAAAAAATAACAACCCACATGGCCAGGACCCAGAACAACAGTCCAAAATTTGACCGGGTACCAAAGACCTGCAGCTTTCACTAACCCCAGACGCCTTTTGATTTTCTTGGTCCTTTAGGAACACTAATTGGGCAGGCAAAACAGCCTTTGTAAAGGTTCAAGATGCTCAGCTGACTTTCTGGCAAAACATATGGTTTCGGCCATCTGACAAATATTACCCATCTGGTAATAGGTATGTTTTGCAACACAAATCAAACTATATTGATCTCAGGAAACAGAAAAGTAAAGCTTAGAAACCTAAAATCATGTGTTATGTTAGTCCTTTACCTTGGCATTGTAAGACTGCAGGCCTATGACTGGCAAAACAGCAGCCCCATCTGCTGAGCTGCTCTGATTAATCCAGTGCCCAAGAGAATGATATGTCAAGAATGCAGCCTGAAATTTTCCATCAGGTATACGGTATATGGGATACCATGCAACACAATACCTGAAATTCAATAAAGATCTGTTTTCAACACAAGACACCCCCACAAGGTTTTACAAATCCAGATACAAGTGCATATTAAATGATAATGTTACCAATAAAAGAGGAGAGCATAGAACAGACCAAGAGGCTGGATGGAGATCATGCAGGTTGGCCTCCAAATTCTTTGGGTCTCCAGATATTTGACATTTCAACGGTTTCACACCAGCAATCAACTCATTTACCCTAGTATGAGTGCAACAAGTATTCTATAAGAACATTTCAGAGAACAAGCATCTGTTTCTCTTAATGTACAAGAATGAACCACAGCTTGAAAATCAGAAATCATGACAAGGAATGTCCAAGTCCCAAAAAATAGGGGGGAAGTGAAAATGGCATTGGGTATGACCGTATGAGTCACCATGTTTACAAAACAAGGCTACAACCATCATCACATGTAAAAGACTAAGAATAAGCACACAGGCACCCTGTTATGTAATTGGACTCACTTGTCAAATAACTGTTGCCGTGAGTATGGTTGTTCAGATTCAAAAAATTCAAATATAAGCTCCCCATCTGCTGGCTGCTGATCATCTTCAGTACGCAAAGTAGATGTTTTGTTTACTGGATTAGATTGTTTTGGAAAAAGCTTTGCAAATATCGGGGGCAGGTTCAGGTCTGGAGATGCTTCACATGTCACATCCCTTCCACCACTGGTTCTTTTAGGTTGACTGAAGAGTTGAAGAGCAGATAGATATGGTACAAAATATGTTGTAAACTGACAATGACTGTTGCACGAGCCTTTTGACCTCTGGAGATCTTGTGCCTTTACATCCAAACCATAGCAGCTAGGCTCCTCGTACCACTGCCAGACAGTTCTTAGAGTGATATCTGGAGTCTGATGCCGACATAAGCCATCCTTCACGCATTCTTGCAGGTAAGATTTGCAGCCAGCAGGGCAAGGGCTGCAGTGCACAACTGGAGAAGCAGAGTAAACAAATTGCTCAAAATCAGCAATAGGCCTACCAATGCGAAGTTGCATGTCTTCCACTCGCTGCTGTGCTGTGTAAACATAACTGATAGCATCTTTCATCTTGCTGTAATCGGTCTCAGTTGCATTATCTGCTGGGAATTTCAAATCAACATGTTCAGATGAGTTCAGTTTATAAGTCCTTTCACTACATAAGTTGCTGTCTTCACCATTAGCTGAGACATCCAAATAGATCCCATTGCAAAATTCCTTTTTCCCAACAGGAACCCACTTCTGTGACAAGTGTCCAGCAGCAGAATACCAGTTACAGCATTCTTGAGAATTATTCTCTGTTAGTAACTTTACACATTGAGCTTCCTTTGTTTCTGCAGCAAAAGAATCTGTGCACAAGTTCTTGGAGCTCCGACTGGTGGATACACCCTTGTTTTCAGGACATAAAGAGTGAGTATCTGATATGTGGGAATCATCAGAAGCAGCTTGTGGGGCCAAATCTGGAACCAAGTTGCAAGATTCTGATGCTGCTATCTCAATGCCAGGTTGTGAACCCTCATTTCCCTCAGTTGGATACCTGCTGCCAACTCCAGTTAGACAAACTTCATCAGCTGAACTTGAATATGACGTTGATCTATCACTGGCGTTCTTGGCATGAACTACCGCCAACACAGGCAATCCTTCTTGCTGCAAGTAATCCTTTGGGGCCTTGGGGATACAACTCCTAGGAGCATAGTAGTTTTTCAATGACTGAGAACCTTGTTTCGAAGAAGAGCTTCTTTGCTGGCGTAGAAAGGGTGCTTGTTTCTTGTAGACAGATCCAGAAGATGTATGGCATGAGTTCAATGCATCTTCTTCTTTAGTAGGCTCCAGTTCAACTGTCCCATTTGAGGACTCTTGTTTGCACACTTTCCTATTCGGATTATGTTTTGCCTGGATTCTTGTTGGATCTTCCTGTACACCCTTCTTACCATCTTCATGTGCACCCTTTTTATCATGAATCGGTGAATTGCTCGAATGTCCTGCTTTAGATACCATCTTGTCATTTCTTTCTACTTTTTGCCACACTGCTGAACAATCTTTTCCATTGTTTTTGTGCCTATTAGAACCTCTCACTCTGTTAGACGCAGTAAAATCAATGTAGCTTGGTGTTTTACTTGATTTTATGTTCCTCCTCCCTGAACTAAATTGAAGAGAGGCCTTGCTGCTGCATGCCTGACTGCTGCACTGAACCCTTTCAGTATGGCTACAACTATCAGTAACATCCTTAGAGTATGATCTGATTCCTAGAGGACCATTTGTATCTTCAGCATGAGTAGCACTAAGATGTGACCCTGTCAACTGGCACTCCATCCTCATATTGCTCAGCCCTGTGGAGGCCCCTGGTTTTGAATGGCCATGTACATTTCCATCTTTGATGGTAGCCTCAACATTGACACTGTAGTTCCCACTGTTGTCATTGTTCCACCTACTAAGGATGGAATCCGTGGTTGCATAACTGGGGTTATAAACATAGGCACATGTTAACTTCTGGTAGCTATTGCTTTCTTCTCCCAAGCCATGTTCAGTGAAAGCGGATCCATCAAATTCGAAGAACCGATCATATTTGATTCATCATTCAAGTAAGGAGCACAACTGGAGCTTAATCTCTCTCCTGCGACATCATAAGATGAACCAGCACATCCAGAACCATCCATCTCATCAGTTCCCAATGTACCTAAATTCAACCTAATACCACATCCCAAAAAGTCCTTGTTGTACCGACTATCATTTTTAACCAATGAGCTAGCAGAGGATGTGGTCTCTGACAACTTACCAACCAGTAAATTGGTCGGAACTACCTCAACAGGAGAAGCACCATAAGTACTCTCTTCAAAAGAGGTTTCTGATGCCAAATTCAGCCTTTTGCGGTTTGTTCGCTTGCACTGTTTTCCTCTCTCTTTGTAGGACTCTTTTTGGAAGCTTGTCATCATTGTGCAAAATACCAGAATCAGATCTCAGACTCAGAGTAGCAGCGGCAGGCCCAGAGTACTTCTTTGCATCTACATGGCAGGGGGAACTGCAGTCGATGAATTGCAAAACGTTTCTCCTTTGCTGAGATTGTCTTAAGGTGCTTCCTCCATGTGTGTTTCCATTGGAAACTGGCTTAGAAGAATCAACCTGACCATGCATGTTCCTTTCATTCGGCTGGCCTAAGCAACACAGTATTCTTGGCTGTGCAGATAATAGTTCAAGGCACTCTGTACCAAGAGCTCCTGATGACAAAGAGATTACCTTGTTGACCTCTTGAGTGTCAGACAAAAATGGTGTCTGTTTCCAATCTGAATTGTGCCCAAGCAGAAGTACAGTTGACGAGGTGTCACTGCCACACAAAAACACATTAAATAGGTAGCTTTCCCAGAAAAATGAAAGAACAGATGAGATTCAAGATGTTTCTTATGCTGGCTGGTGACATTGTACTGTGAAAATGCTTCATAATGAAAATGATGGTAGATTAATTGATTGACAAGTATAATAAAGCAACAAACATCCAGAAAGGATTTGGTGACGCTAGATTTGACCTTTTAGTGACCCAAAAAAAAAAAAATCAGTACAGCTGCGTTTTAGTTATTCCACCCCTTTCTGTTGCGCAACCAAAGCGCAAGATAACTTGGTAGCGAATCAATATTTAACCTCCATAATTGTCAAACAAGGGCCGCAAACTTCAAGGCAGGTTCAATTGTGTGGATCGGTAGCTTAAGCTTTTTTTTCATATATGTCAGCAACAGTAAGATCAACTAGATCTTTCCTGTTGGCCAACCCTTTGTCTCTTCATTTTTATGATCTAATTAAGTTGTTCACTTACATTTACAATTTCTTGTTACATATTATACACACCAGCAGCATACCAGATAAACAAAGTCCACCAGTGACTGTTGGTAATGAAAGCAAGTGGCAACAGTCAATTACCTGTTCTGAGGACAAACAGCAACAGGTTTTTGTATCAGATGGCCCTGATGAGAATACAAAACGCCAAATGAGTACGGGTGAAGCCAGGAAATCTATGCCATGAAAGCACAATAGAACGCTCACTCATTTTCATATAGTGCAGAATACATACCTTTGGAAAGCGTTTGCCAATATTTTGGTCAAACGATCTGCTGCACTGAATATGTGATGTGCTCTGTAACCTTGTGTCGATTACTTCAAGTGCACACGGCATTTCTTGGAGGGCCTGTAATCACATGAGTATTTAATATCATGTCATGTGCGTATGTTATTCCGAGATGATCTAGCATAGCAGAGGCATCATAAAGATTTTTCCCAGGTCCTGATCAATCAATTAGATTTATATATGTGGAGTAAGTAGAATATCTTAAGCAGGTGGACTCAACATGCATTTAAATCAAGAATAGTATATATATGCATTGGGAAACTAGAACATGGAATAGCGTAGGTATGTTGGCGTGGCCTTGACCATTATGTTTCATGAATTGCAATTTGAAAGTCTCCATCAATTAGCTGGAGGTGCAGTTGACGGTGGCGACTCATGGAGAAAACTAGTCTAATAGTTGTGAAGTTGCAATTATGCATTCTCCTATACAGGAACAAACATAACATGTGTGTGGAAAGTTTGGAACAAGTTTGGCATGCTCCTATATGAGAGCACAGCATAGCATAGCATGATAAGTGGGTGCAAGCAAACAGGTCCATGATGCAATGTCCAGTCCCATAACATAGTCTAGCTAATAAAGCTAGTGGTATAGCAATAAGCTGGAGCCTGAAGAAGCAGCAACCACGTGAAATCAAAGGACACCTGTGGATGTGGATGCATCTGCCCGCTCCTGGACCAAGCTTAGGTCTAGTAAGAAGCAGGCAATCCTATCCTATACATCTTCCGATAAAAAAAAGGGAACGAAGGTTGTACGGGGAAGGCAGTGAGGGCGGCGTATCAGGGAGATTACGGATAATCTGAAGGGTACGCCCCCACACGACACGAGCACTCCCCACCGCACCCTAGAGGACGGACGCGAAGAAAAACGATGGGAACGACGAAACGGTAAAAAGGGGGGAGCGAACCTGAGCGATTCAATTCATGGCGACCGAGGTAGCGGAATCCGAAGCGAATCGGCGGAAGAGGAAGAGATTGTGGACGCAGGGGAAAACGGCGGAAATCCCTAGAGAGGATGGATTAGGAGTTACTATGACTAGTTTAGTATAGGATAGGAGGAGATGCAATTGTTGCAATCTTAAAAAAAAAATTAGGGTACTGGTATCAGTATTATGGATAGAGAAGAAAATAATGATCCAATCCGGTGACAGCGAAATTGGGGTGGGGTGGGAGGGCCGAAAAAAGCCGGCGTCGGACTCGCTAAAAACAGCGCGCGCACGCACGCCACGCTTCAAGAGTGGTGATGAACTATCTCAGTTGGTGGGGAGGATGGTCGGTTTGCTTACTCCAAATAGTGCGGGCGGCGGGCGTGCTCCTGCGCCGGCAGCCAATCCTGCTACTCCACCGAAGCGAAGCGAAGCGAATCGAATCGGATGGAATCCTCGTCTAGAAGTGAGGAATGGGATGGAATGGGGGTGGCTTCCCTCCAAATCCAAGTCCGAACCAACCACGAGATGAGATGCGATGCGAAGGAAAGGATCAACCGACGATGAGTCCTGCCCTGGGAGTGGAGTGACTGACCTCGGCGACGAAGATGAAGAGGAAGACGATGCCGAGCAAGGAAGGAAGCCCCACCCCCAATGGGATTACTTGCTGGATGATGGTGGATCGCGAGCTCACGAACTTGTGATTTGGGGCTTGGTGCTGCCTGTGTTGTGTGTCTTGTCTCTTCTTCTGCTGCCCGCTCTGGTGCTCCTGCTCTCAACAACGGAGAGAGAGGGAGAGGGAGAGGGAGAGAGCAGTGGGGGACGCCTAGCGGAATTCCCCCTGCCCTATCCGATCCAAGCAGAAGCAGAGTATCCCTCCTCTCGTCCATGCGCTGCCTTGTTTTCCAAAAAGCGGATTTCCCGGACGCCTGCCTTGTTTTCCACGCGGCAATTTCTGCAAATCAGCATCATTTTTACGCAAAAAAAAAAAAAAACATATAAAATACGGGATTCATGTCAGTCGACTTGACTAAAGTTTTACCAGGTTTATCATAATTAATACTAATATTTATGTCTCGAACAAAATTTATTTTAAAAATATATTTCATCATTAATATATTGAATGATATTTGTTTTATATTACAAGTGCTAGTAATATTTTACATAAATTTAGTTATAATTGGAATCGTTTGACTTCTTAGGAAACGAGATTGGTATATATGTTTTCTAGATGGAAGGAGTACTTTTACTGTTATTATTACTACTCTTCTTTAACAAAAGGTTGTTTTCTATATCATTTAAGATTTTATATTACTTCCCAGTCCCACTAAAAATATATTTCTAGGCTCAAAATTTATAACAGATCAACTTCAAGGCACTCACCATCCATAAAACCTATTTTATTTTTCACCAAGTTCCTAGGGTCAACGTACTCACTTGTTCCTACTCAACATTATATTCCAATGGTTGATGTAGTGATGCAACAACATTACTCGTATACTACAGAGTCTACTTGAACTTAGCAGCCAATGTACAGTGTCCTTCTCTCATAGCAAATCAGGATGCAACAACATTCGCCTTATTACTGGCTATAGAAATGACTACACGAACAACAAGTAGACAATTGTCTAATGACGTATGTACCGTACATGATAGCCAAACTACTTAGAAAAAACAAAAACTAGTATCTATTATGCTCTTAGTTTGTGGTGTTTCATACAAACAATTCGTTGGTAAAACTAAGAAAATATCTATAAAGGATTACAATTATAATTAGTACTTCTGTGTTTGTTTTAATTACAGTTCATTTTGTTTTTTTTTCTAGGTGCATAGTTTTTGTTGTGTATCTTATATATGGATTATGGCTAGATACATAATAATTAAACTTATGTCTCTGAAAAAAAAAAAAGTAAAATCAACCAGCAACGAATAGAGTAACACTAGTACTCCAACACAATAGGCGTGATTACACATGGAATGAATCCTGTTAAACCACCACCACTGTCCGATATGATCGCCACCCTAGCCAGCCTCCATCTCTTTTATTTTGCCTATGCAAATGCCTTTGCTCTGGTCCTAGGATAGGATAGGATGTTCCAACTCACCTTAATTAGCGCAACGCGCGCATCAGATTATTTGGGTGTGGTGGTGTACAGATAGGATTGATTGATTAGATGTGTGTCATGGCAAGTTGGAATGGGATGGCCAGCAGTAAAGGTGATTTTTGAAAGTTACAAATCTCGATCAAGCTACTTTACATAACTGCCACACAATGAAATTTTTTAACGACTCTACGAGTGTATTTGTTGACACTAATTACCATCCATGGTAAAATTACAAATAACAACGTGTGACAACTACTAGTAATTGCCAGTTAGTCAAGGTATACTGGTTTAACGAAACCATAATTTTTTCTTGGAAGCCACAGTGGGTTTTTACTAGAGCAGCTCTCTTGCTCGAGGATTATCTCCATACGCACGTCGTTGGTATGGAACCAAGACCGTGTACATACATGTAACCAAATCAAAATGGTTGCACGAGTCGAGTAGAGGCCAAGTGAAGGCTGAGCAGGAGCAGCAGCAAACCAATGCACGACGTGACGTGGCTGCCTGGCCTGACCGGCCGGCTCCGCTGGGTACACGAATCTTTCTTGCATGCAATTCTACTGCTGGAATGCAATGCAAATAATGCTCTTCCACTTCACTCCACCTTGCGAGAAAAGCTACAAAATAAACAAATTCTATCTCTCGTTGTTTTGGGTATCTAGAAAAACAAATTTAACTACTCCAAAGTATTAATATATTTGGTACATAAATATACGAGTATAAAGGCCCTCCACAATGTTGTGCTTAAGTAGTGCCAAGAGAGGAGAGAGAGTTTTTTAGAGTTGCTCTTCACACTGCAGCGAGTGCAGCTAACTTGAAGTGACGCCAGAAAAATGGAGAGCGGAGCAAGTAGTTGCTCCGGTTCCAAGAGCTGCCTAAACAATAAAATATTATTTTGTTCAAGGCAGAGAAGTTCGAGGCTCGAGGCGACGGCCGCACGGTAGGAGGGACGGGCAGCCATGGGAGGCGGTGGTGGCTGCCGGCGGTGTGCTCACGGATCCGGAGAGGGAACGAGGACGGCAACGAGGGGCGGCCATGGGAGGTGGTGGTGGCCGTCGTTGCGCTCGCGGATCAACAGGAAGCTCACGGTCACGGACAACCATGGGAGGGCGGCCATGGGAGGTGGTGGTGTGCTCACGGATTCCGGGGAGGGATTGAGGATGGCGGCGAGGGGCGGCCATGGGAGGTAGCGGCGACCATGGAAGGCGTAGCTGGTGGTGTGCTCGCGGATCTACAGGCTTGCGGCCATGGAGCCTGGAGGGCGGCCGGCCATAGCTCGCGGATCTACAGGAGCGTGGGTTGGTGTGCTTGATTTTTTTTTATTTCGTTTTTGTCTGTGTTGTGGGCCCGATATGAAGATGCCGGAGCGCTCCCAATCTCCCATCCATTGCAGCATACGAGGAGCCCTGCTAGAATCATCGTGTGGGGTCTACGTATTTTCTTGGCACCGCTCCACCATTGTGGGAGGGCCTAAATATACTGATGAACATGTGCACACCAAAAAGAGAGACTGACAGATCCGTGGGTGGACGCGTGGTGCGCATAGCAAAGCACACGCCACGGACGCCGTTCCATCCCGTCACGTGCTTTGGCCCCACGTGTAAGTGGCGTATTAGTATATCTGTTTCTTTAAACTGTAACAGTATCACTGGTACTTACTCCCCCACAAATAAAGTCACTTTTTTGGACTTTTTATCATTGGAATTCGTCTTATTTAGAAAGTTTTAATAAATATTATTTATTTTGTTATTATGACTTAATTTATCATTAGAGATGTTTTTATGTTGTGACAAAATAAATTATATTTATTAAAAATTTTTAAATAAGACTGGTACTACTAGCACTTATTTGTGGACTGTTGATTGATTGATGCCTAGGTGGGCTGTGTGAGGGTAACATAAAAAAAAAAAAGTAGTATTATTCTAGAGTAAACTAAATCTAAGTGTCAACTCCTATATCTGATAAAAGTCACTTTAGCTCCTAATTCAAGCCGAGATTCTCTATTGTTATAGGCTAGTGTAAAGATAAATTCTCCACATTTCCTACCCTATAGGTGCCTGAAATTGAAGATGAACTAGCAACAAGAGAGAAAGTGTAGGATCCTATGGTTAAGGATGAGTATTGATGGTTCGATTTAGATTGGATGGGTGATGTTTGTCACCTAAAAGGAAAGAAAAAAAATCAGGCGTATGTGATTTAGCAAATCCCTAAATTCAACTCTCATAAAAAAAAAAATTATTTTCTATGCATATAGAGTGGTGGGTTTTCCCAGAGGCGGAGAGGGATGAGCCTCAAGGAGGGTCTAATTAGTGAAGAATTAGCAAAATCAAGAGATTTAATGGTCAAATGAAGACTAAGCTACAGTAATTAACACTTGAATTAACCTCACCAGAGGGGCTGCATCCCGGGAAGCCTCCCCCCGTGGATCCGCCCTTGGTTTTCCCTAAACTGTCAGTCCTAGAGAATCACTCCTCTAAAAACTACAGTGGGCATACACACTCCTTTTTTTTTTTGAGTAATCGTTGTAGAAAAAAGACTCTGCGAATACTAACTTGGTTTGGAAGAGGTTGTTGATGATTTGTTGTGAGAGAAAACTATACCATAGCTAATTAAGACAAACTGATAAGCTTTAGCGAACAGGCTTAGACAAAGCCAGAGGAAACCACACTAGGAAAATGAAGTTGTGCTCGAGCCAGTAAGAAATCGTTTCTTTTTCTACTGAAAATAGTGGCCATGTTTCTAATTCTTGTTTTGTACTCTACTAGGGGATTATCATAGTTTTCACAATGTTAATAAACTCATAACTTATTCAATTCAAAATTTAAAAAGATGAAAGAGAGACGGAGGGGTCCTATCCTCATCAATCCTCAAATAAGTTGATGTGGGTGTCACCGACTCACCGTGTTCGGCGAGTCTTTGTGGACTCCCTGTACAACTCGTATCGAGAAAGCTAAATCTGTCCTAAAAGAAAGGGTCCGTGTTTTTACACACATCACCATTAGATGTGCGTATACAGCTGAGGCAAGGCAGTCTCACCACTAGTGAATGGCGGTTTTGGAGAGAGCAGGAGACACAGTGCCTTCAAGTTTTGGTCAGTTTCTTCTCTGATATGCTCACGCAACTACTATCCATAACAACAATAATAGCAGCAGCAGCAGCAGCATCAAGATCAACAGCCACATCAAAATAATAATTTCTTAAGAGTAGCATTTCTGCTGGTTTGAGGGTTGTTTGGAACAGGTAGCATAGATAGATACGGTTGGTTTTCAAGTTAAGCAAGCAGCACATCTTTACACTCATTTGCGTTGCTGAAGAGAGAATGCAAGCACAGTCAGCAGCCTTTTACAGTACTAGTAGCAGTAGCTACAGATGCCGTTGTACATATACATACACATATATATGCTGACCAATTGTATGTATCTCCATAATATACCTTGGTTACGTCACGTATACAATACAAAAAAGGGCTACATACGATGACTGGAAACTGATCTTCCAGCCAGCACTCTTTCAGCCAAGATATCGAAGCAACACGCCGTCGTTGCCCAGCACGAAGCCTTTGCTGTCATCAAGGAATCTGTGCCATCACAAACAACATCACAGTTACAAATGTTTCTGACAAACAAACAAGCACCCATATATATTGATTGATCAAAAGTCGACAAGAGCGCATCAGTTGTGGGTGATAGACAGTGCATGCTTCGTTGCTTACTTGACGGAGTACAGGTTGGCGGCGATGTTGTCAGCAGCCTTGTCGCGCACCCAGTTCTTCCCTCCGTTTGTGGTCTTCAGCAACACGCCACTGCCACCAGCTGCCCAGGCCTCCTCCTGCAGTGCAGTTCAGCGCATAGGAAATCAGTTTGGAAAGAGAGCCATTCAGTCTCATCGATCGTGCATTGTGGCTAGTAACAAGGCTACTAGCTCAGGCAAAGAGATTGAGAGCTGCACCGCAATTTCATTTGTCTTCTCTATATCAATTAAAGTAACGAATGAATTACCTGTGAGCGGTAGCCAACGTCAAGGATCCCAAATCCTCGACTCTGCACTTGCACCTCTTCAAAGTCTTCAGTTATCTACACATGGAAACCAATTATTGTTACGTGGTCAGCAGGACCATCTCCAAACAACAGAAAACACAAGGCAAGTGCTCGCTGTTATTTCTATTCTAGCCAAGGCTACGCATGGCACAAGTTAAAGGGAGCTTTGCTTCCTCATTTTGCATCAAAAGCCATGATGATAAGATACAAAGAAAAGGTGTCAACTCCTGTCTGTCCAAATCTTCAAGCACTACACATTGTTCTTACCCCGGTTCCTTTGCTGAGGAAGAGCCCACCACCGCGCACCAGCAGCCAAAGTCCACCGTCTGCTCTCCACCCCATGTTCTGAATCCTCCGTGCCACCGCCCTGTTGTGGGGTTGCCAAAATGGCTGCACATAGACATACCGAGACGTGTACCTGTAAACTTCAGGATCCTTTCCAAACAGACAGAACAAGGTGATGTATATCAGGTAGTTCTACCAGACCTGCCCGGGCTCCCAGGTCAAATAGAAGTTCCCTCGGCTGGATACAGCTACATAGCGTCCATCAGGCGATCGGTTCACCGTGTTGAAAGTCCCTGTGTAGTAACTTGCACCACTAATGCCACTTGAAACTGTTCTGCATCACAAACAGAAACAAGGGGAGAAAAATGTCATGGTTTAATCACTAAGTTAGATCTATTTTTTTCTAAGAAGATCACGATCACCTTAGCGGTTTAGTCACAGATCATCAGTACAAATGTGGGGAAAAAAATCAAGAGGCTACACGATATTTTCTCCAACCATCATGGTGCCTTTTATAACATTTTAACTGCTCCCTTGGATGGCCAAAACAGGACTTTCTAAGAGGGTTGCAGTTGAGTCTGTTTGCATTAACTTGTTGAGTTTGTTTTACTTGTATCTACCTGTTGAGTGTAGCTGAAACAGTCTCTTGCACGGCAGCCTTCCAGTTGTAGCCACGGTTAGAAGTAACATAGATTGCTCCCTCATCGGTAACCATCTCTGCGCTCTGCTCCCCGGTAGCTTTAATGTAAACCTGCCATCGTATGGCAACAATTAGTGATCAAGGAATGGTCTCCAGTTGGAATGCAAACAAAGGGAGGGAGCTTGTCTTGTATGAAGAATGAAAATACCATGTTCCCAGGAAGTTGGGCACTCAAGGGTATTCTTTCCCAGCTCTGGCCAGCATCTGAAGTGTGCAGCAGAATTGCAGGCTTGCCGATGATCCATCCCTCTTTGCCCTTGAAGCTTACAGAGTTGAACCTGTAGTTGAAATCTTCGTCTTCTGCGGAAGGGATGGAGCGAGGGAACCAGGTGTTACCACCATCTTTCGTCTCCAGTATTGTCTGTCTTGTCCCAAGGAGAAAGCCTGAATGAGCTCTGTGTCAGTAAGCAGGCTTACCATAATTCATTCAGAATGCGTATGGTATGGCTTGCCTTTGTTTCAACTTTTAATACTGTACGTAGAGATTAATAAATAGAGAACAACACTAGGTAGGATGTGCCAAGTTAGAAGATGACAGTTCCTGAAACTTGAAAGCGTGGCCTGTCAAAGTACGTTTTCCTTGCAGACACTACACTAGCGGCTGGCGCTGTCGTTGAAAAGGTGAGCGCCTGGCCTGAAGGAGTTGATAACCGGAAGCATGCAGCTCTTGATGTGCATTGTGACTTGATGTGTGTGAGCATGTGCGCTAGCCGTTGAGGAGAGAATGAAGTGATTGGTACCATGGGCTGGGTCGTCGGGGACGAAGGCGATGTCGAGGAGGACGACGCCGGGGTCGATGGGCAGGAAGACGCGCTCCCACTCAGAGAGCGCGGGCGCGCCGTCGGCGCGCGCCGCGGGGTCCAGCGTGGGGCAAGACGAGAGGGGAGACGGCGGCCGCGGCGGCAGTGTGCGCAATGAAGCGGCGGCGGTCGACGTAGGCGGCGGCAGGGGGCGGGGTGGACGACTCGGCTCGAGGCACGCAGTGGCGGCGGCGGCGGGAGGCCGGGAGGAGGAGGTGGAGCGAGGCGGTGGCTGTGGAGCTGGTGGCCATGGGAGGGGAGACGTGGCCGCGGCGTCGTACGGCGAGTCGGGCGGGCGTGGTCTGCCTCCTCCGCAGCTGCTTTTGTGGTTGGCGTCGTCGGCCGGGCCGCTGCTTTATCCATCCTGCTTCGCCGTTGTTGGGCCCGCCTCCCGAGATTAGTTACAACTGCTGCGACGCAAGATTACAAATTAATATAAATTGGTTTCAATTTCAAATTAATCGTAAACGGGGATGTAGCTCAGATGGTAGAGCGCTCGCTTAGCATGCGAGAGGTACGGGGATCGATACCCCGCATCAGTAATTTTTGTTTTTTCCAGTGGGCTTTTTTTTTGCTTTTGCATTTCAGAACGTGGGCTTTTTGTATTTTTGCATCTCAGCGTGGCCTTTATAGGCCTTTGTTTTGGAATTTCGGTGTAGCGTGTGGGTCGTGAGCTTCATAGGCCAAGTGGCCCAAATTCCAGTGGATAGGAGAGGGAAGTCCCTTCCTTCCTCAGTGGCTAACGGAAACGGCCGAGGTGCCGGCGGGGTGCTCCGTGCTCGGAGCTCGGCAGCCGGGCGCCGGCGGAGGAGAGGCCGAAAATTGCTGGCTCAAGGTAATCGGAATGGCTGCTGCTTCCTCCCATTCCTTCCCCACATGTAGCGCGCGAGAGCAACCTTGTCGGAACTCGCCGCCGCAGCCACAGCTATAGGACCGCATCCTCAGTTTGAATTTCCCCCATGCATGTGTCCCTCACCCTGTACATCCACACTCACCGCTTCCTTGCTGCTCACCATAGGCAAACAACGCTGCCGTTCCATGAATCCAGGCCGGGACCAATGGCTCTCCACTAATTCCTAGCTAGGTGTTTGATGAAATGTCTGCACGAGCTTCAAACGCTACCTAGGTGTTTGATGAAATTCTGTCTACGTCTTTGGCAATGGCAGGTACTACTCTTCCTCTATCATGTCCGGCGACATGAGGCCACAGCAGCTGGGGACAACGCGGCGTGCCATCTGGAGGACCTGGCCTATGCTGCGCTCCCGGTCACACCACCGGCTTCCCTCATCTTTCCGCGCCAAGCAAACAAGATCGCCACGATGTCCTCCTCCTCTCTGCACCCACCAACTCATCCAAAGAAGAAGGAGAAGGACACGGTCATCGTCATCTCGGCCCTACCGGTGCTGGAAAGAGCATGCTGGCGCTGGAGGTGGCCAGGGAGGCTCGGAGGGGAGATCATCAGTGCCGACTCCGTGCAAGTCTACCGTGGCCTTGACGTCGGCTCTGCCAAACCGTCCGCGGCCGAGATGAGCCAAGTGCCACATCATTTGATCGACATACTGGACACATCTGATGATTACTCTGCTGGAGCCTTCTTTAGCGATGCCCGGAGGGCGACGCAGGATGTTCTTGACAGAGGCTGTGTCCCCGTTGTCGCAGGAGGGACTGGGCTCTACCTGAGATGGTACATCTATGGCAAACCGGACGTTCCACAGTCATCCATAGACACCACTTTGGCCGTGTGGTCTGAGCTCGCTCATTTTCGGGAGAATGGCCAGTGGGAGGAAGCGGTAGAGCTGTTGGTGCAGGCTGGTGACCCCAAAGCTCGGGACTTGTCTGTCAATAACTGGAGCAGATTGAGCCGCAGCCTTGAGATTATCAGGTCATCAGGCTCCCCTCCTTCTGCCTTCGCCCTACCGTACAATGCATTCTGTGAACAACATGACACCGACCTAACTGAGGCCCCCTCAGCTGCTGGGAACTGCAAGGCCGGGGAGCTGGATTATGACTTCTTCTGTATTTTCCTCGCAATCCCACGCATTGAACTGTACCGGTCAATTGATCTGAGGTGTGAAGAAATGCTAGCTGACACAGCCGGCTTACTTTCAGAAGCCTCATGGTTGCTTGATATTGGTTTGCAGCCACGCATGAACTCTGCAACTAGTGCCATCGGTTACAAGCAAGCCATGGAGTACCTGCTGCACTGTAGGCGGAACGGAGGCTTAAAGCACCACTCAAGAGTTCCTTGACTTTCTCACCAAGTTTCAGAGGACATCTAGGAACTTTGCAAAGAGGCAACTTACCTGGTTCCGCAATGAGAAGATTTACCACTGGGTCGATGGCTCACAACCATTTGAGGCGCTTTTGTTCAATATGTCTGTGATGCTTACCATGGCTGCAGTGCAAGGATGGTTCCCGAATCACTTGAAATGAAAAGGGAAAGTTGCGTGCTCAAAAGCCGTGACCTCAAAACCTATCGTTCAGTGAACAGGGTGTTTCATGGGGATGATGACTGCTCTCACGTTTTGAATTGGATTAGGAGAACACGGGGAAAATGAAATCTAGCTCTACCTCTCTTATCATGTTTTTTTGAAACATGGAAATTTTCTAGCTTTTTTTGGTGTTGACCAATTAGGACAGGAGTTTTAGATCAATACGCAAATAACACAGGAATTTAATTTATAGGTGTTGATTCTGTTATCTATCATAGTGAAAAATGCCTTTTCAAAATGCCACAATGGAATGAAAAGTCATGTTTCTTTTTTGCCATCTCCCTTTTTGAACTTTGTGAGAAGCTTGGTTCCTGTTTTATAAAAGGCAGGATTCTTCTTTGGCATCTCCCTCGTAAAATGTAAATAATAGTAACTGATTTTGTTATTTCTTAATCTTGAAGTGTGATTCATGGAGAATTAAGCTGAGTGTATTGGGGACCATACTTTCATGAGAACTGTACCATATACGCTCAGTCTTACTTTGCAGAAGTGCATTGCAACTATTTATATGTTGTCTGCCAGAGGCATTATTTGCTGTCAACCAATGATATTGCCTCTCCAGCCTGCCAATGTCTGGTATACTGGTTAAGCAGTATAGGACAGTACACGTTGGTTACAGAAGAAATGCAGCGCCAAATTAATCAGGTATATTTCCTTGCACTCTTATCTTTTGCCTGCCAAATGTAATTTGCAAAATTTGAACAGAAAGATTGTTTTCCATCAACTAGTAGAAAGAACAAGGTTGGTTGAGCCATCACTTTGAGTATGTTTGATAGTTGACACACACAACAGTACTGAGCAACCTAACACATTACCAGCCAATTTACCATTTCTCGGCTTACACTTGATTTAGTGTTCTGGTCTGTAGTGGCACAACTAATTAATTAGGTGAAACAACCTTTGACTCTTATATCTACAACATGTAAAAAAGTGTGGCCTTTGTATGCGCTGTACGTTGGCAACAAATGGTAATTTTGTTTGCACTATTTTTTAGAACATTGATGTTTTCTGTTTTGAAGGCCGATACAGATAACAGTTACTTTTGAATTTATATTTAATCGGGACATAATTTTCTTTGAATCAAAAAAGTGTACCTGAAGATGCTGTGCAGACAGTCAACTGGACAACCGTGTGTCGGTTGTGAATGGGAAATTGCAGCCAGCTACAGGTTGCTGCGAAGTATGAAAACTTATTGGATACTGAATAAAATATAATAACAATGTTTAGCATGAATGTAAGTCAACGGCTGGTACAAAATGATGTAGGAAGTCTTTTTTTGTCTCTCTCTTTTGTTTTCATATCACGGACTCCTTAATAGGCTTCAGCATCTTTATTTAATAAAGAAGGAAAAAAACTATTGCCGTGGTTTATGATTAGGCAGGAATGTGATGAATGGTTTGGTGGATCTGGAATGGCACAAGTTTGACAATGGTGTGGCTGTGGCTGCATCTGCACCTAACTAGTGAAGAAATCTGCCGCTTTCAGTTTTGGTGTAGATAGTGGCAGAGTACCACGATGTTGTTCGATTGTGTAGAAGGCATGTCATCCATTATTGGGGTTTAGGGATGAAATTGCATGCATGCATGGGACCGTGTCAGAATCATATTCCCCTGAACTGAACTTGGTGGTGGAGTCTAGTTAGATATTATAGCATGATAAAGCAGTGTGATATTACAATAATATATATTCCCACTAATCGTGTTGTGTGCCAAGTTGCCAACCCAACCTTGATGGAAAGCAGAGGTGGTGTGATTATGCATCTTTTGTTTTGGTTTCAGAAAGGGGGATGAGGATTCACATTCAGCTAGGATTCTGTATGCATCATGAGGACAGGTAAAGAAGAGAACCTGTCTGTCTATACAAAGGAATGAACCTCCTTTTAATTTCCAGGAAGGTGCTCATATGCATATCCCAGACAGTGACATGCTCTCTGGTAGAATCAACCAAAGAAGCACATATTTATGTGTTGTTTGTTGGCAACGGAAGGGAGTTGGGCATGCATGAACATGCAAAGTAAGTTGGACTGCAGGTAGGAGGAGTTGTGGCCTGGGAGGCAGGCCGCGTGTTATATTTGGTGGTCAAGTAAGTTCCCAAGGCAAGAGCGACTCTTTTCCTTTTTCTGTCTGAGCCAGTACATGAGTGCATTATATTAACCTTTCATCTGTACAATATATAATACAGTAGTGTACAATTAGTTGGTCAAAGATGGTGCCTAGCTTACCTAACCTGAATTAGTTGTGGTCAGGCTTTTTTATTTTGTTTTCTCAATTTTTTTCTTTGTGGTGTGGAGTAAAGAGCCGGCAGGAGCTCAGCCCGGCCAGCCGATATTATATATATGTACGTATATGTTGGCAACTAGTCTGTGTCGACATGAACTAAAGAGAACCCATGCAGTTGATAAAGTGGTCAAGGTCCTCATGGACGTGGAGGTTTCTTTTAGCTAATTTGTGGGCGCCAGATTGATCCCTAAACTCGAAAAATGCATTTTTAGATGTTAAACTTGTCTGTCATTTTGGTTATAAAGTAACTTTTAAATTACACAATTTTAGGTCCCTAGATTGATGGACCAAGGAATCAAGGTTGACCACGGACAGCGCGTCGGCGAACCGCGTGGCTATCAGGAGGAACCGCGTACGTATATAACATGGAAGAATCTTCTGAAAAAAAAAAAAAAAAAAAAAAAGAGGAGACTTTGCTTGGTCGCCTTGTTGTTGGGACTTGGGAGCCTTTGCTTTTCCTTGCAAAAATAAAAGAGTTCGTTTCAATATTCGGAGGCGAGGCTCCCCTCCAACACAAGAAAAGGCGCGCCTTTCTCCTCTTCCTCTTCTCCTTCCACCGACGGCGACGCCTCACCTTCATTCGCCTCCTTCCTCCACGCGCGTCGAATCGATTTCCCATCCCAGAATCAAGCTCAGCTCTGCTCTGCTCTGCGCGCCGAGATCTGCTCAGCATCCAGCGCCGCCCCGCCCTGACTTAGCATCCATGGGGATCTCTCACCCTCTCTCCGACGAGTACGCCGCCCTCCGCGGCGCCGTCCTCTCGCCGGAGACGACGCCTCCCTCGTCGCCGCTCGCCCACCACCACCACCACCTGCTGGAGCACGAGGTTACTCGGATGGACACGCTCGCCGGCATCGCCATCAAGTACGGCGTCGAGGTATGTATTCATCCATCCACCAATTAGTCGCCTACCCTTTTTTATTTTTTCATTTGGAGATGGCTTTGGTTGCTGCTGCTGCTGGTGCTGGTGGGTAAAAGCCAGGCTCTGCACCCCGCCCGTGAGATGGAAGACGTCTCATGCTGTTCGCCAAAACTTCAAATTTTACTCTTTTTTTTTTTTTTTTTTTTTGATAATTCAATGGGGGAGAGGATCCCCCACCTAATTTCTATTGCATTAGTGGCTCAAAAGCCTGATTGTACAAGATTTTCCTCATTTCTTGCTACACGTACACGCAAAGGGAATGATATCTCAAAAGAATCTCCATTCCTCTGCTTCGTCTTGGTCTACTGACAAGATCTTCATAGCTGACCTTCAGAGTGATGAACGATCCTTCCGTCATGCATCTATTTTACTTCTAAACGTAACGTTGACACCTATTACGTCAACAGCTGATGTTTTCCAGGGACTTGTATTAATTAATTAATAGCGACACCAAGGACCAAACATTCACCTTTCATGGATTCTTTTATTTACAGCTTCTTTACTTCGCTTCTAAAAACCATTATGAGCCCTTTTCTTTTTCTGAACTTCACATTATGAGCATTTGAGTTGCAGTCTTAACCATCTACTTCTTTTATTATGTACTACATGTAGATATCTGACATTAAGAGGGCAAATAGCTTGGTCACTGACAGCCAGATGTTTGCACACAAGACGTTGCTCATACCTCTTCCAGGAATGCCCATGCCATCCTCTGTCAAACTCAATGCTTCTGGTCAAAGAACCAAAAGGTACATCTCCCCGGCCTCATGTGTTTTTTTTTTTACTTTCCCTGGAACTAGATCTTCACACTCAACTGTCTATTACCATATAAGACTCAGTCATTTACCTAGCCTACATAATCAAAATGGTTGTCATGCTTACGGTTTGTCTGCCAATGCTTAAGCTCCACTGATATCACTACAACTGCATTTTGACCATTGTCAGTAGATGAAATGTAAACATGTTAAATCCCCTGCGACAGGTAAAAAAACCCAATAATAAATGTGAAAAATCTTTGTGGCGACATCTTTATGATTTTTTTCAGTTGACAAGTGAAAAGTGATGCACTGTGCATTTTGAACTTAATTTTTTGTGGTTTCTGCAGAGCACGGGCTCCAAACCATCGCCAAAACAGAGATGCTCTTGATTCATCAAGGTCTGGTCAGCAGGGGGCGTCACCTGCAATGAGTACCCTGCAGAGATACTATGGCCTAACATCTCAGGAAGGAAATACCATGGATCTCAGCACCGAAATGTCTGTGTATCATAAGGGCGGTGGCTTCCAGAGTAACCTCAGCGAAACATTGCTCAATGCTTCTGCAGCTCCAGGCAGGAATGGTACCGACAGAAGCTGGGATTTTGAAGCCCCAGCTAATGGTTTTTCGGCAACAAATGTTGCCAACGGGACCAAGAGCGATGTGGCACCCAAACCAAAGCAAGACGGTTCCGTGCGCCGGCGACAGAAAGTGGAAGTGGAGCCTAACACAACGGACACCAAGGATGATTTTCTAGCAGATCCAATTAAGGCGATCAAGAGTCTCTTGCCACGGCCAATTTCCAGCATTCGTCTAAACATAGATACAGGCAGCCCAGATTCCAGCCAGAAGGGTAGCATGTCGTTTCTTAGCGGGTTGAAATCTGTGACTGTGAGGAAGTCGCCAAGCGCGCCGAACTTTGCAGATGCAGAGAATGGGGTCTCAATGTGGTCGAGTTCAAAGTGGACCTTCAACCATGACTCCTTCACCCGACCGTTGCTTGATGGCTTGCCCAAACCAGTGTCAACCCGGAGGACCAAAACTGCGTTGGACTGAAACTGAACTGAATGGAAGTCAGTACTACATACAGGCTTGGGTGCCATGGTTGCTTGCCACACTGATCCAGCTTTGATGAACCGTGCTGTGACTAGTGTGGATCATGGGTGGCAATAGAACAGGTGACTTGGCAGAGGATATCTGCCGTTGCCAGTGCAATAGTTACAGTGAAGATTACGGTGTAAAAGTGTGCAACAGCACATTAGTTACTCGACGGTCAGTGCCATTGAAGCAACGACTAGCTTCAGTATTTGATCCATCCATCGTTTTTTCTTCTTATTGTTTCTATAATAACCTTTCTGTCTGTAGCTTGGTAGCACAATCGGTTGCCTTGTACTCCTTCCTACAAAAGAGTAGGTAAGCAGCAATATGATATGATGGAGCCTAGCTAGATGTATTGTATACAACATGCATGTGTTGATAGAATGAATTTATCCGATCCCAGACTGATACGTACAGAAATATTTTGGTTTCCAACAATACTACGTTTGTTGTGTGATGGAGTGGGTTTTGTTTGACTTTGGTCTCTGAATCACTGTGATACCATATGACGTCTGGTAAATGTTGACTGGCACAATGGAACAGTGTTGTACTGCGCCAGCAATAGATTGATGATACCAAGGTGTTGTTCTGATCTGATCTGATTATAACGATCGACTGTGCCTAGTCATTTATTTTACATATATTTGTTCATTCCTTCATTCACACGGACAAATATCCTATATACTCCCTCCGTTTCAAATTATAGTCCGCTTGATTTTTTTGACCTAAGTTTTCACTGCCTTATTCAAAAAATTTGCACAAAAACAGTCACATTTAAGTTTTTCTTAAATACCATTTGTTAATAAAGCAAGCCACAACAAAAGAAGTAATATTTTGCACAAAATTTTGAATAAGACGAGTGGTCAAAGTTTGGTTTGAAAAAGTCAAACGAACTATAATTTGGAACGGATTTAGTATATATGAATTGAAATATTGTTAGCAGGAAGTAGGTAGAGGAGGAGGAGAAGAAGCTTGGGAAAGGGAAAAGCCTAATCGACGACGAAATGAAATCAAATGCCTCTAGAACGGTCATCGTCAAAGCGGAGTGCTGAATGTGCTCGCCGAGGGAAGAATAATTTTGATGCAGCACGCCTGACGGAAGTGCAAGATTACAGGTACCATTTGATTCACCATGCGGTGTTTTTCTGCTAGGGCCATCATGTCTGCTGTGTAGTTAGGAAATTTCAGTTTAGTAGATTGGATGGCATCTCAGTCCTTTTATGATTGTCGATATTACTGTTGAGTAGTTCATCCAATCTGACTGCAATAATAATATGCTAAAGGAATCTTATAGATGACTATTCTCTTCTGTCCATTTGCATGTAGGATCTTTGCTGCAACATGGAACGTCGGTGGTAAGTCACCACCAAGGGGACTAAATTTAGATGAATGGCTCCATACTTCTCCTCCTGCTGATATCTATGTCTTAGGGTATGTATCAGTTGGATGGCCTTCCCTTTGAGCTAGTTATTTTGATTTAGATGGCAGTGGTTTTTAGGCTTTTCAGTGAGTTTTGATGTCAACATTGGTAGGTCAGATAAGGAGTCATAACTAGTATATGAATGCAGCAAATTTAATCAGGTTTTGATGCATTTTGAAATTTCAGTTGATTTGTCCTTTTTTGGCCAACCGGTTGATGCAAATTGTTTTTTTCAACCGGGGGCACATGCATTGTGTAAACTCACATGATTTTGGCTTTTTGGTCAACCGGTTGATTGGAATGTTTATTTCAACCGGCTGCCATGCATTGTGGAATTTCAGTTGATTTTGTCTTTTTGGTCAACCGGTTGATGGAAATATTTATTTCAACCGGATGGCAAATAGACAGACCCTACATTATATACACGCCTTGTTGGCGTTCACCTGAAGTAGCTACTTATATGGCTCCAAGATTTATGTAACGGTCATGTCATCTATATTCCATAATATTATGTTGGTCTTTTTTAGTTTTGTTTTCTAGTCTGGTTTGTAGCAGTCAGAATTTCTAGTGCAGTATGTACGCAGAAGCAAACTTATTTGCCTTGCAATGGGCCGGCTAGCTAGTATTAACCTCTGCAAATAAATTTTTTTTTTGAGACGGGGATATAGCCCGTTTTTTCATTAAGTTATAGGGAATGGTCAATAGACCTACACATAAAAGATACAAACAGACACACGGGTAATCCATGGATTACCAACGAGGCCGAAACACAAACGAAAGCAAGAACACGAGGGGCGGGAGACCCTCCACCTAACAAACCCCGCAAGCCAAGCCTAGTATTAAAGAAAACTCAACACCAAGATAGCCAGTGACGATCGTTGCCATAGATGAACAAGATTCCGAGTGTTCCTCCGAGTCATCGAGTACTAGGACCACGGGCGAGAAGCACCGCCATGAAGGCACACCTCCGAGTCACTTAGGTAGGACCACGGGCGAGGAGCACCGACATGAAGACACCCTCCGAGTCACAGAGTTCTAGGACCGCGGACGAGGAGCACTAAAAGGCTATGGCAACGACAACACCAACTAGGACTAACCGAGTAAAGAGCAAAGAACAAGCGCAGCTAGGCCAAGCACGACGAGCAGCGTGACGGACGACAAAGGGCTGCCCCTAAACCACCCAAGACGCAGAATCGGAGGAGATGCTCGACGCGCCAGAGGAAGGGCACGACGCCCGAGGCGCCGCCGACGCCATCCCACATGGGATGGGTTTTCACCCGCATCTCTCTCCGAAGGTGAAGAGACGACCGTCGCATCCCACCCCCCGCCACCACGGCGGTGCAGGTAACATCGGGAAGCCCGCCAACATCGCCACCATGGTGACGCTGGGGAACGCCAACCTAGCCGCCGTCGACCACGCCCCAAAGGCACGACCAAGGGCAGGAGGCACATCGATCATAACCGACGCTTCCACGGAAGGATGTGGCGCCCAAGGCGTCACGCCGCCGCCGGCCAGAGCCGGCGGTGGTTTTCACCCCGACCGTGTGTGCCAACCGCCGCATCACCAGAGAGGCATCTAGGCTCCTCGAGACCCATGGCAAGATACCGGGGACAACCACCACCGCCGAAGGGGCGGTGAGTGGATCCGGCCGCCCCAGCCCTCGGAGAGGTCGCCGGCCACCACCGGAGATCGCCGCCACCGCCCGACAGAGCATGGCCACCACGCACGGAAGGCCTGGGGCAGATGTGGGGGCGAAGAAGGATTCGATCCAGGGCCATAGAGGCGGATTCGCAGTCCCCATCCAGCCGGACGCCGAACGGCCGGCCGCCACCATGGCCGTCGCCGGCCGGCACCACCATCGCCGCAGGGAGGAGGGGGTTGGGGGTGGCAGAGGCGGATCCGGGGCCCGTGAGGCCGGATCCGCCGGTCCCCCACTACGGACGCCGAGTCGCCGGACACCGCCATGGCCGCCGTCGAAGGGGGTGGGGTGGAGGGGGAAGGGGAGGGGGCGTGGTCGGTGGAAGAGACCGGGGAGGGCAGCGCCGCACCTTTTGAGTGCGGTTGCCGCCGCCGCCGCCGCCCGAGCAAGGGCGGGCGGCGACGGCCTGAGGGGGCCGGGAGCGGGGGTGCTAGCGCTGGCGGCGGGCGAGAGTCGCCCGAGTCGCCCTCGAGGACGACGCGAGCGGGTGGAGCGGGGTATCGTCAGCCCTTCCCTCTGCAAATAATTTGCTTTTGCAATAATTGACTATATATGCATGATAAAGATTGACTCAGATGCAAACTACCTAAGCTTGAGCAAACTAATTTTGGTTGTTCGAGTACCAGAGGATATTAGCCGAATTATCCAAACTAATTATGGGTAATCAAAATCGTTGTCCGGCCTAGTAGCTAGCAACTAACTATAACTCATCTAAACAGGGCCTTAATATAGTTATTGATTTTGATGAAACTCAATATGTATTATAAGGCGAGTAGTGTAAAACTTGTATTTATCTAGTATCAAAATAAACAAATATATTGTGTTTTTGGATCCATGAGTGATAAAATATGTACAAATACACATGTATCTGCCTCGACCCCATCGCCGAGGAGACAGACATCGACTCTGCTGACGTCCCTCCTCTTTGGGTCGTAGCTGGAGCCAGAGCAAGCAGGCAGAGCACCACCTCCGCACTGCCCTGCCCTCAGGATCTCAACTCAACAAGACCAAATCTTTTAGCAGGATCATCATCAGTCAAGTTGTACTTCGGTAGCATCTCAGAAAATTGATGTACATGTACTCTATGTATGTATGGATTACGTAAT